>CM059042.1:1280555-1920833 GCA_030279155.1 Forsythia viridissima | reverse complement strand
GTCCAAGAATCATCAAGAGCAGCTTCATATCTTTGTTGTAGAAGAAGAGCTATCATCTTTTGGCGCCAGAGACTGAAATCTCTGGTGCCATTCTGCAGCTCAACTTCAAACTTTTGAGATGTGGACATCGGAAAAAAGATTTTATGCAGTAAGTTCACAAAAACCAAAAATACTTTGTGAAACAAAAATTTAATACATATTAATTTGATTGATAGACAAGCATATAATCTTTCAAAGAAAAAACAAAAAATTCAAGCAAGAATTTATACTTTGTATTTATGCTCACGAAAGATCACACCAATAAAGAAGTTTCATATTATGAACAAGAGACAAGGTACATTCATACAAAACTTAACCCACACAGTTTTAGATGAAGTTTAAGGGCTTAAAGAATCTATAAAACCAATGTTCCCTCAGATTCCCAGATCTTCGTAGGAGATCTTGGACAAAGATAAATAGTTGTCAAGTTCTTATTACCTTAACTACTCCAGAGCACTCTAGCATGCAAAAAAGGTTAAGAGTTTACCAGAGTGAAACCCTAGGTTTCGAAATGTTGTTGATCTGAAAGAGATAAGACGAAAAAGAGCAAGAACCAACAGTTTTATGGTTGATATACAAAGAGATACCAAGAACTTCTCAGTCGAAGGTAGATCATTTCACAAGATCAAGAAACGAGATTGTTTCAGCCAAAACTTCAAAACAAAACCAGATCTGAAGAGTCCCATACTTTAACAGATCTTCTTTCAAAACGAGTAACAATCACAAAAACAACAAAAAACACATATCGATTTTTCACCCACAAAGGAGTCCGGATGTTCGCATATTCAAACGCTATTCACCCGTTGAGCATCTACCAAAGTAGATTATGCTCTTCAGCACTAAGAAAAATATATCAGTCTTTACATACATATTACAAGATCAGAAATCACGAAGGTTTCTGATAATCTAGAAATAGAATTTACCGTTCACAAAGAAAGCTCACAACACTCATTTTCTCCATTTTACAATCAAGAAAAACACTCAGGGTGCAGGTTCTAGATTCAAAATTATTTTGACATTTTTATGGCCTTTGATGATCATCTACCAAAAATTGAATTGCCAAGAACTTGTTAATTGAAAATATCAATTTAGAAGACAAATTTTACCTATAAAATAAAACCTCCCCTCCCCCTCCCCCTCCCCCTCCCCCTCACGTTTTCCTTATTTTCAAAGAAAATGTGGCAATTTATGCAAAAATGAGAAAACGTTTTACTTGAAAAAAATGATAATCAATCAAACGTGTAGTTGAAAAATAGGTTGAAAAATGCTTTTTCCATAGAAAAATGTGACTATCAAACGTGTCAGTTAAAAAATAGGTGGAACGCACCCCATCAGTTTTTCACTCAGGAGAAGAAAATCAAAGAAGAAGAGAAGAAGAGTTCTAGAAGATGAAAGTAATCAGGCGACTGCGCATACCACGAGTGAAGAATGAATATAAAGCATCAGAGTAAACCTTTAATCCAAGGGCCAAAATCATTTCCACGCGCGCGGACCAGATTGAAGACCTCCACCAATGAACAAGGCCGGTTCACAGAATCAATGGGCCAACCTTTTGTCTTCATTTAATCAACAGCCCAAGGTCTAATACATACTAGGCCAACATACAGCAGCCCACCTCTGAAGCAAACCCAACATAAACCATAACTGTTAAAGAGAGAAAGTATAAAGCTTGATCCTTAATTTAATTATAACCCTTTATTTTTTTTTTTTTTCTAATTCCATCTCTTATTTATTCATATATTATCACTCATTAATTTCAGTCATGTGAGATATTTAATATCACACTATCCATCTTATCTTATTTTATAACCAAAGATTTTGAATATCATTTAAAATTCTATTATTAAGTTGATTAATAATGTTCTATTTTAAAATTTATTTATTATATTGACAATGCTTAAAATATTACAATGTTTGACGAAGCAAAATTTCGGAGGTTTTACATTTTTTTTCTTTACATTTAATTGAAATTATTATCTACAATTAAGCGTGTTTTGTCAAAAGAGCCCGGTTAAAATGATGTTGGATGATCACCAAGTATAAGTCTTTGAGGTTTTTGGACACTATCATAATTTTTAACAAGTTTGAGGCCAACTTGCAATTTTACACTTTTGAAGGGACTAAAGTGAAATTTCAGTAAACTTATTTTTGCATCGTACAAAAATTGGATAATTTGGGTTATATTAAGTTTAGGGAGGTTATTGACATGCACTACATTTTAATTTTATTAAAGAGTTCTTAATCTTTATTTATTGTTATATTTATGTTCTTAATTTTTTTTCACCGCATTCTTAACTTTAACTTTTCATTAATTAGTCTATAATGATGATTTTCGTCCAAACATTCTATTAGCGTGCTTTAAAATAAGTGACAAATATTTAGTCATTATTTTGTACTTAATTATTTTTTTTGTTTATTCAAAAATACGAGAGGCAAATATCTCTTTTTACTCTTTTTTAATAGAATTTTTGGACGAAACCGTAATCAAATAGAATTGTGCTAATTAATGAAAGGTTGGAAATAATAATGCGATAAAAAAATTGAGGACAAAAGTATAATAATTAGTAAAGATTATGGACCTTTTATATAATTTAAATATAGTATACTTATAGAAAAATGTGGTATATGAATACATTTTAGCCTTGTGTAGTTATGTTTATTGGGTGTTAGAAACTTAGCCATTATTTGATCCAGATTAAGCATTTGTAAAAAGTGGTGGTCAAAACTAACAATTAATTTTAACCTTACATTTTATAAGACTCACAACTTTAATTAACATTTCACCCACACATTTTATCAATTTTTTTTTATCATAATCTACTAAAAAGCTTTCTCAAACAAGTTCTTAAATTGATTGATTTGGAGTTAATTAGGTCAAAAATGTCTTAGTTTAAGCATACAATTCTTGTAGAATACAGTTCGAGTCCTCGAATCCAATCTAGACTTAACAAACAAAAGTACCATGTCCAACTAATTGAGTCTGAGAGTTCCATTTTAAAAGGTCAATCTTTTAAAAATGAGTAGCACAAATTCTTATACGTTGAGTATTAGTTTCATCTTTCATCAATGCAACATTTTTACCCCATAATATGCCCATGCGAGATAGTGGCTCGTTTGAGCACACCAATTTCAAAATTCAACTGCTCACATAAACTTTAGACATATCGAATTGCTTGTTTAAACTCCAATACATATTAGATTTTAGAATTTTCATCTTAAAATGTCAAATATTTTTAAGAAGAGTAGTCTAAGCTCTTTGAAGATTGGAAGAATATATTTTGATGGATTGAATGGCTTGTTATAGCCACTGGCGGAGGTGGGGGGTTCCTGTGGGGGACCTGGATCCTCAAACTTTATATAATATTTTGTTTTTTGTTTTTAAATTTATTATTATGTAATTTAATAATACAATTTTGATAACTTTGTTCCAATATCAATTTAATGGAAGACAATTGGACATATTGATCTAATAAAATTAATAATATAAAATTACAAATGATTGGTCAATTCTTCAATTCCAGTCCACCCATCTGAATTATGAATCTCACATATCTCTTCCCCATTTTTTTTACACTCAATAAAATAGTAGTTAGGTTACGATATTCCAATACCTACAAATCTCCCACAAATCAACCTATTAAAAGATAGATGATTTGGTACTAAGTGATATGATGAGTATTTGAGTTGATTAGAATACAGTACAAAAAAATACTGTAATTTACTTGTATTGCTATCTTTTTTGTTTAAGTATCGATTTTTTTGTTGTCGGTGGGTTCTCAAATTAGAAAAAGAAATGTAGTCCTAAAAAAAAAATTGCATATTAATTTGGAGACCCTCCAACTAAAAATGGTTACCTCCGCCAAGCTCTTAAAATTGTAGTTCCCATAACAATTTATAAATTAAATTCTTTAGTCATATTTAATTTTAATGAAGACCGATCTCCCCCCACCCCCAAGTGGGCATGAGATTGGGAGTGTAATTTTAATTATCTATTTTATTGTTGTTATGAGTACTATGAGCTCACTGGATTTTACAACGAAAGTATATCTTTGTAAGATTTCAAAAAAATCCTAGAAATTCAATATTTTATGGAGAATCCAAACATTTAAAACGGTATTAATGGAGAAATTTTGAATGTGTGCTAATTTCATCTTATGAAATTATGATTTCCATTAGCATTAAATACAGTTATTAACTTATTACCATATACTTTTGTTCATAATTCATATACCATATATAGAAGCATTTATCCAATAAAATGAGCAACAAAATTAAGTAGAAGACAATAATTAATATTTACATCATAATCTAGAATATTGTGTCCTTTGGAGTGACAATTCTTGATATTCTATTAATTAAGGTCATAAAGAGATCTTATTGAATATTTTGTCCTCAAGAGTATATCTTAGTAATTATCAAGAATAAAACACCTTAATATCTTTAAAATCAATAGTACAAGTTTTGTGTCTTGAGAAATCCATGATGCTCTTTACAAGTTGAAACTCTTTTCTCTTTAATTTTTGTTTTTTACTTTATAGTAATAAGATATTCACAAATTTTACATTTTCAATTCTTAATTTAGACTACATAAGCGGAGGGTGATAAAAATCTGAAAAATGGACAATCTTGACTACAATATTCCTCTAGACGGAATTATTGAGATCTTATCAAGGTTGTCTGTGAAAACTCTATTGCGTTTTAAGTGTGTGTGTAAATCATGGTACACCGTCATTGGAAGCCATAGTTTTAGTCTCAAGCATTTGAACATGGCACTTGCAGACTCTAACAAAACTCGTTTGCTCATTATGCATCCTAGTAGGGATAATACCTTTGAAAATGTATTCTCTTTGTTCGTGAATGATGAACTAAAGGCACATACAAATCTAAGATTTTACACAAAGAATCAATGCTACTACAGCATTATGGGTCCATGCCATGGTTTATTTTGTATATATGACAATAATGAAGAGTTTTTCTTATGGAATCCAGCGGCTAGAGAAATCAAAGATATTCCAAAATCCCCCATTCCTTTTCGAGAAAATAGGGAAATTAAGATTATTGAATCAGGATTTGGTTTTGATCCAAAAACTAGAGATTATAAGTTGGTCAAATTGGTGCGTAACCGTAGATATTATGCAGATCCATTTAGTGACTATCAAGTTGAGGTTTATACTTTGAGTACAAATTCTTGGAGAAAAATTGACGTCGTTGTGCCAACTCTTATTTCTATTGGTGTGAGGTATTTGAATCAATCGACCTACATGAATGGAATGTATTATTGGTGGGGAGAATCCGTGGGTGAAGAAAAGAGCAAAGAGTTATTGTTTGCTTTGACATGAGCGTTGAAAAATTCGAAATGATTCCTTTGCCTCCAAAAGCTTTTCCACCTTTTGAGAAATTTTGTGCACATCATTGTTTTACGGAGTACAATGGGTCCCTTGGAGTTATTTTTTGCTTTTGGAACAATTTTAAAACATGGTGTGAATTTTGGACTATAAATAGACACGGTGGTACAAATTTGTGGACCGAACAATGTTTTATTGGATTGTTTACAGGTAATTATGTGATGAAGCCCATAACGATTCTCAAGAATAAAATGGTTCTCTTCATAGATGGTAATAAAGATAATAAGGTAATTCCTTATGATCATGAAACAGGAACTATGCAGATTTCTTTACCAGTAGATTCTGAGGTAAAGCTTGAAGTTGGCGATATGAAAGGAAGAGCAGTATTCTACACTGAGAGCTTAATTTCTGTTGGAGATGGAAAAACATTTCTGTAATTTACATTTTCCATGTAGCCTTGGGGTTTATATGTGTACTCAATAAATAAATTATATTGATAATGTGGAATGAAGAAATAAATCATATTTTATATTAATCAAAAGATGTCTTGATACATAGAACTAGATCAAGCTCATATCACTATTTTCAACATTCTTCTATTTTTCCTAAGCTAGATGGGACTTGTCTTCTATCTATGTTTGTTATAAGTAATCCACAAAATAGTATGTAGCAAGTATATACCAAGGGATAATTTCACCATATACCATAAAAAATAAAAATAAAATACTATTTTATTTTTTAATTCAAGAAATATTGTTTTTATTTGTTGTTACATTGGTTATGTTTATTATATTTCTTACAAAAAAAGAATGGGCCACCTCATTCAAGGTACAAGTAGCACACAACCAACATATCAAAACAAGCTATACTATCCGAAATAATCAATGCCTTAATTAACATATAAACTATGTGTTCCCTCATCATCAAGGATAAGTTGTTGTACATTGCACTCCCCAATATCAATGTACAGCTCATAGTCTCTAATAAATACCAACACTTCTCAGAGCACAATTGCTTTGACAATTGCAGGAGAAAAACAATTTGTGCAAATTGCAACAAACCACCCCTTCATGATCACGAACAACAACCCTAATTCCTAATTCTACTTGTAGTAGGTGGCTCACGTTTTCTGGTTTGGTTGCGACCACCCCTCCATATCCTACCATCTCTTCTTGTCCCAAATTTTTATTACTAACACAATTTATTGGTTTGTGTGTGTGTGTGTTGGGAGGGGGAGAGTGGTTTGATTTGTCATTTTCGCATTTATGTCCCCAAGTATTTCGTATCACATTCTTATCATCAACCTATTAATTTGAACATTTTATCTTTATGTTTAATGATGATTTTTGTCAAAAAAATTAATTATGAGAGTATAAAAAGATTTTGTTGCATCTTGCACAGAAAAATCTCCTGACTAGTTATTTATATATATATATATATATATATATATATATATATATATATATATTCCTTTCAAGCATGGCTCGAAAATTGCGAGCACCAATCAATACAAACAACAAAACATCAAGACAAGCACTCTGACTTCTTCACAGATAAAAGCAAGCAGATGGCAATGTTGGCCCAATGCAAAGATCTAGAAGAGTTTGCACATTTGGCCCAACAAGCAACTGCCTCGGCACGAACCATTTCAAATCCCTCAAAAGCCTAAAGTTCTTCCTTATCAAAATCAGTTACTGAAGATTTGGCCCAAGACAATGATGATGATTGTTTTGGAATTGATGACTTTGTGGACGATCTTTAATTTTTCAGAAATGGTTTCCAGCTGTCTCGCAATCTCTTTTCAAGATTTTCATTGGATTCGGCCGACAAGTGGTTGTGGTACGAATATATCCCTTTATCATTACTTTGCTGAAAAGCAAAGAAAAACTATAGATATGGTTGACCACTTTCTCCAAAGTTCTTGACAATTATTCAAAAAAGCAAACAGTTCAGTCAAAAGGCAACAGTCTCCTTAATAATTCAGATTTCAAGTCTGAAGTTCAAAATCCAGAAGATGATCTATTTAAATAAAGAGTTTTCCTTCTTCAAGGCATAGTGTTTTTACAGAAGATCTCCCTGCATAAGAGAAAATTCTTTTGTTAGTAATTCTATAATTCAGTTTTCTACAAGTTTCTTTTTCAAAAGTTCGATTCAAGAATTTTGTAAGTCTGTATTTCAATATATTTAAAGTTTGTTTATCAATTTATGAGATCTGTAAGACGTCTTAGATATCAAAATCTCTTAAAGATGGTTTACTTAGAGAAACTTTAATTTTTGCATCAAATTTCATAAAAAAATATCCCATAAAAAAATATTCCCTATCATTTTTTCTAAAGATTTACATTATTATCAATATCTCGTTTCTCCTGAACGCCGATTACCCATTTATATTTATTCTAGGATTAGAACAGTTTGTTCATCTACATCTGATTTGGTATCAAAGCCATTTACTCATCTATCTTTCAAACCTTTGTTACTATTACTGTGTTTTCAAGGAAAACGTTGGTCATTTTTGGACCCTGTTGCGTTAGTCAGCTGAAGTAAGGTATTCCCGTTGGGTTGGGTGGTCCCGTCATATTGAATCAACCTCTATAGTTGCTGAGGTCTTGTAAGCTTTTCTTTCAATGCCTTTGCCTAGATCGTGGTTTAGTAGATCAAGTAGTTATAGTTCTAGTAATAGGAGTTTTGTTCAAGATGAAGATGAAATTGATAGACAAAATCATCTAGAAACTAGAAATGATCTAGAAATTCAAATTGCTCAAATTGAACAGAGACTTCAAAATTGGACTATTCCTAAAGTAGATAAGAAATCCATCTATAAAGTTGGGATGTTCAATTTTCGTCAAGATTATACGATCAAAACTTGTGAACAAACCATTCCTGTCAAAACTCATTTAACTCAAATTAGACTACTTTCAAATGATGCTATTAGAGAACATAGGAAGAAATATAAATTTCTTCATATTGCACTCGTTCAAGTTGCAATTAAGCTTTTGTTTAGAATTGGTTTAGATGTATCAATCATTTTACTCCTTAGGGATAAAAGACACTTTAATTTTGATCATTCTTTACTTTCGATTTTAGAGTTAAATATGGAAGGCGGTCCAGTCTTCTTTAATTGCTTTCCAAATTTCTCTGTTGACTTTTTCAATGGAGCTATTTCAAACTCTCTTACTGTTGATGTTCAAGCTTCTGAAAACCTCAAATTTGACGATCGTTCAAGGATTATTGTGGTCATTTACCGAGTTTACAACAAGGTGATGAGTAACACACTCAATCCTAGAGCATTGAGGTCTTCTCCGAGAGACAAAACTCTCTTGATGGAAGTCAATACTCTCCATTCAAATGTTATTGTTCCAAAAAGGTTACCATGGGAAAAGATCTCTAGATCTTTAACATGGGATCTTGCACGGGTCAATATTCCAGAGATGTGAAAACTTAGAGAATTTTTAAATCAAATCATAAACTTTCCTAACGAAGATGTTAGATTGATTTTCGACGAACCCTCTTCTAGCTTAAAACAACCAACTTCATCAAGATTTGAATCAGAAAAAATGTCTTTTGAACCATCAAGACATTCTACCTCTTTTGAAAAGTTCAAAGGAGTTGAATTTAATCCAAATATTCCAAAAACTCATTATAAGCCATAAGGAGAAGTTGAATCTGAAAGATCCACTTCACCAAATGCCTCGAATATGCATCATCCTCCTCCCTCAGAAAGATTTGATAGACAGCTTAATTTCATCTCTTCTTCTACAGATTGGAGAAAGGAATTTAAAGACGATAAGAATCCTCAAGTCAAGACATTCAAGAGAACACTTAGAAAAATGTTCTGAAGAGGAACTTGAATCTTTCTGGGAAGAATTTTATTCTCAAACCAAGGATCTAAGTTTTTTCGAATGGATTAATATCAAAGTCTTTGGAAAACCAAAACCAAAAACCATCCAACGTCAACTTGAAGGTCTCTACACAAATAGGCAGAATGACAAATTGCCATATTTTCCACAGTTTGAATAATTTGATATACATTTATTCCATCAATATTCTATTCAATAACTTATTCTCCACTATAGGAGACTTGTCTTGCCCTATTTTTCTCGTATTGGGAATAATTTTTTGAATATTTGTGACCTCGTAGCTTGTTTATTTGAGACGACTCCTCAGTAAATTGATGTCCGAGTTCTTCTAAAGAAGTAACGACATTAACATGCTTAGGAGAACTAAGTTTTGAGAGTTGTTTTGATATTTTAGTAAGAACACTAACTTCATTTGAAAGTGATTTTCCTAGTTTTGGTTTGGAGTAGAACACTCAATGGGTTTGAATAACGGATTTGATATCAAATTATCTCTTGAGGGTTTCTCAGGAATTCAATCGTCAGAATTTGATTCAATTCTTTTTAGTTGTCCTGGCTTCTTTCTACCACCATTTACATCATTGCTAATAGAGGATGAATGGGGAAGATGATGCTATTGGGGACGAAAAGAACGACTTTGATGAAGAGAACAACATTGGTGATGACGAGTAGCATATCTAATTTATGATGAAGAGTTATGTTTTTTTTTTTATATTAGATGCATTATAATAGATAAAGAGTATGTTTGCTATACTCTTTTTAAGTTTATATGTAACCATACTTAGTGAATACTTTTTAATTGTATTTTGGCACGATATTTTGGGTTCAATGTTATATTAATTGACACTAAAGGTCTTAATTTAATTTATTGTCTTTTGCATCTTTATATTATTTTGAATAAATTAAAAAAATTATAAAATATAAATAAAACATAAAATATATGAAAATGATTTAATTTCTACCTACAAATTCTATTATTGTTGGAAAAAATAATATACTTATCCCACAAATACGCCTTCCCAACAAAAATTATTTGTAGAGAAAAGTAGGATTTAGCTCACAAATGTTTTTCGATACAAAATTATTTGTAGAAAAATGCACGATTTAGCAACAACATAATTTTTACCATGTGTCCAAAAAATTTGTGTCGTGGGCCAAAGTCACTTTAGCAAACAAATTAAAGAGTTCGTGGGGAGAAACTTTAGCCCACAAATTTCCACATTTTGTCGTCTTATACTTTTTACAACGATATTTGCCCCACAAATAAGTTTTTCGTCTGGAAAGGTTTTTCCCACAAATAAGAACATTTCCCTACAAATATAATTTGTATGTGGAATATAAAATTCTTGTAGTGCTGGTCGCTGGAGAAGATGCAAACTCCATGTAGTGTCTAACTTCAATTCTTTTTCTCAAATAATATATTGGGATGATTATGCTAGATTCGCTTGAAGTTTATCAAATGCCAACAATCCAGAGCTAGATTTTTTTCACTGGTAGCTTATACTTTGTTATTAACTTTGTGCTGCTACTCTTGATTATTTGTTCATATAATTATAGATAAATAGCAGTTACTCTTACTGAAAAGTCTTTTGACTCGGGCCTCATACAAGAGCTGATGCGAACCCGCGAAGAATTAAATCTCGGAACCTACAAAAAGTTTGATCTAAACCCCAAGAAACCTAAAATCTGGCCGCAAGAACTTGACCCGATGATTTCTTGAATCAAAGAACCATAGTTATGAAAACGCCACAAAAGTTTGCGAAATCTTTGATAAGTTTTAGGGTTTGTTCAATTAAGAACACGGAAGAAAGTGAATCCTCACTTTAATTAATCTCTCAAAATATTGAACTCCTTGATGTTTACAATAAAAGGTGTTTATATAGTAAACATTGAAAGAATCCTAATCTAATTCGGAATTAAGTAAAACTAATTAAAATTAAGAGTCCTAAACGAAAAAAGAAACTAAATCTTGCCAAAATCCGAATTTTTCCGAAAACATGCCTTGCGATCGCATAGGCATTAACCCTGCGATCGCATGGTTTATCTCCATAGTGTTCTGCTTTTGAAAAGCCACTCTTGCGATCGCATCCTTCTATAACCATGTGATCGCATGGTTGTTTCTTCTGACTCTCTGCATTGATTTCCTCTAAACTTCGTTTCACGCTTATTTTGGTCCTCCAATGTCCCATTAGCTTCTGATGTACCTCCAATATAGTCCTTAGCTTGAGTCCAATGTAACAAAGGTCCATGGCTTGCCTGGATCGCATCATCCCATCCTTCTTCAAAAGGATTCGACCTCTAATCACTACAAGCATCTAAGGGATAAAGATCCTTCACATACTTCCAAAACCAATCACCAGGCTCAAAGATGAATCTGCAGCCTTTATTTGCTTTAATTTGATGTATTTGAAGCTCATTCATCTCATCTGGACTGCTTCTATAAGTTGGTCGTTTTGTAAGAACAGCTCTAAGTACAAAGCGAAGTTGATGTGCAATGTCTCGAATAGGTAGTAACCTACTAGACATTTTCTCTGAAGATACATCATCCAATTCCTGTAATAAAGAAATAGCCAAACTGGAGAGGGATTGATTAGTTTTTCGTAGTACAAGGTGGAATTTTTTGTGTACTAGCACAATCATTTGTTGACTTTTTTCCTCACTCGTCGTCGTTTCTTGTACATCTAAATCAAACTGCTGATCAAAAGTCTTTGTTTTAATTTGGGTCTGAAGAGCAGGCATCGCAATTAGAACTCCATCACGTACAGGGTATTCTACACCATCATCTTTCAACTCGAGCAGTACATCACTATCACACTCATCCATAGATTCCACGACATTACTATCGCATTCATCATTGGATACCACAGCCCCATTATCACGTAATAACTCCACTATGTTGTTGCTAGTCACCTCATCTCTTCCCTTAGGTGGTTCGGTGGTCTCTTTTGAAACAGCCATATCACTCACATTATTGATATCCCACTTGAAATAGACTTCAGGGTCCTTCCTACCTTGGAAGGAAGGTACTTTCATTTTCATATTCCCAAAGTTTCTATCTACTCCAGCGTGGTCTCTATAGTCTCCTCCTCTAGGTGCCCTTTCACGTCTATCCCCTCTACGCTTCATCCTACCCATCTCAGCCTTATAATTATAAGCATCTTCATCCTCAAAGTTAGCCATAATGTTATAATCACGCATATCTTGTCTCTTAATATTAGGGATCTTGAGTTGTCTCTCCCTTAGTAAGTTTGTAAGCACCGTATCTTGCCTATCGATCATACCCATCATCTCTTTATTGTTATCCCTCATCTCGCCAAACATCCTGTTCATCCTCTCAAATTATTGTTGCATGGCTCTTAACAATAAAGATTGGTGGTTCACTTTTCTAGACATTTTAGGATAATAAAAAAATAGAAATTAGGAAAGAAAATAATATTTGCCTCACATGTTTACACTCGTGTTTCACTCTATATGGATTTTTTCGATAATTATCTCACCACTCTTGCCTTTTACCTCTCTTTGTATTTCTTACCAAGTTCTCTAAAGAACAAATCAAACTCAATCAGTAATTCAGCCTTTGTAACGTTCAAGAACAAGAAATAAGAAAATAAAAGATAACAAAAACGATCAAGAAGAAAATTAATAAAAGAATAAGATTTACGCACTGGATGAAAATTATGACACAAGAATTTAAAAAGAATGTGTTTCTTGACTTTCTTGAAATTCTTGAATTTTCATTTTTTTTATATGATTCAAGATGAATCTGAACAAGAAAATAATAAAAGAATAACGAAAGAGAATATATATATATATATATAT
The DNA here is from genome assembly GCA_030279155.1 of Forsythia viridissima. Lineage (NCBI taxonomy): Eukaryota > Viridiplantae > Streptophyta > Magnoliopsida > Lamiales > Oleaceae > Forsythia > Forsythia viridissima. The sequence continues at coordinate 1,907,776 of CM059042.1, read as the reverse complement.
ATATATATATATATAAAATCTGGCCGCAAGAACTTGACCCGATGATTTCTTGAATCAAAGAACCATAGTTATAAAAACGCCACAAAGGTTTGCGAAATCTTTGATAAGTTTTAGGGTTTGTTCAATTAAGAACACGGAAGATAGTGAATCCCCACTTTAATTAATCTTTCAAAATATTGAACTCCTTGATGTTTACAATAAAAGGTATTTATATAGTAAACATTGAAAGAATCTTAATCTAATTCGGAATTAATTAAAATTAATTAAAATTAAGAGTCCTAAACAAAAAAGAAAACTAAATCTTGCCAAAATCCGAATTTCTCCGAAAACATGTCTTGCGATCGCATAGGCATTAACCATGCGATCGCATGGTTGATCTCCATAGCGTTCTGCTTTTGAAAAGCCACTCTTGCGATCGCATCCTTTTATAACTATGTGATCGCATGGTTGTTTCTTCTGACTCTCTGCGCTAATTTCCTCTAAACTTCGTTTCACGCTTATTTTGGTCCTCCAATGTCCCATTAGCTTCTGATGTACCTCCAATATGGTCCTTAGCTTGAGTCCAATGTAACAAAGGTCCATGGCTTGTCTGGATCGCATCAACAGCAGTGGGGCAGAAATAGATTTTGGTGCAGAAGATTTGAGATGGAGATTGATAGTGGAGGTGGCGCAGAAACAGTAGTGGCTTGCAGAGGTCACAGTGGTGGCAAAGCAGTGGTGACTTACGATAGGCGGTGGCGGCGGCAGCGGTTGGAAGGTGGAGGTGGGTAGATGTTGAAGATTATGATTGAAGAATTAAATTAGGATGAGAGTTTGATAAATGTTTATACATAGTAAAAATGGTATTTTTAATTATGTATTTTTTTACTTAGGGTATATATTAATAAGATTTAAAATGAAATATATTTTGATTTTTTTTTTTTAAAAAAAATAGGTGTATGAGCTAATTTTCTCATTAAAAAAAGTACATAGAAATCTTTAACGGGCAATAACAATTTAAAGAGAAAAACGTTATAAAAAAGGATGGTTTACCAACCAATCTACGTTCATGCATCTGATTCATTACAATTGCCAAAAGTAATTAAGCCCTAGGTGTAATTTAAGTGTTGTCAATATTGTTAATAAATTTTTAGGATAAAACATTATTAATTGACTTAATAACATGATATATGACTGTAGAAATTTAAATGACATGCAAGATCATTGGCAATGAATTAAGATATGACGAATATTGTAATATTAAATATCTCATGTGATATAAATTATTGAGTAATAAAATATGAATAAATAAGAGATTGAACTAGACGAAAAAAAAGTTATAAATTAAGGGTCAAGCTTTTGATGCAGACACAAAAAGCTTTTGTTGTAGGTGAAGAGTTTATCGGCTTCCGAATCACGCCTACCTCACAATAATGGCAGAGTCGTCATGCCAAAACGATGATCTTATCGATGAAGACAAATCTCATATACCAAAAAATACAGGGTCCATGAGAGTAATGTCTTTTGGAAATTATACACATTTAATGCAATCTATGACTGGAATAAACTCTGATGATATTGGTAATCATCAGTTGAAGCTAAATGGGAACAACACGAGCCTATCATTTCTTGGGAGAAACTCCTTCAGAACTTTCGTGACTCCTGAAGTAACCACCTCTGGACTTATCAGAACAGGCCAAAGCCAAAGGAAGGAAGCCCCCAAAAACAACAATGTAGGAAGGAATAAATAGGTTCGTCGTGTTTGAAAAGAAATTGACTTTGTAGTAGCATAGAAGAAATTGTTCTCATCGTCTAATAAAGAAGGAAAGTGATTATTATTAAAAAAAAAATGAACTCTTACAATTTTTTTTTTTTTTTTTTGCTTCTTTTTTGAGAAAATGTGTATAAAAAAAATATCTACTAAGAAAAATTAGCCAAATAAATATTGCGATTGAGATTACACTGCACATTTGTTAACACAAATTAAGTATTTATTTTAGGTGTAAATATATTGTGATTTATTTTGGTTGATCTTTGATATTGTAATTTATTTTCTTTACATAATGAACATTTTCTTTTTAATAAAATACATTGAAACTTAATTTCTATTAAAGTCATTTTTAGAAAAAATAACTTCAAAAATCAAGAACTTAAAAATAAGTTTGACTTATTTCAATATATTTTGTCCAGCATCAACTTCTAGTTTTCTATGAAGAGTTATTCTTGATAATAATACTAAGAAAAAAAATTCTTTCTATATAAATTTTATCCAATAACAACAAATCGAAAAAACCATACACGTAGATTCTTAGAGTGTTCGTATCGTACTTAATTAAGTTAATTAAGTAAGATTTGGTTAATCAATTTTTGTTTTGCTGAAGAATCAATTTTAAAAAAAATTAGTCAAGTGTTTGGTAAACTTTTGTTTCAAAATTTCTATGCTATATTTCAAAATTAGTATTTAATTTAAATTATTAAATATTTTTATTGCGTTTGAAAGTCTATGTGTATTTAATCCAGACTTTGAATTTATACAGAATTTTCTATGTACTAATTTTAAAGCACAATGTATAAATAAAAAATATAACAATTTCTCTCTTATTCATCCTTAAGACTTTGAAAAAAAAAAAAATTGAATCGTCGATTTTTTTTATGCAATATTTTTTTTTTTCCTTTTTCCTTGTATAAACTTTAGAATCAAGATTAATATACTTCTATTTCTTCAATTTGATTTTTTTTTTCTTTTCAATATTCTCATAACCATTCTTTTTTTTTTCTTCTCTTTTTTTCTTTTTTCTTCTACGAATTATATATCCATGATTAATTATCAATATTTTTTATGAAAAAAATATTAATATTTATCTCTTTTCAATATTCCCCTAACCATGTTCTCCATTTCTTCTTTTTCTTCCTACGAACTTAAACTCATGATTAATTATTAAATATTTTTTATAAAAAAGAAAATTAATATATTTTTTCCTCTTTTCAGTGTGATTTTTTCCTTCAATATTCATATTACCATTTTTTTCTCTTTCTTCTTTTCATCGTTTTTTCATTTTTTATTAAAAAATAAGATAAATTTATAATTAAATTCTTCAATATTTTCATTCTTATTTTTTCTATTTATATTGATGAGCATGAGTATATATATATATATATATATTTGTAAACTGGTACTTTGGTTATTTATATATGTAATTATGGTGACTTATAATAATATGTTAATCTATATGTAAGTAGTAAGAGTATTAACTAGATAAAATCTTTTGTTGGAAATTTTTTTTAAAAGGAATCGCATGCAATATATTTTTTAATTTATCTATAAGCCATTTGGAAATTCATAATTTTACTCAATAAAAGAAAAAATAGAATAAAATAATAATTTATGTCATTAAAAATAGAACATTAACTTTTATGAATTCAATATTATTAATGCAATTAAATAAATTATTACTAAACTTTTATCCTGCGATTTTCTTTTTAAACAGTGGGATATTAAAATTTTATATTCTATATTTTTAATTGAAAAAATAAAAGTTCATGAGTCTGTGAAAAGTTTAAGAAAGTCTTTCAAAATGAAAATTTACAAAAGTTTATGGAAGTGTATTAAAATCTATAAAAATTAATAAAATCAGTTAAAAGAAGAAGAATTCTGATAGAAGTATATTTAGCAACAGAGGAGAATATTTGATTATAATCAATTCTCTCATTCTAAGTAACACCTTTGGCTACTTATCTTGTTTTATATCTCACAATCTCAATACTAAGATCTCATTCTTTTATTTTATAGATTCACTTACAATCTATAACTCTTTGGTTTTTAGGCCTTTCCACTAAAACCCAAGTTTTATTTTTCATTAATGAGGCCCTTTCATCATTCATAGCAGTAAGCTATCGATTTGCATTTTTACTACCCACGGCTTCTTCAAAAAGAACTAGGTTCTGTACTAACCAAATCCAAGGAAGAGAAATAGGTTACAAAATCATCACTACTAATTGTGGAAAAATGAATTCTTTGTCTTCTAACTATATCTCTAACTAATTCATAATCACGAAGAGGTTGAATTTGATTTTGACGTTGAACTTCCTCATTATCATCCTGATCATGTTCTACACTTGATTGAGATGTCTCTACCTCAGTTTGAACCTCTTGAATAGAATTATCAGACCAGGCAACTCAAGATCAATTTCAGAGTTAACACTTTTCATTTTAGGATCAGTAGAAGAATTATTTTTTAGGCAAGGCATCATATCTTCATTAAAGATCACATTTCTACTAATTATAACCTTAAAACCCTTTTGATCTTTAACCACAGCCTATAAACCTTTTGTTTCTTCTCCATATCCCAAAAAAAATACATTTTAGGGACATTGGTTCAAGCTTCCCATCATTAAACAGCCAAACACTTTAAATATGGAGTAATCTGGAAGTTCCCCAGTTCAAATCATTTCAGAAGTTTTGAAACTAATAGCACTCGAGGGCATCTATTTATTAAAAAAGTAGAAGTTTTTAAAGCTTCCCCCCATAAAGATTTGGATAAACCAGAGCTTAGAAACATACATCTGGCCTGTTTAATAAGGCCATATTCATTCTTTCTGCCACACTATTTTGTTGAGGTGTAAAAGTGATAGTTCTGTGTCTCAAAATACCAGATTCTTTGCAATGCAAATCATACTCAAAATTACAAAATTCCAGACCACTTTCTGTTCTTAAAACTTTAATTTTCTTATTAGTATGATTTTCAATCAAAGTTTTCCAATGTTTGAAGTTTTGAAAAGTATCATATTTAGTTTTTAAAAGAAATGTCCATATTTTTCTTGAAAAATTATCTACAATTAGAAGATTAAATTTGAAATCACTATGGGTACTTACATATGCTGGTCCTCAGAGATCAGCATGTAAGTAATCCAGAATAGAGGTGACTTGTGAGTTCTACTCATGAAATGTAACTTTGTTTGTTTACCCAGGACACATTCTTTACAAAATTCAAGCTTTTCAATTTGATTTTTACCAAAAATTCGTTCATTTTTCAAAATTTGGAGACCTTTGTCACTTATATACTCCAATCTTTTGTGCCAAACATTAGATTTAGTTATATTTGAACCAAAAACAGCAGCAATGCTATCCACCAAGGTTTTTCCTTGAAGTACATAAATTCCATTTACTTTGGGTGGGGTTAAAACTTCTACAAAGTTTAAAAGAAACTTAACAACCCAATTATGAATTCTGATATCATAATCACTGTCTAACTGACCAAGAGAGATCAAGTTTCTTTAAGATTAGGGACAAATATGATTTTATCTAAATTTAGAATAAAGCTGTTGATAAAAGTAGATAGATTTTCCCAATGCCCTTGATTTTACAATTCACGTCATTTCCCATATCAACCTGACTACCCACAGATTTTGACAAAATCAGTGAACCACTCTCTAATAGGACACATGTGAAAAGTATAATCAGAATCTAGAACCCATTCATCTAGAATTTTGTTAGTTGAAGCCACCAGAACCACCTTATTTTCTTCATCATTTGTATTACAAGCTAAAGCAACAGAACCATCAGAATTTGACTTTTCTTTCATGTCAGCTATCTTTTTAAAACAATTTTTAATATGATGACCTAGTTTACCACAGTAATAACACTTTATTCCCTTCCCTTTGTTTTTACGTTTTGTCTTATTCTTATCCTTGCTTTATCAGATGAGTTTTTACCCCTTTTATAGGAATTGGTATTAGTGGAGCTATAATGTTTGTTTCCAGGTTTTTATTTAATGAAAAACCATTCACCACTCTTATTTTCTCTCAGATCCTCTTTTAACTCAAAGGTCTTTATTTCGAAGAGCTGAAAAAATTATATCCACAATTAACTATGCCCTACCATACTTTAGAGCATTTTTAATGTCTTTATATTTTTCTCCTTATGAATTCAAAAGGACAACAACTTGTTGATCATCAGATAATTTTTCATCACAATTAACCAAATCTTGAATCAATTTAATGAACGTGTCTATATTTTTCTATAAATTAGAGGACACATCAAATCTGAAATTATAGAAAAATCTTAGCAAATAGCATTTATTTGACATAGTTTTAGTCAAGTATAAATCTTCCAATTTTCTCTACAAAGCATCAACAGTAGTGGTTTCACCCACTTTTCTAATCACACTATCTGGCAAACGAAGAAAGATAGAACTCCAAGCAATTTCATCAAGTTCTCTTCTTCTATATGCACTGATTTCAGCTATCCAAGAATCATCAAGAGCAGCTGCATATCTTTGCTGTAGAAGAAGAGCTCTCATCTTTTGGCGCCAGAGACTGAAATCTCCTATGCCATTCTATAACTCAACTTCAAACTTTTGAGATGTGGACAATGGGAAAAAGATTTTATGCAGGAAGTTCATAAAAAACAAAAAATAATTCGTGAAACAAAAATTTAACACATATTTGATTTGACTAGTATGTAAAACGTGCATTGCACGCGATTTAATAATGGTGTTGTGAGATATATGTTTATTCAAATATTTAAATAATTATAACTTAATTTAATACTGCATTAAAATACAAAAATCTGACATTAGAAAATACGATAAAATATAATGTTTGTTGTTGTATTCAAACAAAGTACTTTCTACAATTGTATGACCAATATTGAACATTTATTTTTTAAGATCTGTAATATAGTCAAATAATGTCAATTAAAGAACACAAACAAAAAAGAATAAAAAATAGTTTACATAAGTTCTTAAATATATCGAGCACTCAAACCGATTGAATTTTCTTACTTTATAAGATGACAAATGACTTATAACAAATCTTTGTAATTTAATATAGCTCTCTAACTATGAAGATGTTTTAATTTAAAATATCACATGTAATTTGGGCTCGTAGCACTTCAAATAAGTAGATTTATCAATCAGTATATAAAAGAAAATAAAATAACATTTACATTAGAAATTGAAAAAATTAAACATTCTCATTTGCACAATTCAGTGCCCAGATGCCTTCACGTGTACTTATCCAAATTGTAATGGAGAAATAAAGTAATTTTACCAAAACTAAATATTCTAGCGATTTAAGCGTTTTATTCATGTTGGAGCATAAATAATTAAGAAAAATTAGTTTAAACAAAATAGATAACAATTCAATTCAAAAGCTTAAAAAAGAATAATAGAAATAAGATACGTATCAATAATGAATTGAAACCATTATTGAAGTTAGTCCACAAAGTTTTTTTCGTCTAGAAAATCTGAACCCACAAGTCAATTAGATATGTAACAATATACAAATACGTATGAGCATGCACAATAATTAAAAAATACACAGTAACCTTTATAGTTCAACACAAATTATTTTTTTTTTTAAAAAAGAAGAGCATTGAGAAATGATTATTCACATTAACTAACAAAAACTATAATCACAAATACAAATATTCAAATGAAGTCTTTATGGACATCACAAACTACATAATTACCTTCAAATAAAACAACTTTAAACTTCAAATTAGATCTTAAATAAACTGAATAAATTGTTGGTGGAATGTCAATTACTATTAATCTTGTAACTGACCAAATCCGTTCTAACAATTCAAAAAAAATATTTTCAAAATCTAGTAATTAAATATAATAAATGGAGATTTAACATTTTCAACTTCTAAGGACTATATATGGTTATAAATGCTTAATCAGAAGTTCAATTATAATATTAATTCAAGGATAATTTAGGAAATATAAAATATTAATGATGATATATTTGTCCAAAAATATTTCTCTCTTTAAACTCCTTTTAGATTAGTATATAGATTTATAGACAAGCAAATAATTTTTCAAAAACAAAAAACAAAAAATTCAAGCAAGAATTTATACTCTATATTTATTCACACGAAAGATCACACTAATAAAGAAGTTTCATATTATGAACAAGAGACAAGGTAAATTCATACAAAACTTAACCCACACAGTTTTAGATCAAGTTTAAGGGATTAAAAAATCTATAAAACCAATGTTTCCTCAGATTTCCAGATTTTCGTAGGAGATCTTGGACAAAGGTAAACAGTTGGCAAGTTCTTATTACTTTAACAACTTCGAAGTTCTCAAGCATGCAAAAAAGGTTAAGAGTTTACTAGAGTGAAACCTTAGGTTTCGAAATGTTGTTCTGAAAGAGATAGGAAGAAAAAGAGCAAGAACTATCATTTTTATGGTCAATTCACAAAGAGATACCAAGAGGTAGATCATTTCACAAGATCTCAAGAAACGAGATACGAGATTGTTTCAACCAAAACTCAAAACAAAACTAAATCTGAAGAGTCCCGTTTCAACCAAAACTCAAAACAAAACTAGATCTGAAGAGTCCCATACTTAATAGATCTTCTTTAAAAACGAGTAACAATCACAAAAACAATAAAGAACACATGTCAATTTTTCACCCACAAAAATGTCCGAATGTTCGCATATTCTAAACGCTTCTCACCCATTGAGCATCTACCAAAGTAGATTATGTTCTTCAACACTAAGTAAAATATATCAGTCTTTACATACGTATTACAAGATCAGAAATCACAAAGGTTTTTGATAATCCAGAAACAGAATTTACTATTCACAAAGAAAGCTCATAACACTAATTTTCTCCATTTTACAATCAAGAAAAACACTCAGTTTCTCACTCAGAAAAAGAAAACCAGAGAAGAGGAGAAGAAGAATTCTGGAAGATTAAAGTAATCAGATGACTGCGCATACAAGGAGTGAAGAATGAATATAAAGCATCAGAGAGTAAACCTATAATCCAATGGCCAAAATCATTTCCACGCGTGCAGACCAGATTGAAGACCTCCACTGAGGAACAAGACCGGTTCACAGAATCAATGGGCCAACCTTTTGTCTTTATTTAATCAACAGCCCAAGGTCTAATACATATCTGGGCCAACATACAGCAGCCCATCTCTGAAGCAAACCCAACAGAAACCATAACAGTCAAAGAGAGAAAATATAAAGCTTGATCCTTAATTTATAACCCTTTATTTTCTGGGTTTTTTTCAATAAATAAGCCAATTTTTGAAAATAATTTCAAAAAATCATTCTTGTTTCATTTATTCAGAAAATACTATTTTTTAAAAACTATTATTTTAATTTATTATATTATATATTACATATTGTACCTGAATAATTAATTACTGGATTTGATGGAAATTTATATATTATAAAATCTTTTATTGTTAATTATAGTAACCGAATCCTTAAAAATCGGAATTGATTGGAATATATATATGAAAAAATCTTTTATTGTTATAACTGTCAAATATATATCATTTGTATCAGAAAGATGAGTAGCACAAGTTCTTATACGTTGAGTATTAGTTTCATCTTCCATCAATACGATGTTTTTACCCATAATATGCACATGCGAGATGGTGGCTCGTTTGAGCACACCAATTTCAGAATTCAACTGTTCACATAAACTTTAGACATATTGAATTGCTTGTTTAAACTTGTTAAACTCCAATACATATTAGATTTTGGAGTTTTCATCTTTAATGTCGAATATTCTTAAGAAGAGTAGTCTAAGCTCTTTCAAGATTGGAAGAATGTATTTTGATGGATTGAATGACTTGTTATAGCCACTGACGGAGATGGGGGGTTCCTGTGGGGGACCTGGACCCCCAACGTTATGGAATTTTTTTTTAATTTATTATTATGTAATTTAATAACACTACTTTGATAACTTTGTCCAATATTAATTTAATGGAAGGCAATTGGATCTATTGACCTAATAAAATTAAGGGTAAATTGCAGCTAGTGTTCCCAACTTTTGACTTCATTTGCACTTATATTCCCAGTATTTAATTCTTGGTATCCATCACTCCAACCTTTTATATGATTAGCAGTCAATGTCATCATGTCCTTATATAATTAGCAGCTAATGTCCTCATGTGATGACATTGTCTGCTAATTATATAAAAGGTTGGGGGTGATGAATATCAACATTTAATACTGAGGATACAAGTGTAAATGAAGTCAAAGATTGAGGACACTAGCTACAATTTATCCTAAAATTAATAATATAAAATTACAAATGATTGCTCAATTACTCAATTCCAGTCTATTCATTTGAAATCTGAATCTCACATATCTCTTCCCCAATTTTAACACTCAATAAAACAGTAGTTCGGTTACGACATTCCAATACCAACAAATCTCTCCCAAATCACCTTATAAAAGACAAACGATTTGGTACTAAGTGGTATGATGAGTATTCGAGTTGGTTAAAATATAGTACAAAAAATAACTATATTTTACTTGTATTGCTATCTTTTTAGTTCAAGTCTCGATTCTTTTGTTGGCGGGTTCTCAAATTAGAAAAAAAAAAACATATAATCTCAAAAAAATAAATAAATAAATAAATAATTGCATGTTAACTTGGGGACCCTCCAACTAAAAGTGGCTACCTCAGCCACTTTTAGTTGCATGTTAACTTGGGGACCCTCCAACTAAAAGTCTCAAAAATAAATAAAAAATAAAAAAATTGCATGTTAACTTGGAGACCCTCCAACTAAAAGGGGCTACCTCCGCCAAGCTAAAATTGTAGTTCCCATAAGAATTTATAAATTAAATTCGTTATTCATATTTAATTTTAATTATCTATTTTATTGTTGTTATGATCCTAGGAGCCCGCTGGATTTTACAACGAAAGAATATCCTTGTAAGATTTCAAACAAATCCTAGAAAATCTATATACCATGGAGAGTCCAGACATTTAAAACGGTATCAATGGAGAAATTTTGAATGTGTGCTAATTTCATCTTATGAAATTATGGTTTCCATTAGCATTAAATACAGTTATTACCATATACTTTTATTCATAATTCATATACCATAGAAGCATTTATCCAATAAAATGAGCACCAAAATTAGGTAGAAGACAGTAATTAATATATTTACATCATAATCTAGAATATTGTGTCCTTGGCCTTGAGTGTGAAAATTCTTGATATTCTATTAATTAAGGTCATAAAGATATCTTATCGAATATTTTTTCCTCAAGAGTATATCTTAGTAATTATTAAGAATAAAACACCATAATATCTTTAAAATCAATAGTACAAGTTTTGTGTCTTGAGAAATCCATGATGCTCTTTACAAGTTGAAACTCTCTTCTCTTTAATTTTTTTTACATTATAGTAATAAGATATTCGCAGTTTCTGCATTTTCAATTCTTAATTTAGACCACAACGGCATAGAGTGATGAAAATCTGATAAATGGACAATCTTGACTACAATATTCCTCTAGACGGAATTATTGAGATCTTATCAAGGTTGTCTGTGAAAACTCTATTGCGTTTTAAGTGTGTGTGTAAATCATGGTACACCGTCATTGGAAGCCATAGTTTTAGTCTTAAGCATTTGAACATAGCACTTGCAGACTCTAACAAAGCTCGTTTGCTCATTATGCATCCTAGTAGGGATAATACCTTCGAAAATGTATTCTCTTTGTTCATGAATGATGAACTAAAGGCACATACAAATCTAAGATTTTACACAAAGAATCAATGCTACAACAACATTATGGGTCCATGCCATGGTTTATTTTGTATATATGACGATAATGAAGAATTTTTCTTATGGAATCCAGCTACTAGAGAAATCAAAGATATTCCAAAATCCCCCATTCCTTTTCGAGAAAATAGGGAACTTAAGATTACTGAATCTGGATTTGGTTTTGATCCAAAGACTAGAGATTATAAGTTGGTCAAATTGGTGCGTAACCGTAGATATTATGCAGATCCATTTAGTGACTATCAAATTGAGGTTTATACTTTGAGTACAAATTCTTGGAGAAAAATTGATGTCGTTGTGCCAACTCTTATTTCTATTAGTGTGAGGTATTTGAATCAATCGACCTACATGAATGGCATGTATTATTGGTGGGGAGAATCCGAGGGGGAAGAAAAAGAGCAAAGAGTTATTGTTTGCTTTGACATGAGCATTGAAAAATTCGAAATGATTCCTTTGCCTCCAAAAGTTTTTCCACCTTTTGAGAAATTTTGTGCACATCATTGTTTTACGGAGTACAATGGGTCCCTTGGAGTTATTTTTTGCTTTTGGAACAATTTTAAAACATGGTGTGAATTTTGGACTATAAATAGACATGGTGGTACAAATTTGTGGACCGAACAATGTTTTATTGGATTGTTTACAGGTAATTATGTGATGAAGCCAATAACGATTCTCAAGAATAAAATGGTTCTCTTCATAGATGGTAATAAAGATAATAAGGTAATTCCTTATGATCATGAAACAGGAACTATGCAGATTTCTTTACCAGTAGATTCTGAGCTAAAGCTTGAAGTTGGCGACATGAAAGGAAGAGCTGTATTCTACATTGAGAGCTTAATTTCCATTCGAGATGGAAAAACATTTATGTAATTTACATTTTCCATATAGCCTTGGGGTTTATATGTCTACACAATAAATAAATTATATTAATAATGTGGAATGAAGAAATAAATCATATTTATTTATATTAGTCAAAAAATGTCTTGACACATATATAGAATAGAAATAGATAAAGCTTATATCACTATTTTCAACATTCTTCTATTTTTCCTAAGCTAGATGGGACTTGTCTTCTATCTACTTTTGTTATAAGTAATCCACAAAATAGTATGTAGCAACTATATACCAAGGGATACTTTCACCATATATAATAAAAAATTAAAAAATACTATATTATTTTTTTTAATTCAAGAAATATTGTTTTTATTTGTTGTTACATTGATTATGTTTATTATATTTCTTACAAAAAAAGAATGGACCACCTCATTCAAGATACAAGTAGCACACAACCTACCTCCCACAACAAGCTATAGTATCCGAAATAATCAATGCCTTAATTAACAGATAAACTATGTATTCCTCCTCGTCAAGGATAAGTTGTTGTGCATTGCACTCCACAATATCAATGTACAGCTCACGGTCTCTAGCAAACACCAACCCTTCTCGAAGCAAAATTGCTTCGACATTTGCTGGAGCAAAAAAAGTCGGTACAAGTCACTACAAACCACCCCTTCATGATCACGAACAACAACCCTAATTCCTAATTTTGCTTTCTATCCGAACAATTGCACTCGTATTAAGATTGAGCCCACTTGTCGCATGTGGCTCCCGTTTTTTGGTTTGGTTTCGACCACCCCTCCATATCCTACCATCTCTTCTTGTCCCAAATTTTTATTACTAACAAATTATTGATGTGTGTGTGTGTGTGTGTGTGTGTGTGTAAGAGGAGTGGTTTGATTTGTCATTTTCGCATTTATGTCCCCAAGTATTTTTTATCACATTCTTATCATCAACCTATTAATTTGACATCTTATCTTTATCTTCAATGACATTTTTTGTCAAAAAAAATTAATTATGAGGGTATAAAAAGATTTTGTCGCATCTTGCATAGAAAAATCTCCTGACTATATATATATATATATATATATTCCGTTCAAGCATGACTTGAAAATTGCGAGCACCAATCAATACCAACAAGCACTCAGACTTCCTCACAGAGAAAAGCAAGCTGATGGCAATGTCGGCCCAATGCAAAAATCCAGAAGAGTATGCACATTTGGCCCAACAAGCAGCTGCCCTAGCAGAAACCGCTTCAAATCCTTCAAAAGCCTCAAGTTATTCCCCATCAAAATCAGTCACTGAAGATTTGATTGAAGACAATGATGATGATTGTTTTGGAATTGATGACATTGTGGACGATCTTTGATTTTTTCAGAAAAGGTTTCCAGCTTTCTCGCAATCTCTTTTCAAGATTTTTAGGATTTTCATTGGATTCAGTTGACAAGTGGTTGTGGTTCAAATATATCCATTTATCATTACTTTGCTAAAAAGCAAAGAAAAACTATAGATATTGTTGACACTTTCTTCAAAGTTCTTGACAATTATTCAAAAAAGCAAACATTTCAGTAAAAAGGAAACAGTCTCCTCAATAATTCAGATTTCAAGTCCGAAGTTCAAAATCCATAAGATGATCTGTTTAAAGACAGAGTTTTCCTTCTTCAAGACAGTGTTTTTACAGAAGATCTCCCTACATAAGAGAAAATTCTTTTGTTAGCAATTCTGTAATTTAGTTTTCTATAAGTTTATTTTTCAAAAGTTCGATTCAAGAATTTTGTAAGTTTGTATTTCAATATATTTAAAGTTCGTTTATCAATTTATGAGACCTCCAAGACGTCTTAGATATTCAAAATCTCTTAAGGATAGTTTACTTATAGAAACTTTAATTTTTTTTATTCAAATTTCATAAAAAAATATCCCCTATCATTTTTTCTAAAGATTTACATTATTATCAATATCTTGTCTCTCTTGGATGCCGATTACCCATTTCATATTTATTCCACGATTAGAACAGTTTGTTCATCTACATTCGATTTGGTATCAGAACCATTTACTGACCTGTCTTTCAAACCTTTGTTACTGTTACTGTGTTTTCAAGGGAAGCGTTGGTCAGAGCCTTGTTGCGTTAGTCATCCGAAGTAAGGTGGTCCCGTCATCTTGAACCAACCTCTACAATCGCTGAGGTCTTGTAAGCTTTTCTTTCAATGTCTTTGTCTAGATCTTGGTTTAGTAGATCAAGTAGTTCTAGATCTAGTAATAGGAGTTTTGTTCAAGATGAAGATCAAATTGATAGACAAAATCAAAATGTTCTAGAAACTAGAAATGATCAAGAAATTCAAATTGCTCAAATTAAACAGAGACTTCAAAATTGGACTATTCCTAATGTTGATAAGAAATCCATCTATAAAGTAGGAATGTTCAATTTTCGTCAAGATTATACAATCAAAACTTGTGAACAAACCATTCGTGTCAAAACTCATTTAACTCAAATTAGGCTACGTCCAAATGATGCTGTTAGAAAACATAGGAAGAAATATAAATTTTTTCATATTGCACTCGTTCAAGTTGCAATTATGTCTTTGTTTAGACTTGATTTAGATGTATCAATCCTTTTACTCCTTAGGGATAAAAAAACACTTTAATTTTGACCATTCTTTATTTTCGATTTTAGAGTCAAATATGGAAGGCGGTCCAGTATTCTTTAATTGCTTTCCAAATTTATCTGTTGACTTTTTCAATAGAGCTGTTTCAAACTCTCTTACTCTTGATATTCAAGCTTCTAAAAACCTCAAATTTGGCGATCGTTCAAGATCTATTGTGGTCATTTACCGAGTTTACTACAAGGTGATGAGTACCACACTCAATCCTGGAGCATCAAGGTATTATCCAAGAAACTAAACTCTCCTAATGGAAGTCAATACTCTCCATCAAATGCTATTGTTCCAAAAAGGTTACAATGAGAAAAGATCTCTAGATCTTTAACATGGGATCTTGCACGGGTCAATATTCCAGAGATGCAAAAACCTAGAGAAATTTTAAATCGAATCATAAACTTTCCTAACAGAGATGTTAAATTGATTTTCGATGAACCCTCTTCTAGCTCAAAACAACCAACTTCATCAAGATTTGAATCAGAAAAAATGTCTTTTCAACCATCAAGACATTCTACCTCTTTTGAAAAGTTCAAAGGAGTTGACTTTAAATCCAAATATTCCAAAAACTCATTATAAGCCAGAATGAGAAGTTGAATCTGAAAACAACCACTTCACCAACTGCCTCAGATATGCATAATCCTCCTCCCTAAAAAAGATTTGATAGACAATTTAATGCCATCTCTTCTTCTACAGTTAGGAGAAAGGAATTTAGAAAGGATAAGAATCCTCAAGTCAAGACATTCAAGAGAACACTTAGAAAAATGTTCTCTGAAGAGGAACTTGAATCTTTCTGGGAATAATTTTATTCTCAACTCGAGGATCTAAGTTTTTTCAAACGGATTAATATCAAAGTCTTTGGAAAACCAAAACCAAAAACCACCCAACGTCAACTTGAAGGTCTCTACACAAATAGGTAGAATGACAAATTGCCATATTTTTCACAGTTTGAATAATTTGATATACAATCATTCCATCAATATTCCATTTAATAACTTATTCTTCACTGTTGGAGAATTGTCTTGCCCTCTTTTTTTTCGTATGCATATCTGGAAAAGATGGTTTGGAATAGAAATTTGGTAATTGGAAATAATTTTTGAATATTTGTGACCTCGTAGCTTGTTTATTTGAGAGGATTACTCAATAAATTGATGTTCGAGTTCTTCTAAAGAAGTAACGACATTAACATGCTTAGGAGAACTAAGTTTTGAGAATTGTTATGATATTTTAGTAAGAACACTAACTTCATTTGAAAGTGATTTTCCCAACTTTGGTTTAGATTAGAATATCCTGCCCACGTCTGGGCACGAGATCATTCTGCATATATATATATATATATATATATATATATATATATATATATATATATATATATATATATATATATATCCTTACTATAGTATAAGTGTCTATCACCTATTTACTATTCACACTTCAACCAACACGACGTAGTGTTAGTGTTTTACTATTTCTAATTTCGTCCAAATCTCACTCTTTTGTCCTATAAATTTGCATTAAATTTTTAAAAAATCAGCTTTTGTTAACTTTGCTATTTATTTTTTTTAAATTTGGCTTTGGTTTTGTCGAGTAACTCGACAAAACCAAAGCAAGCAATTTTTCTTTTCTTTTTTTTAAGCTTAGAAAGTCCAGCTGTCATTTTTGACTTGTTTTAGTTATTTATTTATTTTTTAATATTTGGCTTTACTCGACAAAACCAAAGCCAACAAATTTTTATTTTTTTTGAAATCCAACAATTTTTGACTTTTTTTTTTTTTTTTTTTTTTTTTTAGATTTGGCTTTGGTTTTGTTGAGTAACTCTTGAGTTTGGTCCAATTCAACTATATTATATATGTAGAATTTTTTTCTTTTTTTTTTCCACTTTGTCCAATTTAAAACCCACCAAATATTATTGCTTAATAGTCCCCCCGAGACATAATTCAACTGGTGGAACAATCAGCATAAGGCTTGCTTCCAGCGGCAATGTGGGAGTTCAAATCCTGGTGGGAACCTGCGTCTGGATTTTATTCGGTATGGAGCAATCACTTTGGGGGCGACTCCTTGTGTGCAGAAGTGTACAGTCGGATAAGGAGAACCTGGGAGCCAGTTTAGGCATATCTTGCGATTTACCTCCAATGTTCTAGGGGCAAGGGTCTTGGGGGTCCAGGATTTAGTCTGGCGAAGCTGTGATACTTGGGTATAAAAAAAAAGTATCATTGTTTAATAGGATCCAAATGTAGATTCTCAATTAAGCTATATATTATATAAATATGTTATTATTATGCAAAATTTATATCAAGTGTCGTACGTATGAGAACAAAATACCACATATTTTAAATAAATGGCAGTAAACAATTTTACAAAAATTAACATTCATTTATTTGTCTCAATTCTACAATATATTTTTTTAATAATCTATCATCACAAAAAAAAAATTTAATTAAAAATAATAATTTTTGTCGAGTAAGGTTTACTCAACAAATTTTTTTTTTCCGAGTAGCTAGACAATTTGTCATGACAAAAAAAAAATTTATTACAAAAATAATTTTGTCGAGTTACTCGACAAACTCCAGTTGGAGTTTATCAAGTAACTCGACATCAATTTTTGACACTTTTTTTTAATATTAAATTAATCCTTTTAGCCGCAATTTTTGACTTCTTCATCTTTTCTTTTCTTTTCTTTTTTTAATGTATATATATATATATATATATATATATATATATATATATATATATATTAGTGCATTTTAGCGGAAATTATTGACTTCTTATATTATTATTATTATTATTTTAATAGAAGGTTGTCGAGTTGCTCTAATTCGACAACATTTCATTGTTTTTTTTATTTTTTATTTTTACTCGACAATATTTTATTTTTAAATTTTTTTTTTATATACGTTTCTTAATTTGAAATTTTTTTTTCTTTTTTTGAGTTTTTGTCGAGTTACTCGACAAACTTTTTTTATTTTTTTAATAAGATTAGCCAAGCAATTTTTGACTTTTATTTTTTATGTCATTTGTCGAATTACTCAACAAAGTCCATTTTGACAATTTTTTCACTTTTTTTTTTTGGTCGAGTTACTTGATAAAGAATTTTTTTTTTCCGTTTTTGGGTTTTTGTCGAATTACTCGACAAAGCCCAATTTTTTCTTCTTTTTTTTTTGGTGGGGGTGGGGGTGGGGGTGGGGGTGGGGGTGGGGGTGGGGTGGGCGGGGTTTGTCGAGTTTAGGAATTTTTTTGAAGGATTCCAAATTTTTTATAAGGTTTAGCTATATTTTTTGATGTTGAGGCATCTTCACTCAAGAAAAATTTTCCTTTGTAAAATTTTTAGCCCATACAATGTATTGTAACTAAACTTACATTGATACATTAGATCCAGTTGGATCAAACCTCTGTAACTAAATAAGCTAAAGAGATTTTCTCTTAAGCCTTGTGATAATAAAACTTTGTTTTATATTCACATACTCTTTTATTTTCTGAACGAAACTCGTTTCTCAAAGCCATTACACCATTTAGGCAGGAGGTTTGCTTGCAGTGCATACAGATGCTCCTGTATCAATGTAAGCATGTATTGTGTATTTTTTGTATCCTTCAAAACTAAGTTTGATAGGAATGTAAATAGAATTGGGATTTGTTATATTTTTATTACTCATAATCAGAAGATTCTGATGATGAATAATCAGATTCAGTGTCTGTAGATAAGTAATACAGAGATTCTGTATCACTAGGATCTTCAACTGGATAAAACCCTTGTTTTTCAAAAGTTTTTAACAGTTTGACACGGTCTTCATTTCCAATTCTTGCAGGGCACTCATTTGCATAGTGTCCTGATTCGTTGCAGAGCCAACATCTGCAATTTTTTTTCTTTTGAGGACAAAATTTCTTTTTGTCTTCAAACTTTCCTTTTTTAGGTTTAGTGTATTTTTTAAAGAATTTCTTTTTTCTAAAGAATTTCTTTTTATAAGGTTTTTTATATTTTTTGAACCTATAACTTTTTCTTTTTTGTTTTTGGATTGATTTTTCTTTTTTCTTTCTTTCAGGATAACATCCATAATGTCCTGGGATTCTATCCAAGTATTTACCACAGCAAATTCTAGGATTTCTGGGTACTGTTTTAACACTAGATCTTGTTAAATATGCTTGCTTACATTTATCTGCAAGTAGGTTTCTTGTAACAGTAATTGCTAATCCTAAGGAGGAATCAATTTGCATGTTAGCTTTGAAATTATCTGTGCTTGGTTCTTGAATTTTAATGGCTTCATTAAAATTCAGGATGACTTCATCATTAAAATGACTTCATCATTAAAATGAATTTGTTGGAGGTGGGGGGTAAAATTAAATAAAGGGTTGCAAAAAGTTAAATGAGGGGGTGGGGGGTTTTTGCGGCGCCCCCCCCCCCCCGGATCGTGATCCCTTGTTTCGCGACCGAGGGGGAGAGGAAATCCCCTCGCGAAACATGGGATCGCGATCCCTAGTTTCGCGATTCCCGGTGACAAGGGGGGATTTCCCCCGATTTGGTTTGGTTTGGTGGTGGTGGTGGGGGTGGGATGGGCGGGGTTTGTCGAGTTTAGGAATTTTTTTTTCTTTTTTTGGGTTTTGTCGAGTTATTCGACAAAGTCCAATTTGAATTTGACTTTTTTACTTCTTTTTTGTAATTTGTGCTTTTGGTCCCAACCTTTTAAATTTGTAATTAATCTACTCCAACCTTTTTTTTTTGCATTGGTCATCCCCAATATTTAAATATTGTTGAAAGTCCAATTTGACCATTTTTTTTCTTTTTTCTGGTTTTTTTTTCGAGTTAACGAATTTTATTTTTTTTATTTTTGGATTTTTGTTATGTTACTGGACAATTTTTTTTTTTTAAAATAAAATTAATGCATTTGATTTGTCAAGTTACTCGACAAACCAAAGCAAAGCCAAACAATTTTTGATCTTTTTTTTTGGGGTCGTTTGTCGAGTTATTCTTAACCATTTTTTTACTTTTTTTTTGGGTCGACTTACTCGACAAATGAAATTTTTTATTTTATTTTTTTGTGTTTTTGTCGAGTTACTTGACAAATTTTTTTTTAAATAAGATCAATGCCTAAGCAAAGCCAAGTAATTTGTTACTCAACAAAGTCCATTTTGACCACCTTTTCACTTTTTTTTTGGTCCTTCCTTTTTTGGGTTTTTGTCGAGTTACTCGACAAAGCCCAATTTTTATTTTTTTTATTTTTTGGGGTTTTGTCGAGTTTAGGATTTTTTTTTTCTTTTTTTGGATTTTGTCGAGTTACTCGACAAAGTCCAATTTGAATTTGACGTTTTCTCTCTCTTTTTTTTTTAAATTTGTGCTTTTGGTCCCAACCTTTCAAATTTGTAACTAATCTACCCCAGTTTTTTATTTTTTATTTTTTTTTAGCATTGGTCATCTCCAACATTTAAATTTTGTTGAAAGCCCAATTTGTCCAATTTTTTTTTTCTTTTTTTGGATTTTTTTTTTCGAGTTAAGGATTTTTTTTTTCTTTTTTTGGATTTTTTTTATGTTACTCGACAATTTTTTTTTAATAAAATTAATGCATTTGGTTTGTCAAGTTACTCGACAAACCAAAGCAACGCCAAACAATTTTTGACCTTTTTTGGGTCGTTTGTCGAGTTACTCTTGACCAATTTTTTTTTCTTTTTTTTCTTTTTGTCGACTTACTCGACAAATGAAATTTTTTATTTTGATTTTTGTCGAGTTACTCGACAAACTTTTTTTTAAAAATAAGATTAATACCTAAGCAAAGCCAAGCAATTTTTGACATTTTTTTTTTTGGTCGTTTGTCAGGTACTCAACAAAGTCCATTTTGACCATTTTTTTACTTTCTTTTTCTTTTTTCGAGTTACTCGACAAAAGAATTTAAATTTTTTCCCTTTTTTGGGCTTTGTCGAGTAACTCGACAAAGCCCAATTTTTTCATTTTTTTTGGGGTTTTGTTGAGTGTAGGAATTTTTTTTTCTCCTTTTTTTGGGTTTTGTCGAGTTAATTGACAAAGCCCAATTTGGATTTGACATTTTTTCATTTTTTTGGTAATTTGTACTTTTGGTCCCAATCTTTCAAATTTTTAACTAATCTACCTCCAACCTTTTTTTTTTTTTGGGCATTGGCCATCCCCAACATTTAAATTTTGATGAAAGCCCAATTTGGCCATTTTTTTTTTCTATTTTGGGTCTTTTTTTCGAGTTGAGAATATTTTTTTTCTTTTTTTGGATTTTTGTCAAGTTACTCGACAAATTTTTTTTTTTTAAAATAAAATTAACGCCTTTGGTTTGTCAAGTTACTCGACAAACCAAAGCAAAGCCAAACAATTTTTAACCTTTTTTTTTTGTCGTTTGTCGAGTTACTCTTGACCATTTTTTTACTTTTTTTTTTTGGTCGACTTACTCAACAAAGGAAATTTTTTTTTATTATTTATTTTTTGGGTTTTTGTCGAGCTACTGGACAAAGCTCAATTTTTTCATTTTTTTTTCTTTTTTTGGGTTTTGTCGAGTTACTCGACAAAGCCCAATTTGACATTTTTTCATTTTTTTTTGTAATTTGTGCTTTTGGTCCCAACTTTTTAAATTTGTGACTAATCTACCCCCAAATTTTTTTTTTGGCATTGGCCACCCCCAACATTTAAATTTTGTTACAAATCCCGTACTTTTGACATATTTTACATTTTTCACTGTAGAATTTTCAACCAAAACGCACCGTTTTGGCATTCCACAATTTTTGACTTTTTTTCTCCTTAGTTTTGTCAAGATACCTTAACTACCAGTACTTTAATTTTTTTGTTGATTTTAGATGTTGAATTATTTCATTTTCTGTTTAAGGTATGACGTATGACTGCTGTAAATTGTCGTTTCCTGAAGTTAATTAGCTATTTTAAATGAAGTGTTTTTATTAGCCCAAGCAAAACTATCTTCAAAGCAAATAAAACTTATGATATGCAAAACTTGAAGATTCATGTATTGATGGAAATTTGTGGCCTATCGAACTAAAAATAATTGGCATCATATTGCTCCCTACTAGAAATACAGACAATGAAATGCTTTTAATGAATAAATTTGTGAGGATATTCTCCAAAAAGTATATTGGTAATTGTTTATATATATCATATTAGATGTATTATAATAGATAAAAAGCATGTTTGCTACATTCTTTTTAAGTTTTTTTGTGAATAATTTTTATTTTTATTTTGGTACAATATTTTGGGTTCAATATTATATTGATTGACACTAAAGGTCTTAATTTAATTTAATTTATTTTCTTTTTGCATCTTTATATTATTTTGAATAAGGTAAAAAAAAATATAATATAAATAAAAAATAAAATATATGAAAATGATTTAATTTCTCCCTATAAATTCTATTATTGTTGGACAAAGTAATATACTTATCCCACAAATACGTCTTCCAAAAAAAATTATTTGTAGAGAAAAGTTAGATTTAGCCCACAAACGTTTTTCGACACAAAATTATTTGTAGGAAAATGCACGATTTACCAACAACATAATTTTTACCATGTGCCCAAAAAATTTGTGACGTGGGCCAAAGTCACTTTAGTAGACAAATTAAAGGGTTCGTGGGGGAGAAACTTTAGCCCACAAATTTCACATTTTGTCGTCTTATACTTTTTCTCACGATATTTGCCCTACAAATAAGTTTTTCATGTGGAAAGGTTTTTTTTTTTTTGGACAAATAAGTACCTATCCTTACAAATATAATTTGGATGCATAATATAAAATTCTTGTAGTGGTGGTTTCCGGAGAAGATGCGAACTCCATGTAGTGTCTAAATTCAATTCTTTTTCTCAAATAATATATTCAGATGATTGTTCCAGATTCGCTTGAAGTTTATCAAATGCCAACAATCCAGAGCTAGAATTTCTTCATTGGTAGCTTATACTTTGCTACTCTTGATTACTTGTTCATATAATTATAGATAAATAACAGTTATTCTTACTGAAAAGTCTTGACTCAGGCCTCACAACAAACCTTATATTGCCTCATATGACACCAAAAACTTGAATATTGCTATGTTCAGATCTAGAAGGAGGTAAAGGTGGTGGTTTAAGGCGGCGACAATGGCGATTTTATTCTGTGGATTGGACGATGGTGGTAACCAACATCTTGAAATTTTAGATTTTGGGGCCGAAAATTTGAGACAGAGATCGATAGTAGAGGTGGTGCCGAAACAGCAGTGGCTTGCGGAGGTTACAGTGATGGAAAAGCAGTGGTGACTTATAGTAGGCGGTGGAAGTGGCAGCGGTGGTTGGAAGGTGGAGGTGAGTGGATGTTGAAGATTATGGTTGAGGAATTAAATTAAGACGAGAGTGGTTTGATAAATATTTGTACATAGTAAAACATGGTATTTTTTATTAAGTATTTTTTTATTTAGGGACGTATATGTTAATAAGATTAAAAAAAAAGTAGAATTTGATTTATTTTTTTTTTAAAAAAAAATAGGCATATGAGCTAATTTTTTTCATTAAAAATTACATGGAAATCTTTAACGGGCAATAACAATTTAAAGAGAAAAACGTTATAAAAGAGGATGGTTTACCAACCAATCTACGTTCATGCATCTGATTCATTACAATTGCCAAAAGTAATTAAGCCCTAGGTGTAATTTAAGTGTAGTCAATATTGTTAATAAATTTTTAGGATAAAACATTATTAATTGACTTAATAACATGATATATGACTCTAGAAATTTAAATGACATGCAAGATCATTGGCAATGAATTAAGATATGACGAATATCGTAATATTAAATATCTCATGTGACATAAATTATCGAGTAATAAAATATGAATAAATAAGAGATTGAACTAGACAGAAAAAAAAGTTATAAATTAAAGTCAAGCTTTTGATGCAGACACAAAAAGCTTTTGTTGTAGGCGAAGAGTTTATCGGCTTCCGAATCACGCCTACCTAACAATAATGGCAGAGTCGTCGTGCCAAAACGATGATCTTATCGATGAAGACAAATCTAATATACCGGAAAATATAGGATCCATGAAAGTAATGTCTTTTGGAAATTATACACATTTAATGCAATCTATGACTGGAAATAAACTCTAATGATATTGGTAATCATCAGTTGAAGCTAAATGGGAACAACACGAGCCTATCATTTCTTGGGAGAAACTCCTTCAGAACTTTCGTGACCCCTGAAGTAACCACCTCTGGACTTATCAGAACTGGCCAAAGTCAAAGGAAGGAAGCCCCCAAAATCAACAATGTAGGAAGGTTTGTCGTGAGAAAATTGAATTTGTAGTAGTATAGAAGAAATCGTTTTCATCGTCTAATAAAGAAGGAAAGTGATTATAATTAAAGAAAATGAACTCTTATATTTTTTTTCTACTTCTTTTTTGAGAAAATATGTATCCAAAAAAAAAAAATCTACTAAGAAAAATTAGCCAAATAAATTTTGCGATTGAGATGAATGTTACAAATTAAGTTTTTATTTTAGGTGTAAATATATTGTGATTTATTTTGATTGATGTTTTATATTGTAATTTATTTTCTTTACATATTAATGAACATTTTCTTTTTAATAAAATAAATCGAAGCTTAATCTCTATTAAAGTAAGTTTTAGTAAAAATAACTTTGAAAATCAAGAACTTAAAAATAAGTTCGACTTATTTGAATACATTTTGTCTAGAAATCAACTTCTAGTTTTCTATGAAGAGTTATTCTTGATAATTCTAAGAAAAAAATATTTCTATATAAATTTATCCACTAACACCAAATCGAGAAAACCATACATGTAGATTCTTAGAGTGTTCTTATCGTACATAATTAAGTTAATTAAATAAGATTTGGTTAATCAATTTTTGTTTTGCTGAAGAAATAATCAACAGTAAAAAGAATTAATTAAGTATTTGATAAATTTTTGTTTCAAAATATCTATGATATATTTCAAAATTAGTATTTAATTTAATTTTTTAAATACTTTTATTGAGTTTGAAAGTCTATGTGTATTTAATACAGACTTTTTAAATTTTATAAAAGTATTTGAGTATTCAATATGGACTTTAGAAGTCTTTAAAAATCATGCGATATTTAATTCAGACTTTTTAAGATCCTACAAAATTCACAGATTTTCAAAATGTCAATGACTTTTAATGAATTTATAGAGAATTTTCTATGTAGTAATTTTAAAGCATAATGTATAAATAAAAGATATAACAATTTCTCTCTCATTCATCCCCAAGACTTTGAAAAAAAAATTGATTAGTTGATTTTTTTTAATGCAATAGTTTTCTTTTCTTTTTTTATTATATAAAATTTAGAATCAAGATTGATATTCTTCTATTTCTTCAATTTGATTTTTTTTCTTCAATATTCTCATGCCCATTCTTTTTTTTTCTTTTTTTTTTTTTCTCTTTCTTCTTTTTTCTTCTACTTATCATATAGCCACGATTAATTATCAATATTTTTTATAAAAAAAATATTAATATTTATTTCTTTTCAATATTCCCCTAACAATTTTCTCTATTTCTTCTTTTTCCATCTACGAACCTTAAACTCATGATTAATTGTTAACTATTTTTTATGAAAAATAAAATTAATATTTTTTTTCTCTTTTCAGTGTGATTTTTTCCTTCGATATTCACATTACCATTTTTTTTTCTCTTTCTTCTTGTCATCGTTTTTTCATTTTTTATTAAAAAAAAGATAATTTATAATTAAATTCTTCAATATTTTCATTCTTATATTTTCTATTTATCTTGATGAGCATGAGTGTATTTTTTTTTTATTTTTTATTTTTTGTAAATTGGTACTTTAGTTATTTATATATATAATTGTGGTGACTTATAATAATATGTTAATCTATATTTAAGTAGTGGGAGTATTAACTAGATAAAATCTTTTGTTGGAAAATATTTTTAAAAGGAGTTTGCATGCAATATTTTTTTTTAATTTATCTGCAAGTCATTTGAAAGTTCATAGTTTTATCCGTAAGAAAAAATAGAATAAACTAATAATTTATGTCATTAAAAATAAAATATTAACTTTTATGAATTTAATATTATTAATGTAATTAAATAAATTATTACTAGACTTTTCTCCCGCGACAATTTTTTTTTAAATAGTGGGATATTAAAATTTTATATTTAAGATTTTTAATTAAAAAAAATAAAAGTTCATATAAGTCTGTAAAAAGTTTAAGAAAGTTTTTCAAAATAAAAATTTACAAAAGTTTATGAAAGTGTATTAAAATCTATAAAAATTAATGAAATCAATAAAAGTCATTCGCTTAAAAAATGTCATTCAAAATTTTTAAAAGTCTAAATTAAATACACTCTGTTAACTAATGGTACTGGTACTAGAATTTTGACTGCAATCTCCATTGAAATATTGAATGTACAAAAGAAATAAAATCAAACTATTTTCAAAGCACTGTATGATGTAGGTGTGGAATTAATGGTGTCACAACGTCCGGGCCGGACCGTCCCGGCCCAGTAGAAACTAGAAAGAGCGGACTTCGGGCCAGTCCGAGCCTGGCCCCTCATGTATTTGCGACATGCTCAACCATGCAGCTTTCTTTTTTCAATTATTTATTTATTTGTTTTAGATTTTCCGCTAAAATCCTCTGATTAAACACATAAAATATTCAAAAACTAGGAGTCCGGGACGGTCCGATCCTCGCCTCTTGTTTAATCCTTGAGTTAGAATATATATTTGGCTTGTACGAGGTAATTTGTTAAGGACCAAAGTAGGGAGTAAAAGGAAATTTGGGCAAATGGTCCTTAAAGTATGGTATTTGTGCGATTTCGATCCCTTACATTTTTTTCTTGATACGAACCTCATCAACCAATGGTTCACATGCACAAATGGTCTTTTTTCACAATTTTCCATGCATTTGAATGTTAAATGGTCAATTTTTTTATCATAAAGACTTTTATACCCTTTTTCGCATTAAATAAAAACAAACAAAAAAAAAAAAAAGAAAAAAAATAAAATTTTGTTCGATATATTGTCTTAGTCCTCCTGGCTTAAGAGGTCACGGCATAATTGATCGATTTCACATAGATTGAATAATGCATATATAATTTTGTCAAATACTTTCCTGTCCATTTGTAGCAAAGTATAAATGTTGTTTTTTGTAGGAACTATAAATTTACGAAAGTGCATCTGTTTTGTGATGGTTAGAGTGCTAACTTTTTTCCTATTTTATTAAGAATATTAAATTTTTAAAATTCTTTTAGAATTGTAAACACGATAAATATTATTTAAATTCAAATATTTTATCAATAGTTATCTTTAATTAATTGATCAATTGTACCTTACTTTATAATTAGTAGGTACGGTTTTGATCTAAAGTTTTAGTGGGTATTATTATAATGCTCATTAGGATACTTGACATTAGATCATTAGATGAGTGTCGATGGATATTATAACAATATTCACCGGAAATTGATTGGTCAAACTATACAAAATGTACCAGAGATTTAGTCAAAATCTTGTTGGCCATAGAACGTGTAGATTCTTTAACTTACTTTATTAGGATATGACATGTGAAAAACAAAAGTCAACGAATCTTTTAACACCAATTGGTAATTAATTTCACTGTATCACACTATTACTATTACTCAAGTTTTATGACATCAGCCACTTTAGTAATAATATTATCTTTTGGTTAGAAAATGAATCTCAAGTTTGTTAAAAATAGATATATAAAATCATACCAAAGAAATTAAATAACATTTTTTTTTTCAAATAATTAATAGATAGAATTAAAAATAGAGGTGAATTGAAAATATGGTTAATAACATTTGTAAATATATCTATTTTAGATGCAAAATATCACATATACACTTATATAAAATGACTAATTTTTATGTCGTTAAGATTTAACGGTTTTTGAAACTCATATAATTACACACAAATGGTGTATTTGACCATTTGCATTCAAATCAAACCCATATAGTCTAAAGATATATAATATTTTTATAATATTTTTTAGTGATTAAACTAAACTACAAGGTGAAAATTCAATTATTACAAGATGAAATAAATTGACATTTGCACAAGAGGGATGGTTGAATTGACAATTCAGTTGAAAATTTAATAGTTCCCCCCCCCCCAAAAAAAAAATTCCTCCCCTTGGAGGAGCTGTCTCAAAGTTAGCTGGCAGTTCTGTCGAGTTTTGTTTACTGGCAAATGTGTCATCAATTTGTTTTGGCTTTGTGTCCTATGTATTCCAATCGTGAAATAATATTTCACCCAATTATCTTTGTATCCATTTTTTGCGATGGAGAACAGGAGTTCTAAAAGAAGATAAATGAGTTTGGAATGTGTGGCGGATATTGGAGCGACGGTACGTTCGTTGGCGGGTGATGGTTGGGCATTATTCAAGATTAGTTGTTTTTTTGAAGTACAATGGTAGTGTTGAGGAAAGAAAATTTGAATTTTTTAGAGGTGTCAGATTCGTAATTCTGAAAAAGCTTTGAAAATAGATTTAAGATATAAGACTGGATTTTAGTTAATTGTTTGAGAGTATTTTCGTCATGATAAAAATTAAATGGTCATTTGCCATATAAAATGGATGGTTTAATGAACATATTTTAATCTTAAAAATACGGACTGAAAAATGAAATTAAAAAGAGCTTATTTTAAAGGAATTTGGTTGAATAACAATTAATTGTTATCCTTAATATTAGTGTGCCTCTCGAAATATATCTATGTAGTAAGGGTGTTAGCGGCTACACCGACACCTAACACCATACCAATGCTCTCCAAGAGAATTTTAGTTTTTTCTTTTTCTTTTTTCCAAAAGTTGTTTATATAGATTTTGAAAAAACCAAAATTCAGGTGTATTATTAAATATAAAGTTAGTGAACTTTTTTCAATAGGTTGGAAGATAAAATGAATTACATGGATATTCATGAACTTCAAAATAAAATAATTCATTAATAACCATTTCAAAAACTTAAAATTTAGTCATGAACTTTCAAAATTTCACATATAAATTCTCATAAAAACTCAAAAGAGATTACTTAATTTACTTTCTTTTTTTGAAAAATATACTTCAATTTAGGACTGGATTATGGGCTAAACTTTCGAAACTTAACATTAAGTAAGAAATTCAAAACAATTAAAATTAACGTGTCTATTCGTGTGTGTACGTGTAAAGAAAATTATTAACTAATGCCATTGTAGGACTTAGCAGAATAAGTGCTTGTTTGATATTCATTTTAATGGATTTTTTTGGGCTAGTCAAAGTTTGATTAGTCAAAAGCCTCATTCCAAAATTGCCCTTTTTTTGGGCCAAAAGTTGCGGTTCTTTTTTCAAGCAATAAGGTCATTTTGGTCATTTTACTCATTTAGTGAAAAAATGAAAAACTAAAAAACCATTAAAATTCATACCAAACAAGCACTAAGTAAATTTCAATTTAATTTTATTGTTCTATGATTTATTTTTTCTTCCATTTTGATTATCCACATTACCTTATGGGGCTTTGCCTTGTGTTTGATCCTTGAGCCTTTTTTGGCTTGTACAGACTTCCTTCCAAAGGTTGTTTCTTTTGAGTACGGACTTCAAACTCTCTCTCGCCTCTCTATCTTTCTATACAAATTTCTTAGTTGAATAATCATTCATTCACGCACCACTCTCATGCATCTCGTGCATATTTAGATTCAGGGACACAGCCAAGGCGGTCCCAGGGCAGACCTGGACCCCCCAACTTTTGAGATTTTTTTTTTTTTTAAATTCTTTAATTTTTAAATATGCAATTTAACTTTGAACTAATATTAATTTAATAGATGACAATTAGATTCATTGACCCAATATCAATTTAATGTAAGATAATTGGACATATTGACATAATAAAATTAATAATACAAAATTACAAATGATTAGTCTATTCTTCAAATGATAATACAAAATTAATAAAAGTACTTTACTTGTTAATACATATCGTGTTTAATTGATTTTTTTTTTTTTTTTTTGAGTTTGAGTGATATTTAATTTTATTTGTGTACTGGATCTAGAGATGGCAAAAATACCCACGACCCACGACCCGCGACCCGCGACCCGCCCACCGCCCCGCCCCGCCCCGCCCCGCCCTGCCAGACAATAGGGGCGGGTTTGGGGCAGAAAAATCTGCCCCGCCGCGGGTCCGGGGCGGGTCCGGGGCAGCCCCGACCCGCGACCCGCCCCTAGAATTTTTTTTTTTTTTTTGAAAAATCATAAAATAGAAATTATAATAGAAATTATAATTTTCACTACAAATAGCCTAAAGAAGAATCAAACCCGGGTTGAAATTTGTAAACTACAAATCTTAACCACTACACCATAACCTCAATTTTATAATTTTTTTGTTTTGTTTAGTACAAATATATATAAAAATTTTTTTTTTTTTTTTTCAGTTTTAAAAAAAAAAAAAAAAAAAAAATTTCGTCGGGCGGTTGGCGGGGCGAAGGGCCGCCCCGCCCTGCCCCGCCCCGCGCCGCGAATTCGCGTGTCGCGGGGCGGGTAAAATTTTTCGTGGGGCGGGGCGGGGCGGAGCCGACCCGCCCCGGACCCGCCCCATTGCCATCCCTAACTGGATCTTCCTATTTTAGAGGATAATTTTGTAAAAGGCAATGTGAATAAGAAGAGTTTGACTAGTTTTAGATCTTAAATATTTTTGTGCAATGACTTCTTGTAAACTTTTTAAAAATTATGACTTATAAAAAATATTAGATTCTCATAAAAATGAGTTCAGTTATTGTGGTTGGAGAAAAATAAAATTCGGGGGCAGCAGTTCCCCCGGATACACTCTTATTTGGGACCTCCCAACTTAAAATGTCTGGTTCCATCACTATTTAAAATAAGATACTAATACATTTTACATTAGTGTATATACCGATAATGACATACTAAATAGTCTTTTATGGACTAAACTTAATTTGTGCATTAGCCATTGATCTGAAAAATGTAAATTATTATGCTGAGATCTCTTCAATACGCGCACTCTTATAAACATATACACGTATATGTAATAAATGTTGTAAAGAAACAAAATAAAGAACTTTTTTCACTGACATACATATAAGACATTATATATTTTAGTTAATGAGTTACTAAATGAAATATTGAGTTAATACGTCACTGAACGAATTACTATATATATAAGTTTCTTGATTTCTAATGGACTCGAGTGCTTAGGAGAGCATGTGTACAAATCGAAAATTACAGTAGATTATGTACCCGTACATATGTGCAGCAACCTTTGTGACAATTTCAAAGCAGCCGTACCAAGTGGAATTTAGTAGGAATCAAAACACTCTTTCAATTTCTACTCAACAAGTATCCAATGGACAAAATAAAAATTATCCACTAGAGACAATAGATCATTACCTTATATATATAAAGGGCATTTGTGTATAATGTGCAGGGGAGTAGAAAATCTCTGGTGGCCGGCGCTGACCAGCCACTGTATGAAGGTGGCGGCTGGTGGTCCAAGTACAGATGAATCTGCAGCCCACAGCAAAACCCTCTTTTCTTTTCTTTGGAAATAAACACTGCAAACTGCCAAGTTTTTGCCATATTCGAGAATTTTAAATTATAAAAATGTGTTTCCTCGTATACTTTGGTGTAATCTATTAGCCCCACCCCCACCCCACCCCCACAAAAAAAAAAAAAAAAAAAAAAGTATAAATCTATTTTCTTTTATTTGAACCAACACACAACCTCTAGCTATAAGATTACTTCAAAGAATATTCAAATATCAAATTTCAATGGCATTATCATTTAAATCATTTTGCTTACTTCACAAGAAAGAAATGTTTTGAATTTTAATATTAATGAGACGTAAGTGATAATTTTACCAATCTCGGCCAATCGTGCTGCCATAAACAATAATGAAAATTCAAAGAAGATTTGAAGGTGAAATAATGAAAAGAATACATACACAATATGTATATGAGTAAATTGATCAAATTAAACCGCGGACTTAGAAGCATTACATGCATGATTTGAATACAAATCGACCCAAAAACAAAAGATCAAGAACACATAAGCCAATCTTCCACAGTAAATCGATATATTCATATGCCGATTCACATATATATGTATACACTCACACAGAAGTGACAGAAATATTATTGGGCACTTGTGAAGGGGAAAAGGCCAAGAAAATCAGCAAAACCATGATCAAAACTGGGACAAGGAGGAGAATTGGTGGCGGCGGCGGAAGTGGTGGCAGAACCAGTGGCAACACCAAGAGTGATAAAGTTAACAAAACCATTATTATTACGTACCATCTTAAACTAAAATACCTGAACATCAAATTCTTCAATGGCCTTTGATTTTCACTACTTTTGACCTCAAATGCTAGCCTTTCCTCAATCCTGTACATCTTCATCTTCATCCATTACAGTCAAACGTTCCCAAATTCGTGTTGTTTCTAAGTGTTGTGTCCCGTTTTCTGTTCCCTTGACCCTTGTCCAATTTATGTTATAAATGAAGGGAGATGAATGACTTGGCGTTACGAGGGTGAAGGTGGGACGGGTCTCCGTCAAGCCGACACGTCACCAGACAAAGCACAAACGTAATGTCAAAGTTTGGGTTAGATTCATGGTACCATGACAGTGTCTGTTTTTTCTGTAATATTTAGGTGGGGAAAATTACAGTTAGAGTCCCCAACTTATTAAAAATATAGCAAGGAAGTTCACAACCATTAATATTGGCAACCTTTTAGTCTCCAAGACCCCAACTTTTCATTTTTATAATATTTGTGTCTGAGTTGATGAATTTACCATTGTGTTTAGATAAATTTTATTTAAAGCCTGTTTGGTAGAGTTTATAAACTATTTTATTTGACCAAAATGGTTTATTTGACTAAAAATAGTTTATTTAACAAAAAATTTTGCCTTGATAGCCGTCATTTTTGACTATTCTTGGTCAAATAAACTGTTTTGGTCAAATAAACTAGTTTATAATCTCTACCAAACGGGCACTTATTTATTAATAATACAACGATATCCTTATGTTTAATTAACAAAAAATAAATAAATAACGAAAGAAAAAATATAATAAATTAAAGATGAGGGTTGGTGATATATTTTTAAGTTTTCTTTCAACTTCTTTTTTTTTTCTTTTTAATTAAAGACAAAGATAAAATCGTCTTTATTTCGCCTTGTGTTCTTGGCGATATTGATTAATGATATTGGTTGGTTAGGTGTTAAAAAAATCGTCTTTCTAATAAAAAAAAAAGAGTTTTTAATAAATAAAAAAGGGGGGTAAAACTGTCTATTCGGGACTTGATTGCTACAAATATAAAAGGTTGACGACTGAATATGTCAAAATAATAGGTTGAGAACCTACTTGCTACATTTCCAATAGGTTGGGGATCTGAACTATAATTTTCCCTCAACGGATTACATGAAATTAAAATACTTTTTCTCACTAGAAAACTGCCTTTGATTAGGTTTAGATGTCACCCACTTGGTTTTAATTTTTGATTTTTTATCCCTCTTTTTGTGGCTAAATTCATTGGCTACTTGGATAAACCAAAGAGGGAAAAAGAAAAAGTTTTGTTAGTTTATGTTTTACTTTTTACTCCGTGATTATCCTTTTAGCTAAACAATCAGCAAAGTTAGTAGAGATTATATAATTATAAGTAAAAATTACTAGCTTTTTTATTGTGAAATAACCTAAAAAGCTTTTAAATTATTGATACTCGATAGCCTTCTTAAAGCTTTAATCATTGCTATGTGACTATGGTAGAGGTGTCAATGGGCCGAGTCGAGCTTACCCACCAAGCTCGGCTCGTCCCAAATAATGAAGCTCGGTTTAGATCACGAGCTCGGCTCAGTTTTTTTTTTTTTTTTTTTTGATAAATATTGTTTCGGAGAATTTTAAAATAAAAAAAAAATAAAGTATGAGAAATATTGTGTTAAATAAAAAAAAATTGACGTCCAACGGTCACTTAAAAAAACTGACCGTTCGACACGAGCCACGCGACTCGTGGCTCATGTCCATGAGCTTTGATATATGCTCCAATTGACATTCAACTTGACCCCATATTTGACTACGTGATTGGTAGGCTACCGTGACCTTACAATTGAAATAAACATGAGCAAATAATTCAAACTTTATGAACTGACCACAAATGACTTTTTAAGTTTGAACGAACGAGCAAATCTCTACCTCTTGCTAAATTTATACACTGATATTTAACAATCGTTTTACTTTAATTTATACAAATGTCTTTCACCATATTCTGTATTGGTACTGTTTTAAATCACTGTCAACAATAATAAGATTCATGCATTTATACAATTTCAATTCTACTTTAAATTCAGCATTAATATAATTAATTATGAGTAATGTACATAGAGAGAATTGATGGAGATATATATATGACAATGACCTAAATGTTGTGAGTGAAGGAACCTACGTGTATAGCAATTGTAGAACAAGATAAAAGTTCAATTCTAGCTTAAAATAAGGCAAAACTAAATCATAAAATCCATTACCACTTCAAAAATTCTAAAGAATAATGCTAAATGTACAACCACACTTACCACCACACTTATACACTCACACATGTCAAACAATAATTTGTTGAAATCATTATTTAATTGGCCAAAATAAATAAAGTGAGCAAATCATTGTTTGACATGTGTGAGTGTGTAAGTGTGATGGTAAGTGTGGTTGTACATATAGTATTATTCAATTCTAAAATCCACTAGGCTTCTTAGCGAGTTTTCCTCTTCTGCCACTTTATGTAACGATTCCTTAGCATCATCCAACTTTGAAGTAATGGTCCTCGCATAATCAACCTCTACCTCTTCTTCAACCAAAGAGAAAAATAGATGGGTAAAGACAGAAAAGTAAAATATTGTTTATATTTACATATATGTATGTTTGTATATATGTATAAGTTAGGGAATGGGTTGCAGAAAAATCAGAATGATTAAAAAGATGATGGTGATAATAATGGAGGGTTGTGTGTGCGCGACACGGTTCAAAGGTCAGTGGTCAGTGGACTTGTTTTTGCCAAATGGTCTCTAACTTTTGCAAGAGGGAGAAATATCTCACAATGATTTCTCCCTCTTTAAATAATATAATTACTTAATAGTAAAAATAATAATTTTATTTGACATATTTATTATTAAAGTGTTAATTCTAAAAAAAAAAAATCATTAGTTTTTTTTAATTTTTTACAACCACCTGGAAATTGGTTAGTAGGAGGCCCTCAGGCTTTCATCTTTGCTTTAAGAGTGTTTTTTACCTT
This sequence comes from Forsythia viridissima, assembly GCA_030279155.1. Taxonomy (NCBI): domain Eukaryota; kingdom Viridiplantae; phylum Streptophyta; class Magnoliopsida; order Lamiales; family Oleaceae; genus Forsythia; species Forsythia viridissima. Next base: position 1,872,527 of record CM059042.1, on the reverse strand, counting down.
TTATATTTCTTTTAATCTTCCTTCCATCCGGACGGGAGGTTATCTACGTGGTTGAATAAACCACGTGGCAGTCTTAGTGAAAGGAAAACACACGTGAGCACAGGGAGCGTGGGGATCCTGTTGGCAACCATTTTTGGGGGTCAACAAAAACCATCATAAGGAACAAATGTGCTAATTAATAAAAAGTTGTAATAAGAATACGACTAAAAAATGAAAGACACAAGTGTGATAATAAATAAATGTTATACATCTTTCATTCAATTAAAATATATTGCACTTATAAAAAAAGGTTAATATATGCAACTTCCAAAAAAAAAAAAAAAAAAAAATATAACTTTGACCAAACTTAAATTATAATTTAAATTGGTCATATTGGTCAAACGTACTTTTTATCCACATATTTCGTAAGATTCACAACTTACTAACCACTTATTAGTATATAATATTTGGCACTGTTGTGAGTAGGTCTTTTAACACTAGAATTTTTGGTGGTTGAACTTTTGTTAAAAAGCTGTTGACTGTTTGAATATGAATTCAAAAAATGTTATAAATATTAAATTGAGTGTTTGGTTGTATAAATATAAAAGTATTTTTTTATAAACTTTATATTTATTTAATTAAACAGTAATTAATTATTATATATCTCATATAATTTTTTGAAAATAAATTATATTTCTTTATATCCTATTGTAACTATTAAAATTAATATATTAATTCTCAAATCCTTCCAAAGACACTATTAATCATACATTCTATAGAATTCACCACTTATTAAAACTTAAAAATAAATTCAACACTATCGAACATACATCTTCTCCACTCACTCCAACTCCCACCAATCCACCTCACCCCCAATTCTGCCGCTGCCGCTGCCGCTGTGAACAGCCAATGATCATCTCAGAATCAAAAGAAATTGGCAGATCTAAGTAAAAACAATGTCCTCCCAAATATGCAACTAAATGCACAAAAACAAACATTTCCATCAGATCTAAAAACAAAAGGAGAGAATGTGAACAAATCTGAGAAATTCAAGATCCAAACTAAAAAAAAAACCTTTGGGCCTGAGCCTGAGAATGAAGGTAAGCAGATTTGGTTTTGGTAAAGAAAGCGGCTGGATCTGAATGAAATGAGATGGCATTGGCTGGATCTAAATCAAGTATACTTTTTAAAGGGATATACTTTGCTAAGTTAAGTAATTCTATAATCTCAACTACATGAGGTGACAGGAAATAAGGATTACATTAATCGCAATCAAGCTCTTAAGTTTCCACATAACTCTAATTATTATATATCAATATAAACACAATTAAAAACCTTCAACCATGCTCATTCCCTGCCGTTGTATGGTCTAAAAACCAGTGTGCCAAATTATTCATCAAATTAGTACAATGGCTAGTTCATGTGTGACTTCCTCAAGATACAATGTGCATTAATGGAAGTATTTATGACTTTGAGAAAAACATCAGTTATTATGCCCAAATCCAGCCATATTTCATCCCAATTTGGCAATTTAAAATCACAACAAATAGAGCCTACATGCAAAAGATGTTGAACTAAACAACGTTTCAATTGGACTATTGTATTCTGGAGGTGACAAGTCAAAAAGATAGTTGTACCGTTGATTGAGGATTTCCAACACCGTAGAGGGCTTGAATCTCCTTATAGAGAGTGAGATACCCGCACCTCGGCCAATTGATTACAAGTTTGCTTCTATATTTAATTGTAAATTTTTATTTACAATTGTATTTTGACTAACATTATTTATACGTAATTATTTACTACGTGAACTTAAGATATATGACACTACACGAACAACTTGATTTTTGTAACAATTGTCACAAATAGTATTTGCGAAGGATTAAAAACCTTTGACGTAAGTTTATTATTTGAAATTAGAAAATGGGTGTCGCCAAAATCTTTTATAAAAAAATATTATTTACAATGGACATTCAAATATAATTGTTGTGAAAATTTAAATGCACGATCAATTTAAGGTCGCTTGTGCAATTTCCACTTCTTCGAAGGCGAAGGCAGTCAAGCTTCTCGTAGTCATTCATCGACAAGAAGTCTTTTACAATGTTTATCTCTTGAACAATTTGATTTTTCTCATGCCCCGAAACAATATTTCGGAGAGTGTCCTCAACTCAGATTTTAAAAAATTTATTAATATTTATAAATTTGAATAGAATTCCACAGAATTTATAAGATTTCAAGATAATTCTATACTATAAATTTCAATATATTTTTATAGATTTCAGGATTTCTATGAATTTTTATAGATTTGTGGTCTTTTTATTAAAAATAGTAATTTTACATTATTTTTATTCTAAATAGTTCAAGTGACTGTCTTACATAAACAAATATATTGAATATAATTTTGGTTAGAGAAAAATTCTTGAAATATAAAAAAATAAAAACTCTTTACAATCGAAGAGGTGAATGATCCGATGGATTGGGAGGTAAACCAATCCGATAGTTATGTCAGCTAAGCTCCTAGCTAGGGAATAGACTAATAAATAGGTCATCTGTCGTCTTTAAGCTCAAAGTACAATTAGATCCATTGTTTGGGGGATTCACATTATTATTATTATCAATTTTCTCAGTTTTGAATTTTTTTTAAAAAAATATTGATTAAAGAGCAAAGCTTCTTAAAAAAAATTGAAATAAAGTTTTAATTTTCACTTTCTTTCTATTTGTCTTTTTTTTTTTTTTTAAATACAAAATTTTCTCTTTCATATCCGATAGTAGATGATGGATATTTAGGATTCATTCTCTTTCAAAATCAGTTGTTTAACCATCTTGTATAAAAATTATTTATGGCTTAAAAGATAATTTACATATGTCGCAGTTAACGAGTAAATCTTTTCAAATTCAAAAAGAATTTTAAGTGCTATAATAATTTAACAGACTAATATTTAATTGCCCTATATGGTATTAAACTAATTATCTAATTGATATTTACCAATTTATTATTTATATTTTTCAGCCTAATTGTTTAGTTTAATGAATAGTTAGCATCAAGAATGAAATTTCAAAGACGACGTTTGACAATTGTACCAAAAAAAATTAAAATTAAAAAATTAAATATTCAATAAATTTCCATGTTAATATAAATTGAAAATCAACAACAAGAATTTAATAAAAAAAAATTGTGGCACAAATTGAAAAGAGAGGTGAGAGGAAGAGATGCGGTAAAGAAGAGTTGGATTGAAATTTTAAAGGATGAGGATAAAATTCTTAAAACATTTGGTATTTATATTTATGAGCTCGATATCTAGACAAATATGTTTAAATCTTCTAATTAATGAAATCTTTAGAAATGCACTAGTATTTTGGGATACTTAAATTTCTAAAGAATGTATTTAAATTTGAGTTGATTACATCTAAATTTCAATTGAATCTATTAAAATCTGAGTTAGAGACACTAAAATTTACATGAATTTTTAAAATCTATTTAAATCTAAGTTGAATACACTCTCCTTGGAGCAAGAAATTCAAGTAATCAAAGTTCATAAGTTGGAAATTTCACTTCCAGTCATCATTAGTCCAACAAAACTAATAGGCCAACACTTAGCCTTTTAGTATATTTTATTCAATGAGAACGATGTTTTTCGAAAATATGATTGTTGACCTCTAAAAATCGATTATCTACGTGTCAATATATCTCTAATCACTCTTCTGCCAGTATTTATATATGTTACTTGCACACTTAAACAATCGTTAGACACCAAAATCACCGGATAAAAAAAGGGGCTGCGATCGTTAACATTCCGACGGTCAAGTCAATTGTCGGTACGAGATTATATGAAAGATTACTTGGATGTGGAAGGGACAAACAATCATAAATTTAATTAGAATTTAGGGTAAAATATAGTACGTACCTTTGAACGAGGGAAAACAGACATTTATATGGGGGAGCCCTAGTCCGTTAAGAACAACAATCAATTGGTTACTTGATTGTATTCTTTTTCTTGTGGAGATAAAGTTAATTCCGAATTAATCACATAAAAATTGGTCATTATTGCAAAATGGAATAATTGACATTTTAAATCTAAAAATGAATATATTTGCAAATGTTATTAAAAGTTGTCATATTTTCAATTCACTTTTCACTTTTAGCCACTTTTGAAAATTCACCTAATTAAAATTTATTCCCTTGATTTGTTTGAGGTTGGTGTTTGATTTAGTGCTTTACAAGACTAGACTTTAATCGTTCAAATCATAAAAAATCATATATTCATTTAGAATGTATATCCCTACAATAATATAAGAATTTTATTTTGTTTACTATTCAATTTTCGTCCAATACGACATAGTTTTGAGTGATTTCACGTCTTACCCTTTCCACCAACTCTCGTCTAAATTTCTCAGACACAAATTTTTCCCCTTCTATCCACCAACTCCCTCATCATTTCCTTGCAGACCCTGAACCACAAAATGCTAAGAAATAGGCTCGAAATCTCATCAGATATTTGTGGTGTTTGTAAGGGCCCGAATCGAAGGTAAATTCTTTACATTTTTCAAATTTAGGTTAGGATTTTCACTTTTAATTTGATTTTTTCATTTGTTCAGAAAATAAAGTGTTGTTTTTATGTATTTTTCTGTGTTGTGTTACTCTAAAAAAATGTATCTATATGTATGTGGGTACATATGTGTGTATGTGTATATTGTAGCATTTAGGAAGAACAACAAATTGTATAGTGTATATTGGTTGTGGAGACTAGAGAATCAAAATATCCTTAACTATACTAAAATTCACACTTTCGTCCAAGTTTTACTTATTTCTCCTCTTTATTAGATTCGTTTCCAATTACGTAAAATTTTCAAAGTTTTTTGTCGACTAACTCGACAAATTCCCCATTTGTCGAACATCTCGACAAATAGGAGTCCCATTTGTCGAGTAACTAGACAAATTGGAGTATAATAATATAGGCCAATTTTTTTTTATTTTTGGTCGAGAATCTCAACACTGCCCGAATGCGAAGTTTTTTTTTTTTTTTTGCTTTGTTTGTCAAAAATCTCGACATGCCCAAATGCCAATCAAACCAAGCAAATGGGCTTTTGACAATTTTTTTTTCCTTATTTTTTTTTTACTATTCACACCTTTGTCTAAGCAAACAGATTTTTATTCAATTTTTCACTAATATTTTTTTATTTGATCTTATAAGTAAATTGTACACAATTCGTTAATATTTGGCTTTCGATATTTGGATCATTTCTTGGTGAAAAAGTTAGAAAAAGTTGGAGCCTGAGTTCGAATTCTTGAGGGTTTGGTCCAATTTGAATTACCAAGAGTTTGGTCCAATTCAATAAACTTACTTCTTTCCTCTTCTCGCTTCTAGTTACGTAAAATTCCCACAATTTTTTAGACTAATTTTGGATATTTTTACAACTCGTATTTGTCGACTAGCTCGACAAATTCCCCATTTGTCGAGTAACTCAACAAATTAGAGTATAATAATATAGACCATTTTTATTATTTATTTATTTATTTTTGTCGACAATCTCGACATACCCAAATGCCAAACAAATGGGCATTTAGGCTTTAGCCCATTTTCACAATTTTGTTTCCTTATTTTTTTTCTTTTACTATTTATACATTTGTCCAAACAAACAATTTTCATTCAATTTTTTACTAATTTTTTATTTTATTTTTATTTGATCTTATAAGAAAATTACACACAATTCGTTAATAGTTGGCTTTCGATATTTGAGTCATTTCTAGGTGAAAAAATTGGAGCCTGAGTTCGAATTCTTGAGGATTTTGTTCAATTCAAATTTTCAAGGGTTTGGTCCAATTCAATAAAAATATGTTGCTTAAGCACCACACATCACTTTACCAACATCAATATCCACCAAATGTATGTAAAATATTAATGTTTACGAATCTTAGTTATTTAGTTTTTTTTAATTTTTTTTGTATGAGTTATGTGTTTATTTGGTTCATTGATTTAAGAGTCAATTGTATTAAATGGTATGTTGAAACATATATTTTTTATATTTATTATTTGCGTATTATACATTTAGAATTTTTTATATGTATATATTCAAACAACGCTTACCGAACGTACAACGCACGTATCAAAAACTAGTGTGTGTGTGTGTATATATATATACATACTAGTTATATGTACGTGCTATGCACGTAAGTTGTCTGTGATAATCTACTAATTAAAAGCGATTGTGTTAATATAATTTTGATAGAATTTAAATATTTTTTTGTACTTGTCAAATAATGAACTCATTAATTTTTGTAAAGTTATGTTGTTCCAATGGTGGGATTTTATTTCTAATTGTCCCATGCCTTTGCTAAGTTAAAAAATTCTAACTCTTTGTTTAATAATCTAATAAGCTTAATAATCAGTTCTCCAGAAGCAGCGACAAAAAATAATACAACTCTTAGCATTTTCAGTGAATCATCTTAGATATGCACGCATGAACTCTCAAAGCTGCACAAAAATCCTCCATTTTTCCTTGTGAATAATTTTAAATATTAAAAAGTGAAAAAATATACAGAGAAAGAGGGTCATAATATAATTAATTTTTGTTTACACCTACTCTAATCAAATTTTAATTTATAACATTATTAGTAAGAATGTTATAATTAATAGTTATAAAAAATAAAATATGTTGTTGATTTTTTTCATTGAAAAAACAATTTAGAAATGTAAAAGCTCACCATTTAAAAATAAAAAAAAAATAAAAATTCATGAACAGTAACTTTTTCGAGTTACTATTCACCTCGAAAAAGTTTGTCGAGTTGAATAGTAACTCGACAAACTTTTTCGAGTTTAAAAAAAATAAAAAATAAAAAAATTCATGAACAGTAACTTTTTCGAGTTACTATTCACCTCGAAAAAGTTTGTCGAGTTGAATAGCAACTCGACAAACTTTTTCGAATTTTAAAAAAAAAATTCATGAACAGTAACTTTTTCGAGTTACTATTCACCTCGAAAAAGTTTGTCGAGTTGAATAGTAACTCGACAAACTTTTTCGAATTTAAAAAAAAAAAAAAATTCATGAACAGTAACTTTTTCGAGTTAATATTCACCTCGAAAAAGTTTGTCGAGTTGAATAGTAACTCGACAAACTTTTTATAATTTTAAAAAAAAAAAAAATCATGAACAGTAACTTTTTCGAGTTACTATTCACCTCGAAAAAGTTTGTCGAGTTGAATAGTAACTCGACAAACTTTTTCGAATTTAAAAAAATTGTTTTTTTTTTTTTTTTAAATTCGAGTAACTCGATAAAAATTTTTTAAATTTTTTTTTTAAATTCGAGTAACTCGACAAAATTTTAAAAAAATTTTTTTTTTGTTTTTTTAAATTCGAGTAACTTGACAAGATTTAAAAAATATATATATATATATATATATATTTTTTTTTTAAATTCGAGTAACTCTACAAAATTTTTTAAAAAAAATGTTTTTATTTTTTTTTGGCTAGTAACTCGACAAATTTAAAATATTTTTTTTTTTTAACATCGAGTAACTCGACAAAATTTTAAATTTTTTTTTTTTAATTTTTTTGTCGAGTAACTCAACAAATTTAATATATATATATATATATATATATATATATATATATATATATATATATATATATATATATATTTAAAATTTGAGGAACTCGACAAAATGTAAAAAAAAAAAAATTTACTTTTTTGTCAAATAACTCGAGAAATTTAAAAAAAAAAAATTTTAAAAAATGTCAAAATAAAATTGGGCTACTTTTTAAAAGTTGAAGGACTTCATATACATTTTTATTTTATTTTGTTGTTATTTGGTTTTTTTTTTTTATTATTTAAAGAGGTGGACAAAATAAAATTTGTAACGAAATTTAAAAGTCGGGAATGGCCAAAGCAAAAAAAAAGATTATGGGTAACTTTGTTATAAAATGAAAAGAATGTGGACTAAAAGTGCAATTACAAAAAATTTTTTTTTTTTAATGTTTTCCACTTTGTCGAGTTTCTCGGCAAAGTAGGAAAATTAAGCCGAGTAACTCGACAAAGTGGGATAACTTAAAATAAAAAATTTCCCCCACTTTGCCTACTCGGCAAAGTGGGGATTTTTTTTTTTTTGTTTTTTTTTTGTTTTTATATTTGTCATGAAAAAGTCCACCTACAAAAAAAAAAAAAAAAAAAAAATTCTTACACAGTCACTTTTCTATTGCACGTACGTGGGAAATTTTTTTTTCAAAACTTCATTTAGTCATGGATTAACAAAAATTCATTTCACATAGAAAACGATCACCGAAAAATATGAAATTTTCAGGAAACATAGAATACTCATGTAGCTACCACATATCAAAATTTGACAGTCTGACGACATATTTCGGCTTACTAAAATGCTAACCGAAACATCCTAGTTAGTTTTTCAGATTTATGCTGTCACAGTTTACAAAATTGTCCATAAATTGAGTTATATAACATGAAATTATGTAAAACCAATGTCAATGGTTAGGTAACCCATAGGGCTATCGTCTCCAACTGGAATTATGTAAAAATACTTAATATATAAGGTGCAGTAAATGTTTGAGTTGGACAACAGAAACTGTATCTTAGAAAAACATGAAGTTTAGCAAAACCTTTCAAGTTCACATCATTAACGTGTAACCAAAACATGGGAATCCACTAAAACTACCACAAAACCAAGGTCCAAAAAATTTTAAGAAGATATTTACACTACTTAAAGTTTTTTGATTGGTTTATAATAGCGAATCCGGCACGCCGACGGCATAAATCCGAAAAACAGCCTAGGAGTTTCGCGGTAAGTATTTTAGTATACCTAAACATGCCTTCGGACTACTAATTTTTGGTATGTGGTAGCTACCTGAGTATTCTATGTCCCTTGAAAATTTCGTATTGTTCGGTGATCGTTTTCTATGTCAAAAAATTTTTTGTTACTCCATGACCAGGTGAATAAAAATTTCAAAATAAGGGCACTGTTACAAAAATTTCTTCACCCGGTCATAGAGTAACAAAAATTTGTTTGACATAGAAAACGATAACCGAAAAATATGAAATTTTCAGGGAACATAGAATACTCATTTAGCTACCACATATCAAAATTTGATAGTCCGACGGCATGTTTCGGCTTACTAAAATGCTCACCGAAACACCCTAGGCAGTTTCTCGGATTTATGCGGTCGCAGTTTACAAAATTGTCCATAACTTGAGTTATATACCATGAAATTATGTGAAATCAAAGCCAATGGTTAGGTAACCCATAGAGCTATCGTCTCCAACTGGAATTATGTAAAAATACTTAATATATAAGGTGCAGCATATTTTTGAGTTTGTTAACAGAAAGTGCAGTTTCAAGAAACAATTCACCCAGTCATGGAGCAAAAAATATTTATTTGACATAGAAAACGATTACCGAACAATATAAAATTTTCACGGAACGTAGAATACCCATGTAGCTAACACATATAAAAATTTGATAATCCGACGGCATGTTTTGACACACTAAAATGCTCACCGAAACATCACAGGCAGTTTCTCGGATTCATGCTATCACAATTTACAAAATTGTCCATAACTTGAGTTATATAACATGAAATCATGTGACACCAAAGCCAATGGTTAGGTAACCCATAGAACTATCGTCTCCAACTGGAATTATGTAAAAATACTTAATATATAAGGTGCAATATATTTTTGAGTTGGTGAACAGAAAGACAATTTAGAGAAACAATTCACCCGGTCATGGAGTAAAAAAAAATTATTTGACATAGAAAACGATCACCGAACAATATGAAATTTTCAAGGAACGTAGAATACCCATGTACCTACCACATATAAAAATTTTATAATCCGACGGCATGTTTCGGCATACTAAAATGATCACCAAAATATCTAAGTCAATTTCTCGGATTCATACTGTCGCAGTTTACAAAAATATCCATACCTTGAGTTATACAACATGAAATTATGTGAAACCAAATCCAATGGTTAGGTAACCCATAGGGATATCGTTTCCAACTGGAATTTTGTAAAAATACTTAATGTATAAAGTACAGCAAATATTTATGTTGGACAAAAAAAACTGCAGTTTAGAGAAAATAAAATTTAGCAAAACCTTTAAGAATCGATTGTATTTCGTCATTTGTTCTCCATAGCAACTGGGGATAAAAAAGCACCAAATTTGATGACTTATTAAGGAAAAAATGAATATATATTGACTATAATATATAAGAAGTCAATAATTGCGGCTAAAAGACACTAATATATGTATATTAAAACAAATAAAAGAAAAGAAAAGATGAAGAAGTCAAAAAATGCGGCCAAAGATATTAATTTAATATACAAAAAGTGTCAAAAGATTAGGACAAAATGGTGAGATTTGGACAAAATTAAGACTAATACAACATCAAAACGACGTCGCATTGGTTGAAGAGTGAATAGTAAACATGCCATAGACACTTATATTATAGTATATATATATATATATACACACACTACAATCTTAAAAGAATTTATAGTGACTATAACTTTTGAAAATTCTTAGAAATAGGTTGTTTGTCAAAATTAAGGTATTTTCACAGTGAATAATCCAAGAAAAAAAAAGGTATAATAGTATATTCTGTTATAAACTAGAGAGAATAATAGAGGAGAATAGAGAGAAATTGTGTATTTCATTATGATAAAGGACCCATATATATAGGGTTTCAAATACATGTCAACTAGGTAAAAAATCTCTAAATATGGTCATCAATATTATTTTTCATATTTTACAACACTCCCCATTTGATAACTATTAGTACAATAACTGCCTCGCTAAAAACTTTGTTTGATAAAAATTCAGTGAGACAAAATATCAAACGAAAAGAAAAGAAAAAAGAATACAGTTAATTGTAAATTTTTTTGTAGTATTAAGAAAATGCTGCATCATTAAAACCTTGTCAGGAAAATCCAGTGGGACAAAACCTGAGCGAAGGAAAAAGAGTACAACTACTCCTCTTGATTTCAATCAATGAAAAAATATTGTATCGAGCTATCCATATCTTGTGCGTCAATGTCTTCAATACCACCATCTTTTTAAAACTTGTATAAAACAATTCTAGTGAAATGTGCTCCTTGTTTTAACCTCCAAGCAGTATCATCTTCATACACTATCTCTGGTTAATTGTAGTCAGCATAATGATCTACTGCAATTATATTAAAAACAGATTTTGTTGTTGTTCCCATCAGGAGTCTCATATACAATTTATAACACACGGGAGTATAACCATAAGATTATGATGAGGGTAAATATTTTATATGTTATGGACATCCATAATTATAACATTTATACCACTTCCTATTGGATGTCATTTACAGAAAGATTATGCCTCGTTAAAACCTTACTCGAAAAAACTCTGTGGGAAAAAATTTTAGTGAAGGAAAAAGAGTACATAATTCTTTTAATACACAATGAAAGTTGCCTCATTAAAAAACTTACCAGGAAAATCCAATGGAACAAAACCTTGGTCAAGGAAAAGAGTACAACGCGTATTTACTCCCCCTCATTATAATATCACTTTAGATTCGATCGATTAAGTTTTTGAAAAGTTGAACTATATGCTTCAGGCATATTAAATCCTCCAGAGATTAATATACATAGTTTTATTAGTCATGCGAGATGAGTTGGTTATAACAATATTTATTGTATGCATATATGTCATGCATTGACAGGCTAACAAGATATCAACTTGTGATTACTTTACATAAGCCTTTGCGAAATTCATAATGTTAAAAGTCGTGCATTACATGTTACGACTTCATTTTCACATTTCCTTTTCGCATAAATATACACCTTTAGGTGCTCGAACTATAGGTCCAGAAACTTCAGGTTTTTCTAGTCAGTTCAATTTACTTTGATTGCATCCTTTTATTTGGCCAATTTATTTTTGACAGATTTGTTTCAATATCCTCGCTACATTTCATAATATGAAGCGCTTCATTATGTACAAAAGTGTTGTCAACAACATTTATTTTTGAATCCATTTCTTTCTCATAACAACATAATTTAACAAGATCTTTTCGTTTTATTATTTCAGCTAGTTGAACTTCTTGTGGGGTTTTATAATTAGTTATGTCTATATACTCTCTAAGAGTATACACCTCATCAATAGGACCATCTTTATAATTGGCTCCATTTTTAATTTGAGAATTGTTTGGAATCAAATGTCACCACGCTTCAGGCGTGTCATTAATTTACCAGATATAATGTTAATGGTTTGTCCTTCAAAGACGTTAATATAAATTGGAGCATTTAGAGCTGTTATATGAAATTTGATTTAATCTCTTTGGTCAGTAAATGCATCTGTCAATTCTATAACTTACAAATGTGTTATTTGTCGAACATCTGGTTCATATTGTCTTGTGCAAAGATCTAGAAAATATAATATACTGTATTTTCATGTATTCTTTCCAACTACTTAATTTCTCTCATCTAATGTTGAGAAAATTGTCTTATCAAAATAACATTCGAAAAACTGTATTATAAAATATCACCTGTTAGGACTTAAGATATTTTATAATGTTCCATACTAAACACGTATTCTCAACATTTTTCAAAACCTATCTCAATGCACTATGGTAGACCTATTGTACATATATTGCACTATCAAAAATATTAGATAGATAATATTAAGTTCTGACCATAAGCCAACTATAGCGGGGGTAACTTTGATGTTGGCATGATGCGTATAAGTGTTTCTGCATATAAAATAACATTCCCTAGACAAAAATGAGAATCGTTTTGTTCTCAATAGTAATGGTTTAGAATTTAATTGGAGGCGTTAACAAATAATATTGCTAAACCATTTAACATCATCACAATTAACATTTATCAAATGTTTGAGATTTAGATTCACTAGCATTGACAAGACACACCACCGTCTTAGTTGTATAATCTGAAAAATATGCTCATAATTTAAAATTTGAGCAAGTAATCTCACAAACTTCAAGTTACGAATAATAACATCATACAATCATCTAGTAGATGTATCTATTAGATACAAGTAATATATAGAAGGTCAACATGAAAGATGATAGGGTCCCATAAATCACCCTAAATAATTTTCAGAAATGCAGGGAAACTAATCCCGACTTTATCTAGTGAATGTCTACTGATTTATATATTATGAGAAAAAGCATCACGTGAGAATTCATTATATTGAAAAATCTTATAGTTTTCAATAGATATTATCATTAATAATTCGCATCATATTGATCCAAGATGATCTAACTAGTAATGCTAATCAATAAAATTGTGAGGTATTGAACTTCTAGTTCAATATAATTTAGCAAGTTTATGTTCTTTATCTCACAATAATGGAGAAATGAAGAATAAATAATTGTCTTACAAGTTTATTATATTTATTTAAGAGTATTAATACTCTAATATTACACAACATTAATATTCTAAAATTGTAAAATTGTGTTTCTTCAATAGCAACAACACAATATTTTTTCTAGAATATTGATATGTACAAATTATGCTTCTTCAAGAGCAATAATATAATTTTCGTTTAATTAAAATAATATTACTATAAAATATTAAAACGTTCATCGGGAACAATAACTTAATATTAAATCTTACACAATTATGTTCTTCGAGAGCAAGTATTCTACTGGAATATTAATATAATGTTGTGTTACTTCAGGAGTAACAACAAATTGTTATTCAAAAACATAATAGATGTTTAGATCTTATACAATTATGCTATTCGGAAACAAATAATATTCTAATAGAATATTGATATTTGTAAAGTTGTGTTTCTTTCAAAATATTATACAATATTCTTCTAGAATATTGATTACTAGTAATAGACAATTCTTCAAGAATAACGACATAAATTTCTTTTATGATATCAAGATAAGAAAATTATGCTTTTTCGAGAGCAATAACTCAATATTCTTCTGAAATATTAAATTAATAGTTTCACATTGTTTAGGGACAAGTAACATTCTTCTAGAATATTAATATAATATTATACTCTTCGGGAGCCTTAACATATTTATTAAACTTAAACTTGTATAAAGTTAATCTTCAGGACTAACATAATATTCTTCTAGAATATTGATTTATATAAATTTTTTGATTTCTTCAGGATTAACCAAAAAAATATTCTTCTTGAATATTTATTTAATTGTATTGTGTTTCTTCAAGAACATCAACACATTTTTACTTATTTAAAAGTATTTAATTTGTTAAAACAAAAGATTTATCCAATAAAAAAATTCATAATTCATGTAAATCCAATCTTACAAAATATAATTAAAAGATTTGTAAGAATAAACTTACTTAGAATAAGAAAATAGTAATTTGTTGAAAGTAGTACCAATACAAAATTTACTATTATTCGTATAGCAATTTCTCCCGAATGAACTGTCGGATCTTAATTATAGCCGTTGGATTTCAATAACAATGAGTTTTGAAGTTACTGCCCAAATTTCACAATGATCGGTCCACGGAGTGTTGAGATATCAATATTTGATCACAGCTGCGCATGTTGTCCAGATTCTGCGAATTTTTCTAAACTCTCGCTCTCAAATTTTTTCTCTATTTTGGAAGAGCTCTGTCGTGTTGATAACGTGTTATAAACTAGAGAAAATAATAGAGGAGAATAGAGAGAAATTGTGTATTTCATTATGATAAAGGTCATCAATATTGTTTTCCATATTTTACAACATATTCTTTAATTTTATTACCTAAAAATTGTTTTCTTTATTATGATTAAATGGAAGAGTTTGACAATGACAATACTTTACATAATGAATTGCCACCTTTTCAGTTTCAACCGCTGGGATGGATAGTTTTTTAAGGGCTCAGATTATGCTTTGGATGATCTAATTACTATCCTAATTATTTGACAGAAACTATAAATAAGAGATCCCTTCAAAGAAGCTCCTTACTTCTTGCACTTGATTTACAAACGTTTCAGAGAGGTTTTCTATTTCTCATTCCCTTTCCTATTCTTGGTGGTGTGCTCGTCAGAGTTTGCCTTGCAATTTCCTCTTTTCCTATAGGTATATTTCTTTCTTTTTCTCTAATTTTTCCTTCAATTTGACCAAAAACGTCTTCTTAAACATATTCCCAAAATCCTGGTAGTGGGGTGAGGGTTACATGTTACTAAAGACGAAATGTATGTCGAGTTCTTCTCATCTTCCGTAGAGGTTGCGGCGCTCAACATATTACCTAATATGGGGATTGGGCCCTCCGACGAAGTCCTTACTAGGGAGGACCTCGACCATATGATGATACGTGAGGGCTCCAAAAAAGTCTAAGTTTCAACTAGTAGACGAACCCATCTCATAGGATGAGTACGAAGGTGGAATGGGTTGGGGTAGATGGGCCTGCTCATGATATTTACCAAGCTTGCGAGATTTTCTCATCCCTTAAAGTAGACGAGGAACTCGCCAATATCTGAGACTTGTACAACATCCCAAGAACATAGAGCTCATCCTTCCTGGTCCATACCAAACTGCCGATAGGCCTTTCATTGGATGCGTCGCCATCCACTCCCCGTTTATGGAGTATGGCCTTCGTTTACCTTTCCACCTTTTCTTTCGTGAACTTCTGAGCGAGTATAGGCTCGTTCTTATTCAATTTGGGCCAAATAGTTGGATGGTAATAGCGGGCCCCTTCTTCTTATGTAAGAAAGCTGGATTAGATGGGGAGCTTTCTTTTGAAGCCTTTCGCTTCTTCTACCACCCTATCCAGGCCAGTAACAAGAAGAACCTTCACTCGGGATATTATTACCTTACACCTAGGTCTAAATCCAACCCAAAACTGGTGGCGACCGCAAATAAGGTAAAAGACTCGAAAGAATCCTTTTTCTTTGTTCGAAGGAATTGGGAGTTCCTAACCAGTGGACCCAAAACCTCAAATCTTTATGCCTCGCTTCTATGGCGATCTTCGTGAGTCTCTTGTTAATTCTTGTTGTTGTTCTTCTATGTATGTATATAAATATTTTAGTGCATGAGTACTTACTTTGGTTGTTTATATATCTCCGGTAGAGACAGATGACCTAACTTTTCATAGGACATGATTGCTAAGCTCTTCCTTCACATTCAGAGGCCTATCTTTGAGAACCCGAACTTTTAGAGGAAGACGAAGGTCACCTTACAACCAGAGAATATCGACTTTTACAACACTGGTCTCAATATGACTATTTCTAAAATTAACTTCAACAGTACGAAGAAAAACCCTTCTGCTAACGCCGATGCTCTTTCGAAAACGGTGCAAACAAAGCTTCATTTGAAATCGAAGGCTCCACAACTGGTGAATGAGGTGGTGATTAGAGAGCCTTCTCTCCTTTCTGGCACAGCCACCGTTACAGAGGTGGTGGGAAAAAAAATGAATTTATGAAGAGCCTCCACCCAAGTCAAAGACTCCACCTTTTTCTCATTCTTCCTCCAACCCAAGCATATCCAGGCCTTCGTCAGGAAACAAGAGAGGCTCCAAATAGTGCTATGACAGCCCTTTTCGAAAGAGGTCCAAGTCTTCCTTTCTACCGTTTCCGCCTTTGAGAGAACTTTTTGCTAGCCGGAGGAAGAGGCTTCATGACTCCTAGCTGACTCCGCTTCCAGGCTTCATGGCGAGGACAGCTGAATTTGTCTTTCGCTTCTTCAACCAAGCCTGAGAGAGCTGGTCCAAGACCTTGACAACTTGCCACATGGGATAGAAGGCTACCTAGCGCGAGCGATGGTCCTTGTTCAAGATTAGAACAGTGAATTGGAAATCAACATGGCCTAGGTGGCAAGTTGGAGGAGGAGACTGTTCAGCGGTGAAAGCTGTTGAAAAATTAGAAAGGGAGTTGGAGTTAGCTAAGAATAACTCCGAGGTTAAGAAACTACGCGCAGACGTTCGCCGACTGATGTCCGACTAGATGCGTCGAGGACTTTTGCAGCGGTGAATGAAGGAAAGCTCCAGGGACAGTTGGCGGAGAAAAAAGAAAAGCTGAACATGCTACGTGTCCAGCAGAAATCCTGGGAGGAAGGGCTAGCCCTGAAGGACGAAGAGTTGGGCCTTCTTACTAAAACTTTCCACAGGGCCAATCCTTAGTTGAATAAGCTTCGGATGTGGAGGGCCTTCGAAGGGAGCTGCTCAACTTTTGGGAGTCTGCTGAGGAGAGAGAGAGATTTACGAAGATGGCAAGCAGGACGAGGTGGAGAATTGCTTGCTCTGATTCAGGACGAGCTTCCTGACTTCAATTTTGACTTCTTATTCAAATTTAATGATGCCGAGCCCTCAGAGAGTGCTCCTACTGAGGGCATTTTTCCTACTGTTGCCCCTTTGGCTCATCTCTTAAAGGTGACCCCTTCTGCTGGACCCCCAAATCCTTCTATTCTTGAGAATTTGCAAGATCTGTAGTTTTGTTTGTAATTGCTTACTTTGTAATCACTCTTTATTAATGAAATTTCCTATAGGAATCATTGTTCAAAGTCTCACTATGTTTAGCGTGATGAATTGAAATTTCCTCAAGTTCGATGCTTTGTAATATTCTAAACATAGTTCGTAACATAACATATTATCTTCGAAGAAATTAACGCATCCATGAAAGTAAGGGTCACCTAAGACTAAAATAAGCAAAGCACCGTTAATGATTCGTCTTAAAGTTGAGGCAACCAAAACATCGTTCAAGACTCGTTTGTAAGATTGAAGTAAATAGAACATCATTAAAACATAATCACTTCAATAATTTAGCAACGGCATTCTGACTTTAATGTTAAGAGATAAAAGTGTAATGTTTCGTCTAGAGCAAACAAAACGCTTTTACCTCGTAATTAGCACTGGATATTATAACTTTACCATCGTTTGAGAATATTTTTCCCATTAGATTGTCTTTGTTTTATCTGGCGACAACATTATGAATTGGTCCGGTCAAAGTCCCAACTCCGATACTTTCGTGTTTAATGACGATTCGAGGTAGGTAGTTCTAGAAGGGTAATTGGTCTGATCAAGGTCCCAACCCCACTACCTCCGATTCTCATCAAAATAATTATTTAGCTTTTCATCATGTTTCTAGATAAAAATGAATTAAAGACCTTTCATTGATTCATATCCAAAAAACACATCATCTCTGGGCATACTACCTTTGCTAGTACAAGGAAAAACTAAATAAGGGCAACATTACAAAATCATTTATAATACTTTCGCATATGCTAAACATTCCATAGATTCTTCAAGGGTTTTCATTCATTGTTGACAGCCTATAGGTCCAGGAGCAATGACTTCGTCTATAATGTATAGTCCTTCCCAATTGGCATCCAATGTTCCAGCCCCAAACTCTTTGTTGGTTTGGAAAACCTTTTTTAAGATATGGTTTCCAACTCTGAAAGATCTAAGGCGAATTTTTGAGTTATAATACTTGACCATCTTTTTTTGATAGGCTGCAAGTTTCAATTGGGAAGATTCCCGCTTTTCTTCCAATAGGTCATTCTCCATCCCCATAGCCTCATTGTTTTTTTTTTCCATCGACGTACAACATTCAGGAAGAGGACAAACCAACCTTGACCGAGATCATAGCTTCGTCACCATAGGCCATCAAGAAAGGTGTTTTTCCAATCGGAGTTTAGATAGTTGTATGATACGCCTATAGGATTGTGGCAAATCATCTGTCCATGTTCCCTTCGCGTTGTCTAACTTTCACCTCAAAATGTTCTTGAGAGTTTTGCTTACAGCTTCTACTTGGCCATTGACTTGTGGTTAATAGAGAGTGGATAAATGTTTTTGGATGCCCAATTTGTCACATATCTGTTGTAACTTTCCTCCTTAAAACTGTGTGCCGTTTTCAGATACATGCGACTGTGGTAGTTCGAACCTGTATATAATATTTTTCCACACGAATTTGCAGGTGTTAGCTTTGGTGATTTTAGACAATGGTTATGTCTCAACCCATTTGGTGAAATAATCAATGGTTATTATGGTGAATTTAGTGTTCGCCCTACTTCGAAGCAACGGACGAATGAAATCAATTCTCCACCTGGTGAAAGGCCACGAGCTAGATACGTGGTGATTTCTTGCGCATGTTGCCTTGGTACAACAGTGAACTTCTGGCATTTGTCGCATTTTCTAACAAACTCGAAAGATTCATTTCACATAGTAGGTTAGTAATAACCTTGTTTCAATGCATTTTGTGTGAGGGAGTGACCCCCTGCATGATTACCACAGATGCCCTCATGAATTTCTTAAACTACACATGTAGTTTCATTTTCTCTGACACACCTTAATAGGGATGAGGTATATTCTCGTTTGTGTAAAACTTTGTCAATAAGAACATACCTAACATATTTCTAGCGGATCTTTCTATCTTCATCCTTGTTAGTAGGGAGCCTCTGCTCATTTAAGTAATTTGCTATTTCTTATATCTAATGAGTCGCTCCTCGACCCATAGGGTTTCACTAGCCTTCTTTAAAATTGAGGGATGGGGAGCAACTCAAACGGGACAGTTTTGAATAGCTCGCAATCTTGCGAACTTGAGAGCTTTGACAATGCATCGGCAAGAGAGATGTCAGCCCTTGGTATCTGCATTAGTTCGTATTTTTCAAAGTTTAGTAATTGTTATTTAACTTTCAAAATACAAGTAGCCATATTTTTTTCTGACTGTGAATTTACCAGTTACTTGACTTACCACTAGCTGGGAGTCAATGTGGATCTTAATCTCATTGGAGTTCATTTCTTTCGCCAGGAAGAGGCCAGCCAACATGGCTTGGTACTCTGTTACATAGTTTGTTTCCTTAAAGCCAAAACGAATGGCGCAATTAAGCTTATGCCCTTTTGTACTTGTCAGTACGATTTCTGCCCCGGACCCAGCTTCGCCAGATGATCCATCCACGTAGAGTTTCCATGCTAGTAACTTTAGTGAGGTTGAGTTTGGGCTACATGTGATTCCTTTTGTAGACTCAGCAACAAAATCTATCAATGCTTGCCCTTTGATGGATGCTCTGGGCTTGAAGGTTATATCGAACTGCCCAACTCATTAGCCCAGTATGCCAGACGGCCCGAAGTTTCGAGCTTTTGTTGTATCTGTTTCAGCGAATGGTTCGTTAGCACCGTGATTTTATGAGACTAGAAGTAAGGGCGAAGCTTTCTGAAAACTATTATCAGGGCAAGAACTAGCTTCTCCATTTCTGGGTACTTAGTCTATGCATCTTGAAATGCCTTACTCACATTATATATTGGTAGATGTTGCTCGACTTCTTCTCCCACCCGCACCGAGCTCACAGCTACCTCTGAGATTGCAATGTATAAAATCAAGTTTTCGCTTGGGTTCGGTTTGAAGAAAATAAGAACTTTCCCAAGATGGTTTTTCGTCTCATCAAAAACAGCTTCGGAATCCTTCATCCATTCAAACCTCTTTCCGGCCTTAATGATTTGAAAGAAAATGAAACATTTATCGGTGACTATTGAAATAAATCGACTTAAGGCAGCGACCCTACATATGAGACTTTGGACTTCCTTAGACTTGGTAGGAGGTCGCATGTCAAGTAAAGCTTGAATTTTTTTTGGATCAGCCTCTATACCTCGCTGGTTCACCAAGTAACCCAGGAATTTGCTCGATACGATCCTGAAAGCACACTTTAAAGGGTTTAGCTTCATTCTGTACTTTCGAAAGATCAAAAATATTTCTTCTAGGTGTTTAAGGTGATCAACAGCTATGAAGCTTTTGACTAACATGTCATCAACATATACTTCCATGTTTTTCCCATTTGATAAGACTTTGATAAGTATTACCGGTATTTTTTAAACCACATGGCATTACCTTATAATAGTAGAGGCCTCGATTAGTAATGTGTTTTCTTCATCAGGGCCGAACATGGGTATTTGGTTGTACCCTAGGTATACATACATGAAACTTAGCAATTCATGTCCCGCTATGGCGTCTACCAGTCGGTCGATCCTTGGTAGAGAAAAACTGTCTTTTGGACAAGTTTTGTTCAAATTCATAAAATCTTGGCACGTCCTCCAAAGTCCCTCTTCTTCAGCACTGGAACAGGGTTGCACACCCAGACTAGGTAATGAACCTCATGGATAAATTCGTTGGCTAGCAGTTTGTCGACCTCTCCATTAATTGCCTCATACTTCTCCTTACTCACTTGCCTTCATTTCTGGATTCCTGGTTTGGCCTGGGGGTCAATTTTCAATGCATGACATGCCACCTGGGGGTTTATCCCAACTATGACGGAGTGTTTCCAGGCAAAGACATCAACGTTCGCCCTCAAATACTTCTTCAAACTTCTCTTCATCCCCAGATTAAATCCACACCCTATTCGCAGCTACTTAGATTTGTCTTCTTCACTTACTGGAAATCCTTCGAGTTCTTCCACTATGGTAGCTTTGGAACTAGACTCAAGGATCCAGAGGTCGAAGGTATCATCTATGCGAATCTGACCCTCATTTTTTGTCTTAGGGATTGCCACCTCAACCATCATAACTGTATTTGCGACGGGAGCTCGCGGGGCTTCTTTCTTCAATGCATGAGGTAACATTCTCATGTTGACTCTTGGTTGCCTTTCACAGTAGCGATCCATACCGAAGTAGAAAATTTCATGGAGAGGTGATGGATTGATGTGATGGCCATCAGTTGCTTCAATGTTGGTCGACCCAAGATTCTATTATAGGCGAACCTTCGATCTATGATTAGGAACTCCATGAAGTTCTTTACCACCAGAGACTTATTTCCAACTTCTACTACGATGGTAATCTTCCCCCAATACAGTGACTTAGACATGGACGTCCACGAATGATCCGACTTCCATTTAGTTGAAAGCACATCCGAATAGAATATTCACTGAGCTTTTGTTGTCAACCAGCATGTGTTTAACAGTGTTTTGGGCAATCACTGCCTGGATTACTAAGGCATCATAGTGGAGGTAGTGGACATTAGCCTCGTCCTCATATCTAAAGGTTATGGTGGAGGCCTGAGGCTTTGGACCCAATAGTTCTCCAGCATAGGTTCGCTACCCTTATATAATTCATATGTGCATTGTTACTTGCTCCTCCGATGTGGAGACCCCGGATGATGGGTCTGTCCAAAATGGAATTGATTTCTCGTACAGTGAGCTGGTCGGTGGAAAGTTGTACATTTGGTCTTCTTTGATTGGCTTTGTTGTGGCGCTCGGGGCACCGGGCAGTACCATCCACCTCTCACCTTCATACCACGCCAACGGTTGTATATATAGTTCGTCACTCACGAGGGCTGTCCTGACTAACTTTCTCCGGTAGGCCGATATCTGTTTTCTACCATTCTGTCGATCGTGGCCCTTATATCAGGGTACTCCTCTGTGTCATGGCTCTCTGAATGGTGTATTCTGTAGAATTTAGACCTAAGGGTACGAAGGTCTCGCTTGGGGTTTTATTCCTTCTCGGATTAACTTATTCCTTCTCGGATTATTTTACCTCCGCCTTGTATAATTGGTTTCGAGGTCCAGTCTGCCTACCGGGGTTGTTCTGTATTGGGAAAACACCCTCTGTTCTCCCTTGAGCCATTACCTTCCTCTCGCTTTCATATTTCTTTCTATTTTTGATTGTCTCATTCGTTTGAATCTTAGCCTTGATGAGATCTACTAGCTGATTGTACGTTTGAGGTCTCTTGTTTCTCACATCCCGCCAAAAGATGGTCTCCATTCTTAGCCCATTCTATAAAGCATCTAGTGTTTTCTCATCTGATTTGGACTCTACTGTAATCAATTCATTATGGAATCTGTTGAAGTAGTTCTTAACAGATTCATTCACGCCCTGTCTAATGTCGTTTAGCCTCGTAGCAGGGCTTCGCCTAAGGTGTGACCCACGAAAGCACTCATGAAGGTTTTTTTTCAGTGCGGCCATCTCCGAATGGATCCAGGCTTCAACTTCAGGTACCACCTCTTAGCCGCCCCAGTGAGCGTCATATGGCAACCATGTATTTTAGTGAAGGCAAAGCATTTTTGAGCTTCATCTCAGTTTTGTAGTCTGTCAAGTGATACATGGAGTCGTCTCACTCAGTGTACTTTTCTAACTTGGGCCTCATAAAGCCTTTCGGAATAGGAGTGCTTCGTATCTCATGGGAGAATGGGAAGTCCTCATCATCGTCGTCTTCTTCGTAGGACTTGGTGGGGCGATCTTCTTCATCACCGTAATAGTAGCCTGGTTCATAATGGGGGTTCCTTGGAAGTAAACCTACATTTATCCTATTATGGAATTAGGCCTTCATTTGATAGGAGTCGGCTTCATCACCAAGCTGATCGAAGACACTGGCAGACCTTGTGGGTCAACGCTCTCGATCCTTGAGTGGGTCAACAGGTTGGTAATGCTTGGAGTCCAGAGGTTCGCTGTAGAGGTGAAAATGGCTTGCTACTAGGGCACTAGCTTCGGCTTCACTCATTTCTTTATCCTTGGCTTGCTCGCTAGCCATAGCTCTCCTTGTTCTTTTTTTCTGTACTAATATTTGAACTTGTTCTGCTAGATTAGATATGGTCTTCGCTATGGACATTTTCTTATGCCGACTATTTCACTTTTTCCTGGGAATTTCTCCTCCTCACTAAAAACTATCTTCGTGATCTCCGCCAATTTGTTGACCACTAAAATCAAAGCCAACAAATCTTTATCCACCTCCTTGCTTGAATGAATAACTCAACCCATCTATACTATACTGTCTGAAGATTGAGAATTCAAAGAGTAAAAATTTGGCTAAGATTTATAATTGTTTATCTCTTCTTTGATTTAATTCGAATTATTTATAGGTGTTGCAAACCTTAAGGTCTTATGGTCTTTTGTTCTCTTTCTATCACGTGTCGTCTTCGTCTCCTTATCAGATGACTCATAATTCTAGATGATTCAATGCCATGTGGTAGAAAGCTATTGCTCCAGCCATCTTTTTCTCCAGATTTAGTGGTTGTTATCTCCACAAGGCTTTTTGTTACCAACTTTGACATGTGGAGATTCACCATATGGTCCCAATGATATTCTGTTATCTGAAACCATTAGGTGGTATGACGAAGATAAAATGGATATGTTAGAGTTGGACTTAAGTAGCTTCAATTCCAGGTTAGTTCTTAAATCTTATGTCTTCGCCTATTTGAGGGATGGACGAAGGCTTTGATTTGGTGAGCTGAAAAGACTTCGTTCATACTCCCTTACCTTGTCAAAGGTAAAAAAAGAAGATAAAAGTTAATGGGCTTGGCGAGCCTATTTGTTTCGAGCTCTTGGCTAGTTTGCCGGTGAAGGGTATTCCAAGGATTATCTTTGTGAGACGTAATAAGTATAATCGTATATTCTTTAATTTACGGTATCATTATTATTACTTTTTCCCTAGAATACAATCAAAGTAATACACACGACTTCAAGTTTGGAACGGTCTTATTTCTTTAATTATGTCATTCTAATTAAATAGGGTCAATTTGTCAAATTATAGGAGTTTTAGGATTAAGAGTGCAATTTTTATTAAGTTTGATTAAAATTTATGAAACCTTAGATTTCTTCCCATTTGAAAAATAAGTCAAAATATTACTACAATAGTAGTTCTACGTGTTTTTATACTAAACATTATATAATTAAATCGTTATCAATACTACAAAATTAGTCTAATGTTTTTATACGATTTGATTGATTTATCTATGAATTAAGAAGAAAAAAAAGAGTTCACGAGGTAGAGAAGAATACATTGAAGCCACAATAAATTATATCAAATTTTCTAATTCTAAAAATTAATAAAGTGGTTAAATAATTGGAGATGACTAAACCAATTGACTATATAACGTCTGTAAAATCAAAAATAAAATCCAAATAAATAAGAAAAATAAATTAGTGCTGAGCATAGAATTTAAAAAATAAATAAAGAAAATAGACATAATTCAAAACATAGTAAACTTTAAAATGATTCGGATAGTTAGTATATAAATCAAAGCTATTCTAAATTAGTCAATAAATAAAACTACTCTCAATAGTCAATAAATGAAGCTACTCTAAATTAGTCAATAAAAACTATCTTTGTTCCCATTTATAGGTATTCTTCGAAATTAACAATCTAGTGATTGTGTGTTTATTTTCTTGGCGATGACAATCTAGGGTTCCCTTGCACTTTGTAGATGAAAAGTATTTCCAAAACAACATGAAAACATATTTAGTAAATTTCTTAAAATTCTGAATTTTTACAATTTATGTATATACTCACACAATATTAGGCACTCGTGATGGGGAAAAGGCCAAGAATATCAGCACCACCATGATGAAAACTGGTACAAGAAGGAGAATAGGCGGCGGCGGTGGAAGTGGTGGCAGAACCAGTGGCAACACCAAGAGTGATAAAGTTAACAAACACAAATACCTGTACATCAAACTCTTCGATGACCTTTGATTTTCACTGCTTTTGACCTCAAATGCTAGCCTTTTTCAATCCTGTGCATCTTCATCTTCATCCATTACAGTCAAACAATTGCTTTTTCTGTTTCCATTTTGGTGCAACCATACATATATATAGAGAGAGATGGTGGCATGGGTCTTCGTCAATCCGACACGTCACCTGACAACGCACAAAGGTATAATGTCAAAGTTTGGGTTAGATTCATAGTACCACCACTGTCTGTTTTTTTCTAATATTTTGGAGTGACATGAAATCTTCCTTTGATTAGGTTTAGGTTTCTCCACTTGGTTTTATTTTATGATTTTTTATTCCTCTTTTTGTGGCTAAATTCATTGTAAACTTGGATAAAACAAAGAGGGAAAAAGGTCAAAAACATTAGTTTTGGTTGTACTTTTATTAATCTTTGATAATCATTTGTGCTGAATAATAAGCAATGTTGATTGAGATTATCTAATTATAAGTGAAGATTAAACTTAATAACTTTTTTTTATTAAAAAAAGAATTTTAACACAGAACTAATCTAAAAGGCAGTGTTATTAAACCTAGACTTGTCGGGCCAGTCTGATCGGAAAACCGGCGATCCAATGTCCCAATCAGTTCGGTTATCTGAATTTTACCGTCCAGCAATCGAACCGTTTAAAACTCGAAAAATAGCCAGTTTTTTAAGCAACTTGGCGATTCGTAACCCAATGACCCATCCAGATCATTACATAATGAATTTTTTCATTTTTTAACCAAAAGATGCACCAAGTACTTCTCAAGTCTATTAATGAAATGTTAATGCAATAATTTAGAATAGTTTATGTTATTTTTTGCAAGACACCATTGGGAAGTGTCCAAATGTGATGCAATGAAACTAATTGGCGCTTCAATAAGTTTTAGGTTTGGTTTAGTATTGTTGTGCTTTTAAGAGAATTAATTTGTACTGTGTTGCAGAAAGAATCAATTATGGATCGGAAAGATTTAGATAAGTATTTGTTAAATTTTTATTTTAAAATTGCTATATATTTTAAAATCAGTATTTAAGTGGATGATTACGTAGGATGCCATGGAAAAACAATGAGTGGATGATGAAACTTTACTACGTTCATGCATTTGATTAATTACCAATGCTAGAGCATAACACGTGACGAGTATAACATATAAATTGGAGTTTTACTCTTTTTATTTTCAAAAAATAATAAAAATGATTTTGATTGAATAATAAAGTTGATATTCAATGTCGATTGCTCAGTCAAATTATAATTTGAAAAATGTACATTTATCATACAATCATTGAACATTTTCATTTAAGCTACTAGATGAAGCCTCATTCTTGATAATACCCAAAAAAAAAAAAAAAAAAAAAAATTAAGATTGCTCATAAGTATGATTTTACATAAATAAACACAATTAAAAAAGCCTCAACAAATACTTATTCATAGAAATGGCAACGGGCGATCCTCTCCATCCCCGTTCCGTTGGGCTTTTCAAGAGGTGGAGTGGCGGAACTAAAATATTCTCATTTATTGTTTTGTTTACTTAATTTTTTTAATATTATTATTTAATTTTTTTATAAAAAATTATATTTAATAACATAAATAAAAAAAATCCGATCAAATTCGAAAAATTCAAAACAGACAATACATGATAAGACTGGACAAAATATTTTGTCGTTCCTACTTATTCACTACTGTTATATAGACTAAAACCAGAGTGCAAAAGTATATTAATATAATTTATCTAGTTGCGTATTTGACTTATGCTTGAAAACCCAACAAATCCTTCACTATAATTAGTACAATCCATGTCTAGTTGGTACAGTGTGATGTGTGACTTCTTTTTCAAGATTCAGTGGCCATTTTTGAATACAGCCATTTTTTTTTTCCAATTTGGCAATTGAAAATCACAACAAACAGACTGTCAACAAATTAAAGTGGTTTTTGTACAGGCCTCCTTTTTGATTGAAGTGTCCAAAATGCCCTTTTAATTTCTTCTATGTCTATTTATTTCTTCGTCACTTAATCTTCCCAACAATTCTAATTTAATATCTAGAATATTTTCGTATCTGGCTAATAATCGGTTTACTATTCTAGTTTGTTCTAAATATTCTAAAGATACTTTATTTTGGATATTATTTAATTTTGCGAACTCTTCTTCTAATAAATCTAATATATTTTGTTCAAGGATATCATAACCTTTTAAATTATATCCTGGCATTTAAATAATCTATATATGCAGATAATTTCTTAAATGCGTTAGGATGTTTCTGTTGAGTTATATATCCTAAAACAATTCCTTCAGATACCTCTTCTTCTAAATCTTTATATTCAGAAATAATATCTTCAATTTTCTTTATATTTTTAGATGTTTTTACAGAATTAATTCTTATATTATTTTTGCAAGCAAAATCTATGCTATTGTAAATATCTTTGAGCTTAGATTGACCAGTAAAATAAATTTTTTCTAATTTATCAACCAAAGTTAATAAAAACGAGATATATTTATCAACTAAATACAATTTAAAATCACAATCAGTGGATGTGGATGCTTGTGCAGTGTTCATGAAAATAAGAACGTCAAACCTGGAATAATTCTTCAATAAAGAAAGCTAGGTTTCCCTTGAGTGATCTTCTTCAAGTCTTTGTGTATAAATGTGCATTAGCAAAACAAGATCTGCTTTTGTCTATAGCTCATAAGGTTTTTAACAGAAGGGTCCAACATGTCTTCCGCTCATTTTCTTTTCTACTTCTTCCTTTTGCATTGATAGTTCAAGCTAACGGATATAAATCTAAAAAGATTCAACCCTGACACGGAAATTCAGTCTAGCTGTTTTCACCCCTATTGTAACAAATCTTTCAGTTTAGAAACCTACTTGATTTTTCCAATGACACTCCAAACATTCTCAAACAAAGCAACACAAGCCAAAACGAGAAAACAAGGAGATTTAAAGGAAATAACACAAGGTTATTTTACTACCGCCGGGGACTGGCTATCAAAGGAAGTTTTCTTTAGAAAAGGGATTGTAAGAAAACATTTCAAATATTTTTATAGAAATCATTATGAGCATATTACAAGTACACACCTGATATACAAAGACTCTGGTAAGAAACACTCTTGGTACTCCCTATGTTTGAAGTTTAGAACTCCATAGAGATTACCTTATTGACGTTTGAAGAAAAGACTGCAAGACTATGGTATGATAGTAGAGAGATATGAGAAAACTCAGTGATTGTCTCTAACTTTCGATACCCTACAACTCGATATGTAAGTGGTATATAAAGACTCAGATACAACTTATTTTCAATAATTGATCCTTATCAAGAAGGAATCTCCTTTTTATCTTGTCGGTAAATAGGGACCACAGCTTTTCCAAAGTGATAAAATTATCACTGTTGGTAGTGAGTGAAGGGTCCTATCCGATCATTTTTCCTTCAAAGTAGTCTGGTGGCATGTCATCTTCATTGAGGGAGACGTGGTCCATATCTTCAATAATGCAATTTGGACAGCTATGTTCAGCATGACTCACCATAATCTTACACATTTCCTGAAGAAAGTTTGGTGATCCATCATTTTCATTATTCATTATTTTGTCGCACCAGTGGTCAAGTAGGGCCCAATCCTGATCACGAGTCTTTCTGGTACAGTTGCTGAAGATTATGTGATCTTCACATGGGTATATCCAGATATTTTCATTTTTACTCATGGTGTCAACTAAGAAATCAAATTGGTCTTTGAATCCTTTGGCTCTTCTGGAATGTTCAATCTTCAAAATTTCTTGAGGAGTGATTTCATGAGTATTTTGACTGTTTGGATCGAACAATTTTCTTGTTAATCCAATTTTGATAACATTTTTGACTGGAATGAGGTAATGGTCATAAATATCCCATTCTGGAACTGCAGAGAAGAATCTAATATAAATGTTGGTAGGCTTAGTAATTCGGACAAATTCTTCTATTGCTATTTTGATTCTTGCTGGCAGCATAGAAATTTCTCTGAGATTTTGGCTAGGATAAATACAGAGTATATTTCCAATATCATACATATGGCGAATCCAATTTGGTGGTGCTCCAGGATAGAAATTCACCTTGTTATATTTCCCATAGTTCAAAGTCTTCATCCATGGCTTATTACCAATTTCAATAAACCAACAGGCCACAAGATTGAAAAGACATATTTTGTATTTATATCCTGCTTCATCTTTTATCCCAAAGGATAGGAGACTGTTGCAAAACTGTATAACATTTGATTTGTTAATTCCAGATATATCTTGTATAATGGATGGTTGGGGCTGAGAGGAGGAAGCCTCTTTATTTTCTTTGATATCTTGTGTGATTTTTTGAATATTTCGTGGAATATCTTCTTTCTGGAGGTTTTCATTCTCCATTTTGTATATTTTCTCTTCCATCTCCTTTATTTTGAGCTTTATTGATTGTAACTCTTGCTTGATTTGCTCCATCTCTGGAAAGGAAATCAGGAAGAAAATTATCTTTACCACGAATATATTGAATATCAAATTTGAAGTTGGCCATCCAGGATTGTATTCTAATTAATGGCTTGTTAGCAACATTTGGTTCTAAATTATTTTTAAGAAAGTACTTAACTTGAGTATTATCTGTTCTAATAGTAAATGATTTTTTAATCAAATAATATTCATATTTAGCAACTCCTTTTTTGACAGCAAGTAACTCTTTTCTATTGGAGTCATATCTAGTTTCAACATCTTTAAAGGTTCCCGAAGTATATGCAACTAATTTTTCAGGACATGTTTTTGAACAATCTTTATGACATGGGTAATTTTCTCCATGTTTTGATACTGCTTTTAAGACTGCTCCCCAACAATAGTCAGAAGCATCTGTTTCAAGAATAAAATAGTCATCATCCTCTGCTATAGATAGTTTTGGGAGATTAGAACAATATTTTTTAATGTGTTGGATTCTCTTAGTATCTTCATTGGTCCAATTCCAAACCTGATCCTTTTTTAGTTTATTTAGAAATGGCTTTTTAAGTAAAGCACATCCTTCAATAAATTGTTCAGAATAATTCAATAATCCTAAAAAGCTTTGTAGCTGTTTTTTGTTTATTATTTCGTCAGGAAATTCGAGTAATTTTTCTCCAATATGAGATTGTAATTGAATTTCTTCCTCTTTGATGATGAGTCCTAAAAATTCTATATTTGTCTTAGCTATTTCAGCTTTCTTTTCTGAGAGTATTATTTCATGTTTGTTGATAATATATGCAAATTTTTCTAGGTGTTCTAGATGCTCTTTGTAAGTAGTAGAATGTATAAGTATATCATCAATATATATTACACAAAATTTTTTAATTGGTTTAAATACCTCATCCATTCTTCTTTGATATATTTGGGGGGCATTTTTTAATCCAAATGACATTACATTCCATTCGAATTGTCCTAAAGGATTAGGAGTACTAAATGCTGTTAGTGGTTTACTTTCTTCATCTAGACATATTTGCCAAAATCCGCTTTTGCAATCAAACTTAGAATATATTTTGCTATTTTGTATAGCCTTTATGAGAATATCCTTATTTGGTAGGTAATATCCATCAAATTTGGTTTTCTCATTTAGTTTCTTATAATTTATAACCATTCTGGCTTTATTTCTTTTTATTTCGGCATGGTTTCTAACCATAAAGGCTGGGCTACTATGTGGACTTTTACTTGGTCTAATAATTTTTGCTTTTAATAATTCTTTTATTTGTATATCAAATTCTTTTATGTCTTCTTGACTATATGTCATAGGCTTAACTCTAATTATGACATTTGGTTCTATTAACTCTATTTTAGCTGTTGTTTTATTTACAGACCATTTTTCTAATGGATTTTCTGAAAAGTTATTTCTGAGATTATTTTTTATTCTTTCTAGCTTTTCATTTTCTGATTCACTTATTTGGAGGTTTATACTGTTGTATAATAGTGATTTGAAATTTTCTTTTTCTATTTCTGTATAACATCCACCACGCTGGGTTGAAGAACTCTGATGATTTATTGGTTTTTGAGCTATAGATACAGCCTTTTGTATTTGTGGTACAATTATTTTATGGTTACAGGGTGTTGTAAATTCAAATCTTGTAGGATTTTTATATTGTGTAAAGGGTGAATAATCTTCTAGGAGGAAGGTTTGTCCTAAAAGAATGTCACATTCTATTTTGGGGGCATAGTAAAGTTCTCTAACTATGACTTCTCTATTTCCTAGTAAAAATGGTATATTTTCGGCATATAAAGAGTACGGTTCAAATAAGCCACTAGCTGTTTGAGCATAGTATTTCTTTTTAGGATCTGTTTTCCAGTAGGAAGCTGGTAAAACATTATATTGTGCTGTACATAATGTTGATCCTGTATCTAGATAAGCATGAAATGTAATTTTACAATATTCAGGTAGGTTGAGTTTTATTTCAACATAGGGACTTAATGGATTTGTTATGTTCTTGGTTATAGATTTATAACTAATCATCATATAGTTAGTAAATCTTTTCTTTTCACTAGTAATCCTTGGGATATGTTGTTCTTCAAGGTTAATTGTTACTTGTAACCTATCATTTTGAATGCTGTATGGTTTGAACATATCTAAAAAGTCCATTCCTAATAGTATTGGTGCATTGGTTTCAATCCTATTGGGATCTTTATGTATAACTATAGTTATAGGGAATTGTTCTCCTCTTATATTGGTAAGTATAAGATTCATTTCTACGAATTTTCTGATTTCATACTCTATTCCATGATAATCTTTATATTTGTATCCTTGAGGTAAGTCCTGTTCCGGTAGCATACTAACTGTATTTCCTTGAACATGGCTTGACCCTGCTCCTGTATTAATTAGGGCAATCATTTCTTGTATTTCTCCTGTAGGTTTTATCCATTCAGTAAGGATGTAGAATTGTTCTTCTATTCCATGTCTATCTAATTTGGCAAATATTGGTATATTCTTTTTCCAATAGTTTCTTGGAGTGGATGTCTCTCCTATGTAGCTTTTCCTAGGAAGACTGAGACTTCTTCTAGGAGGGAATTTTGCTATCATATTTCCTATTGAATCAATAGAAACATTGCCTTGTAGATTACTGGTTTGTCCTGTTTCTTTAATTGTTTTAATTCTTCTTTTGAAATCTAAAACAAATTCTTCAGGTATCTCAATTTCGTGGGATCTGAATTTTCTAGGTGGAATAGCTTGCGCTAATTCTTCAAATCCTTCTTCAATTTTTATTTCTTCAAAACTTCTTCTTATTTCTTGATGGTGGCTAGTAGTAAAAACAAATATAGATCTTATGGTAAGGCTTACTGCCTTAGATTTTTCTGGCATATCTAATCTATCTATTTTATGATATAAATTTAAGGATATGTCTATATTTTCATCTAATAAAGATACTGCAAATCCTGGTTTTAAGGTAAATATTAGTTTCTGGTACACCAAATTACCTGAAACTGCTCCTAAAAGGGCGTCAATAGGGTCATGCAATATTCTATTATCCATGCAAAATATGTTGACTGGTATATCCATACCTTGTCTGAAGAATCCTTTCATAAGGATCTGGATTCCTCCAATTTCTACATTTTTGACTTTGTTTCTAATATCAGGCTTTATTTTAGCTAGTTCTTCATTTATCCATTTCCTATTTAGTATGGGAATTGTTGTAGATCCTTTTACATTTTCTATATAAATAGGAACTTCATTATGTTTTATAACATAAATAGTTTTGTTTAGTTTTGGTAATATGTTCCAAAATGTTTTATTTTTGAAAACATCTTTTTGATTCAAGGATAAAACTTTTTTCATAATTTCATCATATTTTTCTTCTTCGAAGGTAACAGTTTGGCTTATTCCTTCTATATTATCTATGTTAGTCTCTTGTATTTCCATACTTTCTTCAATCCTTACTTCATTCATAAAATTATAATTTATGAATTCATTTTCTTCTTCACTTTCTATTTCACTATCAGAATATATATATATAGTAGAAATTTCTGATTCGATTTCACTTATTTCATAAGGTTCATATTCTGAGTCATATATAGCTTCTTCATATACTTCTAAAAATTTTGAGTTGGTTTTATTTTTATGTTTATCTGGACAGTTTGGTGCTATATGTCCTGGTTTTTGACATATAAAGCATTTACATTTTTTAATATATTCTTTCTTAGGTATCCAACCTTTTGGTTTTGTTCTCTTTTTAAAAGGTTTTTTATTAGGTTTCCAGTTATCTCTTCTTTTCCTAAAATCTTTCTTTTTATAAGGTTTAAGAAATTTTTTGAATTTCCTTTTCTTTCTATATTCTTTTGGATAACACCCCAATTGATGAGTATGAAAGATATCTTGATTACAACAAAGGGGTTTTTTCTTTGTCATCTTTTTTATTGCTTTATTATCAGCTATTTCTCTACACCATTTATTATTTGTATTGATAATAAATTGTTCTCTATTGCCAAAAGTATCATTTATTTCTAAATGAGTCATGACAGACCTAATCTTTTCATATTCTTGGTGTATTTTTATGCTCCAAGGGTAAGGAAGTTTTAGGAACATTATTTTCAGATAATTTAATTTTTCATTATAACTCATATCTTTATTTAAAGCTTTTATGTAGATTTTTTCAAAATCTCTTAAGTATCCTTTTAGTTCACACATATCACAAATTTTTAGATTTTCTAATTCTATTTGTGCTTCTAATTTCTCTCTTATTTCTTTCTCTATACTAGTTTCTTCTGCAATTTCTCCAAGAAATTGTGCTCTTAAGTATTTTTCTAATCTTTTTAATATATCCATAATTGTTTGGTTATTTAAATGTTCTCTTGAATCAGCTATCAATTCTTCTCCATATTTTATATTACTTTTTATCTGATCAGAAGTTTTCTTCCACAATTGTTCAGTATTTCCTCTGAAGGTGTGTTCAAGAAAATTGAAAGCTGTATATGTATCCCATCCTTTGCTAAATTGTATAGCAAGGCTAGAGGCTTTAACCCAAGCAGATATCTTTTTGTCTTTATCTCCTGAATCTAGATCTAACCATATTCCTGTTGTTGATATTGGTTCTGTTAGATTTTCTATAGGACTTTCTTCTTTGGTAGTTATTTTGAAGTTGCTTTTTATTTTGCTAGGATTTATTCTTTTATTTGGGCCTTCTACTTCTGGGCTGAATTTATACCAGGTATATAACTCTCCTTCATCTGTTGGATATCTATAACTATTATATTCTTCATTATCCTTTTCATTATTTACACCACTAGTTTGTCCTGGTCCTTCGTATCTTGGTGCAATGGGTGGTACAGGACCTGAGCATACTGTAGGGTATATTCCTTCAGTTTTTGGTAGTGTAGTAGGTGTAAATGGAGGTTGTCTTACTGTAGGAGAGGTAGTAGAACTACTAACTCCCGTGGTACTAGTATTCATTTTAGTATTTCCTAAACTTATGTTTGCCATTTGTATTTCTAAATCTTCTAACATTTTTCTATATCTCTCTGCATCTTCTCCCGAAGTTTCAAAGAATTTTTCTTCAAGATCTTGTTTGGTTTCATTCATTAAATTATATACAGATTCTAGAGTTTGGGGTTCTTCTTTAGTATAAATTTTTATATGTTTTCCTGTTATTGCTGTTGATATTTTAATATTTTCATTAATTTTTAAAAGATTTTCTGAAATATCTTTTAATTGAGTATTCATATTTGGATTTAGATTATAAGGTTCAAGTTGTTGGTAGTATTTATTATTTTGTTCAAGAAATTCTTCTATTATAGTCTCTTGTTCTGTTGGAAAATTTTGTTTTACTTCATTCATCATAACAATATTTTCTTTTATTAATAATTTGTCTTTTTCTTCAAATTGAAATCCTAATCTTTTCCCAATTTCAGTAATTATTTCTTTATGATCTATTATTTCGTTTTCTATATTTATTATTCTTTCTTCTAGAGTTAAAGGTTTTCTTAATATTTTTATTTTTTCTTTTAATTCTTCTAACTCTTACTGAGTTTTTATTAATTTTATTTGATCGTTTAACGTTATATATTCTTCAGAAAGTTTATTTCTAAGATTCTGTAACTTTTGTTTATTTGTATTATTTAATATTTCAATTTGTAGAATTTCTTTGAGAATTTATTGATCTTCTTTTCTAATATGTTTTTCTTCAATTAATCCGAATTTATTTATCAAAAAGGTTTTTATCCAATTAATTTGTTCAATTATATTAATTTTTGATATTTTGTTATAATTATTTGACATAATTATATTTTTAATAGGCTCTGATACCAGTTTGGGGTGCGGAAACTTAAAATCGTTATTATAAGGGAGAAATATAGCAAATATTAAAAATTTTATATGCTAAGGGTATTTCTTTATATGTTAAGGGTATTTTAGGTTTTATTTGGTCAAAGGCTCTTTTGAAGATTTAGCAATTCTTGAAGGCTATCTTCACTATATGCCACTTTTTGTACACCATGGATCATTTAAAAAAGGCTAAATAGTAGTTCCAAATTTTTGAACTTTGTTACGATAGAACTTTGTACTTTCAATTTTTAGTTATCAAAATCTTAAACTTTTTCAAATGTCTATCTCCTAAGGTTCTTTTGTTTCAAATCTTTCAAAATTACGTCTCTGACTCACTTTCCGTGAAGGAGTTGGAAGTCGTACATCGCCTGTTGTTGACAATGAGAAGCCATAATTTAGTAATATTATATTTTCACACATATTTTATGGATAACTTACCTTTTTCAATAATTTTAGGTAAAAAAAAAAAATCAATTTCTAGTATTATAATAACTTAGCTATTCCTGATTTTGATCACTAAAAAAGTACTTATTTACTTATAAGTTAGCCAAACATGTAAGTTTAGACACAAATGTCCATATGGAATTCTTCCACCTCATCTAGTCTCGTGACTAAGTCAATCCAGTGCGATGGCAAAAATTTCTGTCTCGACTCTTATTTTATATTTTTAACTTTAAATAGAATTTAAAAAACAAAAAACAAAAATAAATAAATAAATGGAGAATAGGGCAAGAAATAAAGATGTTTTGAACCCGTTCTTCTTGTCTCCTACGCCACTTTGTTGCCACATTTTTGGATAATGACTTGTTGACTAATGAAATAAGGTATTTTAATAAAGTTATAAAAAAATATTTTGTTTTCCAATTTACTTTTACTGCCTTGGCCCTTAGATAAATTTAAATACTATTTCTGCAATTAGTTTTTAATTAGGTCTACAATGTTTTGTTTATTAATTTAGTAGATATATATTGCTAATTACATTTTGTGTTTTATTTGTTGCACATAATTATTTTTCAAACTAGACAAAAAGTGTCTTCTAAAATCTAAATTTGTTTCTAGCTAGCTATTTGAGATAATTATATATTTCTTTTAATTTACAACTAATCTAACAACAATTTCAAACATCTACCATATAATTTTCTCACATGACAAAGTCGAAAGTGACTATAGACGCAATCAAGATTCAAAAAAATATTTGATACGACATATGATGACAAGCAACATAACGAGAGTACACGAAATTTAAAGTGTATAATTTTTTTTTTCAACTTCCAATTAATATTAGACTAATTGGGGTTTATATTTATTCAAGTCATTAACTAGAGATCGAGTAGTACACACTCTCTCTCGTGCAAAGTTTTGTATTGTCTTCTTTATTTTTTTCATGTACTAATAAATAACTCAATTTTGTAGTTGTTCGTCGAAAAATAAATAAAAATATTGAGTTTTAATCGTATATGAAACAATATTGTTTGAAGACACTAGAATTTAGCAATCATTTTCTTTTGATTTTAAGTCTTTCACGTATGTCATTTCACCATATTCCCAACTGTTTTAAGTCATTATCAACTATATAGGATTCATGCATTTAGACAGTCCAAATATACTTTTAATTAATTTAATTGAAACTAATTATAATAGTAGTAAGGTACTTTTCAACTATACATAAAAGAGAATTTATGAATATATATATGACAATGACATTCAAATATACCATTTTTTTTTTTCTGCAATGTTGTGAGTGAAGGAACCACACACACGTCTTTGGCAATTCTAGAACAAGATTTGTTTGGTAAAGATTTTTTTGTAAATTATAAAGAGTTGGTCTTATGGATTGTGTAAATAAAAAAGTAGAGACCGAAAGTAGAAACAATGTCTCACAACTTATATCTGAAAGTAGAGAACAATCGGCTCCAATAATGTACACCCTACTGGTGCCTTTACTGAGAAATCTGGCCATATTGAAGAAGTTCTTAAATAAGCGGTAGCTCTAGTGGAAGCAAAGCTTAGTGCATCAACATCTTCGTCCGAGATGCTGTGGCGTCCGTTCCTCTTTATTTACGCCATTCCTCTTTCTCTTTCTCTTTCTCTTTCTCTTACCAAATTTGTTCTTATATATAATCTACATTTCCGAGTATTCCTTTCACACAAGATCCATGTATGAATCTGAAATTTACAAAATCCAAATGCTGTACTTCGTGCTATATTGCTTGTACCTTCCAACTTCCCAGTCCCACTGCCATTATGATTCCATTACACGTTGGCGAATTTAGCTCCAAACTTTATTTCTCTAGAATTTTCTGATTTCTTCTCTCTTTATGATCTACCGATTTTTGAATTTTCCTTTTTGATTTTTTCCCCTTTCCATTCACAATGCAATTGACCACTACCAGATCCAGCTATGTGATATGGGTTGTAGTGGGTCCAAGGCGGACGACTTTCCACTGGTAGTCCGCTGCACGACTTTCCACTGGTAGTCCGCTGCAGGGAGCGAAGAGAGCTCATTAGAGCCGCCGCTAACCACCGCTTCACCCTAGCGGCGGCCTACGTTTCATACTACAAGCCCTTCAAGGAAGTAGGCAAAGCTCTCAAGAAATTCGTCTGCAGCAAAAATCCATCATTTCTACCGAGAAGAGGAAGCGGGTAGGCCTTGTCAAAAGCCAACACTTTTTTCATAATTTCCTTAACACCGCTAGTTGTAGGATTACCGATTTCTATAATTGTTTGAATCTGATTATGAAGTTGCTTGAACAACCTTGTTTCATTTCTTTGTTCCTCTGCAAGCTGAGAAGGCTGAATCTTGTTCATTATTGACAGCATCCCAGTTGCTGAAAGATACATGCGGGTGGACGAAAGCTTTAAGGCCGCTACTGGAGTTCCACCACTGAAGGGAAGTTTACAGTGGAGTTACCATTTTACTCGTCATTCTCAGTAGCGTTTTTTAGGGAAATATAGCGCGTGCAGTCCAAATTTTGGTTTTATAGGAAAAACTGATAGAAAGTGTGAAGAGTGACCTACGATGCCTATTTTTTCATACGTTGGGGATGTTTGGTGCTATTACTTTAGGTTATGGATATATCTCCAACGATTTTGAAACGTTGGAGACTTTTGATGTAATTATCCCAATAAAAAATTGGTAAAAGTTGTAGATTCTACGAAATGTGTGAATAAAAATTATGTTTGACCAACTTATAAATAATAGCAAACATACTCTTAAATAATTCAAATAAATTCTAGAATTAAAAGTCACACTGAAAGTAACGTGTGTCGTGTTGATGTCTCATTATTTAGCAATTTCAATCTTTCACTAATGTGATTTCACCATATTCCAACTGTTTTAAGTCATTATCAACTATAGTAGGATTCATGCATTTAGACAAGTTTAACTCTACGTACTTTAATTAATTTACGTGCAATTAATTATAATTAATAGTAATGCACTTTTTACATGTACATAGAGAGAATGGATGTAGATATATACGAGAATGACATAAACATACCCTTTTTGACGCAGAACAGAACGTGAATAACAATAAAAATTTCTTGTTCGTAACACACGAACGGGTGTTGATCGAGTTTCGCTCGAACGGACGTGAGAAATATTGGAATCCACCAATTAACGAAAGAAAAGATGAAAATATTATTAATATCTGATAAACGAAAAGTGCCGTCTTCTTGAAACCTAGACAAGAATTTAAAGTCCTCAAAACAAACCCAAAACCCTAATTCGCTAGACAAATCTGATTAAAATTGAAAGACTGATTAAATGACGAAAATACCCTTAAACTGAAGTAAAACATAAAACTGCTAAAACGGACACCTAAACGATGGAATTTGGCCCTGAAAGTTTGACAATGTTGGCCGTGGCCATCATTGTCACCAAACAAAATTGTGCGGAATCGAAAAACGCTTCCGAAATGTACTCGCTCATCTAAATCTGACACCCGAGCTGAAAGTTACGTAACTTTCTTCTCCTCAAGCTGTTTTACGATCTTCTCTTCTAACAGTTTCGCATCACTTTTTTTAGGAAATTTGGTGCAAATTGTCCCTTACTTTTTTTTCTCAATGCAAAATAGTCCGCATCATTTGTTTTTTGACATGAACATCTCTAATCTATGAATTTTTGGTTTACAATTAGT
Organism: Forsythia viridissima; assembly: GCA_030279155.1. Lineage (NCBI taxonomy): Eukaryota > Viridiplantae > Streptophyta > Magnoliopsida > Lamiales > Oleaceae > Forsythia > Forsythia viridissima. The sequence goes on along the minus strand of CM059042.1, from coordinate 1,832,804 downwards.
CTTTATTTGACAAAAAAATCAATATGTCTTTAATTTTAATAAATAAAAATTGTAATTGAGTTCTTAACCTTTGCAAAAGGTACAACTGAGTCCAATAAGTTTTTTTTTTTATATAAATAATTAAAACAAACTAACGAGTTCATTTTTGTTTGTTTTGAATTAAGACTTTATTGATTAAATTAATAGTTTTATATATTTTTCGAACTATTATGAAATAAGTAAAATTAAAGTTTATAATTATTAACAAACGTGTTAAATAAAATTATTAATTTTATTATTAAATAATTAAATTATTTCAAATTTAAACTTTTATTAGACAATAACTTTGTCACAAACTTAACCCTTAAATATTTTTATTTAATTGTGCTATTTGTTTATTAACTACAAATATTAGAGCTCCAACTATATTTTTCTTATTTTAATACATCATTTTATTATCATTCGAAATTAAAGAACGCATTATTTATAAATTAATTTTTATTAGTATTTTTATGTATAAAAACATAATAAGATTAATTAATCCAATATCATAAAATTATACTCATTTTTATTTAATTATCTTAATTTTTGTTCAAGTTTTTCACATTACATAGTAATTACATTTACTTAAAATACAATAATTTAACATTTTTTTCCTTACAAAAAAATTAATTGATACAAAACAATTATAATGATATATTTAGTATGTTAAACTGAATATTATTAAATAAAGGTACTATGTCTATTTGTACTTTTTGTAAAGGTTAGAACTTAACTATAATTTTTTCTAATTAAAATTAAGGGCATGTTCATATTTTTCATTAAATAAAGATCAATTGCGTACTAAAATACATAGGTTAAAGATGTTCATGTCAAAAAACAAATATTAAGGATCATTTTCATACAAAAAGAAAAGATTAGGGACAATTTGGGCCAAATTTTGTTTCAAAATTGGACTCATCTAAGAGATTCCCAACCTTTTGACCCAAACTATCGCATATATACTGGTCTGAACTTCGAAAATATACATCAAAGTTTTATTATAAAAAATTATAGTGGGTCCTTAATCTTTGACCAGTTGAGCACTTGAATCTTCAACAACGTTTACATCACAAAAATTTCATCTCTTAGTTAGTGCGCATTGATCCCCACTATTTAAAAGTAAAACAAAATTATACATTATTATGAAAATAAACATGCAATAGTTTAGTCTCATATCTAATTTAACTATTAAATATATTTTAAAAATGTGAAAATTTGAATTAATAATAAGTAAGTAAAATTGAAACCCAAAAACCACATGTAAATCTTAAAGACTATTAGTAATAATTAGTAATATATTTATTATATATAAGTACGTAGCAGTGCTTTTAATGATGTATTTTCCTAAAACAATGTAGTAGTGAAATTATATTTGTATTTAATAAAATTATTGAAATCTATTATTTATATATTGTTAACTGAAAGATTTTCCACTATATTATTAATTTAAATTAAGTTAGCTATGTATGATAATTTTGTTCAAAGTATTAGTGATTTTAAAGACATTTGTGGTTTAATTTTTATTTAATATCTTATTACTAGTACGAACCCATTTTAGAGAAAATTAGGCCATCTACCTAATTATATAGTTAAGAAAATAAAATATATTAAGTTGTTTTAAAATTTTGAAAAATACTGACGATCTTACAAATTTATTTGATAATTATTGAATATTCATAATTTAATTTTTTTTTTCTATTTTCACATTATTTATGAATTTAAAATGAGAATTAAAAGAAAACCCTTAAATTAAGCGATCATATTAAATAAATTAATTATATGAGTAATGATATTCATAGTCGCTCACTACCAGTAGTCAGCTTACATGGCATTACTCAATTAGAGTAGTTATTTATTTTAATTATATTCACAACGCATATTTTGTTAACTACACTACATACTAATTGCAATGAAGGTCTCCAACTATTGTTCATTTTGACATTTATGTCACCAACTGTTTTTTATCACATTCTTATCATTAATTTATTAATTTGCACATCTTATTTTTGACTTTGATCATGATTTGTCCAAAAAAATTAATTAAGGGAGTGTAAAAAGATTATTTTACCTATTATATTTTTAAATATACAAAATAAATAATAAATACAAAAAGTTGACAAAATATTTGTTCCTCATTTCAATACACATTAGCAAAATATTAGAACAAAAATCATCATCAGAGACGTGATGTGAAAGTTAATAATAAAAAATACGACGAAAAAAATTAAAGACATAAGTATCAAAATATCAAAGGGTGTAAATTAACTTATTGTAAATATATCATATTAATCGAACCTTATCACATCATTTCAATTCATAGCATCATCCTTCTCCTTCATTTTCTAAAATCAAGTGCCGTGTAAATAACACATTTCTTTCATTTCCTAAATTTTCTCAAATCAAGTGCCGTGTAAGTACACGTTTCTTTCATTTCCTCAAAAAGTTAAGGTTGAAGAGAGTCCTTAAGACTTAAATATCTTTCATACGTTTTTTCTCGATTAATGTAGGCTGCAGCTGAATCTGGACATGCTGATGAATTTATTTAGGTTAAGATTTAAGAAGAAAAATTATACTGCTTTAATTCTCCATGCATAAAATATGCCATAAAAAATCATATTATAGCAAAAGTGACCATTCATGTACCAGCAGCATTTTTCTAGATTAATGCTGCAACATTTAAAACCGACACCCTCCCCCCTTAGCTCCAACCCCAGGAAAAAAGTTTACAACCAAAGAGAAAAGGATAAAAAAGTCAAAATGTCAATTTTACCTGTTCAATACTTTATTTATTCCATAAAGATAGACTTAGTTTTTTTAGTCATCTGTATCAAATTATAGTTTACTTTTCTTATTAAAAGTATAGTTGATTTCTTAATTTTTTAATATGTCCATATTAGATGTGTCTTCTTATCAGCAAATATAAACTACTATATCAGGAATGGAGTCAGGATATAGCAAATGGGTGGGGCTTCCCTCGAATTTTGTTTCTCAAATCACAATTACTAGTTCCATTTTAATGAGAATATAATATTTTTCAAATAAGTGATCATAATCTTTAAAAAACTTACAAGAAGTCATTGTATTACACAAAAATATTCAAAATCTAAAATTAGTTAAAGAATTTTGTGCCCGATGATCTTTTACAGCTGCGAATTCTCCTATAATAGAATATATATTTATTTTATTAACAAGGTCTCTCTCAACAAAAATTATCATTCGATCAGCAAGAAACCAGTCTAATCTCATCCATTTTATCAATAGGATAGTCATATATGTTATTCATTTTTCCTGGATCCCGCTCAATTTTGGAAGATGGAGTTGGAAGAGATTGTTGATTCTGAGTTGAAGGAGTATGTTGATGTTTATTGAATCTTAAGTTGGATGTATTTATTCTTGGTTTGAAGAAAGAATGCAAGGTCGTTTTTTTTTTCTTCGTAGAAGGTTATTGTGTGGCCATTGTATATTCTAAAAAATCAAGAAAATCCACAAAATTAATTATACAAGTAAATTTTAATTGAGAGAACATGTTGAACATCATCAAGCACCAAATTTACTAACAATTGCTAATTATCCCCATTACTAATTGAAATAAAACTTTAAACGAAAAATGAATGCAAAAAGACAAAAATAGATTCGACAAACTAAATATTACAATTTTAAACTAAAAGGACGAATTGAAATGGTTAAAATCCCTCTTCAATACTTGTCTTGACCAGTTCGTATAGACGATTTCGAAACTATATTATAATAGAAAATTTGAGCCGGCCGTATGCAAATTATATACCCATTTATTTAAAGACCTACGATCAACTTCCAATTCCAAAATCCAAACAAAACAACAAAGCAAAAAGTTCCTACTTCCGGTTCATAATCATCAATAATTCAGCACAAAAATCACAAGATAGGACAAGAAATAATCAATATTCAAAGGAGGAAGAATTCAATAAAAAATGATTGGGCCGCTGGTTTAAATTTTTTTTATATATATAATTTCAATATATTAGAAAAAACGTAAGTAAAATATATTATTTAAAAAAAATTATGGGACGGAGTGAATATTTTTATTGATCCTTTTTTTGAGATGGTGCGTAGGTTGTTATGTCTTTCATGTAGGTCAAAACTTATTCAACAAGTTATTTCATTATCTTTAGGATCGTTATAGTTACGGTCACCATTGGACGTTGAGATTTGATTGTCTTGTCAGTCACCATGTTATCAACTTTCTTGAGACAAACACTAAGGGTGTGTTTGATTACATGCATTCAATTTGGGTGGAAAGAAAACGAATTCTATGAAATTGAATTGCCAAGAACTTGTTAGTTGGAAAATAGGTGGAAAAAAGACAAATTTTCCCTAGAAAATAAAATCTCATCTTCCCTAAGAAAACATTTTCCTCATTTTCAAGAAAAATGCATTGATTTATGTAAAAATGAGAAAACGTTTTACCTGGGAAAAAAATGATAATCAAACACTCTTGTAGTTGGAAAATAGGTGGGAAATGACTTTTTCCATAGAAAAATGTGACTATCAAACGTATCAGTTGAAAAATAGGTGGAAAAAAGATTTTTTTTCTATGAAAAATAGATTGTAATCAAACGCACCTTACTAACCATTTGGTCTTTAATTTAACGAAATAATTAAAGGATTAAATAAAAGGTGTAGGACCTAATTTTATCAAAAAATAGAGAGATGGGTCCTAATCCAACTATAATAGGGGTAGATGCCTTTTTTTTTTTGCCTTTCCTCGGATGCCTTATGAGAAGATGCCTTTGTCGTTTAAATCATACATTTGTTAAGTACGATTTTGAAAGAATTTATAACAAAAAAAAAAATGTCTATTGCATTGATCTTCCTCGAAAAGCCTAAAAAATATATCCCTTTTTTTTTTTTTTTTGAGAACTAAAGAAAAGATTATTTCTTGTCTCTGAAAATTGATTCTTTATTGTAATTAACAGCATGTTTGGCTAGTGTTTAAAAGAATTACTTTTAAGTAAATTTTTATTTATACATATATTTGGATACTTTTTACTAGCTTGCCCACCTTGTCACTACAAGAAAAATGAGAATTAACAACGAATTTTTTAACAATCAAGTAAATATGGTCGTTACAAATATTTATCAACGACCAGAATAAATATTTAGTCGTAAATAGTGTATCACAAACAGTTGTATGTTGAGCGAGTTGGAGATAAGCTTTAACGACCACGTCATTGGTTGTAAATTTATTCTTTTCTACGACCAAGTTGAAGTTGGTCGTTGTATGTGTGGCGCCAAAACTTTCAAACCCGCCAAAACAATCAACGACCAAAAGAATATATTTGACAACCAGATAAATAGTTGTAGTTAGACTAATTTAACGATAATCATAATTTAGTCGTTGAAGTGAAAAAACACATTACAACCAATAAATGTTTAGTCGCAAATAATGTGTCACAAACTATTGTATTTTGGGCTAGTTGGAGAAGAGTTGTAACGACCACGACATTAGTTGTAAAATTTGTATATTCTACAACCAATGTAAAGCTGGTCGTTATGTGTGTGGCGCCAAAACCTTGAAACCCGCCAAAACAATCAACGACTAAAACAATATATTTGACGACCTAAAAATTGGTTGTATTTAGAATAAGTTAACGACCACCTTATTTCAATCGGTAAAAGTGATAAAAAATTACAACCAATGCTCGATAGTCGTTAAAAGGAATATTTGCCAACCATATGGGATGGTTGTTACAATTACTATTCACGACCAATAAATCTGGTCATTAAAAACCGTTTTCAACAACTAAATGATATATGTGGTTGTTGATGATGAATTGTATACAATTAAATTTTGAGATAGCTACAAATATGTTGTAACGACCAAAATATTAGTTGTTAATCTTATATTTGTTGTAGTGGCCAAAATGAGAATTAACAATTAATATTTTGACGACCAAATGCATATGGTCGTTACAAATGTTTAACAACGACCATTAGTTGTAAATGTTTTACAACCAAGTTAAAGTTGGTCGTTGTATGTGTGGCGCCAAAACCTTAAAATCTGCCAAAACAATCAACGACTAAAACAATATATTTGACGACCAAATAATTGGTTGTATTCAGAATAAGTTAACAACCATCTTATTTCAGTCGCTAAAAGTGATAAAACGTTACAACCAATGTTAGATGGTCGTTAAAAGGAATATTTGCCAACCATATTGGCGTGGTCATTAAAATTACTAATCACGACCAATAAACGTGGTCATCAAAACCGTTATCAACAACTAAATGATATGCTTGGTTGTTGACAATGAATCGTATACAATTAAATTTTGAGTTAGCTACAAATATGTTGTGCGACCAAAGTATTAGTTGTTAATCCTATGTTCTTTGTTGTGGCCAAAATGAGAATTAACAACAAAGGTCTTAGTTGATTACATTTAGCGGTGCTTGGTTAGTGATCTTTACAATAGCCTTTTGAGAAGACAAGGTCGGCTTGGTGACCAAGGGCTTGCATAGGTAGTGATGGCAACGGGGCAGATCGGGGTGGATCAGCCTGATCCAAATCCGCCCTGTAATAATTGTAGGAGATCCAAATTCGCCCCGCGATCCGCCATTTTTCGGGGCGGATTGGATACGGATCGGGGCAGATCAGAGCCCTGATCCGTATACTGATCCATATTTTTTTTTTTGCATTCAAAAAATTTAAAATATATTGAAACAAGCTTTACAACTATACTATAAGAGTTTAAACAACATCATCTTCCTCAATTTCCTCCTCACTAAAACTTGTGCAAGGTCCACAATATGTCGAAGGTGATGAATTTTCTATTCAAAAAATATTTTAATTATCTATAAAATAAATAATCAAATCACATATAAAACAAAATATAAATTCAATATTTTAATCCTTTTTTTTAAAAAATTTGAGGCGGGGCGGATCAAGGGATCCGCCCCGAGATCCGCGGTAGATCACGGATATCTGTCCCAATCCGCCCCACCGACCCGCGGATCAGGTATTTTTCGCTCCATTCGGATCGGATATCCATCGGGTTCGGGGCGGATCAGATATTTTTGCCATCTCTATGCATAGGTCTTATAATTTCCATGGACTTGGACGTCACTGCCTCATTTTTCTAATTCTTTGAAGCTTCGCAGCATTAGATGAGCATAACCAAGTTTGGGATTCATTATCGCTTTCTACTACAAGATGCGATTTTGTTCTCATTTAATTATCTTCGCCTACACACTACAAGAATTTTATCTTCTGCATACAAAATTTTAGGAGACAAATTTAATTTTGTAGCCGGAGTTTACTTTTCTCCACAAATACGATGTTTTGTAGGGTTATGTTTTACTTCAAAATTTTCAAGAATGAGAGGACTTGTGCCCACGAAAATGTGTATTTTTCTCGACAAAAAAATTGTTGGGTAAAATATATCTTTTGCTGACAAAAAAAATTAATCTGTTTGTAGGCAAATAAATAACAAAAAAAATTCCCACTTTTTTGTTGTGTTTTAGTCCCGGCAAATAGAATATTTGAAGGGAAAAAATTAAATATATAATTTATGTTTTATGCTAAATTCCCTCTTAAAATTGAGAATCCCATTTTAAGAATCTCAGCCCATTTTATTTGATCAATTACCACCAAACTGGCCCGTCTTCTCTCTCTTGTTCTCTCCCAATTCGTAAACCAGAGAACGCAGCCGGCAGCCGCAGCAGGAAACCCTTTCTCTCTGTCTCTCATTCTCTCTCCGTCGGAGTCCGGACTGTCTCCGGTGATCAGTGGTCACGACTCACGACCCAAACTCCTCTCATTCTCTAATCTCGTTCTCGCAGTCACCAAGTACATGGTTTGTATTTGTATATGTTATATCTAGGGTTTTTTTGTTTTTGCGAGATAATTGGTAGAATAGTTTGGATTTATAATTGAGAAATTTATGCGTTTAGACTCCATTGCCTTGACTCGCTTTCTCTGGAGGGTTGAATATGTAATCTTGTGCAATAATGGTGATTGTGAAACTGCAAGCATTTACTCTTGAGATTAATTGCTTGTATAAAAAAAATTAATTAGGATTTGTATTATTGATACATGGTCAAAGTAAGTGAAATCAGATATGAATGATCTTTGTATGGAAATTTCTTACATTTTTCCATATTCACAACTCAATATCATATGACTGTTTATTTATGCTATTGAATGTTATTTTTCTCATATATGAAACATATCAATGATTTTTTTTTTAGTTGATTGTAAGCTTTTCACTTTGTTCAGATACAATAACATTTTGTCCTCGAAATAAGTGACCGTATCGTTAATGATGTCAATTATCTATTCCAATGGTATTTTAAAGTGTTAAGGTATCAATGTGATTTTAAAGGCTGGTTAAGCCCCCATTTCTTTTGAAATATGTTGAAATTGCTTTATTCCAAATAACACACTAGATTGAATGTTCTTTCAAAAGGGATTAAAGCATTAGAGTAAAAATCAAGAATGAATATCTCTAGGAGATATTTTCCCCCTGATCTACTGATGGAAGGCTTCTTCTTAGTGGTTTATACAGTTATGGACAGAGTCATCCTTTTGTATATATTGGGGTGTTAAGTAGTAGCACTTAAGAGACTTCCGGCAAAATATTATGGCCTAGAGGGGCTGAAATTAAACGAAAACAGAACCATCAATAAGGCATGTATAAATTCTTTGAAACTCGTGGAAGTTGCAACAAACACATATGTGTTTGTTCTTTAGGAAAAGTTGGCTTTCTAACAATATTTGCTTTAGTAGTACAATAATGCTCCATGATAACTAGACTGTGACATATGCATGTAGAATGAAATTTTTGCTTCCAGTAATTGCACAGTGAGCATCATCGCACCAACCCTACTTAGTTATTATATAACAACATTTACTAAAATATGAGACCTGCCTTTAGCAACATATATCAACTAGAATCTATGGACGGCCAACAACTCATTGACGAACGTAGCCATTTTTCAGTCTAAAATGTAACTGTAGTAACCTTATATAATGACATATGGAGATAAAGTATGATATTAAAAAAGAATGAAAATCAAACTATTGAAAATCAAATTGTTGTAATCTCGTGGACTGTGTTATTATGTCTTGTATTCGGCTATGTTAAAGGAAAAATTCGAGTTTGAGTTGAACCAGCTAATCAAAGATGATATTGATTATTCAATGAACAAGAAGTGGAAGGAGTACCGTTGTAGACTACATAAAAAATTTCAAGGCATGGGTGGCAATGAAGATATTGGATTTGCAAAAAGAAACAAGCCTGCATCTATAGTGGAGCAAAGTGATTGGGATTTCATTGTGATTATTTTGCAAGTGATGAGATGAATGTTAGTAATGTGCAATTTTACTATTTGTAGTGCGTGTTATTGATGGAATCTATGGATTTATGTAATGGGTGATTGATAAATTAGAACTCTTTATAATTGCTATTACTTTCTTGTTGGAAAAAAATTATTATTTTTTGTCCCATTTATTTATTTTTCTCTAGTATTTTGTCACTTTTTATTTCCTATATTTCTTGTTGTTTAAGCAATTTACACTTGTGGTCAACAATGCTTCTAATTATGCATTTTGATTAGAACTGTGATACATATACATTGTAGAAAAAGTCTGAAGTGAGCAAAGCAAACTGTGCCAAAAAAAAGTTGGTTACTCTTCAAGGATCGAAATCTTATGCTGCACATGCACATGAAATGGTAAGTCATAAATAATTATACAATATTATATTTTATCAACTTCATACATCAAATTCTTTTTTTTAAACAGAGGGATCCGCTTACAAAAGAGCTACCTGGTGAGATCAAATTTTTCTATGACATGAACTGTAGTAAACGTGGGTGGACAACCAAAGAAGCGGAGTCTCATTATGTAAGTAGTTTTATTTGTTGCAATGGTATAATATATATTTCAAAATTATAATAATTTATTTATAATTTACATTGATCTGCAGAATCAAATGCTGGACCTTTTACAAGAACAGAATTCTCAACTAGACCCGAATGAACACCTTACGCCTTTGAAAGAATCTGAAATATGTGAGCAAGTTTTGGGCAAGAGATTTAGCTACGTTGATCAACAGAAAAACTCAAAGAAGACAAGGTTGGAAAATTGTAGTACTTCTGTAGAAAATGTTGCTTTACGGAATGAGGTTCAAGATCTTCGTTCTCAGTTGAAATCTGTGCAGACATTCTTAAATCGCATTCCTGAAGAGTTTCTTCTGCAGCCTATTCAACCTGATGCGTCTCCGTCTAATGGTGATAATTAATGAGTTTTCGACTTTATTTTTTGTGATGGTGGTAATAAATATATATTTTTCTTCGATCGAGACAATAGTCCGCTTCTCTACATTTCTTATTTTTATATTGAGAACACCAATCACTGAACTGGGTGTAATCTTTTGTTTAAGTCATAACATTTGATATTGATATATAGTTGTAGTTGATATCATGATATTTTAATTGATTGAAGGCCCATGAAAATTTTAGTTTTTGTTAATCTTATTTATTTCCTTTACTTCTTATAATTATTTATGGTTGTGGGTAAAATTTGCTTGTAGTATGATGTGAATGTGTGAAAGTTATGGAGCCATGAATATTATTGTTGCCAATCATATTTCTCGTTATTTTAATAGTTCGGTTGTTAATATAAACTTTTTACAACCACTTCTTTTGTTGTTAAAAAGAAAGGCAACTAAATTCTTGTTGCTTCAATGTTCATTTATCGACCAAAATATTTAATATAACGACAAATCAAACAGTTGTTGAAATGAAAATTGGCTTTCAATATAAATATTAACGACCATTTCTTTTATTGTTAAAATAAAAGGCAACTAAAATTTGGTTGCTCTCATTATAATTTAACGACAAAAATAATTAATACAACGACAAATCAAGTAGTTGTTGAAATAAAAATTGGTTGTCACTATTAAATATTAATGACCATTTATGTCGTCGTTGAAATGAAAGGCAACTAAAATTTGGTTGATTTTATTGTATTTTAACGACAAAAAAATTTGACACAACAACCAAATAGGTGGTTGGGAAATAAAAATCGGTTGCCACTATTAAATATGGTTGTTGAAATAAAAATTGGTTGTCACTATTAAATATTAATGACCATTTATGTCGTTGTTGAAATGAAAGGCAACTAAAATTTGGTTGCTTTTATTGTATTTTAACGACAAAAATATTTGATACAACAACTAAATAGGTGGTTGGGAAATAAAAATCGGTTGCCACTATTAAATATTAACGACTATTTATTTGGTTGTTGAAAATGAAAGACAACTAAGATTTGGTTGCTTTTATTGTATATTAACGACTAAAATATTTGATACAACAACCAACAAAGTGGTTGGGATAAAAAGAATCGGTTGTCAATACAAACCATGTACGACCATTTATTTAGTTGTTGAAACAGTACATGTAACGACCGACCATTTTTATAGTCGTTGAATACATTCGCCAACACCTCTTTGCCAACCAACGAACGACCAATTGATTTTGGTCGTTGCATGTAATCAACAACCAAATATGTATATTCTACGACCATTTGTATAGTTGTTGAATGTCATATTTCTTGTAGTGTGTTGGTCTCATGAGCACGTTTCTAACAGATAGACTGCAATAACCCAACTGTCATCAGATTAGCCAAGCAGGCGACCCATGGAATAACATTTACCACTAGTTATTAGGAAGACGAAACATCTTTCAAAGATGAAACATCCCTCATTAACTCCTAATAATGAGAGAGATGAAATGACACCCGTTATCAAATGAAGGAGATGAATGGACACCCATCAACAATAACTGTAGGTCATCCCTATAAATAGAAGCCAACCCCCCAAGTAAAAACAGAAGACACACAATTCTTATACATTCTATATGATTATTCTGCATATCTAGTTTTAATCATATACTGATTATCACACTAGAGTGGCCACGAAGGAAAAAAGTCCCAACATCTTTTACAGGTCTCCACCACTGTCGCAGCCATCCACGGAGGAGGAGAAAATTATTTATTATCATTTGGCGCTGTCTATGGGAACATCACAAGAAGTTATGGCTCGAACCAGAAGAGCTATTAATGTAACCGCTCCACCAGCCCCTGTCGGGGATATAGGCACCGAGTCCAACGCCGCCACTAATCACCCACAACAAGAATTTGCTTCAGCCACTCAACTTGCGGTACTGCAAGCTCAGGTGGCAGCCTTAACGGCTCTACTCCAAGATCGGAACGCTGTAGTTTCTCAGCTACTACAGGGTCTTAACCATCTGCCGGTAGGATCTTCACTACCAGGGGCTTTGCCCCAATGTCCTAGCCATCTACCGATAGGGTCCTCATCGCTAGGGGCTCCTCTCCAGACTTCTAACTTTCCGACAATGGAAACACCGCCAACGGCAGCTCCACTGTAGGTTCCAATTTCATTAGCTCCACCTTCTGCACCCCACTTCTATTCATTGACATCTGGCCCAAATTCATACTGGGGGCAACCGTCATGGATGCCCACGCCTACGCTGGTTGAGATACCAGTGTTAAGCCTGGAATAGAGATTAGAAGAAATGATGGGTCACAAAATAGCTAAGGCTATGTCCAATAAAAGTAGTAGGCAACAATTCATGGTGTTGGAAGAAGACCATTTTCCCTAGAAGTGATGGCAGTCCCCTTGCCACGAGACTTCAAACAGCCAAAGATAGAGAAGTATGAAGGATCCTCTGATCATGTCGATCACCTCAGGTCTTTTGTTGACTTGATGAGGTTATAAGCCACCCCTGATGCAATTATGTGCAGGGCTTTCCTGCCCACACTTAGGCGGGAGGCCAGGGACTGGGTAGCCACCCTTCCTCCAAAATCGATTTGTACATTTGACGATTTTTCTAAAAGTTTTACTGCACACTTTGCCAGTAGCAAACGTGTTAAGAAAACTTCTATCATTCTGATACAATTGACGCTATGACAAGGACGAACTGCTAAAAGATTTTATTACCCTGTTCAATAGAGCAACGCTGGGAATCAAAGATCTGCAGATGTCTGCTGTAGTCACTGCCATGATGAGTGGAACTAGAAGTCGTCCTTTCAAGATGTTACTCTCCAAAAACCAGCCTAATACGATGCATGAGTTACTCAATAGAGGGGATAAGTATGTGGACGCTGAAGAAACATATTTTATTACCAAAAGTATGAAAGATCGAAATGAACATGAGTCTAACAAAAGGAAGATTCAGGACGAGCCCGAACCTCAAAATAATAGAGGCAAGCTCACCCAAGACGAGGCGATCTCGCCCAAGCCGAGGCGAGTCAACCAGGCGAACTCACCCAGAGAGCTAAGCTAGCTTACAAAAAAAAAAAAAATCAGGCGAGGTCCCTTGAGGCGGGCGAGCTCACCCAGAGAGCCAAAAAAAAAAAATCAAAGCTAGGTCACTTGAGGCGGGCGAGATCACCCTGAAAGGAAAAAAAATTATTAAACATGAGTAGATGCGTTAGATTACTTCTACTTTTCATTAACGATAGTCTATGAAAAGTAGAGGGACTTATAAGGCCAGGAACAATGACAGCTGCAACTGTATGAAAAACAAGGTCAGCTGCTACTGTCTGAAAAAACGAGTTTAGCTGCTACTGTCTGAAAAACAAGGCCAATGAGCCTCTATCCAAAAATCAAGGCGATGAGCCTATATTTAAAAATTAAGGCAGTAGCCACTATTTAAAAATCAAGGTGATAGCCACCATTAAAAAATAAGGCGATGAACCTATGTTTAAAAATCAAGACAATAGACACTATTTAAAAATCAAGGTGATAGCCACCATTAAAAAATAAGGCAATGAGCCTAAGTTTAAAAATCAAGGCAATAGCCACTATTTATAAATCAAGGTGATAGCCACCATTGAAAAACAAGGCGATGAGCCTTTCTTTAAAAATCAAGGCGATAAGCTTTTGTCAGAAAAACAAGGCGATGAGCCTATGTTTAAAAATCAAGGTGATGAGCCTCTGCCTGAAAAACAAGGCGACGAGCATCTGTCAGAAAAACAAGGCGATGAGCCTATGTTTAAAAATCAAGGTGATGAGTCTCTGATTAAAAATCAAGGCGATGAGCCTTTGTCCGAAAAACAAGGCGATGAGCCTCTGTAAAAAAAAAAACAAGACGATGAGCCTATGTTTAAAAATCAAGGCGATGAGCTTCTGTCTGAAAAAGTTAGAGAAGAGTAGGTGCAGTAGATTATTTCTACTTCCCATTGACAACAGTCTATGAAAAGTAGAGGAGCTTATAATGATATAAATAATAACAGTTGCTATACGTTATTTAGCTATGGTGGCACGTCTTGGTACACCCGCCTTGACGATTCGCCCACTTCACCGGCTTGTCTATTTTGTTGGTCTCATGAGCATGCTTCTGACAGATAGACTGCAATAACTCAACTGTCATCAGATTAGCCAAGCAGACTACCTATAGAATGACAGTTACCACTAGTTATCAGAAAAACGAAACATCTCTTAAAGATGAAACATCTCTCATTAACTCCTAATAATGAGGAAGATGAAAGAACACCCGTTATCAAATGAAGGAGATGAAGGGACACCCATCATCAATAACTGCAGGCCATCCCTATAAATAGAAGCCAACCTCCAGGTAAAAATAGAAGACACACAATTCTTATACACCCTATATGATTATTTTGTATATCTGGTTTTAATCATATATTGATTATCACACCGGAGTGACCATGGAAAAAAAAAAAGCTCCGTCATCTTTTGTAGGTCTTCACCACTGTTGCAGTCGTCTACGAAGGAGAAGAAAATTATTTATCATCACTTTTTTTTATTTAAGTATAATATGGTTACTATTCTAAAATAAATCTTACTTTCATGTCACAATAACTACTTATTTTTTATTTTTACCAATAAAAAATTACTTATTTTAAGACTTGCTTAACATTATTGACTTGTAAGCAAATTTACATGTAAACTAAACTTTTATAATTTATATAGAGTTAATTTCACAAATGGTCACTAAAAGTTGAAAAAAAAATTTAATTGGTCATTAAATTATTTTTGCGTCACATTTAGTAATTTAGTAATTATTTTTGCGTCACATTTATATAATTGACCACTCATTTAACATGCATCCACTCCAAATTCCTTCTCTCAAATAATAACACAAGCCTTTCATTTAATATTGGAAGCTCCAATCTAGGGTTCCCTTGCACCTGCCAAACAACATGAAAAAGTATTTAGTAATTACTAATGAAATAAACAAAATGAAGTATTGAAATCAACAGTCAAAATTTCATGGGATTTGAGAAGTTTCTCAAAATTATTCTAAATTATTAAGAATTTTGTTACGAGTTTCTTTTTCAAAAAGCTTTTAGCATTTTTTATTAATTGTAATGTTCAATTTTATGTTTTTTTTTTCCAAGTTTGAACGGATCAACGTAGTTATAGGAGTTATAAGAGCATTCTTTGTGTGGTTGTCTCTATATTCTAAGAATTAATGGGGGGATATCTTGTATTTTATTTCTCTATTTAGAGAGTTCCAAGAGATTAAATGGAAGCAAAAAAAAAAAAAAAATTACTTTATTTGGTATTAAGGGATGAGATGTCCCCACATTTGGGTTTAGACCTATAGTGTGACCATGAAAGTGGTCGTGAATTAAAATAATATTTGACACAACGCATAACGAGAATGAGTATAGCGAGGGTATACAAAATTTAAAGTGGGAAATTTCTTTTTTCTTTAGCTCCCATTTAATTAAACTAGATGAGTTTATTTTTGTTTGCGATTATATACAACACAAATTTACCTGAAGATGCATGGTATAAAACATCATCATGCCTGCAGACTGAAAAGAAGAAGCATTGAGTAAAACCATGTCATTCTCCTCTAGGTTTTTTAGAATGTCTGATAATGAAGTCCTCTTAGCTTCATCAGCTGATATCTGTATTAAGATTTCTCCATTACCAACTGACCTTACATAAATATTAGACGTCAACGAGCTTCAGGTCGAGCCTTCTCTCGAGTTTCCATGGTAAATGAAGTCTCCTAATTGCCTGGATTTAGTGTATAAAAGCCCTTGTTTTGTTTGAATAAGCCTTTCAACTTCCCTTTGTAGCTCTGGTATGTACTTTATCACACGAGAAACTGTGGCTGGAATGCTTAATTTTTTCTGTCATTTAAGTTAAAAGCAAGTTTGTCATCAAATTTGATCAGATTTTATGTCAATAATCTTTGAACATGTAGAGTTTTAAGGGTAAAAGGTTCTACATTATGGAGAATTTAGTGTAAATAGTCTCTAACATTTGCCTTCGCTGTGCAAATAGCATAAACGTTTGATTTTTGATACGGACATCATTGACATACGTATTTTGGTGCGCAATCCATTCTTATTTGAAAAAAAGACTAATATATCCTTAATTTTAATTAGAAAAAATTTCAATTGGGTTCTTAATCTTTCTAAAATGTGCAAATGGGTCTAGTACTTTTATTTAATAATACGATTAAATTTTTCATAAGAGAAAAACTATAAAATTATTGTGCCTTAAGTATATATAATTGGTATATGGTGTGAAAAACTTTAATAAAAATTAAAATAAATAATAACAAAATGACATATATAAGTTTATGTCGTTGAATTAATCTTATTATATTTTTATTTAACATAAAAATACTATGTGTTATTTATTTTCGAATGATAATAAAATAATAAATTAAAATATGAATAATATAGTTGAAGCATCTTAGTAGTTAATAAATGAATAGTTCAATTAAATGAAAGTATTTTAGGATCAAATTTGTGACAAAATTATTTTTCTTTTTTTGTATTATTCATAAAAGAAAAGTTCAAATTTTAGATAATATAATTACTTAATAATAAAACTAATAATTTTATTTAACACATAATTTTAATCATTTCATAATAGTTCATAATATATACAAAACAATACACGTATATTATCAATTTGGTCAATAAAGTCTTAATTCGAAAAGAAAAAAAAAACTCGTTAATTTCCTTTAATTTTTTATAAAAAATAAAAATAATGGAACTGAATCGATTTGCAACTTTTGCAAAGGTTAGAAACACTACTACAATTTTTTCTTACTAAAATTGAGGGCATATTAGTATTTTTCATCAAATAAGGATTAATTGTGCACCAAAACACATAAGTTAGGGACATTTGTGCAAACAAAAACATTGAGGACCATTTCTATAATGAAAGCAAAGATTGGAGACCATTTGTGCCAAATTCCCTTCTAAGTTGTAGAGATTCTTTCTTGAACTATTTTGAATCAACAAAAATCTTAAGTTCAAGTCTAACCACCCAATTACAAAACAATCTACATATCAGGGTATTTATTATTGAATAAAATGAATTTAGTCTTCACATGTTAAACACAATAGTTTAGTTTGTAAATTTATCTACTCTCAACTTAATATACGTTGTTAGACGAGGATGTTCACCGTATCAAAATATTCAAAAATCTTGAGTTAAGTCTCGTCTTTATTTATTTATCAAAAATTGTTCACATATTTTCCCTTGATAAAAAAAAAAAGGTGAATATGGATTCCACATGATGAATTTATTGAACATAAATTTTAAATAAATAAATTTGTAATCTTTCACACAATTTAAATTTTAGATAAAGGGTTTCATATACTTCAAATATATAGTCATGGATTTCTTGGTTCTATTCTGCAAATACAAAAGTAATTAATTTATGAAATCAAATAAATTGAAGTCGAACGGGAACACGAGAATTTGGGAGCAAATTTAAAATATTCATCTAAAGTATCAATTCACATAACTACTATATTCCATTTGTGAATCGTGATAGGTTCTATATGAACTAGTATACTTCTTATCGGTGGAATTTGACTGTAAGAAAATAAATAGAAATTGATATGAGGAATAAGGTTAAAATGGAAAGACTCGGAGAAATGGTGAAGAGAAAGAAAATTGGGAAGAAAGAATTGAGGAAATTGAAAAAAAAAAAAAATTGGAGAAGGTGATTGACAGATATAAGTATCTATTTTGGATGAGTGGAAGTGAAATTCTCTACGGTCGTGACTAGACAATTTTGTTTGGTCAAATAGCTTGCGAGCTATTGTATTCCTTTCGTTAAGGTATTTTGAACAAGTTCTTGAATAACAAACATAAGGGAAGGCTATATGACATACCATTTGATCTGTAGCTGGAAGCAACGAACGAAGAGAAGAATACAAGCTGTTCATCTTTTGACGACGATGTCGCTCACTGGCATTATGGCTAAGTTTCTTTACCTTTGTACCATTTTGACCAAAACTTGTGGACTCTAAACCATTTGTTTCTGTGTACATATTGTTGTATTCATGGCTGGAGATGGGATCTTCTGTAAACCATCCCAAGTTTGAGAACATAGGAGGTGATAGTGCTAACATTTTTGGGTTTTTTGAGGTTGTTAGGACACTGATAACGAAATGCTTTTATATATATATATATATATATATATATATATATATATATATATATATATTGACAAGTATTTACATTTATATTGACAAGTATTTACATTTATAATCCATCTAAAGTTATGAAAATGACATCTTATTTAATTTTTATACACAGAATATATTCTTTTATGGATGGGGGTAAGTGGATATAGTCATATATATAGATGAAGTAATTTTAAACAAACAAAAAAAGAAGACAAATTAAGAATTATTTAAAATGTTTGTAAATTGATGGGAATTCGATTCTTGCAAATAAATTGTTATAAGGGATAGAACATTAAAACTCGATATAGTATCAGAGTTGAAAAGGTACAAACGTGTCATTCAATCCATCTAAAGGTGAAAGAAAAAGTCAACTTTTAAGATTGATGTTTTTAAACAAGGCACCATCTTATTAAAAAAGTTAACAGTTTAATTATGATGAAATCATAAATGATAACTAATTTGAGAATGACAATTTTGAAATTAATTCGTACTCATTTGGATTTTGTAAACTCTAATATCATAATATTAAGTTTTAGAGTGTGTTTGATTGGATTCTATGGAAAAGAAAAGAAAAATTCATGTAAGAAGGAAAAAAAAAACGATCAAATTGGTGAGAAAACATTTTCTAATATTTTGGCCAAATGCATACTTTAAGTGATTGTACCTTAGAATTAATTTTCATTTTGTACCTTCAATCAAATAGCCAAAGTTGAAAAATATTTTCCTCTGATGTGACATTATTTTCCATGAAAAATTGGTCAATCAAACACACCCTTAGAAATTTGTCTAATCTTATGTCTTTCGAAACTTATTATCGTCTGCATTTTATGATAAATTAGGTCAAAGCCTAATGCCTACTAATTGTGATTTTTTTTATTCAACACACCATCATATCCTCAGTATCATTGTCAGGTCTTCACCAAGAAATGATGAGGGGTTCGGATATTTCAACCATATATAAATAATTCATAAAAAATACATTGGAGGGGACATAAACTTGACCTCCAATCAAAATAGTTAAAATAAATAAATAAATGAGTAAATAATAAAGCAATAAATAAGGAAGTACTACATCTCAAACATAAGTTCTAAAAATTCTATAGACCTCTAATTGTAGGAAGCTCGTGTCTATCAATTTGAACTAGACTGCGGTATCGTCGCAGTAAGTCATGAGCGTTGTACTCAAAATAGCAACGATGATCCCAAAGTAAATCAGCCATTTGGTTGCCCTCGCGATAAATATGAGAAATAGTATCACGGTCGGAGGCAAGGAGATGTCTGATGTGGCAAAGAGTAGCATGAATAGCAATATCCTCCATCTTTGGTGATGCAATGAATGGCTAAAGTAGAGTCTGCTTGAATCCATAAATCTGAGAGTACAATCTTCAGAGCAAGAATAATACCGTCTAGAATAGCCATGAGCTCGGCCTCTAAAATAGAGCACTCGCCATATGAAGAGAAGAATGCACGAACACACTGACCTGATGAATTCCTAATAATCCTCCATCCACTCGCAAATCCATCTTTGACGCATCCATCAGTGTTGACCTTGTAAGATTCCACTAGTGGAGTACACCAATAAACCAAAACAGAGGGAAAGAAGAGATGGAGTAGTAAGAGATATACCAAAAAGAAGAGCAATATCCATATCTTCTTGCCAATGAATAACTCAAAATAAACAGCATGTATGTAGTAGTGAGATAGTATGGTATACTCTCCAAATAATCCGTCTCGGTTCCATAGAGATATCCTGGTACTTCGCATCATTCCTCATAGTCCAAATAAACTAGAGAATCAAAAGATGAATGATCGTGCGAATATGACCTTTCTAACAAACTAACTCGAGAAATGCCAAGACTGAAAGCGATACTGAAAACTCTCCATCAGTCGAAGGGTTATATGAAAAATGTCAGCAAAATGGCGCCAAATCTGGTCAGCAATACTATTGTCATTAAACAAATGCTAAATAGTCTCAATAGTCGAGTAACACTGACAACGAGAAGCCATATGACTCTCAATCCGCCTCTGAATCACAACATCAACTGGGATAAGACCCTGCCATAGTCTCCAGCAGAAGAAAGAGACAGTCGTCGAGATAATAGAACTCCAAATCATGCTGTATATAGCTTGAATAGTATGCCTCGTGCGAACTAGTTGCCATGCAGACTTGGTAGCAAATCAATCATTCGAAGTATCCTTCCACAAATCTGATTTTGTACCTCAGTAGTGATAGGTATATTTCATATCTGCTCAACAATAATATATGGTACAAGCTGAAGAAGTCTGCCAATGTTCCATTCATTATCATCAAATAATTTTCTAACCTAGATAGAAATGTGTCAAGTGTAGGTAATGATCAGCTAATGTAGACTTGCCCATCCAACAGTCATGCCAAAAGAATATCTGCCCACGCCCTAACTTCCAAGCAATGTGCATTTCTCCCTTAAGGTCTAGTCCACCCTCTTCAATAGGAATACAAATGTCCTTCTATTTCTTCCAATGTAATCTGGGTGCATCGTCTCTGGAGTCCCAAAAGAACCTAGCAAATATGTCCTTTAACTTCTTCAAGATAGCTTTGGGAGGCTTTATAATTTGAAGAAGATAGAGAAGAATAGAGGATAACACCAATCGAATCAAGTAATTTGTCCTTCAAATGATAGGAGCCTCAAGGTCCAGCTGGAAATCCTACTTCAGACTTTCTGGACTAAATCATCATACAAGAAGTTCTTCCTAGCTCCTTTAAATAAAGGAACACCAAGATAAGTAAATGGTTGTTGCTTATGTCAAAACCCTGTCAGATTCTCACGTCTATGTATCTGAATAGTAGAAAATCTCATAGGTAAGATAATCCTGCTCTTATCTCTGTTCACCAACTGTCCAGAAGTCTCCTCATAGTGCTCAATACACTGTAATACTCGTCTGATAAACTGCTTATGGCCATTGGCGAAAATAAACATATCATCTGCAAAAGACAAATAAGAGATAAGAGTATCACCCCCATGTCTGTATGCCATCGAAGGAGTATGCTGATATTGCTGAGTGAGTAGCCGTGAAAAATAATCTGCAGTAATAATAAACATTCATCTAAAAATTATGAACCTTTTTTAGAGAATGATAATTTATAAATTTACATTTATGTTATTTTTTTTCAACCAAAAAGAGAAACAATTTAACTTAATTCAATTTATTATTTATGTTTTATCTTCAGTTATCAGAGGGAAGGGGAGATGTGCACAGTGCGTGTGCATGCATGGACTACACAAGTTGAAAATAAGCGTGGCTTCATAAGCACGAGCACTGGTTGTCATCTCCATGTGGAAAGCGTACTTTCAATTTTTTATACTCTACGCGTAACAGACCATTAAATTATACCCCAAAATGCTTCTAGAATCGTGTTTTGTCATCAACTAACTAACATAAACAGGAATCTATTCTAGTTAATAGCTATATATCCACAATTATAACTTAATTAGTAATTCTAATGATTTCGTGTATAGAAACACTACAAGCTATTAATTTGTTGAACAAGAAATTCCTGTTGTTTGTAATTATTTTCTACCTCCAACATTTAAATAAAAACATGGATTTCTTACATTTGTATTTTTAATTGAGACGATTAGGATAATATTTGTGAAATTTCTAACAATAATATGAATCAAGCTAAGAATAAAAGAATAAAGATGGAGAAAAGAGAACAACTTATTATTAAATAAAACGATAATAGAGTTTTAGGGTTACAATTAGTATATATAATAAAACTAAGAAAAATTGGCACAATGGTGAAGAATTAAAACCTCGTCTTTCTCCTTTAGAGACTTTGGAGGACCATTTATTCGTTGAGAACATTCAGCTTGAGCTTACTTTACTTTAAAAGGGCTTGGCTAGAAGTTTTTTTCTTTGTCTCACGTTCCCGCACCTAAAGTTCTAGGTTCCACCACACATGCTTGTTTTGTCTGTGTGTCTTCTCAAAAGTTCTATCCTTCTTTACCTAAACATTTGTCCTCAATATGCAAATGGTCCCTAATTTATTTATTTTTTTGTATAGAAGTCCTAAATCTATGTATTTTGGTGCGCAATTGATCTTTATTTGATGAAAAAGACACGTATATCATTAGTTTTAATTAGATAAATTTTAATTAGATTTCTAACCTTTACAAAAAATTGCAAATGAGTCCAGTACATTTATTAAATAATATTTAAGTTAACATATTAAATATATCATTATAGTCATGTCAATTAAATTTTCCATAAGAGAAAAATGTAAAATTATTTTGCTTTAAGTATATGTAATTCCTATGTGATAGTGAAAAACTTGAATAAAAATTAAGTTAAATAAATAACTTAATACTAGTGTCTCATTATATCTTCCAATCGTTGCTCGAGACTCAACACTGGTGTCTCAACAAGCGTAGGTGGAGTCACTCATGACGGTTGTCCCCAAAATCGATTTGGACTAGACGTCAATGGGTGCATGTGGGGTGCAAATGAAGGGGTCAAAGAATTTGGAGCTAGTGGTGGAATCAATGTTGGCGGGGTCTCCTTTGCTAAAAAGTTAAGAGCCTGGGGTGGAGCACTTGGAGGTGATGGTTCTGCTGGTGAAAGATTGGGAGCCTGGAGAAGAGACTCTAGCAATGATGGTCCCATCGACATAAGAATAGGAGCCTATGGTGGCTGAGAAACCACAGTGTTTCGATCTGGGAGCTGAGCCGTTAAAGCCACCACTTGAGTTTGCTATGCTGCAAGTTGAGCGATAGAGGCAAACTCATGTTGTGGGTGGTTAGTGGCATCGTTCGACTCTGTGTCAACATCCCTGATGTGGCATGAGAGGGCGGTTGCACTATTCGTTCTTCTAGTTTGAGCCATGACTTTTTGTACGGATTCCTACAGACGGCGCTAAATGATAATAAATGGTTTTCTCCTCCTCTTTGCGCGGTGGCGACAGTGGTTGAGATCTGTCAAATGTGGCTTGATAAGTGTGTTTTATACACTTATTTTGGCCTTTGAATTAATCATTTATGTCGTCATATAGTTGTTTTTCTGCTTAATCTAGTTTATTATGGTTCTATTTCAGTTTTGGACGCGTTTGGAAACAATTGGAGAAGATTGGGCGAAAAGAACAATAAATTAGAAGATATCTCATAAGTTCGGAGACTCAATTGCACTCAACTCAAAGTTGAGGGACCAAACTGGAGATTATGTAAAGTTGAAGGACCAAATGGGATGTTATGAAAAGATGGAGGACTGAAATGATCAAGACCTAAAGTTGAAAGACCAAGCTGCAAAAGAACCAAGCTGGGCGAGCGCCCAGCAACTGAGGCAAGAAGCAGAGACCAAACATGCCCGCCTGGGCGATCGCCCGGGAAAGCACTGGGCGATCGTCCTATGCAATTTTTGTGCTGCGATTTTTCTTTTTTTTTTTTGGTCAAATTTCTTTAGGTAACTTTTGGTCTACGAATTTTGTAATCTTTTGGGATATTCTAGGGCACAATTAGAGTAGTATAAATATGAGATATATTCTCATAACAAAGGAGAGGATTTTTGGGAACTGAACTTGGAAGAAGACGGAAGAAACAAGAGAAGACAATTGACTGACGATCAAGAGTTTTTGAAGATTTCTTCTCCTTCAATCCATGCCGGGTTCTATCAATTCTTGTATTTTTAATTTAATTATGTTCTTCTAATTTTCTTTAGCCAAGGTTGACGATGAAACCTTGTTTTAATTAATTGATTATTTCGTTATTCGTTTAATTCCTTTTTAGAGCTTTAACGTTCATGGCTTGTTCTTGATTAGATTAATTAAATATAATTTCTTTCATCTCAAATATCATGTATTTTTGATAGTTAGATATTGATTTAATTAATCCATGTTTGATGCTTAAATAGGTTCTATTAATTTTTTTTGATTTTTCATCATCTTTTATTCGTATTGGAATACATAGAATGCTTGGGTAATCTTTGATTCTTTGTCTTCTTTCAATGGAATTTGATATGAAAAATGCTTAAGTAATTTATGTTAGAAGCAAAATGGGAGCCTAAATTAGATTTTCTTCTTCTGGGCTTAATTGATAAATCTTTAGGGACGACAATAAATTGATTTCGTGTTGTCGTGTATTTTTTGGGAATTAATCAATAATTGAATAATTGTTAAGTTAAACAATGGTGGATTCCGAAACCTTGGTGTTTTTACACAACTTGATTCTTCAATTTAATTGTTTTAGCATAATTAATTAGTCTTTCAATTCAATAATTTCAACAAAAATTTTTTCGACTCAACTAGCCTAGAATAATAGTTAATTAGGATTAAATTAAACTTTCTCTATAGTAGTCTCTGTGGGATCGACCTCGTTACTACTTATCTATATTCCAATAGATTCGTACACTTGCGAGTTAATTAAAATTTGACATCAAGTTTTTGGCGCCGTTGCCGAGGAACGCGTTTGAAAGTTAATTTAGTTTTGGTTAATTTTATTCTTGACTAGTTACAATACCCACAAGTAATTGCTAGAAATTTTGAGCTAAAACCGAGTGTACTTAATTGTCTTCCGTCTTTCTATGGTTTAGATAGTGAAGAACCCTATAATCATTTGACTGACTTTTATGCTGTATGTGAGACATTTAAATATGAGAATGTTTCCCCTGATAATGTTAAACTTCGTCTGTTTCTTTTTTCTCTAAAAGATAAATCTAGATCATGGTTTAATACGTTGCCTGCAAATAGTATTACATCTTGGGAACAAATGGTTGCTAAATTTTTGAATAAATATTTTTCTGTTCACAAAACTAATGCTATTTACAGGGAAATTTCAGAGTTTGTACAGAGAGACGAAGAACCATTCTATGAAACTTGGGAGAGATTCAATTGGCTCCTTATGAAATGTCCACATCACGGTTATGAAAAATGGCACTTATGCCAATATTTTTTGGAGGGTCTACTATCACATATTCAAGAGTGGTTGATGGCCACAAGTGGTGGAGAGCTGATGTCTAAAAATGCTAAGGAGATTTGGAGCTTCTTTCAGAAGCAGGCTGACAATTCACAACAGCGGGGTTGTTCTTCTCGAACTGAACCAAAGAAAAGAGGTATCTATGAGATTCGAAGCAATGAACTTAGCTCAGAAATCAAAGAAGTCAAATGCATGATAGAAGATATTTCTCGCAAGTTGACCTTGTTGACAGCCAACAGTTCTACTGAGCCAGATGCATGTGCTGATCAAGTGAATGCCCTCAACATGATGAGGAAACCTCCTTACAATCCTTACTCCAACACATATAATCCAGGTTGGAGGGACCACCCCAATTTCTCTTGGTCACAGGGTGTTCAACAGGATAATACAGTAGGTCAAGCCCCCCAACAGGCTACTCAACAATTCAATCACAATTTTTCACAGCCAAAACCATGGGAGGAGGCAATTCAAAAATTGTCAAAAGCTACAGAAGCTGCGCTAGAACACCAGAACCACACAATTGCTGAATTTAAGAATGAAGTATGCGCTAGCTAGAATTCACAAGCACAATTCATCTCCAATCTGGAAAACATGATGGGACAACTAGCTTCATCAGTCCAACAGTTGGCAACAATCATTGAGAAAAGAAAGTTTCCTAGTCAGCCATTTCCTAATCCTAAAGGAGTGCAACAGGAAGAGGCTAAATCCATCATGACTTTGAGACGTGGAAAACTGTTTGACAACAAAGTGGATATCTCAAAGCAAAACACATCTCAATCACTTTCTCCAGGTATTGTCCCAACTGATGATTCAATCCAAGAAGCTTCCAAAGAAGATAATGAGCCATCTTACATTCCAAAAGCCTCATTTCCTCAGAGGCTCACAAAGGTAACGCAGGGTAATTCTATCAATGATATGATGGAAATCTTCAAGCAGGTAAGCATAAATATTCCTTTTATTGATGCTATTAAGCAAGTACCTGCTTATGCTAAGTTCTTGAAAGATCTATGTACGACAAAGAGACAACTACATATGCGCAAAAAGGCATTTTTAACCGAACAAGTTAGCTCTATAATTCAAAGCAACATCCCTCCAAAATTTAAAGATCCAGGTTGTCCTACTATCTCATGCATCTTAGGAAACCATAAAATTGAGAAAGCTTTGCTAGATTTAGGAGCTAGTGTTAATCTTCTTCCTTATTCTGTGTATATGCAACTTGGACTAGGCGAGTTAAAACCAACATCTATGATTTTACAACTTGCTGATAGATCTGTGAAAGTACCCCGAGGAATTGTAGAGGATGTTTTGATACAGGTTGACAAGTTTTATTTTCCTGTTGATTTTATTGTACTTGATACTCAACCAGTACAAGACTCTACAAAACATATTCCTGTAATTTTTTGTCGTCCTTTTTTGGCAACATCTAATGCTATTGTTAATTGCAGGAATGGAGTTATGTAGCTATCCTTTGGCAACATGACAGTAGAATTGAATATTTTTAATGTCAACAAGCTGCCACATGATAATGAGGATGTTGTTGATATGGACATGATAGAAGCATTAGATGATGATTGTTTTGCTTATACTAATTGTGATGATGCGTTAAACATGTGCTTAACTCATTTGGGTTCTTATTTTGATGTTGATAGTGCTATAAAAGAAGTTAATATTTTGCTTGAATCAGCACCCGTCATGGGTACAACTAAATAGAAACAGAAAATTGAGCCACTTCCAACGAATGCCAAAGTCAATAGACGCAAGCAAAGCAGGTCCTCCAAAGCACTATTCAGAGTGTCGTAAGGCAACCAGACAATAAGTCAAGCTAATGACTATAATTAAGTACTTAATGGGAGGTAACCCATTTTCTAACCCTTTTATTTACTTGCTTTATATGTAGTACTTTTAGATAGTTTAAATAATTTAGTAGTTTTATTTTATTGCACTTATTAGGTCTCACCATGTCAAGTGCAGGATGTCCCACTTTGCAAGCCGCTTGGCTTATATCTAGGCAACCTTCTTTTGACCAAGGGTCCCAGTACTACATCTGAGTCCACTTCAACCGGACCTTCAACCAGCCAGATCCATCTTCTCCACGTCTGGGGAATACCTGATCTTTTCCCTCCTTTATGTGCTTTATTTTTCTATTACATTGGGGACAATGTAATGTTTTAGTTTGGGGGTGGGTTAAAAAGTATCAGGATACTTCATTGGTTCTGAATTTGGGTATAATTCTGTCTGTATAACTGAAGTAATTTTATATTGTTAAACAAAAAAAGAAAAAAAAATTAGTTTAATTGTCCAGTTACTGTTGAATATCCTACCGCCAATGATGATATCTGTTCAAAATTGAGCACATTTCTAGTAGAATATTAGACAACACTTGAACTTGTTCTTTCATCTGAATACATATCAATGTTAGACCTGATTAAGGAAGCACATAGCCACTATTGACTTATCATTTATTAGAAACACGACTTGAGTGTATAAGTTGATATTATTGACTGAGTGTCATTATAAAAAAAATTCCGTTCCTACATCCTTAAACTAGTGACCAAACTGTTTTGAGAACAGTTTGGGGGTGTTAAAGTTACTACTTGTGTCCTGAGAATTTTGATGGTTTGGGTTTTCTGGGTCTCGTCTTTGGTTGAATAGGTTATAGTCAAAGAATCTAAACTGAGCACTACTCATTGCTGATAAAATAAAATAAAATAAAATATTTGACTCGAGTAATTAAGTCTGTCAGGGTATCTTAAAACTTGGTGCCCTATGGTCATCTGACTTGGGAGTCATCGGTCCAAAATTCGCTACATGAGTCATATATATATAAAAAAAAAAGAGAGAAAAAAAAGCAAAATAAATGAATAAATATATATATATATATATATATATATATATATATATATATATCCTTACAATAATATAAGAGCCTTAATTTTTTTACTGTAGCTTTTTTCGTCCAACACGACGTCGTTTTGACAATGAAGCCAGCCGCAATTTTTTACTTTATCCAACATTTCACCCAAAAAAATTTCTACTCTCTCTCAATCAAAGCTGAGATGAACCCTGTAATTGCATTAATAAACGAAATCAATTAAAGTTCAGAATTTTTAAAAAATACAGTAAGAAGAATGAATCAATAACCAAAAATTAAAACTTTTTCCATGCTTCAATCATTTATACATATACCAGATGTACAGGCAAAATTACATACATATGTATGCATAAACACAGAAGCTCAGAATAGAACTCACGGGAGAAATTGGAAAAAGGATTCAAATTTGCAACAGTGCGTCTCTCTGTATATATATGTGTGTGTATATATGTATGATTTATACTAATAATCTGTTTGGTTTATTAATAAAATTTATCTGTCCAATAATGTCTACAAAATATTTTAACTTATCCTGGTAATGAGTATCTCGGCAACCATTTTTGGTTGTCGAGCAACTCGGCAACCAGCTTGGTCTTGGTTGCCAAGCAATTTGGCAACCATCATTGGTTGTTAACATGTTTCATATTTTCTAAACTTGAACAACAATTTTAAGATCAAAGAACTGGACCTAAAAATTGTAATAACTCTCAAAGGATATGAAAATCATATGGGAAGCTGAGCCAAATATATATTCCTTAGCCACCAGTATACAAAATGAGTGTTTATTCATTTTACTACATGGTTGCAGAGATTGCTCTAGGGAAAGAGAAAAAAAAAAAAAATTTTAAACTACAACTGGTTGCCGAGGTTCCTCGGCAACCATATTTGGTTGCCGAGGTTGCTCG
Organism: Forsythia viridissima; assembly: GCA_030279155.1. NCBI lineage: Eukaryota > Viridiplantae > Streptophyta > Magnoliopsida > Lamiales > Oleaceae > Forsythia > Forsythia viridissima. The sequence continues at coordinate 1,803,581 of CM059042.1, read as the reverse complement.
GCAACCAAATGCCATATAATATACACTACTGCACTACTGAATAATGTTAAGACTCCATAATCTAGCTAGAAAATAAAGGGCAACTTCACTTACATTCTCACTGCATATTTATAAGACCACGAACTATTGTAACATGAAATGGAAATTTTTCATATTTTTAGCAACAGAGAAGCAACACGCACCTGCCAATATAATATTATACATAAATGTCTGTATAATATTACGCTGCCAACTGCATTTTTAAAATATAGGTTGAGGAAGAATGTATCTCAAACAGAACATCAACATAATTCATTAAATTAACATAACCCATGTAAAAACTCACAAGACTGTTCAATATATTCACATTAGAATCCATGCCAAGCTTCACAACATAACAGTGGTTTGAGAGGTAGAGTTGGAGGAGGGAGAGGAGAGTTGAGCAGCGGTGATGGTGGAGGCCGGTGGTGATGAGTTGATAGTGGAGTTGGAGAAGTTGGCGGCAATCAATTGATAGCCGAGATTTTGATAAGCAAATGTTGGGCACCAAGCGTTCCATTAATAATCAGATATGTGTATGAATTTAAAAATGAATTTAAAAATATGTTTTTGGATTAAAATACAGCTGCATATTTTGTTCTTCTTTCAATGTAAAATTGAATTTATATAATGATAAATTTGTTATTGAATTCTAAATGTATATATACCTTTGTATGGTTCACCAAAATTTTTTTTTAAGCCCATTTGACACAATAAAATTTAAAAAAAAAAATAAAAAATGCTCGGCACTTGATTGCCGAGCCATCTCGGCAATCAAATCGGTTGGCTCGGCAATCAATTTGCCAATTGGGCCTCAATTGCCAATTGGGGGGGGAGGGGGTCGGTTGTTGCTGCTGAGTACAACCTGAGATCAACAAATGAAATGGATTTATTTTGGTGTTTCAGCTTCCTCTTGGGGAGAGAAACACACACGCACGCACATATACGAATACCTGCAAGTCTTGGAACTGAGCACCAAGAGCCATGGCCATAGGTGGAAATGTAGTTTATGAGTTTCTCATCTTCCTCTGGTGACCACAGCCCCCTCTTCACTTTTTGTTTGTTGCAGCAAGAATGTTGTCCCATTTTCTCTCTTTCTAAAATGCAGGTGTACAGCAGTGACAGGAGATCATATATATACCAATTGAGAGTACACTGAGATTATGAATTGCCAATTGAGGCCCCATCTCGGCAATCAATTTGATTGCCGAGATGGCTCGGCAATCAACTATTTAAATTTTTTTTTTTCTTTCAATTTTTAAAGGAATAATTGCACAAAAGGTCCCTATTGTTTTAAAATCGTTGGAATATGCCAACAACTTTAAAAAAAAAAATCTTTAATTTTTTTTTCTTTTTTTTTTCTTTTACACTTAATTTTCATTCAATTTTTTACTAATCTTGTTTTTTTATTTTACCTTTTACAAATTATTCTAAATAAATGCTAAAAAATGCTTTCAAATTCCACGGTGGCAAATTGAATGATTTTATTTTTTTTACACATTTTCATTCAATTTTTTTATTAATCTTTTTTATTTTATCTTAAGCAAATTGAATGTTTTTATTTTTATAATGTTGCCACATTAAAAAAAAAAAAACTTGACCAGTAAAATTCTCGGCAATGAATTGTTCATTGTCGAGCAACTCGATCTTAAGCCTATTTTCTTTAACACAATAAAATTTAAAAAAAAAAAACATATTAACAAAATCATGGCTCGGCAATCAAAAAAAAAAAAAAATTTTAAGGTGATTGCCGAGATGGCTCGGCAATCACAGTGTTTAAATAATTTTTTTTTTACAAGGAATAATTGCACAAAAGGTCCATATTGTTTTAAAATCATTGGAATATGTCAACAATTTAAAAAAAAATCTTTATTTTTTTTTTCTTTTACACTTAATTTTCATTCAATTTTTTACTAATATTGTTTTTTTATTTTACCTTTTACAAATTATTCTAAATAAATGCTAAAAAATGCAATTCAAGAATTACAAAATCCACGCTGTCAAATCTTGGTGGCAAATCGAATGATTTTATTTTTTTTTACACTTTTCCCTTCATTTTTTACATACGTGCATTGCACGTAGCCAAAACTAGTATATATATATACATCTTCACTTCTCTATTAGTCTGTGGGACTCGAGCAATTAAGTCTGTTAGGGTATTTCAAAACCTAGTGCCCTATGGTCATCTGACTTGGGAGTCATCGACCCAAAACTCGCTACAAGGGTCACACAGAAAGCTAGTGAAAGAAAAGTATTGCACAAGATGTAAGACTGTTAACATGAGTAGCATAAAAAAAGAAAAAGTAGAAGTGCTCAGTAAGGATTGCTAGGTTAGAACCTCAGAGACTGAAGATGAGAATTTAGAAATCACTCATCATCCTAATTCTAAGAATACAAGTTCTAAGCTTTACCACTTTTGTTGAAAAAAAGCATTGTGGTGATCAATAGAAACCAATTTCGCTAGAACACTTCTGGATTTGAGAGAAAAATATTAGAAGTGTGATAATTTACGAGAGGTGTAAGGAATAAATGACTACAAAGGGTTCGGGATTGCTAAAATATCAATAACACAATATTGGTCATGGTCTAATACATGTATAAATTTAATTTTTGGCTATTCACACACTCACAAAAGGTCGAGCATCGGATAAGTGAAAATTTTTGTGTTGTTGTTTAATATCTTTCTAACAGTGTTGCTTTATTTTCAACATTGAGGCATATGGTAAGAAATTCAACATTGACTAATTTTCCATTGATTCTATTAGCTTAGTTAAATTTATATTTTAGTTTTGTTTTTATTCAAAGACGAATCATCTCTCTCATTACTCGGAGTTAATGACATTACAGTTTCCCTATCACCAATGGTCTGTAAGTCGTGGGTCGTACTGATTTAATGACAGTTGAGTTATTGCTGTCCAAATATAAAATGTGAATTATGAGATCAACTAGGCGAGCATATTAATGGGACATGCGAATTACTGAGACGGATGTTCCAAAAAGCACCACCGTCACGTGTCAAAGTATAATTACAGGTGCCATATCTATCATCAATTAGTCAAACTATACAAAATGTACCAGAGATTTAGTCCAAATCTTGATGGCCTTAGAATGTGTAGATTCTTTAACTTACTTTATGAGGATATGACTTGTGAAAACAAAAGTTAACATATCTTTAAACACCAATTGGTAATTAATTTCATTGTATTACTCAAGTTTTATGACATCAGCCACTTTAGTAATAATATTATCTTTTGGTTAGAAAATGGATCTCAAGTCCGTTAAAATATATATATATATATATATATATATATAGCGTTGCACGTGACGTATTTGTAATACTGTGTTTTGTACCGTTTTGATATTATCGTTATGAGAAATTCTATAATTAGTAGTTTAGCACAGATTTTTTATAGATATATATGAAGACATAAAAAAAAAAATTTCATCACATTTAGTTGCTAAAGAATCACATTACAAAGCATTACTAAAACATTTCACATGTTCGAGGATGTCATTTTGGTATTAAACATGGCAACCAGTAACAATCCAGCAAATTATTATCAATACAATAATGACTTAACAAAATTATACAAAAAAGTATATTGCTGCTTAAAGGATTAATCTAATATAAATAAATAAAAAGTCTAAAAAACTGATGTCGAGTTACTCGAAAAAATTATATTTTTAATAAAAAAAATTTGGTCATGACAAATCGGCAAGATACTCGAAAAAAAATTTGTCAAGTTACTCGACAAACCTTACTCAACAAAATTTAATTTTTTTTTAATTTTTTTGTCATGATAGATTGTCGAACTACTCGAAAAAAATATATTTTAGAATTTGGGACAAATAAATGAATATTAATTTTCATAAAACTGTTTACTGCCATTTATTTAAAATATGTGGTATTATGTTCTCATGCGTACACTTGATATAAATTTTGTATAATAATGACATATTTGTATAATATATAGTTCAATTGAGAATCTACATTTGGATCCTATAAGCAATGGTACTGGGTAGGTTTTAAATTGGACAAAGTGAAAAAAAAATTTTATATATATAATCTAAATGAATTGGACCAAACTCAAGAGTTACTCAACAAAACAAAAGCCAAATCTTAAAAAAAAAAAAAAAATTGTTGGTTTTGTTTTTGTCGACTCGACTAAATCAAAGCCAAATATATATATATATATATATATATATATATATATAAAAAGTCAAAAATGACGACTGAACTTTCTAAGATTTAAAAAAAAAAAAAATCTTGACTTTGATTTTGTCGAATTACTCGATAAAACAAAAGCCAAATATAAAAAAAAAAAGGTCAATTCAAAAATTGCGGCTACAATGTCAAAACGATGTCGTATTGGACGAAAAAACTAAAGTGAAAAAATTTAAGACTCTAATATTATATATACTCAAAAAAAGAAGAAGACAAAAGCCCACGTCTAACCACTCGACAAAACTATATAAAAATAATAATTTCAAAAGTAATGTTGTCGATGACGTGAACAGTTATTTCCTAATTCACTCTTAATTTTTTTGTTAAAAAAAATTGATCTTAAACATATGCAGCATTTATTTAGAATAATATGTAAAAAAAAAATTTGAAAAATATAAAAAATTTACCTTACAATTCTAAAAGTAAACTGAATTAAAATCGAAATAAAGAAAAAAAAAAAAAAAAAAAGGGGTAAAGTCAAAATGGGCTTAGCCCATTTTGATTGATATGGGTGTGTGTTTGTCGAGCAACTCAACAAACACACACCGTTGCTCAACAAACACACACCCAAAGTATTAAAAAAAAAAATTTAAGAAATGTAAATGCCTATTTTGATTTATATGGGTGTGTGTTTGTCGAGCAAGTCGACAAACACACACCCAAATTATATTATATTATATATATATATATATATATATAAAAGAAAAAGTCAATAATTGCATGTAGAAGGCATTTTTGCTCGACAAACACACACCCAAATTATATTATATTATATATATATATATAAAAGAAAAAGTCAATAATTGCATGTAGAAGGCATTAATATATATATATATAAATAAAGAAGTCCAACATTGCAGCTTAAATGATTAATCTAATATAAATAAATAAAAAAAGTCTCAAAAATTGATGTCGAACAACTCGACAAAATTATTTTTTTAATAAATTTTTTTTGGTCAGGACAAATCGGCAAGCTCTCGAAAAAAAATTTGCCAAGTTACTCGACAAACCTTACTCGAAAAAATTTATTTATTTTTTTAAATTTTTTTTCATGATAGATTGTTGAACTACTCGAAAAAAATATATTTTAGAATTTGGGTCAAATAAATGAATATTAATTTTCATCAAACTATTTACTGCCATTTATTTTAAACAAATTTGAAAAATATAAAAAATTTATAGAGAACTGTGTACAATTTGCTTATAAGAAAAAATAAAATAAAATAGTAAAAAATTAAATGAAAATATATTTGCTACTAAGCTCTAAAAAAATAAAACATACCAAAATAATAATAAATAAATGTCCAAATGCGATCGACGAACACACAAAAAAAAAAAAATTAAGTTAAGTTAAAATGGGTTAAAAAGCACAATTTAATTAGTTGGGGTGTGGATTTGTTAAATATACATCCAAATATGTATTTAAAAAAAAAATTAAATGTCTAAATGGGCTTTTAGCCCATTTTGTTTGATTATTGGGTTTGTTTGATTGTTTGGGGGGTGTGGTTTGAATTTGTCGAGTTGGGGGGGTTTGAGTTTTGTTTGATTGTTGGAGGGTTTGAACTTGTCAAGTTTCACGATAAACTCAAACCCAAATATTTAAAAAAATATATATATTAATTTTTCCTACTTTGCCGAATAACTCGACAAAGTGAAAAAAAAAAAAAAAACATATTAATTTTCCCACTTCGCCGAGTAACTCGGCAAAGTGGGAAAAATTAAAAAAAAAAATTCCTCCACTTTGCCTACTCCGCAAAGTGGGAAAATAATTTTTTTTTTTTATATTTTGTCATAAAAAGGTCTACCTAATAAAAAAAAAAAAATTGCATGAACAGTCACTTTTTCGTTGCACGTACGTGGAAAATGTATTAAAAAATTGTAAGTTTTAAATGTAATTGAAATGACAAAAAAATATATGAAATTAAAATATTTAAACAAATTTGAAAAATATAAAAAATTTATAGAGAACTGTGTACAATTGCTTATAAGAAAAAATAAAATAAAATAGTAAAAAATTAAATGAAAATATATTTGCTACTAAGCTCTAAAAAAATAAAACATACCAAAATAATAATAAATAAATGTCCAAATGCGATCGACAAACACACACAAAAAAACAAAAACAAAAAAACAAAAAAATTTAAGTTAAGTTAAAATGGGTTAAAAAGCACATTTTAATTAGTTGGGGTGTGGATTTGTTAAATATAAAAAAAAAATTTAAAATGTCTAAATGGGCTTTTAGCCCATTTTGTTTGATTGTTGGGTTTGTTTGATTGTTTGGAGGGTGGGGTTTGAGTTTGTCGAATTGGTGGTGGTGGTGGTGGTGGTGGTGGTGGTGGTGGGTTTTGTTTGATTGTTGGAGGGTTTGAATTTGTCAAGTTTCACGACAAACTCAAACCCAAATATTTAAAAAAAAAAAAATTTTAAAAAATCAAATTGGACAATTTTGCACCCAAATATATATAAAATAATAATTATGAAAGATCAAAATGGTCCTATTTTGATTGTTGGCTCGACAAACACACATCGACATAAAAAAAATTAATAAAAAAATTAAATGCTCGACATTATAAAAAAAAAAATACATAAATATAATTTCTTATTTGTTCATGTTCTATTTTTTTTATTTTTTTGGTCGAACTCCAGTTAACAAAAAGTCAAGTTATTTGACAAATTTTTGTATTTTTTTCTTTATTGTATTTTTTTAGAGTTACTCAACAAAACCAAAGTCAAATCTTTAAAAAAAAATTAGCAAAGTCAACAAAAGCTGATTTTATAAAAATTTAATGCAAATTTGTAGGACAAAATAGTGATAGTTGGATGGCCAATGCCCAAAAAAAAGTTGGGGTAGATTAGTTACAAATTTGAAAGGTTTGGACAAAAAGCGCAAATTATAAAAAATGAAAAAATGTCAAAATAAAATTGGGCTACTTTTTAAAAGTTGTAGGACTTCATTTACATTTTTATTTTATTTTATTGTTATTAGTTTTTTTTTTTTTAAAGAGATGGACAAAATAAAATTTGTAACAAAATTTAAAGGTCGGTGATGGCCAAAGCTAAAGAAAAGGTTATGGGTAAATTTGTTATAAAATGAAAAGATTGTGGATCAAAAGTGCAAATTACAAAAAAAAAAAAAAAAAAAAGTGCTAAAAGCCCACACAAATTAAAAAAAAAAATTTAATTTTTCCCACTTTGCCGAGTAACTCAACAAAGTGGTAAACCAAATTTTCCCACTTTGTTGAGTTACTCGGCAAAGTCGGAAAAAGTAAAAAAAAAAATTTCCCCCACTTTGCCTACACGGCAAAGTGGAAAAATAATTTTTTTTTTAATAATATTTTGTCATGAAAAAGCCAAAAAAAAAAAAAAAATTGCGTGAACCGTAACTTTTTCGTTGCACGTGTGTGGAAAATATATTAAAAAATTGTAAGTTTTAAATATAATTGAAATGACAAAAACATATATGAAATTAAAATATTTAAACAAATTTGAAACATATAAAAAATTTATAGAGAACTGTGTGCAATTTGCTTATAAGAAAAAAATTAAATAAAATAGTAAAAAATTAAATGAAATTATATTTGCTACTAAGCACTAAAAAAATAAAATATACCAAAATAATAATAAATAAATGTCCAAATGCGATCGACAAACACACACAAAAAAAAAAAAAATAAATAAATAAGTTAAGTTAAAATGGGTTAAAAAGCACATTTAATTAGTTGGGGGTGTGGATTTGTTAAATATACATCCAAATATATATTAAAAAAAAAAATTAAAATGTTTGGTTTGTTTGATTGTTTGGAGGGTGGGGTTTGAGTTTGTCGAGTCGGGGGGGGGGGGGGGGGGGGGGGGTGGGGGCTTTTGAGTTTTGTTTGATTGTTGGAGGGTTTGAATTTGTCAAGTTTCATGACAAACTCAAACCCAAATATTTAAAATAAAAAAAAATTATAAAAGTCAAATTGGACAATTTTGCACCCAAATATATATATATATATATATATATATATATATATATATATATATATATATATATAATTAAGAAAGATCAAAATGGTCCCATTTTGATTGTTGGCTCGACAAACACACATCGAAATAAAAAAAATTAATACGACATTATAAAAAAAATACATAAATATAATTTCTTATTTGTTCATGTTCTATTTTTTTTATTTTTTTGGTCGAACTCCAGTTAACAAAAAGTCGAGTTATTTGACAAATTTTTATATATTTTTTTTATTGTATTTTTTTAGAGTTACTCAATAAAACCAAAGTCAAATCTTTAAAAAAAAAAACAAAGTCAACAAAAGCTAATTTTATAAAAATTTAATGCAAATTTGTAGGACAAAATAGTGATAGTTGGATGGCAAATACCCAAAAAAAAAGTTGGGGGTAAATTAGTTACAAATTTGAAATGTTTGGACAAAAAGTGCAAATTATAAAAAATGAAAAAATGTCAAAATAAAATTGGGCTACTTTTTAAAAGTTGTACGACTTCATTTACATTTTTATTTTATTTTGTTGTTATTAATTTTTTTTTTTAAAGAGGTGGACAAAATAAAATTTGTAACAAAATTTAAAGGTCGGAGATGGCCAAAGCAAAAAAAAAAAAAGTTATTAGTAAATTTGTTATAAAATGAAAAGGTTGTGGACAAAAAGTGCAAATTAAAAAAAAAAAAAAAAAGTGCTTTCCCACACAAATTAAAAAAATAATAATAATAATTTTTCCCACTTTGCCGAGTAACTCGACAAAGTGGGAAAAAAAAAAACATATTAATTTTCCCACTTTGCCGAGTTACTCGACAAAGTGGGAAAAATTAAAAAAAAAAGATTTCCCCCACTTTGCCTACTCGGCAAAGTGGGAAAAATAATTAAATTTTTTTTTTTTTTTATATTTAGTCATGAAAAAGTCTACCTACTAAAAAAGAAAAAAAAAATTTTTGCGTGAATATTAACTTTTCCATTGCACGTACGTGGAAAATGTATAAAAAAAATTGTAAGTTTTAAATATAATTGAAATGACAAAAAAATATATGAAATTAAAATATTTAAACAAATTTAAAAAATATAAAAAATTTATAGAGAACTGTGTACAATTTGCTTATAAGAAAAAATAAAATAAAATAGTAAAAAATTAAATGAAAATATATTTGCTACTAAGCTCTAAAAAAATAAAACATACTAAAATAATAATAAATAAATATCCAAATGCGATAGACAAACACACACCAAAAAAAAAAAAAAAAAAAATTAAGTTAAGTTAAAATGGGTTAAAAAGCACATTTTAATTAGTTGGGGTGTGGATTTGTTAAATATAAAAAAAAAAATTAAAATGTCTAAATGGGCTTTTAGCCAATTTTGTTTGATTGTTGGGTTTGTTTGATTGTTTGGGGGGTGGGGTTTGAGTTTGTCGAGTTAGGGGGGTTTGAGTTTTGCTTGATTGTTGGAGGGTTTTAATTTGTTGAGTATCGCGACAAACTCAAACTCAAATATTAAAAAAAAAAAAATTTAAAAAGTCAAATTGGACAATTTTGCACCCAAATATATATAAAAAAATAATAAAGAAAGATCAAAATGGTCCCATTTGATTGTTGGCTCGACAAACACACATCAAAATAAAAAAAATTAATAAAAAAATTAAATGCTCGAAAAAAAAATACATAAATATAATTTCTTATTTGTTCACGTTCTATTTTTTTTATTTTTTTGGTCGAATTGCAGTTAACAAAAAGTCGAGTTATTTGACAAATTTTTGTATTTTTTTCGTTATTGTATTTTTTTAGAGTTACTCAACAAAACCAAAGTCAAATCTTTAAAAAAAAAAAAAACAAAGTCAACAAAAGCTGATTTTATAAAAATTTAATGCAAATTTGTACGACAAAATAGTGATAGTTGGATGGCCAATGCCCAAAAAAAAAAAGTTGGGGTAGATTAGTTACAAATTTGAAAGGTTTGGACAAAAAGCGCAAATTATAAAAAATAAAAAAATGTCAAAATAAAATTGGGCTACTTTTTAAAAGTTGTAGGACTTCATTTACATTTTTATTTTATTTTGTTGTTATTAGTTTTTTTTTTTTAAAGAGGTGGACAAAATAAAATTTGTAACAAAATTTAAAGGTCGGGGATGGCCAAAGCTAAAAAAAAGGTTATGGGTAAATTTGTTATAAAATGAAAAGGTTGTAGACCAAAAGTGGAAATTACAAAAAAAAAAAAAAAAAGTGCTAAAAGCCCACACAAATTAAAAAAAAAAATATTAATTTTTCCGACTTTGCCGAATAACTCGACAAAGTGGGAAAAAAAAAAAACATATTAATTTTCCCACTTTGCCGAGTAACTCAGCAAAGTGGGAAAAATTAAAAAAAAATTTCCCCCACTTTGCCTACTCCGCAAAGTGGGAAAAATAATTTTTTTTTTTTTATATTTTGTCATGAAAAAGTCTACCTAATAAAAAATAAAAAAATTGCATGAACAGTCACTTTTCCGTTGCACGTACGTGGAAAATTTATTAAAAAATTGTAAGTTTTAAATGTAATTGAAATGACAAAAAAATATATGAAATTAAAATATTTAAACAAATTTGAAAAATATAAAAAATTTATAGAGAAGTGTGTACAATTGCTTATAAGAAAAAATAAAATAAAATAGTAAAAAATTAAATGAAAATATATTTGCTACTAAGCTCTAAAAAAATAAAACATACCAAAATAATAATAAATAAATGTCCAAATGCGATCGACAAACACACACACAAAAACAAAAAAAAAAACAAAAAAAATTTAAGTCAAGTTAAAATGGGTTAAAAAGCACATTTTAATTAGTTGGGGTGTGGATTTGTTAAATATAAAAAAAAAAAAATTAAAATGTCTAAATGGGCTTTTAGCCCACTTTGTTTGATTGTTGGGTTTGTTTGATTGTTTGGAGGGTGGGGTTTGAGTTTGTCGAATTGGGGGAGGGGGAGGGGGAGGGGGAGGGGGGGGGTTGGGTTTTGTTTGATTGTTGGAGGGTTTGAATTTGTCAAGTTTCACGACAAACTCAAACCCAAATATTAAAAAAAAAAAAAATTAAAAAAAGTCAAATTGGACAATTTTGCAGCCAAGTATATATAAAAAAATAATTAAGAAAGATCAAAATGGTCTCATTTTGATTGTTGGCTCGACAAACACACATCGAAATAAAAAAAATTAAATGCTCGACATTATAAAAAAAAATACATAAATATAATTTCTTATTTGTTCATGTCCTATTTTTTTTTATTTTTTTGGTCGAACTCCAGTTAACAAAAAGTCGAGTTATTTGACAAATTTTTGTATTTTTTTTCTTTATTGTATTTTTTTAGAGTTACTCAACAAAACCAAAGTCAAATCTTTAAAAAAAAAAATAGCAAAGTCAACAAAAGCTAATTTTATAAAAATTTAATGCAAATTTGTAGGACAAAATAGTGATAGTTGGATGGCCAATGCCCAAAAAAAAAGTTGGGGTAGATTAGTTACAAATTTGAAAGGTTTGGACAAAAAGCACAAATTATAAAAAATGAAAAAATGTCAAAATAAAATTGGGCTACTTTTTAAAAGTTGTAGGACTTCATTTATATTTTTATTTTATTTTGTTGTTATTAGTTTGTTTTTTTGTAAGAGGTGGACAAAATAAAATTTGTAACAAAATTTAAAGATCGGGGATGGCGAAAGCTAAAAAAAAAGTTATGGGTAAATTTGTTATAAAATGAAAATATTGTGGACCAAAAGTGTAAATTACAAAAAAAAAAAAAAGTGCTAAAAGCCCACACAAATTAAAAAAAAAAATTAATTTTTCCCACTTTGCTGAGTAACTCGACAAAGTGGGCGGCAAAGTGGGAAAAATTAAAAAAAAAAATTCCCCCACGAGTGGGAATAATAATAATAATTTTTTTTTTTATATTTTGTCATGAAAAAGTCTACCTACTAAAAAAAAAAAAATTGCATGAACAGTAACTTTCCGTTGCACGTACGTGGAAAATGTATTAAAAAATTGTAAGTTTTAAATATAATTGAAATGACAAAAAAATATATGAAATTAAAATATTTAAACAAATTTGAAAAATATTAAAAATAAAAAATTTTTTGTTTCTCGAGTTACTCGAGAAAGTGAAATTTTTTTTTTTTTTTTTTAATACTAACTTTGCCGAGTTATGAGGCAAAGTGGGGAAAAAGGAAAAAAACAAAATTTTAAAACTTTACTTAGTCATGGATTAACAAAAATTCATTTGACATAGAAAACGATCACCGAAAAATATGAAATTTTCAGGGAACATAGAATACTCATGTAGCTACCACATATCAAAATTTGATAGAAATGCTAACCGAAACATCCTAGTTAGTTTTTCGGATTCATGCTGTCACAGTTTACAAAATTGTCCATAAATTGAGTTATATAACATGAAATTATGTAAAACCAAAGTCAATGGTTAAGTAACCCATATGGCTATCGTCTCCAACTGGAATTATGTAAAAATACTTAATATATAAGGTGCAGTAAATTTTTGAGTTGGACAACAGAAACTGCATCTTAGAAAAACATGAAGTTTAGCAAAACCTTTCAAGTTCACATCATTAATGTGTAACTAAAATATGGGAATCCACTAAAACTACCACAAAACCAAGGTCCACAAATGTTTAAGAAGATATGTAAGTTTTTTGATTGGTTTATAATATCGATTCCGACACGCCGACGGCATAAATCTGAAAAACAGCCTAGGAGGTTTCGCAGTGAGTATTTTAGTATGCCTAAACATGCCGTCGGACTACCAATTTTTTATATGTGGTAGCTACCTGAGTATTCTATGTCCCCTGAAAATTTCGTATTGTTCGGTGATCGTTTTCTATGTCAAAGAATTTTTTTTTACTTCATGACCAGGTGAATAAAAATTTCAAAATAAGGGCAGTGTTACTAAAATTTCTTCACCCGGTCATGGAGTAACAAAAATTTGTTTGATATAGAAAACGATAACCGAAAATTATGAAATTTTTAGGGAACATAGAATACTCATTTAGCTACCACAAAATTTGATAGTTCGACGGCATGTTTCGGCTTACTAAAATGCTCACCGAAACGCCCTAGGCAATTTCTCGGATTCATACGGTCGCAGTTTACAAAATTGTCCATAACTTGAGTTATATACCATGAAATTATGTGAAACCAAAGCCAATGGTTAGGTAACCCATAGAGCTATCGTTTCCAACTGGAATTATGTAAAAATACTTAATATATAAGATGCAGCATATTTTTGAGTTGGTCAACAGAAAGTGCAGTTTGGAGAAACAATTCACCCAATCATGGAGCAAAAAAAATTTCTTTGACATAGAAAACGATCACCGAACAATATGAAATTTTCACGGAACGTAGAATACCCATGTAGCTACTACATATAAAAATTTGATAATCCGACGGCATGTTTTGACACACTAAAATTCTTACCGAAACATACAAGGTAGTTTTTCGGATTCATATTGTCGCAATTTACAAAATTGTCCATAACTTGAGTTATATTACATGAAATTATGTGAAACCAAAGCCAATGGTTAGGTAACCCATAGAGATATCGTTTCCAACTGGAATTATGTAAAAACACTTAATGTATAAGCTGCAGCAAATATTTAAGTTGGACAACAAAAACTGTAGTTTAGAGAAAATGAAATTTACCAAAACCTTTAGGAATCAATTGTATTTCGTCATTTGTTCTCCATAACAACTGGAGATAAAAAAGTATCAAATTTGATGACTTATGAAGGGAAAAATGAATATATATTTACTATAATGTATAAGAAGTCAATAATTGCGGCTAAAACACACTAATATATATATATTAAAATAAATAAAAGAAAAGAAAAGATGAAGAAGTCAAAAATTGCGGCCAAAGTTATTAGTTTAATATAAAAAAAGTGTCAAAAGATTAGGACAAAATGGTGAGATTTGGAAGAAATTAGGAATACTAAATCAATAAAACGACGTCGCGTTGGTTGAAGGGTGAATAGTAAACAGGTGATGGACACTTATATTATAGTAAAGACATATATATATATATATATATATATATATATATATATATATATATATATATATATAAAATCATACCAAAGATGAAATTAAATAACATTTTTTTTTCAAATAATTAATAGATGGAATTAAAAATAGGGGTGCATTGAAAATATGGTTGTTCTTAATATTAGCACGCCCTCTCAAAATATATCAATGTAGTGTGGGTATTAGCGGTTACACCAACACCAAATACCAATATACCATACCAATGCTCTCCAAGAGAATCTTAGTTTTGCCCTCTCGAAAGTAAACTCCATCGATAAATCTTAAAACAAAAAACTATATAAGAGTTTTTTCTTTTTCTTTTTTCCAAAAGTTGTTTATATAGATTTTGACAAAAACCAAAATTCATGTGTATTATTCAATATAAAGTTAGTGCATTTTTTCTATAGGTTGGAAGATAAAGTGAATTACATGGATATTCATGAACTTCAAAATAAAATAATTCATGAATAAACCATTACAAAAACTTAAAATTTAGTCATGAACTTTCAAAATTTCACATATAAGTTCTCATAAAAACTCAAAAGAGATTACTTAATTTACTTTCTTTTTTTGACAAATCCACTTCAATTTAGGACTGCATTATGGGCTAAACTTTCGAAAGTTAATATTAAATGAGAAATTCAAATCATTAAAATTTATGTGTGTATTCGTGTGTGTACGTGTGTAAAGAAAATTATTAACTAATGCCATTGTAGGACTTAACAGAATAAGTAAGAATAAGTAAATTTCAATTTAAGTCTATTGTTTTATGATTTTTTTCCCTTCCATTTTGATTATCCTCGTTAAGCCTTTCTTGGCGTGTATAGACTCTCTTCCAAAGATTGCTTCTTTTGAGTACGGACTTCAAACTCTCTCTCGCCTCTCTATCTTTCTGCACAAATTTCCTAGTTGAATAGTCATTCCTTCACGCACCGCTCTTATGCATATTTGGAATACGATATATGCTAATACGTTTTACTTTAGTGTATATACCAAACATGACATACTAAATAGCCTTTTATGGGCTAAACTTAATTTTGCGCATTAGCAATTTATCAAAAAAAAAATGTAAATTATTTATGTCGATCGATATCTCTTCAACACGTGCACTCTTATAAACATATACACGTATATGTAATAAATGTTGTAAAAAAAACAAAATAAAGAATTTTTTCCCGCGACAACATTTATATAGGATATTTTATATTTTAGTTAATGAGTTACTAAATGAAGCATCGAGTTAAGAAGTCACACAATGAATTACTAATGTGGTGTTTTCTTTGCGTTTGAGTTTTGAGTTTTGAATTCATTTTGTGTTTTGTGTTTTGAGTATTTGTTTTGAGATTTTTAAAAATAAGTTCTTTTTGGAAATTTTGAAAATTGTTTCTAAAAATAGAAAACTCGAAAACGCGTTTATTTGAAATTTTTTAAAAATTTGGACTTATTTGAATTAAAAACAATTATTAATTCAAAACAATTCAAAACAATTATTGTTAGAATTAAAAATGAAAAAACGCAGATGTGACTTCAACTTCTGACCATCCACAAATTTCTCGTGTGTGCTGACTATTTTGGAAAGGAGCCGCATTTTGTAAAAAAAATGTGGAAAATGATTAAATCATCAATTTTCTTACCCATCGTTTAAAAAAAAAAAAAAAAAAAAAAAGAGCCAAATTCTGGACTCGACCTCCCTTCACCAAAACGCGCGTTTTGCCGTTTTGAGTTTTGAGTTTTGAATTCATTTTGTGTTTTGTGTTTTGAGTATTTGTTTTGAGATTTTTAAAAATAAGTTCTTTTTGGAAATTTTGAAAATTGTTTCTAAAAATAGAAAACTCGAAAACGCGTTTATTTGAAATTTTTTAAAAATTTGGACTTATTTGAATTAAAAACAATTATTAATTCAAAACAATTCAAAACAATTATTGTTAGAATTAAAAATGAAAAAACGCAGATGTGACTTCAACTTCTGACCATCCACAAATTTCTCGTGTGTGCTGACTATTTTGGAAAGGAGCCGCATTTTGTAAAAAAAACGTGGAAAATGATTAAATCATCAATTTTCTTACCCATCGTTTAAAAAAAAAAAAAAAAAAAAAAAAGAGCCAAATTCTGGACTCGACCTCCCTTCACCAAAACGCGCGTTTTGCCGTTTTGAAAAATGCTCTTGTTTTGTAAAAAAAACGCGGAAATGGCTAAAACATCATTTTCTATTTCCTTTGAAATTTTTTTGAGTGCTTTGGAAAATGCTTTTTCAAAAATGGTTAAGTAAAAACGCTTTCACTATTTTCAAAAATCGAAAACGAAAAATAGATTAAAAACACCAAAGAGAACATCTCTTGAGTTTTTTGATTTCTAATGGACTCGAGTACTTAGGAGAGCATGTGTAGAAATCAAAAAATACAGTAGATTATGTACCCGTACATGTGGCAGCAACCTTTGTGACAATTTCAAAGGGCGGTACCAGGTGGAATCTAGTAGGAGTCAAAATGCTGTATATATAAAGGGAATTTGTGTATAATGTGCAGGGGAGTAGAAAATCTCTGGTGGCCGGCGCTGACCAGCCACTGTATGAAGGTGGCGGCTGGTGGTCCAAGTACACATGAATCTCCAGCCCACAGCAAAACCCTATTTTCTTTTCTTTGGAAATAAACACTGCAAACTGCCAAGTTTTTGCCATATTCGAGAATTCTAAATTATAAAAATGTGTTTCCTCGTATACTTTGTTGTTGTAATCTATAACCCCACCCCCACCCCGACCAAAAAAAAAAAAAAAAGAAGTATAAATCTATTTTCTTTTATTTGAACCAACACACAACCTCTAGCTATAAGATTACTTCAAAGAATATTCAAATATCAAATTTCAATGGCATTATCATTTAAATCATTCTGCTTACTTCACAAGAAAGAAATGTTTTGAATTTTATTATTAATGAGACGTAACTGATAATTTTACCAATCTTGGCCAATCATGCTGCCATAAACAATAATGAAAATTCAAAGAAGATTTGAAGGTGAAATAATGAAAAAGAGTATATACACAATATGCATATGAGTAACTTGATCTAATTAAACCGTGGACTTAGAAGCATTACATGCATGTTTTGAATACAAATCGACCCAAAAACAAAAGATCAAGAACACATATGCCAATCTTCCACAGTAAATCGATATATTCATATACCGATTCATATATATATGTATATACTCACACAGAAGTCACAGAAATATTGGGCACTTGTAAAGGGGAAAAGGCCAAGAAAATCAGCAAAACCGTGATCAAAACTGGGACAAGGAGGAGAATTGGTGGCGGCGGCGGAAGTGCTGGCAGAACCAGTGGCTACACCAAGAGTGATAAAGTTAACAAAACCATTATAATCACGTACCATCTTAAACTAAAATACCTGAACATCAAATTCTTCAATGGCCTTTAATTTTCACTACTTTTGACCACAAATGCTACCCTTTCCTCAATCCTGTACATCTTCATCTTCATCCATTACAGTCAAACGTTCCCAAATTCGTGTTGTTTCGCGTTTTACGTTTCAAAGTGTTGTGTCCCGTTTTCTGTCCCCTTGACCCTTGTCGAATTTATGTTATAAATGAAGGGAGATGAATGACTTGGCGTTACGAGGGTGAAGGTTGGACGGGTCTCCATCAAGCCGACACGTCACCAGAAAACGCACAAACGTAATGTCAAAGTTTGGGTTAGATTCATGGTACCATGACAGTGTTTGTTTTTTCTGTAATATTTAGGTGGGAAAAATTATAGTTAGAGTCCCCAACTTATTAAAAATATAGCAAGAAGTTCACAACCATTAATATTGGCAACCTTTTAGTCTCCAAGACCCCAACTTTTCATTTTTATAATATTTGGGTCTGAGTTGATGACAACCCGTTTGGTGTAGATTGTAAACTAGTTTATTTGATTAAAATAGTTTATTTAACCAATAATAGTCAAAAATATTTTGCTACAAAGACAAATTTTTTAGTCAAATAAACTATACCATTTTAATAAATTTTATTTATGTATTAATAATACAACAATATCCTTATGTTTAATTAACAAAAAATAAATAAATAACGAAAGACAAAATATAATTAAAGATGAGGGTTGGTGATATATTTTTTTGTTTTCTTTTTAATTAAAGATAAAAATTGTTTTTATCTCTCCTTGTGTTCTTGGTGATATTGATTAGTGATATTGGTTGGTTTGGTGTTCAAAAAAATATTGTCTTTCTAATGAAAAATGTGTTTTTAATAATAAAAAAGGGTAAAACTGTCTATTAGGGACTTGATTGCTGCAAATATAAAAGGTTGAGGATTGAATGTGTTGAAATAATAGGTTGAGAACCTACTTGCTACATTTCCAATAAGTTGGGGACCTGAACTATAATTTTCCCTCAAATAGATTACATGAAATTGAAATACTTTTTCTCACTAGAAAACTGCCTTTGATTAGGTTTAGATGTCACCCATTTGGTTTTAATTTTTGATTTTTTATCCCTCCTTTTGGGGCTAAATTCATTGGCAACTTGGATAAACCGAGGGAAAAAGAAAAAGTTTTGTTAGTTTAATGTGACTCATGGCCACAAATGAGCAAGAGATATGTTGCTCAGAGTTAATGTGACATGATCATATCAAAAAAATTTGACACGTCAGCCGTGCCACATCAGCAATTAACTCCGTCTTCAAATTTCTTCACAGTCGGCTCCACCACTCTTTTATTCCCCCGACGTCCAACCCCACCATCCCACCTTGAGCAAAAAATAATTCACCCCACCCCTCAGGTCCAGAATCTTCGTCGTCGGCTCCATCATTTTGCGATAAAGACTTCTTCTCCACCACCACCTTCGGACTTGCACCACTGCCAACCACCAAGATAATCCAAAAAAAAGCTCAGAAATTTTATTGTCAAAAAAGCTATAGCTGCTACACACAACAACAAGCATACTATGGCTAGATCGAGAAAATCACCCACTAAATCTCTCAAATTCCAAAAGTGCACAGCTTTGCATACCATTTTTTGTACAAACTCAACTTGATTTAATCTTCAAAAAAAAATTAAACCAAAGGATGTGTGTGCTTTTTTCCTTTCTTGGAGCCAGTTGTGAAGAAAAGAGGGGGATGGAACTAGATTCTTGTTGTTGAGGAAAAGAAAACAGTGGTGGAGCAGACTATGAAAAAATTTGAGGGGGAGGGAATTAATTGGGTCGAAACCCTTACATGTAATTGTTGATGTGGTAAATTTTTTCGACATGGCCGTGCCATATGTGAGTAACATATATCTTGTCCACTGTGGACAGGAGATCGAGACTATATGTTTTACTTTTTACTATGTGATTATCCTTTTTGCTGAACAATCAGCAAAGTTAGTAGAGATTATATAATTATAAGTAAAGATTAATAGCTTTTTTATTGTGAAATAACCTAAAAAGTTGACATTGCTTCAAGATTCTTGATAATGAACAATTTAATTACGATCTACTAGTAAGGGTTGTTAGAATCTATGTACTATAGTATATAATTTATACATAATTCTTTAATACTTGAACTTAAATACATAATATAAAATGTGTGACGGTACACGAACAACTTGATTTTTGTAACAGTTTTCACAAGTATTTGTGATGGATTTAAAACTTCTGAAGTCTTATGAAGTTTTATTATCTGAAATTAGAAAATTTGTGTCCCCAAAATCTTTTATAACAAAATATAATTTACAATGGACATTCAAATAATTGTTGTGAAAATTCATAGGCACGTTCAATTTAAGGTCGCTTGTGCAATTTCCACTTCTTCGAAGGGGCAGGATCAAGCTTTTTGTAGCCATTCATCTACAAGAAGTCTTTTACCATGGTTTTATCCCTTGAACAATTTGATTTTTCTCATGCCCCGAAACAATATCTAGAGCAACAAATTCAATTAATCAAAGTTCATAAGTCACAAATTTCAACCCCGTCATCAATAGTCCAACAAAACTAATAGGCCAACACTTAGCCTTTTAGTATACTTTATTCAATGAGAATGGTGTTTTTCGAAAACATGATTGTTGACCTCCAAAAGTATACTATCTATGTGTCAACAAGTCTCTAATCACTATTCTGTCAACATTTATGTTACCTGCATACTTGGACATGTAGAATAGAACACGTTGAAACCTCAATAAATTATATCAAAATTTTCAATTCTAAAGATTAATAAAGTGGAAAAATAATTAAAATTAGCTAAACTAATTGACTATATAACGTCTACGAAATCACAAATAAAGTCCAAACAAACAAATAAGAAAAATAAATCAATGTCAAGCATAGAATTTAAAAAATGAATAAAGAAAATTGACATAATTCAATACATACAAAACTTAGAAATAATTAGAATAGATAGTAAAAATAAAAGAATATCCAATTCTTTCTTAGGGCCCATTTGACATGGATTATAAACTGGTTTATTTGACCAATTTTGGTCAATAATGTCATGCTGCAATGCCAAAAATTTGGTCAAATAAACCATTTTGGTCAAATAAACTAGTTTATAGTTCATACCAAACGGGCTCTTAAACATAAACGAAGCTACTATAAATCAATCAATAAATGACTATCCAATTCTTTCTTCCCATTTATCGGTATTCTTTGAAATTAACAATCTAGTGATTGTGTGTTTATTTTCTTGACGATGACAATCTAGGGTTCCTTTGCACTTTGTAGATGAAAAGTATTTCCAAAACAACATGAAAACATATTTATTAAATTTCTTAAAAATTCTGAATTTTTACTATTTATGTATATACTCACACAATATTAGGCACTTGTGATTGGGAAAATTAAGGCCAAGAATATCAGCAGCACCATGATGAAAACTGGGGCAAAGAGGAGAATCGACGGCGGCGGTGGAAGTGGTGGCAGAACCAGTGGCAACACCAAGAGTGATAAAGTTAACAAAACCATATACCTGTACATCAAACTCTTCAATGGCCTTTGATTTTCACTGCTTTTGACCTCAAATGCTAGCCTTTTTTCAATCCTGCACATCTTCATCTTCATCCATTAGTGTCAAACAATTGCTTTATCTGTTTCCATTGTGGTGCAACCATTGAACCATACATATATATATATAGAGAGAGAGAGAGAGAGAGAAAGTGGTATGGGTATGGGTCTTCGTCAATCCTACATGTCACCTGACAACGCACAAAGGTCATGTCAAAGCTTGGGTTAGATTCATAGTACCGCACAAAGGTCATGTCAAAGCTTGGGTTAGATTCATAGTACCGCACAAAGGTCATGTCAAAGCTTGGGTTGTTTTTGTCTAAATATTTTGGAGTGACATGAAATCTGCCTTTCATTAGGTTTAGGTTTCTCCACTCGGTTTTATTTTATGATTTTTTACTCCTCTTTTTGTGGTTAAGAGCTTTTTTTTTTTTTTATGTAGTTTATAAATCAATTTTTCAACTAAAAATAATTTTTTTGACTAAAAATTGTTAAAAATATTATGTTATGAAGATAAATTTTTTGATCAAATAAACTAATTTATAAACTATAGCACAACAATCAAAATTCATTATAAACTTGGATAAAACAAAGAGGGAAAAAGGTAATTTTTTGTTAGTTTTGGTTGTACTTTTATTAGTATGTGATTACCATTTGGGCTGAATAACAGGCAATGTTGTTTGAGATTATCTAATTATAAGTGAAGATTAAACTTAATAACATTTTTTTTTTATTAAAAATTTGAATTTTAAGATAGAACTAATCTAAAAAGTGTTATTAAACCCAAACCGATCAGGCGGTCCGACAGGAAAATCGGCGACCCGATGCCCCTAATCGGTCATCGAACCATTTACGATTTGAAAAAATCGCCAATTTTTTAAATAACCTAGTGACCCGTATGGGTCATCACATAATGAAAATTTTTTATTTTTTTTATTATCATATTCTACTTAAAAGATTCACCAAGTACTTCTCCATTCTATTAATAAGATGTTAATCCAATGAATTACAAAAATTTATGTTATATTTTACAAGAATTAGTTGTTGATACTGGTAGACACGTAAAATAGATTTATCGGTTCGACATGAATTGATTAATTAGATCACCGGCTGAATGAGCAACCCGATAACATGCCTCTTTATCCAGGTCGATGTCCGGGCCGGCTATGCTAAAAAGTTGACATTATTTTTAGTATTCTTGTAGTTTAACTAACTACGAGAAAAATCGTTCTTTTGAAATGGAAAGAGACGGTGGGGAAGTGTGCAAATGTGATGTAATGGGACTTATTGGTGCTCCAATAAGTTTTAGGTTTGGTTTAGTATTATTGCGGTTTTAAGAGAATTAATTTTTAATGTGTTGCAGAAAGAATCAGCTGTAAAAATAATCAGATAAGTGTTTGGTAAATTTTTATTTCAAAATTGCTATATGTTTTAAAATCAACATTTAAGTGGATGATTATGTAGGATGCCGTGGAAAAAAAATGATGAAACTCTTGTACGTTAATGCATTTGATTAATTACCAATGCTAGAGTATAACACGTAAAGAGTGTAACATATAAATTGGAGTTTTACTCTTTTATTATTCAAAAAAATAATAAAAATGATTTTGATTGAATAATAAAGTTGATATTCAATGTCGATTGCTCAATCAAATTATAATTTGAAAAATGTACATCCATCATACAATCATTGAACATTTTCATTTATGCTAATAGTTGGTACAAGTTGATGTGTGACTTCTTTTTCAAGATTAATGGCCACTTCTGAATCTAGCCATTTTTATCCCAATTTGGCAATTGAAAATCACGACAAACAGATTGTAAACAAATTAAAGTGGTTTTCGTACAACATTGATGATTTAAAAAAGGGTAAATAGAGGTCCGGATCTTTGAACTTTGTTACGATCGAATTCCGAATTTTCAATTTCTAGTACTCAAAATCTCTCAATTTCTAGGGTCATTTTATTTCAAATCTTTCTTATCTAGACAAGACTTAAAAATTTGTAATCTTTATGTGAGACGTGAATTTGAAATAAAGAAACTCTTTTTGATTGGGAAAATTTCACTCCATGACATGAACTTACAAGTTTATTTTATATTTATCACCTAACTTCGATTTGTTTTAATTTGATCCCCATACTTCCAATTTTATTTAGTATGAGCATTTTGTTTAACAAGTCCAAAGTTCCTCATTTTAACACATCAAAAAATTCATCTTTGTCTTTTTTCAAGTTCTTTTCTCTTTCGGTGATATTGTTCGGGCATTAGGTCGGTTCGCTGGTACAACCAGTTCTACCGTTGTATCCTGGAAAATAGACGTTCATAACCTACGGTAGGGGACGAATCTGTTTGAAAGAAACTGTACTTGTACAGACCTCGGTTTGCTTTCTTCTTCAGTTTTAATTCTGCAGTTTCCTTAATTTTTGTTTCCTGTTAATGTAATATGAAGTTTCTCATTTTTTTTATAAGGTGAATAACAATCTTAAAACAGATCATTGATAAACTTATATTACATGTAAAACAGTGAATTACATACGTATAAAACTAGTTGATTTATAAAGCTGAGTAAATTACATACGTATGAAACTAGTTTGGTTGGAGTTTTCTTGATTTGTGTATTCGCAAAACTAGAAGGCTTTGTCAAAAGGATCTAAACTGTCTAATGAGAGCTTGGGATTTAAGTGGTCCAATTGTGACCCCCTTCCTCACCTGGTGCGTGTTATTCAAATCAACAAGACAAAAAGAAATTGGTTAATATTTGTTTTCTAGGATTAGATTTTCCATAATTTCATAAATGCAAGTGTAACTAAACTGAAAAACAGATTAGTTTATTCTGTTTATTTTAAAAGTGGAACTAAATTTTCCTCTTATCTCAGAAAATGGCAACTGATCCGATTGCTGAAGTTGTGGCTACTGAAAACCAGACTGTGGTACAAGTGCCAAGTTTTGCTGTGACCCAAACTGTGGCTCCAACTGGTCATGTAACTGTTCCAGTTAATCATGGAGAAAAACCTGAGAAGTTCAATGGATTGAATTTCAAAAGGTGGCAGCAGAAAATGCTATTTTATCTGACCACTTTGAATCTTGCGAGATTTTTGACTGAAGATGCTCCGAAACTCAAACAAGGAGAGGGAGATCAGCGCTGTTGAAGCTTGGAAACATTCTGATTTCCTATGCCGGAATTATATCATGAAAGACTTGGCAGATTCATTATACAATGTGTATAGTTCAATGAAAACGGCAAAGGAATTATTGGAGTCTTTAGACTGAAAATATAAAATCGAGGATGCAGGGGCTAAGAAATTTATTGTTGGCCGCTTCCTGGATTATAAAATGGTGGACTCAAAAACTGTAATCAGTCAAGTACAAGAACTTCAAGTAATCTTGCACGAGATTCATGCCGAGGGGATGGATTTAAGTGAAACTTTTCAAGTCGCAACACTGATTGAAAAGCTGCCTCCGGCTTGGAAAGATTTCAAGAATTACCTGAAGCACAAGCGAAAGGAAATGAACATTGAAGAACTGATTGTTCGACTTCGAATTGAAGAAGACAACAAAGGTTCGAAAAAGAAGGGGTTCAATCCTCCAATGGCCAAAGCTAACGTTGTGGAGCATGGTCAAAGTTCTAAGACGAACAAAAACAAGTTTAGAAAAGGGCCAAAGATAGGACTGAAAGGAGATGTGTCCAAGAAGAAATTTCTTGAAAAATACTACAACTATGACAGAGTAGGTCACAGATCGTTGGAGTGCAGGTTGTCGAAGAGGAACAATAAGAAAGAAGCCAATATGGTTGATGACATCACTCATGATGTGTCTTAAATGAACCTCACTGCTGTCATTTTTAAAGTGAATCTGGTGAGATCAGATCCAAGAGAATGGTGGATTGACACTGGTGTTACTCGACATGTTTGCTCCGACAATGAGATGTTTAGTGGTTTTGAAGAAACAGATGGAGAAAAGTTGTATATGGAAAATTCAGCAACCTCTGAAATCAAGGGCCATGGAAACGTAGTTCTAAAGATGACGTCTGGGAAAGAGCTGACTCTAAACAACGTGCTCTATATGCCAGAGATTCGCAAGAATTTAGTATCCGGCTCGCTGTTGAACAAGCATGGATTTCGTATGTTGTTTGAGTCAGACAAAGTTATTTTGTCTAAGTCTGGAATGTTTGTAGGAAAGAGTTATGTAAATAATGGGCTCTTTAAGCTCAATGTTATGGCTATTAAGCCAAAAATGAATAAAATGAAAAACTCTTCCGTTTACTTGTTTGAGTCTTCCAATTTGTGGCATGGTAGACTAGGATATGTTAATTACGACACTTTGCGTAGACTAATTAACTTGAATTGCATACCTACATTTCAAATTGATAATAAACATAAGTGTGAAACTTGTGTTGAGGTAAAATTAACAAGGTCATCATTTCAATCTGTTGAAAGAAAAACTGAACCACTTGATTTAATTCATACCGATGTATGTGATTTAAAATCTTTACAAACAAGGGGAGACAACAAATATTTTATTACTTTTATTGACGATAGCACAAAATATTGTTTGTGTATTTGCTTAGAAGTAAAGACGAAGCTATAGAGAAATTTGTTCTCTATAAGAATGAAATTGAAAATCAACTCAGTAAGAAGATCAAAGTATTGAGAAGTGATAGAGGTGGTGAATATGAATCACAATTTGCTGAATTCTGTGCACAACACGGAATTAAACATGAAACAACAGCACTTTATTCACCTCAACAAAATGGTGTTGTTGAACAGAAAAATAGAATATTGAAAGAAATGATGAATGCAATGTTGTTAAGTTCTGAATTACCTCAGAACATGTGGGGAGAATCTGTGTTATCAGCTAATTACCTTTTAAATAAGGTACCCTGGAAGAAAGAAGATAAGAGCCCCTACGAGTTATTGAAAGGAAGAAAGTCTTCATACAAATACTTACAAGTGTGGGGGTGTTTTGTCAAAGTGGCAGTACCTACACCAAAGAAGGTGAAAATAGAACCAAAAACTGTTGATTGCATATTTATCGGATATGCACATAACAGTAGTGCTTATCGATTTCTTGTGTTTGATTCAAATTTTTTTGATATACACAAAAACACGATAATAGAATCGAGAAATGCATCATTCTTTGAACATGTATTTTCATACAAGTCCAAAGAAGAAGCGAGCTCTTCTAAACGGACATATGAGACTATGATTGAGAATAGTTAGGACCAAGAAGTAGAAGAGAAAGTTGAGATTGAACCAAGACGTAACAAACGAGAAAGGACAGAAAAATCTTATGATCCTGATTTTCTGACTTATATGCTAGAAACTGAACCTCAAAGCTTCAAAGAAGCTATAAACTCTTCAGAAGGACCTCAATAGAAAGAGGCAATTAAAAGTGAGATAGATTCTATTCTGCAAAACCATACATGGGAGCTAGTAGATCTTCCTCCAGGAAGCAAACCACTAGGCTACAAATGGATTTTCAAGAAGAAAATGAAAGCAGATGGAACAATCGAAAAGTATAAGACAAGGCTTGTTATAAAAGAATACAGACAACGAGAAGGCCTTGATTACTTTGATACATATTCTCCAGTAACGAGAATAACATCCATTAGGATGATACTTGCAATTGCAGCTTTGTAGAATCTCGAAGTACATCAAATGGATGTGAAAAATGCCTTTCTAAATAGAGATTTAGATGAAGAAATCTACATGGAACAACCTGGGAGTTTTTCTGCTCTAGGACAAGAAAACAAAGTCTGTAAATTGGTGAAGTCATTGTATGGCTTGAAACAAGCTCCAAAACAATGGCATGAAAAATTTGATCATGTCATGATGGAATGTGGATTTAAAATCAACGAGTGCGATAAATGTGTTTATATCAAAGACACTGAAAATGGCTATGTCATTTTATGTCTTCACGTTGATGACATACTTCTTGTTGGAAGCAACGATAAGATGATTAAAACTACTAAAGACATGTTAAATTCAAGATTTGACATGAAAGATATGGGCTTAGCAGATGTGATACTTGGAATTAAAATTTCAAGAACATCAGAGATAATTGTCCTAAGTCAATCACATTATGTGGATAAAATTCTTGATAAATTTAACAAGAATGATTTTAGCATGGCTAGAATACCGATAGATACCAGTCAGCATCTATTAAAGAACAGAGGCGAGAGTATCTCTCAAGTAGAATACTCTAGAATTATTAGAAGGCTGATGTACTCGATGAGTTGTACAAAACCAGACATAGCCTACATAGTTAACAAACTGAATAGATACACGAGTAATCCAGGAGCTAACTAATGGAAAGGAATAATAAGAATACTAAGGTATTTGAGATATACTCGTGATTATGGAGTGCACTATACTAGATATCCGACAGTTATTAAAGGATACAGTGACGCTAATTGGATATCTGATATACAAGACTCAGAGTCTACAAGTGGATTTGTGTTCACACTGGAAGGTGTAGCTATATCATAGAAATCCTCTAAACAGACGGTTGTAGCCAGATCCACTATGGAATCTGAGTTTATAGCCTTGGACAAGTGTGGTGAAGAGGCTGAGTGGTTATGTCACTTCTTAGAGGATATTTCTAGATGGTCAAAGCCTGTGCCAGCAATTTACATATATTGTGATAGTCAATCTGCAATTGGTAGGGCACAGAGTAACATGTATAATGGTAAGTCTAGACACATACGTCGTAGACATAATACCATAAGACAACTACTCTCAACTGGAGTTATCTCTATTAATTATGTGAAGTCAAAGGATAATATTGCGGATCCGCTAACTAAAGGTTTGAATAGAGAGTTAGTTGGAAAATCATCGAAAGGAATGGAACTTAAGCTTTTGGAAGAATAAGTTAATACAATGAAAACCCAACCTAGTTGACTAGAGATCCCAATATATAGGTTCAAAGGGACAACCTAATTGTAAATACTTAATTAGATTACTGTGGAGGTTCTCTCCTATCCATTCCTATGAAAAAACAGTGATACCCGTAGAGGAAAGGATAAGCAATAGACTTTTAATGATTCTTACGTGCGGAGTAGAACGGACTACTTTTAATAAGAAATCACTTATTTGAGAGAGAAGTGGGGTTGCTTCTAAGAGAATTGTGTAAGGCGCAATTCTTAAAAACTCTTGCAGAACTAGGCAGATGTTCACGACCATAAAAGAACATAACAATAAGAACTGAACTATGTCAAGAAGAATTCTGTGTAAAGTATATCATCGTTTACACAAACGGCAGAACAGTTCAAGGACATCGCGTCTACTGATCAGCTAGTAAAGTAAATATACTTTCATAAGGGAAAGTTCAAAGGATAACACCTACCTATCCTATGCAGGATTCAGACGTTAAACTTTATCACCAAGTCTTCCGTGTCTCTGTTAAGTTCCATTCATGTGGGGGATTGTTGAAAAATAAGTATGGTGAATGAAAAATTTAAAGCTCACTTTTTGATTTTCTCAACTCTCTACCCTTTCATTTTTTGTAACTCTTGTAATTCTCTTGTTAATTGTGGGTTTGGAATTCGAAAGTCATTCTTGTGCCTATATAAACAAGTCCAAAGTTCCTCGTTTTAACACATCAAAAAATTTATCTTTGTCTTCTTCCAAGTTCTTTTCTCTTTCGGTGATATTGTTCGGGCATTAAGTCGGTTCGCTGGTACAACCAGTTCTACCGTTGTATCCTGGAAAATAGACGTTCATAATCTACGGTAGGAGACGAATCTGTTTTAAGGAAAATGTACTTGTATAGGCCTCGGTTTGCTTTCTTCTTCAGTTTTAATTCTGCAGTTTCTTTAATTTTTGTTTCTTGTTCATGTAATATGAAGTTTCTCGTTTTTATTTGATAAGGTGAATAACAGAATATTCAAATATACCATTTTTTTTCCTGAAATGTTGTGAGTGAAGGAACCACACACACGTCTCTGGCAATTCTAGAACAAGACTTATAAAGTTCAATTGTTGGATCAGGGTTCATCACTAAGTCTTCAAGTGCTCAAGTATAAAGAGAGATCATGGCTTCTTCTGTCAATCCGTAGGTCCACAATTTCTTGCGGTAAAGAAAATTGTAGAAGATTTTCTGGTCCATTTGGACTTGTGCGTCAATAAGGGTGGTGTTTGGATCCCTAAAATTTAGAATGAAATGTGTTCTTCCTTCCATTCGTACCTCAACAGAACTTGCTTTAGTGCTTGCTTGGTTATCTGCTTTCGAAACCACTGGCGGAGGGGAGGGGGATCCTGGGGGAGACCAGGACCCCCCAACTTTATGAATTTTTTTTTTTCAATTTTTTTTAAAATTTAATAACTAATCAAAACAAAAAATATTAAAGTCCAAACTTAACAACGAATGAACTAAATAAATAATGCCCAACAAAATTGATTCATCTAAGATCACTTCTTCTTCTACACAGACAGTTCACGTTCACGTCTTCCACCTTTGACACAAAAAAATTGATTGCGATTTCATCTTCAGCCTTTTTCAATTAAGCTGGAGATTTTTTTTTCTTGTTATGGTAGAACATTAATTCACAAAACAAATTCTAGCTCGAGTTCAAGTCGTGATTCTTTTGTTGTCGACGGGTTCTCAAATTGGAAGAAAAAACATGGTGTCAGAAAACATATTGGAAAATTTAATAGTGCACACAACCTAACCCGAATTGTTTGAATAATTCAATAACCAAGAACAAAGTATTGAGGCTAGTCTTTTCAAGCAATCAGAACAAATACGAAATGAGTATCAAATACGTCTAACTGCATCAATCGATTGTGTTCGATATCTTCTTGTAAGCTTTTTAAAGATTATGATTTATAAAAAAACATTAGATTCTCATAAAAATGGGCTCGGTAATTGTAGTTTGAGAAATAAAAATTTCTCCCTCGGCCCATCCATGATTGATGACCCCCCAGCTTAAAATGTCTAGCTCCGCCATTCGGAACCAAATGTACTTGAAATAGTTCCGGTCGTGGAGTGAGTGCAAAATTGTCCCTAGGTCACGGAAATTGCAATGGAAACATCTTGGTTGGTCCAAATGTTACTTAATATGCACCTATTATATTATTATTATTACACAGAGGAAATTGTATATTAATTGTTGCTATTCTTGATATTTAAGTTAATCATCTATTAGTTGTTGCTATCTTTAAATTAAATCTTCTATTAATTGTTACTTACAAATTAAATAACTATTCTTTTAATTTGTTAATATGTTTAGAGAAATAAATATAATTCCTCAGTAAAAAAATTATAATAATATGGTAAATATTATGGTAACAAAATTAGTACGCAAAAATAATGTATAATTAATGATAAACTACTTAAAAATTCATATTTGTCTTAAAAATAAATTTTTTACTTGATTTTATTTATTTTTAATTTGGAAATCAAACCTAGGTTGAAATAAGACACTTATTATATTTAGCAAATTTTTTCGTTCGATTTTCAGTCTTTCGCGAATGTGATTTCACGATATTCCCAACTGTTTTAAGTCATTATCAACTATAGTAAGATTCATGCATTTAGACAAGTTTAACTCTACGTACTTTAATTAATTTACGTGCAATTAATTATAATTAATAGTAATGCACTTTTTACATGTACATAGAGAGAATGGATGTAGATATATGATGTCAAATTTTAATTAACTCGCAAATGTACGAATTTATTAGAATATAGAAAAGTAGTAACGAGGTCGATCCTACAGAGACTGTAATGAGAAAAGTCTAATTTAATCAAAATTAACTATTATTCTAAGCTAGTTGAGTCGAAAAGAGTTTGGTTGAAATAATTTAACTGAAAGACTAATTAAATATGCTAAAAAGATGAATTGAAAATTTAAGTTGTGTAAAGTACCAAGGTTTCAGAATCCACCATTGTTTAACTTAGCAAATATCCAGTTATTGATTAATTCTCAAAAACAAACGACAACACGAAATCAATCTATTGTCGTCCCAAAAGATTTATCAATTAATTCCAAAAGAAGAGAATCCAATATAGGCTCCCATTATGCTTCAAACTTAAATTACTTAAGCGTTCCCCGTATCACATACAATGAGAAGAAAACAAAGAATCAAAGTTCTCCTAAGCATTCTATGTATCCCAAATTGATAAAAGATAACGAAAAATCAAAAGAAATTAATAGACATGTTTAAACATCAAGCATGAATTAATTAAATCATTATCTAACTATCAGAAATACATGATATTTAAAATGAAAGAGATTTTATTTAATTAATCTAATCAATAACAAACCGTGAACGTTAAAACTCTAAAAAATAATTAAACGAATAACAAAATAATCACTTAATTAAAACAAGGTTTCATCGTCTACCTTGGCTCAAGAAAATTAAAAGAACATAATTAAATTATAAAGACAAGAATTGATAGAACCCGGCATGGATTTAATGAGAAGAAATCTTCGAAAAAAAACTCTTGATCGACAAGTAGTTATCTTCTCTTCTTTCTTCCGTCTTCTTCCAAGTTCGGCTCCCAAAAATCCACCCTTGTTATGGGTTAAATACCCATATTTATACTATCCTAATTGTGTCCCAAAAGATCCCAAAAAGTTCTAAAATCCGCGGGCCAAAAGTTACCTAACAAGATTAGGACTAAAAATGGAAATAGAATTCCACTGACAAAAAATCACATTGGGCGATCGCCCAGGCCACCTTGTTCGCTCTCTACTATTGGTTGGCCACGCTAGGCGTTCGCCCAGCTTATTTCTTTTACTCTTTGCAGTTTGGTCCTTTCAGTTTTTACAGCTTCCAATTTGGTCTTTCAACTTTGAGTCTTGGTAATTTTAGTCCTCAAACTTTTATAACCTCAAACTTGGTCCTTCAACTTTCAATTGAGTGCAATTGAGTCCACATACTTTTGATACATCTTCTAATTTATTGCTATTTTCGTCCAATCTTTTCCAATTGTTTACAAACGAGTCAAAAACTGAAATGGAAACAATAATAACTAGATTAAGTAGAAAATCAACTATATGATGGGATAAATACTTAATTTAAAGGTCAAAATAAGTGTACAAAATACACTTATCAAACACTCTCAAATTAAACATTTGTTCGTCTTCGAACAAAAACAAAACAAAAATATAAATTTAAACTAAACTAATAGAATCAACAGGGAAATAATCAATGTTAAATTTCTTACCATATGCCTCAAGTTCGAAAATATAGCAACATGTTTAGAAGGACATTAAACAACAACACAAAAATTTTCACTTATCCGATGCTCGACCTTTTGTGAGTGTGTGAATAGTCAAAAATTAAACTTATACATGTATTAGACTACGATCAATATTGTGTTGTTGATATTTTTACAATTCTAAACCCTTTGTAGTCATTTATTCATCACACCTCTCGTAAATTCTCACACTTCTAATGCTTTTCTCTCCAATTCCAAAGTGTTCTAGCGAAATTGGTTTATATTGATTAGCACAATACTTTTTTCAAATAAAGTGGTAAAAATCAGAACTTGTATTCTTATAATTAGGATGGTGAGTGATTTTTGAATTCTTATCTTCAGTCTCTGAGGTTCTAACCTAGCAATTCTTACCAAGCACTTCTACTTCTTTTTTTTATTTATTCAATTCATGTTAACAGTTTTAGATCATGTGCAATACTTCTCTTTCACTAGCTTTCTATGTGACCTTTGTAGCAAGTTTTGGACTGGTGACTCCCAAGTTAGATGACTATAGGGCACCAGGTTTTAAAATATCCTAACAGACTAAATTACTCGAGTCCCATAGGCTAATAGAGAAGTGAAGATGTAAGTATATAAATATTTTTTTTCAATTTTTATTTATTTATATATATATGACTCATGTAGCGAGCTTTGGGTCGATGACTCCCAAGTCAGATGACCATAGGGTACTAGGTTTTTAGATACCCTAACAGGCTTAATTGCTCAAGTCAGATATTTTGTTTTATTTTATCAGCAATGAGTAGTGCTCAGTTTAGATTCCTTGATTATAACTGATTCAACCAAAGATGAGATCTAGAAAACCCAAACCATTAAAATTCTCAGAACAAAAGTAGTAACTTTAACACCTCCAAACTGTTCTCAAAACAGTTTGGTCACTAGCTTAAGGATGTAGGAGCGGAATTTTTCCTAATGATACTCAGTCAATAATATCAACACAAACACTCAAGTCATATTTCAATAAACGATAAGTCAATAGTGGCTATGTGCTTCCTTAATCAGGTCTAACATAGATAAGTATTCAGATAAAAGAACGAGTTCAAGTGTTGTATACTATTCTACTAAAAATGTGCTCGATTTTGAACAGATATCATCATTGGCGGTAGGATATTCAACAGTAACTAGACTCATGTAGCGAGCTTTGGGCCGAAGACTCCCAAGTCAGATGACCATAGGGCACCAGGTTTTTAGCTACCCTAACATGCTTAATTGTTCAAGTCAGATATTTTGTTTTATTTTATCAACAGTGAGTAGTGCTCAGTTTAGATTCTTTGATTATAACCGATTCAACCAAAGATGAGACCTAGAAAATTTAAATCATCAAAATTCTCAAAACAAAAGTATAACTTTAACATCTCCATTGTTCTCAAAACAGTTTGGTCACTAGCTTAAGGATGTAGGAACATAATTTTTCATAATGATACTCAATCAATAATATCAACACAAACACTTAAGTCATGTTTCCAATAAACGATAAGTCAATAGTGACTATGTGCTTCCTTAATCAGGTCTAACATGGATAAGTATTCAGATAAAAGAACGAGTTCAAGTGTTGTCTACTATTCTACTAAAAAGTGCTCGATTTTGAACAAATATCATCATTGGCGGTAGAATATTTAACAGTAACTAGACAAATAAACTATTAATTTTTTTAAATCAAAATTATTTCAGTTATACAGACCAGAGTGATAGCAAATTCAAAAGAAGTTAAGTATCCTAATACTTTTTAACCTACCCCCAAATAAAAACATTACATTGTCCTCAATGTAATATGTAATAGAAAAATAAATCAAATGAAGTACGGAAGAGATCAGTTACTCTCCAGAGATAAATGTAGAGAAGATGGATCTGGCTGGCCGAAGGTTCGGTTGAAAGGGCTCAGATGTAGTGCTAGGGTCCTTGGTCAAAAGATGATTACCTAGATATTATCCAAGCGGCTCGCAAAGTAGGACATCTTGCGCTTGACACGGTGAGACTTAATAAGTGCATTAAACAATAAATAAAAATAAAAACTAATGAATTATTTAAACTATCTAAAACTAATGAAATATAAAGCAAGTAAATAAAAGGGTTAGAAAATGGGTTGCCTCCCATTAAGCGCTTATTTATAGTCATTAGCTTGACTTATTGTCTGGTAGCTTTATGGTACTTTGAATAGTGCTTTGGATGACCTGCTCTGCTTGCATCTATTGACTTTGCACTATTTTTCGTTTATCCTCAAAAAGTTAAATACGTGCTCCTCAATTTTCTGTTTCCAGTTAGTTGTATCCATGACAGGTGCTAATTCAAGCAAAACATTCACTTCTTTTATAGCACTATCAATATCAAAATAAGAACCAAAATGAGTTAAGCACATGTTTAAAGCTTCATCACAATTAGTATAAACAAAAGAATCATCATCTAATGCTTCTATCATGTCAACATCAGCAACATCCTCATAGTCATACGGTTGCTTATTGACATTAAAAACATTCAATTGTATTGTCATGTTGCCAAAAGATAGCTGCATAACTCCATTCCTGCAATTAATAATAGCATTAGATGTTACTAGAAAAGGATGACAAAAAATAACAGAAATATGTCTTGTAGAATCTCGTACCGATTGAGTATCAAGTACAATAAAATCAACAGAAAAATAAAACTTGTCAACCTGTATCAAAACATCCTCTACAATTCCACGGGAGACTTTCACAGATCTATCAACAAGTTGTAAAATAACATATGTTGGTTTTAACTCGCCTAGTCCAAGTTATATGTACACAGAGTAAGGAAGAAGATTAACACTAGCTCTTAAATCTAGCAAAGCCTTCTCAATCTTATGGTTTCTTATGATGCATGAGATAGTAGGACAACCTGGATCTTTAAATTTTAGAGGGTGTTGCTTTGAATTATAGAGCTAACCTGTTCAGTTAAAAAGGCCTTTTTTGCGCACATGTAATTGTCTTTTTTTTTCGTACATAAGTCCTTCAAGAACTTAGCATAAGCAGGAATTTGCTTAATAGCATCAAATAAATGAATATTTATACTTACCTGCCTGAAGATTTCCATCATATTTATACTTAACTGTGTACAATTGCTTATAAGAAAAAATAAAATAAAATAGTAAAAAATTAAATGAAAATATATTTGCTACTAAGCTCTAAAAAAAAAAAACATACCAAAATAATAATAAATAAATGTCCAAATGCGATCGACAAACACACAAAAAAACAAAAAAAAAACAAAAAAATTTAAGTCAAGTTAAAATGGGTTAAAAAGCACATTTTAATTAGTTGGGGTGTGGATTTGTTAAATATAAAAAAAAAAAAAATTAAAATGTCTAAATGGGCTTTTAGCCCATTTTATTTAATTGTTGGGTTTGTTTGATTGTTTGGAGGGTGGGGTTTGAGTTTGTCGAATTGGGGGAGGGGGGGTTGAGTTTTGTTTGATTGTTGGAGGGTTTGAATTTGTCAAGTTTCACGACAAACTCAAACCCAAATATTTTTAAAAAAAAAAATTTTAAAAAGTCAAATTGGACAATTTTGCAGCCAAGTATATATAAAAAAATAATTAAGAAAGATCAAAATGGTCCCATTTTGATTGTTGGCTCGACAAACACACATCGAAATAAAAAAAATTAATAAAAAAAATTAAATGCTCGACATTATAAAAAAAAATACATAAATATAATTTCTTATTTGTTCATGTTCTATTTTTTTTTTTATTTTTTTGGTCGAACTCCAGTTAACAAAAAGTCGAGTTATTTGACAAATTTTTGTATTTTTTTCTTTATTGTATTTTTTTAGAGTTACTCAACAAAACCAAAGTCAAATCTTTTAAAAAAAAAATAGCAAAGTCAACAAAAGCTAATTTTATAAAAATTTAATGCAAATTTATAGGACAAAATAGTGATAGTTGGATGGCCAATGCCCAAAAAAAAAGTTGGGGTAGATTAGTTACAAATTTGAAAGGTTTGGACAAAAAGCATAAATTATAAAAAATGAAAAAAATGTCAAAATAAAATTGGGCTACTTTTTAAAAGTTGTAGGACTTCATTTATATTTATATTTTATTTTGTTGTTATTAGTTTTTTTTTTTTTTTTTTAAGAGGTGGACAAAATAAAATTTGTAACAAAATTTAAAGATCGGGGATGGCGAAAGCTAAAAAAAAAGTTATGGGTAAATTTGTTATAAAATGAAAATATTGTGGACCAAAAGTGCAAATTACAAAAAAAAAAAAAAAGTGCTAAAAGCCCACACAAATTAAAAAAAAAAAAAATTTAATTTTTCCCACTTTGCTGAGTAACTCGACAAAGTGGGCGGCAAAGTGGGAAAAATTAAAAAAAAAATTTCCCCCACGAGTGGGAATAATAATAATAATTTTTTTTTTATATTTTGTCATGAAAAAGTCTACCTACTAAAAAAAAAAAAATTGCGTGAACAGTAACTTTCCGTTGCACGTACGTGGAAAATGTATTAAAAAATTGTAAGTTTTAAATATAATTGAAATGACAAAAAAATATATGAAATTAAAATATTTAAACAAATTTGAAAAATATTAAAAATAAAAAAAATTTTGTTTCTCGAGTTACTCGAGAAAGTGAAATTTTTTTTTTTTTTTAATACTAACTTTGCCGAGTTATGAGGCAAAGTGGGGAAAAAGGAAAAAAACAAAATTTTAAAACTTTACTTAGTCATGGATTAACAAAAATTCATTTGACATAGAAAACGATCACCGAAAAATATAAAATTTTCAGGGAACATAGAATACTCATGTAGCTACCACATATCAAAATTTGATAGAAATGCTAACCGAAACATCCTAGTTAGTTTTTCGGATTCATGCTGTCACAGTTTACAAAATTGTCCATAAATTGAGTTATATAACATGAAATTATGTAAAACCAAAGTCAATGGTTAAGTAACCCATATGGCTATCGTCTCCAACTGAAATTATGTAAAAATACTTAATATATAAGGTGCAGTAAATTTTTGAGTTGGACAACAGAAACTGCATCTTAGAAAAACATGAAGTTTAGCAAAACCTTTCAAGTTCACATCATTAATGTGTAACTAAAATATGGGAATCCACTAAAACTACCACAAAACCAATGTCCACAAATGTTTAAGAAGATATGTAAGTTTTTTGATTGGTTTATAATATCGATTCCGACACGCCGACGGCATAAATCTGAAAAACAGCCTAGGAGGTTTCGCAGTGAGTATTTTAGTATGCCTAAACATGCCGTCGGACTACCAATTTTTTATATGTGGTAGCTACCTGAGTATTCTATGTCCCCTGAAAATTTCGTATTGTTCGGTGATCGTTTTCTATGTCAAAGAATTTTTTTTTACTTCATGACCAGGTGAATAAAAATTTCAAAATAAGGGCAGTGTTACTAAAATTTCTTCACCCGGTCATGGAGTAACAAAAATTTGTTTGATATAGAAAACGATAACCGAAAATTATGAAATTTTTAGGGAACATAGAATACTCATTTAGCTACCACAAAATTTGATAGTTCGACGGCATGTTTCGGCTTACTAAAATGCTCACCGAAACGCCCTAGGCAATTTCTCGGATTCATACGGTCGCAGTTTATAAAATTGTCCATAACTTGAGTTATATACCATGAAATTATGTGAAACCAAAGCCAATGGTTAGGTAACCCATAGAGCTATCGTTTCCAACTGGAATTATGTAAAAATACTTAATATATAAGATGCAGCATATTTTTGAGTTGGTCAACAGAAAGTGCAGTTTGGAGAAACAATTCACCCAATCATGGAGCAAAAAAAATTTCTTTGACATAGAAAACGATCACCGAACAATATGAAATTTTCACGGAACGTAGAATACCCATGTAGCTACTACATATAAAAATTTGATAATCCGACGGCATGTTTTGACACACTAAAATTCTTACCGAAACATACAAGGTAGTTTTTCGGATTCATATTGTCGCAATTTACAAAATTGTCCATAACTTGAGTTATATTACATGAAATTATGTGAAACCAAAGCCAATGGTTAGGTAACCCATAGAGATATCGTTTCCAACTGGAATTATGTAAAAACACTTAATGTATAAGCTGCAGCAAATATTTAAGTTGGACAACAAAAACTGTAGTTTAGAGAAAATGAAATTTACCAAAACCTTTAGGAATCAATTGTATTTCGTCATTTGTTCTCCATAACAACTGGAGATAAAAAAGTATCAAATTTGATGACTTATGAAGGGAAAAATGAATATATATTTACTATAATGTATAAGAAGTCAATAATTGCGGCTAAAACACACTAATATATATATATTAAAATAAATAAAAGAAAAGAAAAGATGAAGAAGTCAAAAATTGCGGCCAAAGTTATTAGTTTAATATAAAAAAAGTGTCAAAAGATTAGGACAAAATGGTGAGATTTGGAAGAAATTAGGAATACTAAATCAATAAAACGACGTCGCGTTGGTTGAAGGGTGAATAGTAAACAGGTGATGGACACTTATATTATAGTAAAGACATATATATATATATATATATATATATATATATATAATCATACCAAAGATGAAATTAAA
The DNA here is from genome assembly GCA_030279155.1 of Forsythia viridissima. Classification (NCBI taxonomy): domain Eukaryota; kingdom Viridiplantae; phylum Streptophyta; class Magnoliopsida; order Lamiales; family Oleaceae; genus Forsythia; species Forsythia viridissima. Next base: position 1,764,522 of record CM059042.1, on the reverse strand, counting down.
TAACATTTTTTTTTCAAATAATTAATAGATGGAATTAAAAATAGGGGTGCATTGAAAATATGGTTGTTCTTAATATTAGCACGCCCTCTCAAAATATATCAATGTAGTGTGGGTATTAGCGGTTACACCAACACCAAATACCAATATACCATACCAATGCTCTCCAAGAGAATCTTAGTTTTGCCCTCTCGAAAGTAAACTCCATCGATAAATCTTAAAACAAAAAACTATATAAGAGTTTTTTCTTTTTCTTTTTTCCAAAAGTTGTTTATATAGATTTTGACAAAAACCAAAATTCATGTGTATTATTCAATATAAAGTTAGTGCATTTTTTCTATAGGTTGGAAGATAAAGTGAATTACATGGATATTCATGAACTTCAAAATAAAATAATTCATGAATAAACCATTACAAAAACTTAAAATTTAGTCATGAACTTTCAAAATTTCACATATAAGTTCTCATAAAAACTCAAAAGAGATTACTTAATTTACTTTCTTTTTTTGACAAATCCACTTCAATTTAGGACTGCATTATGGGCTAAACTTTCGAAAGTTAATATTAAATGAGAAATTCAAATCATTAAAATTTATGTGTGTATTCGTGTGTGTACGTGTGTAAAGAAAATTATTAACTAATGCCATTGTAGGACTTAACAGAATAAGTAAGAATAAGTAAATTTCAATTTAAGTCTATTGTTTTATGATTTTTTTCCCTTCCATTTTGATTATCCTCGTTAAGCCTTTCTTGGCGTGTATAGACTCTCTTCCAAAGATTGCTTCTTTTGAGTACGGACTTCAAACTCTCTCTCGCCTCTCTATCTTTCTGCACAAATTTCCTAGTTGAATAGTCATTCCTTCACGCACCGCTCTTATGCATATTTGGAATACGATATATGCTAATACGTTTTACTTTAGTGTATATACCAAACATGACATACTAAATAGCCTTTTATGGGCTAAACTTAATTTTGCGCATTAGCAATTTATCAAAAAAAAAATGTAAATTATTTATGTCGATCGATATCTCTTCAACACGTGCACTCTTATAAACATATACACGTATATGTAATAAATGTTGTAAAAAAAACAAAATAAAGAATTTTTTCCCGCGACAACATTTATATAGGATATTTTATATTTTAGTTAATGAGTTACTAAATGAAGCATCGAGTTAAGAAGTCACACAATGAATTACTAATGTGGTGTTTTCTTTGCGTTTGAGTTTTGAGTTTTGAATTCATTTTGTGTTTTGTGTTTTGAGTATTTGTTTTGAGATTTTTAAAAATAAGTTCTTTTTGGAAATTTTGAAAATTGTTTCTAAAAATAGAAAACTCGAAAACGCGTTTATTTGAAATTTTTTAAAAATTTGGACTTATTTGAATTAAAAACATTGATTTCTAATGGACTCGAGTGCTTAGGAGAGCAGGTGTAGAAATCGAAAAATACAGTAGATTATGTACCCGTACATATGGGCAGCAACCTTTGTGACAATTTCAAAGCAGCGGTACCAGGTGGAATCTAGTAGGAGTAAAAATGCTATATATATAAAGGGAGTTTGTGTATAATGTGCAGGGGAGTAGAAAATCTCTGGTGGCCGGCGCTGACCAGTCACTGTATGAAGGTGGCGGCTGGTGGTCCAAGTACAGGTGAATCTGCAGCCCACAGCAAAACCCTCTTTTCTTTTCTTTGGAAATAAACACTGCAAACTGCCAAGTTTTTGCCATATTCGATAATTCTAAATTATAAAAATGTGTTTTCTCGTATACTTTGTTGTTGTAATCTATTACCCCACCCCACCCCCACCCCCACCCCCAAACAAAAAAAAAAAAAAAAAAAAAAGAAGTATAATCTATTTTCTTTTATTTGAACCAACACACAACCTTTAGCTTAAGATTACTTCAAAGAATATTCAATTATCAAATTTCAATGGCATTATCATTTAAATCATTTTGCTTACTTCACAAGAAATAAATGTTTTGAATTTTAATATTAATGAGACGTAAGTGATAATTTTACCAATCTCGGCCAATCGTGCTGCCATAAACAATAATGAAAATTCAAAGAAGATTTGAAGGTGAAATAATGAAAAGAATACATACACAATATGTATATGAGTAAATTGATCAAATTAAACCGCGGACTTAGAAGCATTACATGCATGATTTGAATACAAATCGACCCAAAAACAAAAGATCAAGAACACATACGCCAATCTTCCACAGTAAATCGATATATTCATATACCGATTCACATATGTATATACTCACACAGAAGTGACATAAATATTATTGGGCACTTGTGAAGGGGAAAAGGCCAAGAAAATCAGCAAAACCATGATCAAAACTGGGACAAGGAGGAGAATTGGTGGCGGCGGCGGAAGTGGTGGCAGAACCAGTGGCAACACCAAGAGTGATAAAGTTAACAAAACCATTATTATTACGTACCATCTTAAACTAAAATACCTGAACATCAAATTCTTCAATGGCCTTTGAGTTTCACTACTTTTGACCTCAAATGCTAGCCTTTCCTCAATCCTGTACATCTTCATCTTCATCCATTACAGTCAAACGCTCCCAAATTCGTGTTGTTTCGCGTTTTACGTTTCTAAGTGTTGTGACCCGGCCGTTTTCAGCCCCCTTGACCCTTGTCCAATTTATGTTATAACTGAAGGGAGATGAATGACTTGGCGTTACGAGGGTGAAGGTGGGACGGGTCTCCGTCAAGACGACACGTCACCAGACAACGCACAAATAATGTCAAAGTTTGGGTTAGATTCATGGTACCATGACACTGTCTGTTTTTTCTGTAATATTAAGGTGGGAAAAATTACAGTTAGAGTCCCCAACTATTAAAAATATAGCAAGGAAGATATTACAAGACCCCAACTTTTCATTTTTATAATATTTGTGTCTGAGTTGATGAAAGTTTGTTTGGTGTAGATTATAAACTAGTTTATTTGACCAAAATAATTTATTTTACCAATAATTGTCAAAATACTATGTTACAAAGACAAATTTTTTGATCCAATAAACTATTTTTTATCAAATAAACTATACAATTTTTGATAAATTTTATTTATGTATTAATAATACAACAATACCCTTATGTTTAATTAACAAAAAATAAATAAATAACGAAAGACAAAATATAATAAAAGATGAGGATTGGTGATAGATTTTTCTGTTTTCTTTCAATTTCTTTTTTTTTCTTTTTAATTAAAAATAAAGATAAATTTTCTTTATTTCGCCTTGTGTTCTTGGTGATATTGATTAATGATATTGGTTGGTTTGGTGTTCAAAAAAAATATAGTCTTTCTAATGAAAAATGTGTTTTTAATAATAAAAAAGGGTAAAACTATCTATTCGGGACTTGATTGCTACAAATATAAAAGGTTGAGGATTGAATATGTCAAAATAATAGGTTGAGACCTACCTGCTACATTTCCAATAGGTTGGGGACCTGAACTATAATTTTCCCTCAATAGATTACATGAAATTGAAGGCACGTTCGGTAGTCATTTTTTTTCTAAAATATCATATTTTTGCCTACAATTTTTGACTTTTTAACTTTTTTATACTACAAAAAAGTTTGAAAAGTCAATAAAGTAAAAAAAAAAAAAAAAAAAAACCTATTTTTTTCCAAATAAACTACATCGAACATGCCCGAAATACTGTTTCTCACTAGAAAACTGCCTTTGATTAGGTTTAGATGTCACCCACTTGGTTTTAATTTTTGATTTTTTTATCCCTCCTTTTGGGGGCTAAATTCATTGGCAACTTGGATAAACCAAAGAGGGAAAAAGAAAAAGTTTTGTTAGTTTATGTTATACCGGTTCCGATCTCATGCCCACAGTGGACACGAGATATGTTGCCCACAGTTAATGTGGCATGACCATGTCAAAAAAATTTGACATGTCAACCGTACCACGTCAACAATTAAATGTAAGGGTTTCAACCCAATTAATCAACCCCCTTCAAATTTCTTCACATCCGGCTCCACTACTCTTTTATTCCCCCATCGTCCAACCCCACCATCCCACCCTGAGCAAAAAATAATTTATTCCACCCCACCCCACCTGTCAGGTCCAGAATCTTCGTCGCCGGCTCCACCATTTTGCGATGAAGACTTCTTCTCTACCATGACTTTCGGACTTGCGCCACCGCCAACCACCAAGATAATCCAAAAAAAGCTCAGAAATTTTGTTGCCAAACAAGCTATAGCCGCTACACACAGCAACAAGTATACTATGGCTAGATCAAGAAAAGTACCCACTAAATCTCTCAAATTCCTAAAGTGCACAGCTTTGCATATAATGAACAATTTAATTACGATCTACTAGTAAGGGTTGTTAGAATCTATGTACTATAGTATATAATTTATACATAATTCTTTAATACTTGAACTTAAATACATAATATAAAATGTGTGACGGTACACGAACAACTTGATTTTTGTAACAGTTTTCACAAGTATTTGTGATGGATTTAAAACTTCTGAAGTCTTATGAAGTTTTATTATCTGAAATTAGAAAATTTGTGTCCCCAAAATCTTTTATAACAAAATATAATTTACAATGGACATTCAAATAATTGTTGTGAAAATTCATAGGCACGTTCAATTTAAGGTCGCTTGTGCAATTTCCACTTCTTCGAAGGGGCAGGATCAAGCTTTTTGTAGCCATTCATCTACAAGAAGTCTTTTACCATGGTTTTATCCCTTGAACAATTTGATTTTTCTCATGCCCCGAAACAATATCTAGAGCAACAAATTCAATTAATCAAAGTTCATAAGTCACAAATTTCAACCCCGTCATCAATAGTCCAACAAAACTAATAGGCCAACACTTAGCCTTTTAGTATACTTTATTCAATGAGAATGGTGTTTTTCGAAAACATGATTGTTGACCTCCAAAAGTATACTATCTATGTGTCAACAAGTCTCTAATCACTATTCTGTCAACATTTATGTTACCTGCATACTTGGACACGTAGAAATAAATGACTATCCAATTATTTCTTCCCATTTATCGGTATTCTTTGAAATTAACAATCTAGTGATTGTGTGTTTATTTTCTTGACGATGACAATCTAGGGTTCCTTTGCACTTTGTAGATGAAAAGTATTTCCAAAACAACATGAAAACATATTTATTAAATTTCTTAAAAATTCTGAATTTTTACTATTTATGTATATACTCACACAATATTAGGCACTTGTGATCGGGAAAATTAAGGCCAAGAATATCAGCAGCACCATGATGAAAACTGGGACAAGGAGGAGAATCGACGGCGGCGGTGGAAGTGGTGGCAGAACCAGTGGCAACACCAAGAGTGATAAAGTTAACAAAACCATATACCTGTACATCAAACTCTTCAATGGCCTTTGATTTTCACTGCTTTTGACCTCAAATGCTAGCCTTTTTTCAATCCTAGTACATCTTCATCTTCATCCATTAGTGTCAAACAATTGCTTTATCTGTTTCCATTGTGGTGCAACCATTGAACCATACATATATATATAGAGAGAGAGAGAGAGAGAGAAGGTGGTATGGGTATGGGTCTTCGTCAATCCGACACGTCACCTGACAACGCACAAAGGTCATGTCAAAGTTTGGGTTAGATTCATAGTACCACCACAGTGTTTTTTGTCTAATATTTTGGAGTGACATGAAATCTGCCTTTCATTAGGTTTAGGTTTAGGTTTCTCCACTTGGTTTTATTTTACGATTTTTTATACCTCTTTTTGTGTTTAAGACTTGTTTGGTGTAGTTTGTAAATCAATTTTTCAATTAAAAATAGTTTATTTGACTAATAATTATCAATAATATCATGTTATAAAGGTAAATTTTTTGGTCAAATAAAATATTTTTGATCAAATAAACTAATTTATAAATTATACCAAGCTGACTCTAAATTCATTGTAAACTTGGATAAAACAAAGAGGGAAAAATGTAAATTTTTGTTTTAGTTTTGGTTGTACTTTTATTAATCTGTGATTATCATTTGGGCTGAATAACAAGCAATGTTGTTTGAGATTATCTAATTATAAGTGAAGATCAAACTTAATAACATTTTTTATTAAAAATGAATTTTAAGATAGAACTAACCTAAAAAGTAGTTTTATTGAACCCGGTCGGTCTGACTAGAAAATCGGCAACCTAATATCCCAATCGGTCATCGAACTGTTTATGACTCGAAAAAATCGCCAATTTTTTAAGAAATCCGGTGATCCATCCACGTCATCACATAATAATTTTATTATTATTATTATTATTATTATTATTATTATCATATTCTACTCAAAAGATTCTACTTCTCTACTCTATTAATGAGATGTTAATGCAATGAATTATAATAATTTATGTTATATTTTACAAGAATTAGTTGATGATACTAGTAATCTCATAATTATTTTGCTAAATACATTTCTGATGATGATGATTTTCTAATATATATATATATATATATATATATATATATATATATATATATATATATATATATATGTTTTGTTTGATTTGGATTTGCAGAGTGATATTTAGTCACAAAATTAATATAAGGTTATTGAAGTGTAATAATCCATATTTAAGAAAAATAGATTTATCGGTTCGACATGAATTGATTTACCGGATCACCGGCTGAATGAGCAATCTGATGACCCGCCTCCTTGTCCAGGTCGATGTCCAGGCCGGCTATGCTAAAAAGTTGACATTATTTTTAGTATTCTTGTAGTTTAACTAACTACGAGAAAAATCGTTCTTTTGAAATGGAAAGACACGGTGGGGAAGTGTCCAAATGTGATGTAATGGGACTTATTGGTGCTCCAATAAGTTTTAGGTTTGGTTTAGTATTGTTGTGCTTTTAATAGAATTAATTTTTAATGTGTTGTAGAAATAATCAGTTGTGGAAACAATTAGACAAGTGTTTGGTAAAGTTTTATTTTAAAATTGTTGTATGTTTCAAAATCAACATTTAAGTAGATGATTATGTAGGATGTCGTGGAAAAACAATGATAGGATGATGAAACTCTACTACGTTCATGCATTTGACTAATTACCAATGCTAGAGTATAACACGTGACTAGTGTAACATGTAAATTGGGGTTTTACTCTTTTATTTTTCAAAAAAGAATAAAAATGATTTTGATTGAATAATAAAGTTGATATTCAATGTCGATTGCTCAATCAAATTATAATTTGAAAAATGTACATCCATTATACAATCATTGAACATTTTCAATTATGCTACTAGTGGTACAAGTTGATGTGTGACTTCTTTTTCAAGATTAATGGCCACTTCTGAATCTAGCCATTTTTATCCCAATTTGGCAGTTGAAAATCACGACAAAAAGATTGTAAATAAATTAAGGTGGTTTTCGTACAACATTGACGATTTTAAAAAGGGTAAATAGAGGTTCGGATCTTTGAACTTTGTTACGATCGAATTCCGAACTTTCAATTTCTAGTACTCAAAATCTCAAATCTTTCAATTTCTAGGGTCATTTTATTTCAAATCTTTCTTATCTAGACAAGACTTAAAAATTTGTAATATTTATGTGAGACGTGAATTTGAAATACTCTATCTCTCACAAGAAACTCTTTTTGATTGGGAAAATTTCACTCCATGACATGAACTTACTAGTTTATTTTATATTTATCACCTAACTTCGATTTGTTTAAATTTGATCCCCATACTTCCAATTTTATTTAGTATGAGCATTTTGTTTTTTGATTTTCTCAACTCTCTATCCTTTCATTTTTTGTAACTCTTGTAACTCTCTTGTTAATGGTGGGTTTGGAATTCGAATGTCATTCTTGTGCCTATATAAACAAGTCCAAAGTTCCTCATTTTAACACATCAAAAAATTCATCTTTGTCTTTTTTCAAGTTCTTTTCTCTTTCGGTGATATTGTTCGGGCATTAGGTCGGTTCGCTGGTACAACCAGTTCTACCGTTGTATCCTGGAAAATAGACGTTCATAACCTACGGTAGGGGACGAATCTGTTTGAAAGAAACTGTACTTGTACAGACCTCGGTTTGCTTTCTTCTTCAGTTTTAATTCTGCAGTTTCCTTAATTTTTGTTTCCTGTTAATGTAATATGAAGTTTCTCATTTTTTTTATAAGGTGAATAACAATCTTAAAACAGATCATTGATAAACTTATATTACATGTAAAACAGTGAATTACATACGTATAAAACTAGTTGATTTATAAAGCTGAGTAAATTACATACGTATGAAACTAGTTTGGTTGGAGTTTTCTTGATTTGTGTATTCGCAAAACTAGAAGGCTTTGTCAAAAGGATCTAAACTGTCTAATGAGAGCTTGGGATTTAAGTGGTCCAATTGTGACCCCCTTCCTCACCTGGTGCGTGTTATTCAAATCAACAAGACAAAAAGAAATTGGTTAATATTTGTTTTCTAGGATTAGATTTTCCATAATTTCATAAATGCAAGTGTAACTAAACTGAAAAACAGATTAGTTTATTCTGTTTATTTTAAAAGTGGAACTAAATTTTCCTCTTATCTCAGAAAATGGCAACTGATCCGATTGCTGAAGTTGTGGCTACTGAAAACCAGACTGTGGTACAAGTGCCAAGTTTTGCTGTGACCCAAACTGTGGCTCCAACTGGTCATGTAACTGTTCCAGTTAATCATGGAGAAAAACCTGAGAAGTTCAATGGATTGAATTTCAAAAGGTGGCAGCAGAAAATGCTATTTTATCTGACCACTTTGAATCTTGCGAGATTTTTGACTGAAGACGCTCCGAAACTCAAACAAGGAGAGGGAGATCAGCGCTGTTGAAGCTTGGAAACATTCTGATTTCCTATGCCGGAATTATATCATGAAAGACTTGGCAGATTCATTATACAATGTGTATAGTTCAATGAAAACGGCAAAGGAATTATTGGAGTCTTTAGACTGAAAATATAAAATCGAGGATGCAGGGGCTAAGAAATTTATTGTTGGCCGCTTCCTGGATTATAAAATGGTGGACTCAAAAACTGTAATCAGTCAAGTACAAGAACTTCAAGTAATCTTGCACGAGATTCATGCCGAGGGGATGGTTTTAAGTGAAACTTTTCAAGTCGCAACACTGATTGAAAAGCTGCCTCCGGCTTGGAAAGATTTCAAGAATTACCTGAAGCACAAGCGAAAGGAAATGAACATTGAAGAACTGATTGTTCGACTTCAAATTGAAGAAGACAACAAAGGTTCGAAAAAGAAAGGGTTCAATCCTCCAATGGCCAAAGCTAACGTTGTGGAGCATGGTCAAAGTTCTAAGACGAACAAAAACAAGTTTAGAAAAGGGCCAAAGATAGGACTGAAAGGAGGTGTGTCCAAGAAGAAATTTCTTGAAAAATACTACAACTATGACAGAGTAGGTCACAGATCGTTGGAGTGCAGGTTGTCGAAGAGGAACAATAAGAAAGAAGCCAATATGGTTGATGACATCACTCATGATGTGTCTTAAATGAACCTCACTGCTGTCATTTTTGAAGTGAATCTGGTGAGATCAGATCCAAGAGAATGGTGGATTGACACTGGTGTTACTCGACATGTTTGCTCCGACAATGAGATGTTTAGTGGTTTTGAAGAAACAGATGGAGAAAAGTTGTATATGGAAAATTCAGCAACCTCTGAAATCAAGGGCCATGGAAAGGTAGTTCTAAAGATGATGTCTGGGAAAGAGCTGACTCTAAACAACGTGCTCTATATGCCAGAGATTCGCAAGAATTTAGTATCCGGCTCGCTGTTGAACAAGTATGGATTTCGTATGTTGTTTGAGTCAGACAAAGTTATTTTGTCTAAGTCTGGAATGTTTGTAGGAAAGAGTTATGTAAATAATGGGCTCTTTAAGCTCAATGTTATGGCTATTAAGCCAAAAATGAATAAAATGAAAAACTCTTTCGTTTACTTGTTTGAGTCTTCCAATTTGTGGCATGGTAGACTAGGATATGTTAATTACGACACTTTGCGTAGACTAATTAACTTGAATTGCATACCTACATTTCAAATTGATAATAAACATAAGTGTGAAACTTGTGTTGAGGCAAAATTAACAAGGTCATCATTTCAATCTGTTGAAAGAAAAACTGAACCACTTGATTTAATTCATACCGATGTATGTGATTTAAAATCTTTACAAACAAGGGGAGACAACAAATATTTTATTACTTTTATTGACGATAGCACAAAATATTGTTTGTGTATTTGCTTAGAAGTAAAGACGAAGCTATAGAGAAATTTGTTCTCTATAAGAATGAAATTGAAAATCAACTCAGTAAGAAGATCAAAGTATTGAGAAGTGATAGAGGTGGTGAATATGAATCACCATTTGCTGAATTCTGTGCACAACACGGAATTAAACATGAAACAACAGCACTTTATTCACCTCAACAAAATGGTGTTGTTGAACAGAAAAATAGAATATTGAAAGAAATGATGAATGCAATGTTGTTAAGTTCTGAATTACCTCAGAACATGTGGGGAGAATCTGTGTTATCAGCTAATTACCTTTTAAATAAGGTACCCTGGAAGAAAGAAGATAAGAGCCCCTACGAGTTATTGAAAGGAAGAAAGTCTTCATACAAATACTTACAAGTGTGGGGGTGTTTTGTCAAAGTGGCAGTACCTACACCAAAGAAGGTGAAAATAGAACCAAAAACTGTTGATTGCATATTTATCGGATATGCACATAACAGTAGTGCTTATCGATTTCTTGTGTTTGATTCAAATTTTTTTGATATACACAAAAACACGATAATAGAATCGAGAAATGCATCATTCTTTGAACATGTATTTTCATACAAGTCCAAAGAAGAAGCGAGCTCTTCTAAACGGACATATGAGACTATGATTGAGAATAGTTAGGACCAAGAAGTAGAAGAGAAAGTTGAGATTGAACCAAGACGTAACAAACGAGAAAGGACAGAAAAATCTTATGATCCTGATTTTCTGACTTATATGCTAGAAACTGAACCTCAAAGCTTCAAAGAAGCTATAAACTCTTCAGAAGGACCTCAATAGAAAGAGGCAATTAAAAGTGAGATAGATTCTATTCTGCAAAACCATACATGGGAGCTAGTAGATCTTCCTCCAGGAAGCAAACCACTAGGCTACAAATGGATTTTCAAGAAGAAAATGAAAGCAGATGGAACAATCGAAAAGTATAAGACAAGGCTTGTTATAAAAGAATACAGACAACGAGAAGGCCTTGATTACTTTGATACATATTCTCCAGTAACGAGAATAACATCCATTAGGATGATACTTGCAATTGCAGCTTTGTAGAATCTCGAAGTACATCAAATGGATGTGAAAAATGCCTTTCTAAATAGAGATTTAGATGAAGAAATCTACATGGAACAACCTGGGAGTTTTTCTGCTCTAGGACAAGAAAACAAAGTCTGTAAATTGGTGAAGTCATTGTATGGCTTGAAACAAGCTCCAAAACAATGGCATGAAAAATTTGATCATGTCATGATGGAATGTGGATTTAAAATCAACGAGTGCGATAAATGTGTTTATATCAAAGACACTGAAAATGGCTATGTCATTTTATGTCTTCACGTTGATGACATACTTCTTGTTGGAAGCAACGATAAGATGATTAAAACTACTAAAGACATGTTAAATTCAAGATTTGACATGAAGGATATGGGCTTAGCAGATGTGATACTTGGAATTAAAATTTCAAGAACATCAGAGATAATTGTCCTAAGTCAATCACATCATGTGGATAAAATTCTTAATAAATTTAACAAGAATGATTCTAGTATGGCTAGAACACCGATAGATACCAGTCAGCATCTATTAAAGAACAGAGGCGAGAGTATCTCTCAAGTAGAATACTCTAGAATTATTAGAAGGCTGATGTACTCGATGAGTTGTACAAAACCAGACATAGCCTACATAGTTAACAAACTGAATAGATACACGAGTAATCCAGGAGCTGACTAATGGAAAGGAATAATAAGAATACTAAGGTATTTGAGATATACTCGTGATTATGGAGTGCACTATACTAGATATCCGACAGTTATTAAAGGATACAGTGACGCTAATTGGATATCTGATATACAAGACTCAGAGTCTACAAGTGGATTTGTGTTCACACTGGAAGGTGTAGCTATATCATAGAAATCCTCTAAACAGATGGTTGTAGCCAGATCCACTATGGAATCTGAGTTTATAGCCTTGGACAAGTGTGGTGAAGAGGCTGAGTGGTTATGTCACTTCTTAGAGGATATTTCTAGATGGTCAAAGCCTGTGCCAGCAATTTACATACATTGTGATAGTCAATCTGCAATTGGTAGGGCACAGAGTAACATGTATAATGGTAAGTCTAGACACATACGTCGTAGACATAATACCATAAGACAACTACTCTCAACTGGAGTTATCTCTATTAATTATGTGAAGTCAAAGGATAATATTGCGGATCCGCTAACTAAAGGTTTGAATAGAGAGTTAGTTGGAAAATCATCGAAAGGAATGGAACTTAAGCTTTTGGAAGAATAAGTTAATACAATGAAAACCCAACCTAGTTGACTAGAGATCCCAATATATAGGTTCAAAGGGACAACTTAATTGTAAATACTTAATTAGATTACTGTGGAGGTTCTCTCCTATCCATTCCTATGAAAAAACAGTGATACCCGTAGAGGAAAGGATAAGCAATAGACTTTTAATGATTCTTACGTGCGGAGTAGAACGGACTACTTTTAATAAGAAATCACTTATTTGAGAGAGAAGTGGGGTTGCTTCTAAGAGAATTGTGTAAGGCGCAATTCTTAAAAACTCTTGCAGAACTAGGCAGATGTTCACGACCATAAAAGAACATAACAATAAGAACTGAACTATGTCAAGAAGAATTCTGTGTAAAGTATATCATCGTTTACACAAACGGCAGAACAGTTCAAGGACATCGCGTCTACTGATCAGCTAGTAAAGTAAATATACTTTCATAAGGGAAAGTTCAAAGGATAACACCTACCTATCCTATGCAGGATTCAGACGTTAAACTTTATCACCAAGTCTTCCGTGTCTCTGTTAAGTTCCATTCATGTGGGGGATTGTTGAAAAATAAGTATGGTGAATGAAAAATTTAAAGCTCACTTTTTGATTTTCTCAACTCTCTACCCTTTCATTTTTTGTAACTCTTGTAACTCTCTTGTTAATTGTGGGTTTGGAATTCGAAAGTCATTCTTGTGCCTATATAAAGAATATTCAAATATACCATTTTTTTTTTTCTGAAATGTTGTGAGTGATCAAGGAACCACACAGACGTCTCTGGCAATTCTAGAACAAGACTTATAAAGTTCAATTCTTGGATCAGGGTTCATCACTAAGTGCTCGAGTATAAAGAAAGATCATGGCTTCTTCTGTCAACCGGTAGGTCCACAATTTCTTGCGGTAAAGAAAAGTGTAGAAGATTTTCTGGTCCATTTGGACTTGTGCATCAATAAGGGTGGTGTTTGGATCCCTAAAATTTAGAATGAAATGTGTTCTTCCTTCCATTCGTACCTCAACAGAACTTGCTTTAATAGTCGATGTGCTTGCTTGGTTATCTGCATTCGGAACCAAATGTACTTGAAATAGTTCCGGTCGTGGAGTGAATGCAAAATTGTCCCTAGGTCACGGAAATTGCAATGGAAACATCTTGGTTGGTCCAAATGTTACTTACATATGCACCTATTATATTATTACACAGAGGAAATTGTATATTAATTGTTGCTATTCTTGATATTTAAGTTAATCATCTATTAGTTGTTGCTATCTTTAAATTAAATCTTCTATTATTTACGTGCAATTAATTATAATTAATAGTAATGCACTTTTTACATGTACATAGAGAGAATGGATGTAGATATATGATGTCAAATTTTAATTAACTCGCAAATGTACGAATTTATTAGAATATAGAAAAGTAGTAACGAGGTCGATCCTACAGAGACTGTAATGAGGAAAGTCTAATTTAATCAAAATTAACTATTATTCTAAGCTAGTTGAGTCGAAAAGAGTTTGGTTGAAATAATTTAACTGAAAGACTAATTAAATATGCTAAAAAGATGAATTGAAAATTCAAGTTGTGTAAAGTACCAAGGTTTCAGAATCCACCATTGTTTAACTTAGCAAATATCCAGTTATTGATTAATTCTCAAAAACAAACGACAACACGAAATCAATCTATTGTCGTCCCAAAAGATTTATCAATTAATTCCAAAAGAAGAGAATCCAATATAGGCTCCCATTATGCTTCAAACTTAAATTACTTAAGCGTTCCCCGTATCACATACAATGAGAAGAAAACAAAGAATCAAAGTTCTCCTAAGCATTCTATGTATCCCAAATTGATAAAAGATAACGAAAAATCAAAAGAAATTAATAGACATGTTTAAACATCAAGCATGAATTAATTAAATCATTATCTAACTATCAGAAATACATGATATTTAAAATGAAAGAGATTTTATTTAATTAATCTAATCAAGAACAAACCGTGAACGTTAAAACTCTAAAAAATAATTAAACGAATAACAAAATAATCACCTAATTAAAACAAGGTTTCATCGTCTACCTTGGCTCAAGAAAATTAAAAGAACATAATTAAATTATAAAGGCAAGAACTGATAGAACCCGGCATGGATTTAATGAGAAGAAATCTTCGAAAAAAAACTCTTGATCGACAAGTAGTTATCTTCTCTTCTTTCTTCCGTCTTCTTCCAAGTTCGGCTCCCAAAAATCCACCCTTATTATGGGTTAAATACCCATATTTATACTATCCTAATTGTGCCACAAAAGATCCCAAAAAGTTCCAAAATCCACGGGCCAAAAGTTACCTAACAAGATTAGGACTAAAAATGGAAATAGAATTCCAATGACAAAAAATCACATTGGGCGATCGCTCAGGCCACCTTGTTCGCTCTCTACTATTGGTTGGCCACGCTAGGCGCTCGCCCAGCTTATTTCTTTTACTCTTTGCAGTTTGGTCCTTTCAGTTTTTACAGCTTCCAATTTGGTCTTTCAACTTTGAGTCTTGGTAATTTTAGTCCTCAAACTTTTATAACCTCCAACTTGGTCCTTCAACTTTCAATTGAGTGCAATTGAGTTCACATACTTCTGATACATCTTCTAATTTATTGCTATTTTCGTCCAATCTTTTCCAATTGTTTACAAACGAGTCAAAAACTGAAATGGAAACAATAATAACTAGATTAAGTAGAAAATCAACTATATGACGGGATAAATACTTAATTTAAAGGTCAATATAAGTGTACAAAATACACTTATCAAACACTCCCAAATTAAACATTTGTTCGTCTTCGAACAAAAATAAAACAAAAATATAAATTTAAACTAAACTAATAGAATCAATAGGGAAATAATCAATGTTAAATTTCTTACCATATGCCTCAAGTTCGAAAATAAAGCAACATGTTTAGAAGGACATTAAACAACAACACAAAAATTTTCACTTATCCGATGCTCGACCTTTTGTGAGTGTGTGAATAGTCAAAAATTAAACTTATACATGTATTAGACTACGATCAATATTGTGTTGTTGATATTTTTACAATTCTAAACCCTTTGTAGTCATTTATTCATCACACCTCTCGTAAATTCTCACACTTCTAATGCTTTTCTCTCCAATTCCAAAGTGTTCTAGCGAAATTGGTTTATATTGATTAGCACAATACTTTTTTCAAATAAAGTGGTAAAAATTAGAACTTGTATTCTTATAATTAGGATGGTGAGTGATTTTTGAATTCTTATCTTCAGTCTCTGAGGTTCTAACCTAGCAATTCTTACCAAGCACTTCTACTTCTTTTTTTTATTTATTCAATTCATGTTAACAGTTTTAGATCATGTGCAATACTTCTCTTTCACTAGCTTTCTATGTGACCTTTGTAGCAAGTTTTGGACTGGTGACTCCCAAGTTAGATGACTATAGGGCACCAGATTTTAAAATATCCTAACAGACTAAATTACTCGAGTCTCATAGGCTAATAGAGAAGTGAAGATGTAAGTATATAAATATTTTTTTTCAATTTTTATTTATTTATATATATATGACTCATGTAGCGAGCTTTGGGTCGATGACTCCCAAGTCAGATGACCATAGGGTACTAGGTTTTTAGATACCCTAACAGGCTTAATTGCTCAAGTCAGATATTTTGTTTTATTTTATCAGCAATGAGTAGTGCTCAGTTTAGATTCCTTGATTATAACTGATTCAACCAAAGATGAGATCTAGAAAACCCAAACCATCAAAATTCTCAAAACAAAAGTAGTAACTTTAACACCTCCAAACTGTTCTCAAAACAGTTTGGTCACTAGCTTAAGGATGTAGGAGCGGAATTTTTCCTAATGATACTCAGTCAATAATATCAACACAAACACTCAAGTCATCTTTCAATAAACGATAAGTCAATAGTGGCTATGTGCTTCCTTAATCAGGTCTAACATAGATAAGTATTCAGATAAAAGAACGAGTTCAAGCGTTGTATACTATTCTACTAAAAATGTGCTCGATTTTGAACAGATATCATCATTGGCGATAGAATATTCAATAGTAACTAGACTCATGTAGCGAGCTTTGGGCCGAAGACTCCCAAGTCAGATGACCATAGGGCACCAGATTTTTAGCTACCCTAACATGCTTAATTGTTCAAGTCAGATATTTTGTTTTATTTTATCAACAGTGAGTAGTGCTCAGTTTAGATTCTTTGATTATAACCGATTCAACCAAAGATGAGACCTAGAAAATTTAAATCATCAAAATTCTCAAAACAAAAGTATAACTTTAACACCTCCAAATTGTTCTCAAAACAGTTTGGTCACTAGCTTAAGGATGTAGGAACATAATTTTTCATAATGATACTCAATCAATAATATCAACACAAACACTTAAGTCATGTTTCCAATAAACGATAAGTCAATAGTGACTATGTGCTTCCTTAATCAGGTCTAACATGGATAAGTATTCAGATAAAAGAACGAGTTCAAGTGTTGTCTACTATTCTACTAAAAAGTGCTCGATTTTGAACAAATATCATCATTGGCGGTAGGATATTTAACAGTAACTAGACAAATAAACTATTAATTTTTTTAAATCAAAATTATTTCAGTTATACAGACCAGAGTGATAGCAAATTCAAAAGAAGTTAAGTATCCTAATACTTTTTAACCTACCCCCAAATAAAAATATTACATTGTCCTCAATGTAATATGTAATAGAAAAATAAAGCAAATGAAGTACGGAAGAGATCAGTTACTCTCCAGAGATAAATGTAGAGAAGATGGATCTGGCTGGCCGAAGGTCCGGTTGAAAGGGCTCAGATGTAGTGCTAGGGTCCTTGGTCAAAAGATGATTACCTAGATATTATCCAAGCGGCTCGCAAAGTGGGACATCTTGCGCTTGACACGGTGAGGCTTAATAAGTGCATTAAACAATAAATAAAAATAAAAACTAATGAATTATTTAAACCATCTAAAAATAATGAAATATAAAGCAAGTAAATAAAAGGGTTAGAAAATGGGTTGCCTCCTATTAAGCGCTTATTTATAGTCATTAGCTTGACTTATTGTCTGGTAGCTTTATGGTACTTTGAATAGTGCTTTGGATGACCTGCTCTGCTTGCATCTATTGACTTTGCACTATTTTTCGTTTATCCTCAAAAAGTTAAATACGTGCTCCTCAATTTTCTGTTTCCAGTTAGTTGTATCCATGACAGGTGCTAATTCAAGCAAAACATTCACTTCTTTTATAGCACTATCAATATCAAAATAAGAACCAAAATGAGTTAAGCACATGTTTAAAGCTTCATCACAATTAGTATAAACAAAAGAATCATCATCTAATGCTTCTATCATGTCAACATCAGCAACATCCTCATAGTCATATGGTTGCTTATTGACATTAAAAACATTCAATTGTATTGTCATGTTGCCAAAAGATAGCTGCATAACTCCATTCCTGCAATTAATAATAGCATTAGATGTTACTAGAAAAGGATGACAAAAAATAACAGAAATATGTCTTGTAGAATCTCGTACCGATTGAGTATCAAGTACAATAAAATCAACAGAAAAATAAAACTTGTCAACCTGTATCAAAACATCCTCTACAATTCCACGGGAGACTTTCACAGATCTATCAACAAGTTGTAAAATAACATATGTTGGTTTTAACTCGCCTAGTCCAAGTTATATGTACACAGAGTAAGGAAGAAGATTAACACTAGCTCTTAAATCTAGCAAAGCCTTCTCAATCTTATGGTTTCTTATGATGCATGAGATAGTAGGACAACCTGGATCTTTAAATTTTAGAGGGTGTTGCTTTGAATTATAGAGCTAACCTGTTCAGTTAAAAAGGCCTTTTTTGCGCACATGTAATTGTCTTTTTTTTTCGTACATAAGTCCTTCAAGAACTTAGCATAAGCAGGAATTTGCTTAATAGCATTAAGTAAAGGAATATTTATACTTACCTGCCTGAAGATTTCCATCATATCATTGATAGAATTACCTTGCTTTACTTTTGTGAGCCTCTGAGGAAATAGGGCTTTTGGAATGTAAGATGGCTCATTGTCCTCTTTGGAAGCTTCCTGGATTGAATCATCAGTTGGGACAGTACCTGGAGAAATTGGTTAAGATGTGTTTTACGTTGAGATATCCACTTTGTTGTCAAACAGTTTGCCACGTCTCAAAGTCTTGATGGATTTAGCTTCTTCCTGTTGGTTGCTAGAATCAGTCCCAATAATGTGCACTCTTTTAGGATTAGGAAATGGCTGACTAGAAAACTTTCCTTTCTCAATAGTTGTTGCCAACTGTTGAACTGATGAGGTCAGTTGTCCCATCATATTTTCTAGATTGGAGATGGATTGTGCTTGTGAGTTCTGTCTTGTGCGTATTTCATTCTTAAATTCAGCAATGGTGTGATTCTGGTGCTCTAATGCAGCTTGTGTAGCTTTTGTCAAATTTTGAATTGCCTCCTCCCATGGTTGTGGCTGTGAAAAATGTTGATTGAATTGTCTGGTAGTTTGCTGAGGGGCTTGACCTGCCGTACTATCCTGTTGAACACCCTGTGACCAAGAAAAATTAGGGTGGTCCCTCCATCTTGTGTTATATGTGTTGGAATAAAGATTGTACGACTGTTTCCTCATCATGTTGAAGGCATTCTCTAGATCAGTACATGCATCTAGCTCTGTAGGACTATTGACTGTCAACGAGGTCAACTTGCGAGAAATATTTTCTATCATGCATTTGACTTCTTTGGTTTCTGAGCTAGGTTCACTACTGCGAATCTCATAAATTCCTTTTTTTCTTTGGTTCAGTTTTAGAAGATTGACTCCGCTGTTGTGAATTGTCAGCCTGCTTTTGAAATAAGCTCCAAATCTCTGTAGCATTCATAGACATAAGCTCTCCACCGCTTGTGGCCATCAACCATTCTTGAATATGTTATAGTAATCCTTCCAAAAAATATTGGCATAAGTGCCATTTTTCATAACCGTGATGTGGACATTTCATAATTAGCCCGTTGAATCTCTCCCAAGTTTCATAGAATAGTTCTTTTTCTCTCTGCACAAACTCTGAAATTTTCCTGTGAATAGCATTAGTTTTGTGAACAGGAAAATATTTATTCAAAAATTTAGCAACCATTTGTTCCTAAGATGTAATACTATTGGCAGGTAACGTATTAAACCATGATCTAGATCCATCTTTCAGAGAAAAAGGAAACAGACGAAGTTTAACATTATCAGGAGAAATATTCTCATATTTAAATGTCTTACATACAGTATAAAAATCTGTCAGATGATTATAGGGTTCTTCACTATCTAAACCATAGAAAGATGGAAGACAATTAAGCACACTCGGTTTTAGCTCAAAATTCATATCAGTTACTTGTGGGTATTGTATGCATCAGGTGCTCAAATTAGCCAATGGACTAAAATAGTCTCTAAAAGGTATCTCCTCAATTTCATCACCCATAACGATTATTGCTCCGGTTCATTCAATCTTATCTAAATTGGTAGCTCGTTTTCGTTGGTGAAAAGTTCTTTCAATCTCACTATCTATATGTTCTAGCTTAATTTCTAGAGATCTACGACCAAGCATGCACAATGAAAATTTTTGATTTTTTTTAAATAAAAAAATCAAAATAAATAAATAAAATTCTAAATTATAACTAGTCAAGAGTAAAATTTACTAAGATTAAATTAACTTCCAAACGCAGTCCCCGGCAATGGCGCCAAAAACTTGATATCAAATTTTAATTAACTCGCAAGTGTACGAATCTACTGAAATATAGAAAAGTAGTAACAAGGTCGATCCCACAGAGACATCAATGAGGAAAGTCTAATTTAATTCAAATTAACTATTATTTTAAGCTAGTTGAGTCGAAAAGAGTTTGGTTGAAATAATTTAACTGAAAGACTAATTAAATATGCTAAAAAGATGAATTGAAAATTCAAGTTGTGTAAAGTACCAAGGTTTCGAAATCCACTATTGTTTAACTTAGCAAATATCCAGTTATTGATTAATTATAAAAAACAAACGACAACACGAAATCAATCTATTGTCGTCCTAAAAGATTTATCAATTAATTCCAAAAAAAGAAAATCCAATATAGGTCCCCCTTATGTTTCAAACTTAAATTACTTAAGCGTTCCCCGTATCACATACAATGAGAAGAAAACAAAGAATCAAAGTTCTTCTAAGCATTCTATGTATCCCAAATTGATAAAAAGATAACGAAAAATCAAAAGAAATTAATAGACATGTTTACGCACCAAGCATGAATTAATTAAATCATTCTCTAACTATCAGAAATACATGATATTTAAGATGAAAGAAATTTTATTTAATTAATCTAATCAAGAACAAACCATGAACGTTAAAGTTCTAAAAAGGAATTAAACAAATAACAAAATAATCACTTAATTAAAAAAGGTTTCATCATCTACCTTGGCTCAAGAAAATTAAAAGAACATAATTAAATTATAAAGACAAGAATTGATAGAACCCGACATGGATTTAATGAGAAGAAATCTTCGAAAAAAAACTCTTGATCGCCAAGTAGTTATCTTTTCTTCTTTCTTCCGTCTTCTTCCAAGTTCGGCTCCCAAAAGTTCTCCCTTGTTATGAGTTAATAACCCATATTTATACTACCCTAATTGTGCTTCAAAAGATCTCAAAAAGATCCAAAATCCACGGGCCAAAAATTACCTAACAAGATTAGGACTAAAAAAGGAAATAGAATTCCGTGGACAAAAAATCACACTGGGCGATCACCCAGTGATTTCCCGGGCGATCGCCCAGGCCACCTTGTTTGCTCTCTGCTACTGGTTGGCCACGCTGGGCGCTCGCCCAGTTTGTTTCTTTTACTCTTTACAGTTTGGTCCTTCCAGTTTTCACTGCTTTCAATTTGGTCCTTCAACTTTGGGTCTTGGTAATTTTAGTCTTCAAACTTGCATAACCTCCAACTTGGTCCTTCAACTTTCAATTGAGTCCCCATACTTCTGAGACATCTTTTAATTTATTGCTCTTTTCGTCCAATCTTCTCTAATTGTTTACAAACGAGTTAAAAAACTGAAATGGAAACAATAATAACTAGATTAAGTAGAAAATCAACTATATGACGGGATAAATGCTTAATTCAAAGGCCAAAATAAGTGCACAAAATGCACTTATCAATATACATACGAGAATGACATAAACATACCTTTTTTTTTAAAGGAAATTTGGTGCAAATTGTCCCTTACTTTTTTCTTCAGTGCAAAATAGTCTGCATCATTTTTTTTCACACAAACGTTTCTAACCTATGAGTTTTGATAAACAAATGGTCTTTATTTGACAAAAAAAAAAAAAAAAATCAATATGTCTTTAATTTTAATAAATAAAAATTGTAATTGGGTTATTAACCTTTGCAAAAGGTACAATTGAATCCGATAAGTTTTATATATATATATAATTAAAACAAATTAACGAGTTCTTTTTTGTTTGTTTTGAATTAAGACTTTATTGATTAAATTAATAGTTTTATACATTTTACGAACTATTATGAAATAAGTAAAATTAAAGTTTATAATTATTAACAAATATGTTAAATAAAATTATTCATAATTAGTGAATATTCATAATTTAATTTTTTTCTATTTTCACATTATTTATGAATTTAAAATGAAAATTAAAAGAAAACCCTTAAATTAAACGATCATATTAAATAGAGTAATTATATGAGTATCGAGTGGAATGAGATTAAAAGCCCACTACGTATGAGTCTTTATAATGGGACAACTAAGTTATGAAGATTCAGTTAAGCACTTTGGAGTTATCTCCTACCTAATTCTATTGTAAGAAAAAGTGCTATCTGTAGAGTATATAAGATTAAGTAATAACTTTTAATGATTCTTATAGCTTGGATAAACCAAGTAGAGTATGACAGAATGCTCTTAAAAAGAGATCACCTATGTAAGTGTGAAGTGGGGTCGCTTCTATGAGAATATTTCGAGGCTTGAATTCTCGAAAGCACTTATAAAACTCAAGAGTTGTTCAGGGCCAAAATGAACACAACCGTGAGAACCGAATGTGTTAGGGATGTTATTGTGTGGGTATTATTGTTTTGGTTTACACCAACGACTGAACAGTTCAAGACATCACGTTCACTGATTAGCCAAGTAATCCGATAGTATTCTATTAATAAAGGTTTAAAGCCAGAAGCCTAGGCCTATTCTGATGTAATAGTTTTCCGCTTGTACTCTTTTAGTGTTTGCATAGCTATTTGCATTAATTTTCATTCTATTTAGTTGCTTGAACTAATTTTGGGTGAATGAAAAATTAATGCTCAAAATGAAACACTTAAATAAACGAATATTGTTGAAAAATGGGATTAGAATATTACGAAATATTCTAGAATCCGTTTGGATGAAAAGTCGTGTCTTTTTTGACATGTCATTTTTTAACAGTCACATATTTTCATCTTAAAGACATGTCTTTTGGACATATATTTTTTCAACAAGACATGTCTTTTGGACATGTTTTTTTATGTAGTTATATCTTTTGATACACAACTTTTCAGATATTATAAATAGACCCCTTATGATTGGAAATTAAATCACTTCATTTTTTTTCAACCAAATGTCTCTACACTTTTTGCACAAATCATTTTTAGTATAGAAATAGTTTCTACATAAAGTTCAAGTCCAATTTTTTATTTAAAGAGATAACAAAATGCTGTTCAGTTCGTTGTTTTCGTAATTTGGAGTGTTATTATTACGAGAAGTGGTCGTTATATCTTGGGAGACGTTTGCTGTAAAACCGTTAACATCTGTGCGGGGCAATTCCTTTGAAGGAGAAATAGTCGAACTCTTGTCTTGATCGAATTAATTCTTCATTTCTCAATATTTCTGTAAGTCGTCATTTTGCTTATTTGCATCCACGTGGTTAAATTATCAGAATATAAATAATGCACGAATTTTACCGCCATGTTTATTTTCTTGACGATGACAATCAAGGGTTCCTTTGCACTTTGTAGATGAAAAGTATTTCCAAAACAACATGAAAACATATTTATTAAATTTCTTAAAAATTCTGAATTTTTACTATTTATGTATATACTCACACAATATTAGGCACTTGTGATTGGGAAAATTAAGGCCAAGAATATCAGCAGCACCATGATGAAAACTGGGGCAAAGAGGAGAATCGACGGCGGCGGTGGAAGTGGTGGCAGAACCAGTGGCAACACCAAGAGTGATAAAGTTAACAAAACCATATACCTGTACATCAAACTCTTCAATGGCCTTTGATTTTCACTGCTTTTGACCTCAAATGCTAGCCTTTTTTCAATCCTGCACATCTTCATCTTCATCCATTAGTGTCAAACAATTGCTTTATCTGTTTCCATTGTGGTGCAACCATTGAACCATACATATATATATATAGAGAGAGAGAGAGAGAGAGAAAGTGGTATGGGTATGGGTCTTCGTCAATCCTACATGTCACCTGACAACGCACAAAGGTCATGTCAAAGCTTGGGTTAGATTCATAGTACCGTGGTTAAGAGCTCCTTTTTTCTTTTTTTCTTTTTTTTAAATGTAGTTTATAAACTAATTTTTCAACTAAAAATAATTTATTTGACTAAAAATTGTCAAAAATATCATGCAAAAATAAATATTTTAGTCAAATAAACTAATTTATAAACTATGGCACAAGAATCTAAATTCATTATAAACTTAGATAAAACGAAGAGGAAAAAAGGTAAGGGGATGTTCTCTTTAATGTTTTCAACCCGTTTTTTGTTTTGTGTTTTTGAAAATAGTCAAAACGTGTTCTCTTTGCCATTTTCGAAAATGTATTTTTGAAAACACAAAAAAAAAATGCAAAGAAAACGGAAAACAACAAAAACATCATTTTGGACGTTTTGTTAACAAAAGGAGTTGCTAGCCAAAATGCGCGTTTTGGCCGTTTTGGTCAGCGTTTCGAATCCTGTCCCCAGTAATTTTGTTTTTGTTTTTTTTTTTTACGCTAGCGAAAAAAATTTATTATTTAACCATGTCCCGCGTTTTTTTTTTTTAAAATGCGGCTCCTTGTCCAAATGGCCAGATGCACGAATATGGAAGAGGAGCTCACAGGTTCAATTCCTGCTCCTTTACATGTTTTTAATTTTTTTTAATTGTTTTTAAATGTATTTAATTCTATAATTAAATGTTTTTAATTGTTTTTAAATATTTTTAATTCCATAATTAAATGTTTTTAGTTTATTTTAAATGTTTGTAATTGTTTTTAAATATTTGTAATTTCATATTTAAATGTTTTTAGTTCATGTTAAATGATTTTAATCGTTTTTAAATATTTTTAAATGTTTTTGATTCTATAATTAAATGTTTTTAATTGTTTTTAAATATTTTTAATTCCATAATTAAATATTTTTAGTTCAGTTTAAATATTTTTAATTGTTTTTAAATATTTTTGATTCTATAATTAAATATTTTTAATTATTTTTAATTTCATAATTAAATATTTTTAAATTCATAATTAAATATTTTTAATTCCAAGTTTAAATTGTTTTCAATTCCATAATTCCATATTTTTAATTATTTTTACATATTTTTAATTGTTTTTAATTCTACAATTAAATGTTTTTAATTGTGTTTAAATATTTTTAATTCCATGTTTGAATTGTTTTTAATTATTTTTAATTTTTTTGTAATTAATAATTATTTTAATTTCAAGTCCAAATTTCTCAAAAATTTCAAGTAAACTCGTTTTCGAGTTTTTTGTTTTCAGAGACAATTTTCAAAAATACCAAAAAGAATGCATTTTTACAAATCTCAAAACAAACACTCAAAACACAAAACACAAAATGAATTCAAAATACAAAACTCAAACACAAAGACAACACCACCTAAATTTTTGTTAGTTTTGGTTGTACTTCTGAATAACAGGCAATGTTGTTTGAGATTATCTAATTATAAATGAAGATTAAACTTAATAACATTTTTTTATTAAAATTGAATTTTAAGATAGAACTAACCTAAAAAGTGTTATTGAACCCAAATCAACCAGGCGGTCCGACTAGAAAATCGGCGATCTGATGCCCCTAATCAGTCATCAAACCGTTTACGATTCGAAAAAATCACCAATTTTTTAAGTAATCCGGTGACCCATATGGGTTATCCCATAATGAAATTTTTTATTTTTTTTATTATCATATTCTACCTAAAAGATTCACCAAGTACTTCTCCATTCTATTAATGAGATATTAATGCAAGGAATTACAAAAATTTATGTTATATTACAAGAATTAGTTGATGATAATAGTAGTCACGTATTTATATATATAGTGTTTTGTTTGATTTGGACTTGCAGAGTGATATTTAGTCATAAAATTTATATAAGGTTAATTTATTGGAGTGTAATAATTCATTATTTAAGTTATATTTAACAAAAATAGATTTATCGGTTCGACAAGAATTGACCCATTGGATCACCAGCTGAATGAGCAACCCGATAACATGCCTCCTTATCCAGGTCGATGTCCGGGCCGGCTATGCTAAAAAGTTGATATTAATTTTAGTATTCTTGTAGTTTAACTAACTACGAGAAAAATCGTTCTTTTGAAATGGAAAGACACGGTGGGAAAGTGTCCAAATGTGATGTAATGGGACTTATTGATGCTCCAATAAGTTTTAGGTTTGGTTTAGTATTACTGTGCTTTTAAGAGAATTAATTTTTAATGTGTTGAAGAAAGAATCAGCTGTTGAAACAATTAGGTAAGTGTTTGGTAAATTTTGATTTCAAAATTGTTGTATGTTTTAATATCAACATTTAAGTGGATGATTATGTAGGATGCCGTGGAAAAAAAAATGATGAAACTCTACTACGTTCATGCATTTGATTAATTACCAATGCTAGAGTATAACACGTGACGAGTGTAACATGTAAATTGGAGTTTTACTCTTTTATTTTTCAAAAAATAATAAAAATGATTTTGATTGAATAATAAAGTTGATATTCAATGTCGATTGCTCAATCAAATTATAATTTGAATAATGTACATCCATCATACAATCATTGAACATTTTCATTTATGCTACTTGTTGGTACAAGTTGATGTGTGACATCTTTTTCAAGATTAATGGCCACTTCTGAATCTTTTTTTTTTGGTGGGCTTTTAGCCTATTTTTTTGTCTTTTTTTAATTATTTTCACAATTTTTTTATTTAGTTTATTTATGATCATTGTAAAGTAAGCTCGACAACGCTACATTGTCGAGCTTCTCAACAATATTATCTGTCAAATTAAAAATAAAATTAGTGAAAATAATTAAAAGGGAGCCTCCAAATCTGACTGAAAAAAGGGAAAACCTTTAACCAAAGAAACGAAAATTTATGGTTCCCAGCAAGTGGTTTTCTTTTTTTTTTTTGCTCCTGGTTTTTCCCTTTTTTGAAAACTGAAATTTCTGGTTCCAAGCTTTTTTGCCCCAATGGTTTTTTCTTTTTCAGTCAGATTTTGAGTTGGCTCGACAACCAAACTGGTTGTCGAATTGGCTCGCATGCATTTTAGACAGTTCAAATATACTTTTAATTAATTTAATTGAAGCTAATTATAATAATTAGTAATAAGGTACTTTTCAACTATACATAAAAGAGAATTTATGAATATATTATATATATGACAATGACATTTCAAATATACAGTCCCGATCTCCTACCCCTTGAGATTAGAATTCTTCAAATATATTCCCATCTTGTTATATTCCCACCTTAGCAGGTGGGCAGAATTGCGGGTAGGAGATCAATGCCTTCCAAATATAATGCTACACTAACAAAACTTTTGGACACCATAATACCATATGTAAAGCAGTATTGTTTTTCTTCTTAATTAACCTAAATAAATTCATCATATATCCACATTCAACTGCACCCTACTGTGACATCAATACGGAAATATATTGAGAAAAAGAAGTGATTCAATCATTTTCACTACTGCGTACAATAACAAGTTTTAAACACATTATGAGACTCTCTTCAACCATCATTTTCTTTATCTTGTGCTTTTATTATGGAAAAAAAAATTATATAGAAATTTGATTTTGTTCATATATTAGTTTGATCTAAAAATTTTCTTAATCCCCGGCTGGATCCGCCTTGTGGACAATCACACCTAGGCTTCTCACTTTTCAGCATGTTATTAATAGGTTGTTGAGTTGAGTTCCTAATCATTTTAGAAGGAGAGCAGCAGTGACGTAGACGAACTCATTTTGTTGGTAGGTTCTGAGATATTTCTTGATCAGTGAATCAGCAGTATCGTCTGGATTTACCGAGGGGTTCTTCTCAATCTCCTATTGGTATTGCTTAGACAGTAAGAGAAGATCCTTGACAGGGAACATCGAATGTGCTTTTCTTGTATCAGCCCAATCCTAGCAATTTCTTCAATCATGTCTTCCTCTTCCAGGTAAAGTTCATACATATCGCAGATGAATTCATCAGGGTTCATCGCTAAGTCTTCAAGTGCTCGAGTATAAAGAGAAGTCATGGCTTCTTCTGTCAACCCGTAGGTCCACAATTTCTTGCGGTAAAGAAAGGTGTAGAAGATTTTCTGGTTCATATAAACTTGTGCATCAATAAGGGTGGTGTTTGGATCCCTAAAGTATAGAATGAAATGTGTTCTTCCTTCCATTCGTACCTCAACAGAACTTGCTTTAATAGTTCTGGTCGTGGAGTGAATGCAAAATCTAGGTTGAAATAAGACACTAATATTTACTATTTAGCAATCTTTTTCGTTAGATTTTCAGTCTTTCACTAATGTGATTTCACCACATTCCCAACTGTTTTAAGTCATTATCAACTGTAATAGGATTCATGCATTTAGACAAGTTTAACTCTACGTACTTTACTTAATTTACGTGCAATTAATTATAATTAATAGTAACGCGCTTTTCACATGTACATAGTCACACCCTCAACAAAAGAATCATGCCAAAACCCCTGGACCAAATCCGAATCTCTCGAACCCTAGTTTACCCAAAAACTAGTTACTGTTCACGGAGGATTACCACAAACCAAATCACCCCCATAAACCAGATTAATCACTCAGAGAGTGATTATGTTTTCAAAGCTTGATCAATGATCACCCAAGATCAAAGATCCCCAAAAGAAAATCCAGAAGGAGATGAAGAATAGAAGAAGTGCGTGAGAGAGAGAGAGAGAGAGAGAGAGAGAGTTCAATCCAGATGGGTACAATGATGTTTGAAGAGGGGTACAATGCTACATTTATCTCTTGGTTATCGCACCGTGGACGATGGGGATTAATCCACTTGTCATCATGTGGTGAAAGTTGCCTTTCACTATTTAAACTCGTGTTTTGTATGAATACGAGTTCACAGCCAATTGTAAACTTTGCACCATTTATCCCACAATCTCCACGTTGGGAAAAGTTTATGTCATCATCATCCTCATGATGTGGATAGAAGTTCAGAGTATCATTAGCTGAGTTCTTCTTCAGTTTCTTTCCTGCAAAGAAGACAATTAAGCTTCATCAATATTTAACAATTTCAAACAATTATTAAATTTACTTACTCGAAGAACTTTTGTTCCCATATTTGCAGGATTTTCAAGAGTAGAGATCTTTTCAAGTTTGATTTGTCATTTAGAAAAAATATCTCTAACAAAATGAAATTTCACATCTATGTGTTTGGTTCAATCATGAAACACTGGATTTTTACTAAGATAAATAGCACTCTGGCTATCAGAGTATGACACAGCTTCATTGTTACCAAAACCAAATTCATTTAGTAAACCATTTAACCAAACACCTTCTTTCACAGCACTGG
Source organism: Forsythia viridissima (assembly GCA_030279155.1). NCBI lineage: Eukaryota > Viridiplantae > Streptophyta > Magnoliopsida > Lamiales > Oleaceae > Forsythia > Forsythia viridissima. The sequence continues at coordinate 1,735,183 of CM059042.1, read as the reverse complement.
TAGTTGCCATGTATTCAACATCGGTTGAGGACAATGCAACAATCTTTTGAAGTTGTGATTTCCAGTTAATACTGGTATCACAGATTGTATAGTAGTAAACAGAGGTGGATTTCCTATTATCTATATCCCCAGCAAAGTCAGAGTCCACAAAACTTTTTAGAATAATGCATTGCTTACATTTTCTAAACAAAAGACCTAACGAATAAGTCTCTTTAATGTATTTAAGAAGCTACTTCATAGCTTCCCAATGAACTTCACCTGGATTAGCCATAAATCTACTCAAAACACTTATGGCATAGGTAATATCAGGTCTAGTGCATACCATTAGATACATTACAAACCCAACAGCACTAGCATAAGGAACAGAGGACATCGTATTAGACTCTTCTTCACACTTAGGACTTTGATTTGAAGATGATTTGAAATGATTTGCAAAAGGAACATAGACAGACTTAGCTTCAGACATTGCAAATTTGTTTAAAATCTTTGAGACATATGATCTCTGATTTAGAAACAGTTTGCAATCACTACTATTTCTCACTATATCCATTCCAAGAATTCTCCTAATAGGACCTAAGTCCTTCATTTCAAAGTCGTCTTTAAGATTGCACTTTATCTTCTCTATTTCACTTTTATCTTGACTTGCAGTTAGCATATCATCTACATATAAGACAAGATACAAAGAACTACTACCTCCTGAACCTCTATAGTAAAGGCAAACATCAAAATTACTTCTTCTAAAACCAAGATTAATGATGTAAGAGTCAAATCTCTTATATCATTGTCTTGGGGCCTGTTTAAGGCCATACAAATACCTTTTCAAGAGACACGCCAGATTAGTTTTGATCCTCTTTTGAAAACCCTTTGGTTGATTCATATAGATAGTTTTATCTAAATCTCCATTTAGGAAAGCAGTCTTAACATCTAATTGATCAATTTCCCAATCAAACTGAGACAAGAGAGCTAAGATAATTCTGATGGTGGTGTACTTTGCAACATGAGAAAAAATTTCATTGTAAGCTATCACTTCCCTTTGGGTAAACCTCTTTGCAACAAGCCTAGCCTTGTACCTAATATCTTTATCATTTAGCTCACCTCTTTTTATCTTAAAGATCCACTTACAGTCTACAGTTCTTTTTCCTTTAGGCTTTTCTAGCAAGACCCAAGTTTGATTCTTTTCTAAAGAAGACACATCTTCTTGTATTGCTGCAAGCCATTGCTTAGAGTTAACTCCTTTAATTGCTTCTTCAAAAGAATCAGGCTCATCTTCTATAGACTCATGAAAAAGTAACATGTTTAGACTATCCATCTACCTGATAGGAGGCCTTATTTGCCTCCTTTCTCTATCCCTGCCCAATTGTTAGTTATCAAGAGAGGTTTCATCACTTTCTATGTGTTCCTCTTCAGTCTCCTCTTGTACAGAGGAGTCTTGACTAGAATCAGGTTGAGAAAGAGGAGTACCAATTTCATGATTTCCTAATTCATCAACCTGATTTCTCTCAGAAGGTTCCACATGAATTTCATTTTCCCCACCTGAGTCTATTTGGTTCTCTTCTCTTAGACCATCTTCTAAACAAGGAAACTGGAGCTCATTGAACACAACATCTCTACTGACAACTACTTTAAAACCTCCTACACTTCTTATCCACAACTTATACCCTTTAGAACCCTCAGCATAACCAAGAAACACACACTTTTGTGACATTGGTTCCAACTTTCCTGCATTTTGATATGCATATGCAGCACATCCAAATACTTTTAGGGGAGTGTAAGAAGGAGGACTTTTATTTCAGACTTCCTCTGGAGATTTAAACTTCAGAGAGGAAGTGGGACTTCTATTAATCAGGTAGCAGGCAGTTTTAACAGCTTCTCCCCAGAACAACTTAGGCAATCCAGAGCTAAGGATCATACACCTTACTTTGTTAAGGATTATTCTATTCATTCTCTCATCAAGGCCATTTTGTTGAAGAGTATGAGCCACAGTTCTGTGTCTTAAGACACCACTGTCTTTACAAAGGTTATCAAACTCATAATTGCAGAACTCTAGGCCATTGTCTGTTTTTAAGACCTTTATTTTTCTACTTGTCTGATTTTCAATAAGAGTTTTCCAATCTCTGAAAACTCCAAAGGTTTCAGATTTGGACTTTAAAAGGAAGACCCAATTCTTTCTTGAAAAATCATCTACAATTAGAAAAAAAATACCTAAAACCAGAGTGTGTATGCATTGAAGCTGGTCCCCAAAGATCAGCATGAAGATATTCTAAAATATCAGATGACTTATGGATCCCATGAAGAAAATGTAACCTAGACTATTTTTCCAAAACACACTGCTCAAAGAAACTAGGTTTACTCACTCTTTCTTTTCCAAAGACACTTTGCTGACTTAAGATTTAGAGACGTTTATCACCTATATGGCCCAGTCTTTTGTGCCAAATATGTGATGAGTCTCACTTATCTATTCCAACAGTAGTATTTAAAACTGAAGTTGGTAATTGTGTAAAGGCCATTCCTCTTGGGAGAAGTCACAATAAGCTTAGCATCTTTTAGAATTCTAGTAAACCCCTCATTGATACTACTTATATCAAACTTCAGATCATCTAATACCCCTAAGGATATTAGATTTTTCTGAAGTTCAGGGACATATCTAGTTCTTTGGAGAACTAAATACTTGTTATTACTCAGATTAAGCATTATTGTGCCTATTCCTCTAATTTGATAGGACATGTCATTTCCCATAAGGACTTTCTCCCCTTCACAACTTTGAAAATCACTAAACCACTCTCTAGTATAACACATGAAAAGTACAGCCTGAGTCAAGAATCTACTCTTGACTGGGATGATTAATGGTAACAACATAGACCTCTTCCTCTAAGTCATTTTCATTATAAGCTAAAACAGCTCCACCTTTTGTCTTATTTCTAAATTTTTTATCAGCAAGCCTTTTGAGGCAGTCTTTTATAAAATGCCCATCTTCTTGACAATAAAAACACTTCCTGTTTTTAGTCTTTCGTTTAGCCCTGTTCTTTGGTTTACCTTTCTTCTTACTATGGTCTTTCTTAGTGGAATTCCAAGCTTTACTGTTATTTTTCCCTTTAGCTAACAAGTTTTCCCCAACTACATTGTCTCCTATTTCAAATTTGAGTTCTAACTCTTTATTTCTAAGGACACTAATTATAATTTCGGGGGTTAGAGCATTTCTGTCATACTCTAAAGCAACTTTTACATCCTTATACTTGCTACTAATTGAACTAAGAATAACTATAGCAAGTTGATTATTAGAAATTTCTTCTTTACAATTTGCCAAATTCTTAGTTTGTTTATTAAATCTATCCAGATTTGCTTCTAAATCTAAGGTGGGATCAAGTTTAAAAGTAAAGAACTGCTTTAACAAATAAATCTTATTTGGCATGGTACTAGTCAAATAAGTTGTTTCCAATTTTGTCCACAAATCTATAGCAGAAGTTGTTTCACCAATTTTTCTTAATACATTGTCAGACAAATGCAAGAAAATTGAACTCCATGGAATTTCATCCAGTCCCACCTTTTTATTATCATCAAAATCAGTATGCCAACTATTATCAATAGCTTTTGCACATTTTCGTTGTAATAAAACCGTTCTCATCTTTTGGTGCCAGAGACTAAAGTCTCATTTACCATTATACACACCAAGTTCAAATTTAGTTCCTATTTTCGTTCTTAAACAAAGTAGCAGGATAAACAATACTTAATATGCAGCTTCACAGAGGTATAAAACATATAATCACAAGAGAATTATTCACACAAGAACAATTATCGCAGATTAATAAACCTAGTTTTTGTTCTACAAACTAAGAGTTACAGAGTATAAATCAAGAAAACAAGATTTAGATATAAAAAAAAAAAAAAAGAAGAAGAAGAAGAGAACTAATAGTTAGCCTCAGATTATAGGTCCTCTGAAGGGGCATAGACAAATGACAAATAGAAAGTCTCAAAATATTTTTGAGAAAATTTTCAGTTTTCTTCTATTTCAGAAGAGAATTTATATATGTAATGATAGTGTAAAGAACTAAGATTAGAGTTTTATACTAGATCTTGAGGATTTAAAACTCAAGAAGATAGCAGATTTCGCAAGATCTCTTACTTTATTTACCAGATGAGACCAAAAAACCACAGTATATGACCAGATCTGGTTAGATTTTGGTTTTTCTTTCTTCCTTAGCTCTGATGCCATTGTTACAAAACTAACTCTAAGAAAACCAAAGATTAGCAACAAAATGGAAATAACAAATGTTAATGAAATAAGAATACAGAAATTGAAAGTATTGAAAACTAAAAAATAAGACGTCAACACTTCAACTCAGAAACCATTCACAGCATATGCATTCATCGGATTCAGGACTTGCTTTTGTCAGACACAGCACTTACACCCTCAACAAAAGAATCATGCCAAAACCCCTGGACCAAATCAGAATCTCTCGAACCTTAGTTTACCCAAAAACTAGTTACTGTTCACGGAGGATTATCACAAACCAAATCACCCTATAAACTAGATTAATTACTCAGAGAGTGATTATGTTTTCAAAGCTTGATCAATGATCACCCAAGATCAAAGATCCCTAAAAGAAAACTCAGAAAGAGATGAAGATTTACACAATTAGTCCTTATTTGACAAAAAAACCAATATGTCCTTAATTTTAATAGAGAAAAATTGTAATTGGGTTCTTAACCTTTGTAAAACGTACAACTGAGTCCAATAACTTTATATTTTTTTAATAAAAAATTAAAAGAAACTAACGAGTTCTTTTTTGTTATTTTTGAATTAAGACTTTATTAACTAAATTAATAATTTTAAATATTTTACAAACTATTATGAAATAAATAAAATTAAAGTTTATAATTATTAACAAACATGTTAAATAAATTATTAATTTTTTATTAAATTATTAAATTATTTCAAATTTAAACTTTTATTTTATGGTTATAACAAAAAAAAGAACAACTTTGTCACAAACTTAACCATTAAATATTTTTATTTAATTATACTATTTGTTTATTAACCACAAATACTAGAGCTCCAACTGTATTCTTCATATTTTAATTCATCATTTTATTGTCATTAGAAAATAAAGAACACGTTATTTATAAATTAATTTTTATTGGTATTTTTATGTATAAAAATATAATAATATTAATTCAATATCATAAAATTATACTCATTTTTATTTAATTATCTTAATTTTATTTAAGTTTTTCACATTACATATATTTAAAACACAATAATTTAAGTTAGGGCATGTTCTCTTTACTGTTTTCAAGTTGTTGTCATTTTTTTTTTTTACAAAATGCGACTCCTTGCCAAAACGGTCAGCACGCGATAATTTCATGTTGGAGGTCAAGGGTTCGTGTCCCCAGGCACGCGCGGCTCCTTTTTAATTGTTTTGAATTAATATAATTGTTTTGAATTGTTTTTAATTCCAAATAATTCCAAATATAATTGTTTTTAATTTCAAACATAATTGTTTTTAACTAATAATTATTTGTAATTTCAAATAATTCCAAGTTTTTAATTGTTTTTAAAATATTTTTAATTGTTTTTAAATATTTTTAATTAACACAATAATTATTTTTAAATAATTTTAATTGTTTTTAAATATTTTCAATTGAACTTACATATTTTTAATTATAACAATAATTGTTTTAAAATGTTTTTAATTATTTTTTATTTCAAATAATTGTTTTAATTAATAATTATTTTTAATTCCAAATAATTCCAAGTTTTTAATTCCTTTTAATTCCAACAATAATTATTTGTAATTGTTTTTAATTAATAATTATTTTTAATTCCAAGTAAGTCCAATTTTTTAATAAATTTCAAGGAAACGCATTTATGAGTTTTCTGTTTTCAGAAACAATTTTTGGAAACGCCAAAAAGAACGTATTTCCAAAAATTTCAAAACAAACATTCAAAATACAAAATACAAAATGAATTCAAAACTCAAAACACAAAACAGAAACACAAAGAGAACACTATGTTGTTTTTGAAAATTCATTTTAAAAAACAAAGCTAAATTTATAACACAAAACAAGTTTTTAACGTTTTAAGTGTTTTCAATTAAAACATGGAAAATAATCAAAACAAAGAAAACAAAATTTATTTAAATAAAATTTTAAATAAAAAATGTCAAAAAATATAAATTTATAAAAAACAAAAATTCTAAAAAAAAATTTAAAAAATTTATTTAAATAAAAATTTATATAAACAAAAATTCTAAAAAAAATAAAATTATAAAAATTAAAAAGTAAAATTATAAAAAAAAATTATAAAAAAATAAAAATTCTATAAAAATAAAAATACTAAATACTAAAAAAAATAATTCAAGCCCTTACTGGTTATTTAAATAAAAAAATTAATTTAAATGTAAATTGATTAAAATTCTCAGTAGACGTCATTAATTTTTATTTTGTTATTTTTTATTTTGTTAATTTATTATTTGTTTGTATTTTATTTTTGTAAAAAAAAATATTGTAGATTTAATTTAAAATGTATATATTATTTTATCATATATTCGCATAAAATTGTTCTATTTTACTGAATAATCAAATTCATTGAATAAAATGATACAAAATAATTTTCTCAAAATCCCGAACACAACGTGTTTAACAGTTTTCTATTTTCAGAAATAGTTTGTCAGAATAACAAACCAAATTAATGCATTTTCAACAATCCTAAAATAGACTCTCAAAACAAAAACTAAAAATAAATTCAAAACTTAAAACTCAAAACTCAAACACAATGAGAACATTCCCTTAATGGTTGGAGAGAGTACTTAAATATCATGTTTCATACACAGTAATGAAAAAGAACAAACCATTCTTTTTCTCGATTAATGTAGGCTGTAGCTGAATCTGGACATGCTGATGAATTTATTTAGGTTAAGATTTAAGAAGAAAAATTATACTTCTTTAATTCTCCATGCATAAAATTTATAGCAAAAGTGACCATTCATGTACCAGCAGCATTTCTAGATTAATGCTGCAACATTTAAAACCGACGTCCTCCCCCTTAAGCTCCCCAGGAAAAAATTTTACAACCAAAGAGAAAAGGATAAAAAAGTCAAAATGTCAGTTTTACCTGTTTAATACCTTCCCTATTCCATAAAGATATACTTTTTTTTTTTTTAATTGATGTGTATCAAATTATAGTTTACTTTCCTTATTAAAAGAATAGTTGATTTCTTAGTTTTCTAATATGTCCATATTAGATGTATCTTGTTATCAGCAAATATAAACTACAATTTTAATGAGAATATAATATTTTTCAAATAAGTTATAATCTTTAAAAAAAAACTTACAAAAAGTCATTGTATTGCACAAAAATATTCAAGATCTAAAATTAGTTAAATAAAGTTGTGTCCGATGATCTTTTACAGATGTGAATTCTTATATAATAGAATCTATATCTATTTTATTAACAATGTCTTTCAACAAAAATTGTTATTCGATCAGCAATAAACCCGTCTAATCTCATCTATTTTATCAATGGGATAGTCATATATGTTCTTCTTTTTTCCTGAATCCCGCTCAATTTTGGAAGATAGAGTTGGAAGAAATTGTTGATTCTGAGTTGGAGGAGTACGTTGATGTTCATTTGAATCTTCAGTTGGTGTATTTATTTTTGGTTTTAAGAAATAATGCAATGTTGTTTTTTCTTTCTTCGTAGGAGGTTATTGTGTGGCCATTGTATATTCTAAAAAATGAAGAATTTTCATAAAATTAATTATACAAGTAAATTTTAGTTGAGAGAACAAGTTGAACATCATCAAGCACCAAATTTACTAACAATTGCTAATCATCCTCATTACTAATTGAAATAAAACTCTAAGCGAGAAATAAATGCAAAAAGACGAAAATAGATACGACAAACTAAATATTACAATTTTAAACTAAAAGGACGAATTGAAACGGTTAAAATCCCTCTTCAATAGTGGCAAAGTCACTTTTCTTGACCGACTCATCCAGACTATTCCGAAAACACATTTTAATAGAAAATCTGAGCCCGTTTGCAAATTCTATACCCGTTTATTTGAAGACATGCAATCAACTTTTAATTCCAAAATTCAAACAAAACAACAAAGCAAAAAGTTCCTACTTCCAGTTCCATAATCATCAATAATTCAACACAAAAATAACAAAATAGTGCAAAAAATAATCAATATTCAAAGGAAAAAGAATCCGATAAAAAAAGGACTGGGCCGCTGGTTTAAAATTTTTTTTTTCAATAACTTCAATTGCTAGTCAATGATGGGGCCGGGCCGTGGCCCAGTAAGGCTCAGCTTTGTCTCCGCATATATACTATATTATTAATGTACGAATATATTAGAAAAAACGTAAGTAAAATATATTATTAAAATTTTCTTTTTTATGGGGACGAAGTGTGTATTTATTATTGATTCTCTTTTCGAAATGGTGCGTAGGTTGTTAAGTCTTTCATGTAGGTCGAAACTTATTTCAACATGGTATTTCATAATCTTTATGATCTTTATAGTTACGGCCACCATTGGTTGAGACTTGGTTGTCAGCTCTTGTATCACCATGTTATCAACTTTCTTGGAACAAACACTAACTAACTATTTGGACTTTAATTTAACAAAATAAATAAAGGATTAATACTAAATGTAGGACCTAATTTTCTAAAAAATAAAATAAAAATAAAAATAAAAAATAAAATGAAGCAGATGGGTCCTAATCCAACTATAATAGGGGAAGATGCCATTTTCCCCCCCTCGGAGTGCCTTATGAGAAGATGCCTTTGTCGTTTAAATCATACATTTGTTTAGTAAGATTTTGAAAGAATTTATAACGAAAAAAAGAATGTCTATTGCATTGATCTTCCTCGAAAAGCCTAAAAAATAATACCCCCTTTTTTTTTTTTTTTGAGAACTAAAGAAAAGATTAATTCTTGTCTCTGAAAATTGATTCTTTATTCTTTAGTGTTTAAAAGAATTACTTTTAAATAAATAATTATTTATACATATATTTGGATACTTTTTTTATTTAAGTATAATGGTTACTATTCTAAAATAAATCTTTATTACTTTAATATAATGTCGTAATAACTACTTATTTTTAATTTTTAACAATAAAAAATTACTTATTTTAAGACTTGCTTAACATTATTGACTTTTAAGCAAAATTACATGTAAAGTAAACTTTTATAATTTATATAGAGTTAATTTCACAAATGGTCACTAAAAGTTGAAGAAAAATTTTAAATTGATCATTAAATTATTTTTGCATCACATTTAATCACTAAAGTTAAATAATGTTATATAATTGATCACTCATTTAAATGCATCCACTCTAAATTCCTTCTTTCAAATAATAACACAAGCCTTTCCTTTAATATTGGAAGCTCCAATCTAGGGTTCCCTTGCACCTGCCAAACAACATGAAAAAGTATTTAGTAATTACTAATGAAATAAACAAAATGAAGTTTTGAAATCAACATTCAAAATTTCATGGGATTAGAGAAGTTTCTCAAAATTCTGAATTATTAAGAATTTTGTTACGAGTAAAGACTTTATTTGGCATTAAGGGATGAGAGATGTCCCCACATTTGGGTTTAGACCTACGTCGAGAGTGTGACCATGAAAGTGGTCGTGAATTAAAATAATATCTAACACAACTCATAACGAGAATGAGTATAGCAGGGAGTACAAAGTTTAAAGCGGGAATTTTCATTTTTCTTTAGCTACCATTTAATTAAACTAGATGAGTTTATTTTTGTTTGCAATTATATATAACACAAATTTACCTGAAGATGCATGGTGTAAAACATCATCATGCCTGCAGACTGAAAAGAAGAAGCATTGAGTAAAACCATGTCATTCTCCTCTAGGTCTTTTAGAATGTCTGATAATGAAGTCCTCTTAGCTTCATCAGCTGATATTTGTATTAAGATTTCTCCATTACCAACTGTCCTTACAGAAATATTAGACGTCAACGAGCTTCGAGTCGAGTCTTCTCTCGAGTTTCCATGGTAAAAGAAGTCTCCTAATTGCCTGGATTTAGTGTATAAAAGCTCTTGTTTTGTTTGAATCAGCCTCTCAACTTCCTTTTGTAGCTCTGGTATGTACTTTATCACACGAGAAACTGTGGCTGGAATGCTTAATTTTTTCTGTCATGTAAGTTAAAAGCATGTTTGTCATCAAATTTGATCAGATTTTATGTCAATATTCTTTGACCATGTAGAGTTTTAAGGGTAAAAGGTTCTACATTCTAAGCCGGAGAATTTAGCGTAAATAGTCTCTAACATTTACCTTCGCTGCAGAAATAGCCTTAATGTTTGATTTTTGACATGGACATCCTTGATATATGTATTTTGGTGCACAATCCATCCTTATTTGAAGAAAAAGACTAATATGTCTTTAATTTTAATTAGAGAAAAATTCCATTGAATTCTTAATCTTTGCAAAATATGCAAATGAGTCTAATACCTTTATTTAATAATATTTATTCAGCGTACTAAATATATCATTATAGTCGTACAATTAAATTTTGTCATAAAGTGAAAAAATATAAAATTATTGTGTTTTAAGTATATATAATCGATATGTGGTATGAAAAACTTTAATAAAAATTAAAATAAAAAAATAACGTATATAAGTTTATGTCGTTGAATCAATCTTATTATATTTTTATTTAACATAAAAATACTATGTGTCTTTATTTTCCAATGATAATAAATTAATAAATTAAAATATGAAGAATATAGTCGGGGCTCTAATATTAGTAGTTAATAAATGAACAGTTCAATTAAATGAAGTAGTTTAGGATCAAGTTTGTGACAAAATTATTTTTCTTTTTTTGTTATAATTATAAAATAAAAGTTCAAATTTTAAATAATATAATTACTTAATAATAAAACTAATAATTTTATTTAACACATTTTTTAATAATTATGAGCTTAAATTTTAGTTATTTCATAATAGTTCGTAAAATATACAAAATAATACACGTATATTTTCAATTTGGTCAATAAAGTCTTAATTCGAAAAAAAAATTCGTTAGTTTCCTTTAATTTTTATTAAAAAAAATAAAGGTACTAAATCCATTTGCATATTTTGCAAAGGTTAGGAACACTACTGCAATTTTTTTTTACTAAAATTAAGGGCATATTAGTCTTTTTTCCATCACATAAGGATTAATTGTGTACCAAAACACATAAGTTAGGAACATCTGTGCAAAAACATAATAATATTAAGGACCATTTCTATATTGAAAACAAAGATTAGAGACTATTTGTGCCAAATTCCTTCTAAGCGGTAGAGATTCTTTCTTGAACTACTTTGAACCGGCAAAAATCTTAAGTTCAAGTTTAACCACCCAATTACAAGTTTCTTTATTACTTAAAAAAATGAATTTGGTTTGCATATGTTAAACACAATAGTTCAATACGTAAATTTATCTCTCAATTTAATATACGTTGTTAGACGAGGAGGTTCACCGTATCAAAATACACAAAAATCTTGAGTTAAGTCTCGTCTTTATTTATTTATAAAAAATTGTTCACATATTTTTCCCTTGATAAAAAAAATTTAAATAAATAAATTTGTAATCTCTCACACAATTTAAATTTTAGATAAAGGGTTTCATATACTTCAAATAAATAGTAATGGATTTCTTGGTTCTATACTGCAAATACAAATGTAATTAATTTATGAAATCAAATAAATTGAAATCGAACGGGAAAACAAGAGATTTGGGAGCAAATTTAAAATATTCACCTAAAGTATATTCCATTCGTGAATCGTGATAGGTTATATATGAACTAGTATACCGTTTATCGGTGGAATTTGACCGTAGAAAAATAAATAGAAATTGAAAAAATGAAGAATGTTAAAAAGGAAAGATTGGAGAAACGGTGAAGAGAAATAGAATTGGGAAGAAGAGAATTGAAAAAATTGAAAAAAGAAAAAAATCTGGAGAAAGGTGAAGACAGACGTAAGTATCTATTTTGAGTGAGTGGAGGTGAAACTCTCTACGGTCGTGACTAGACAATTTTATTTGGTCAAATACCTTGCGAGCTACTGTATTTCTTTCGTTAAGGTATTTTGAATAACAAACATAACGGAAGAGTACTATATATATGACGTACCATTTGATCTGTAGCTGGAAGCAACGAACGAAGAGAAGAATACAAGCTGTTCATCTTTTGACGACGATTTCGCTCACTGGCATTATGGCTAAGTTTCTTTACCTTTGTACCATTTTGACCAAAACTTGTGGACTCTAAACCTTTTGTTTCTGTGTACATATTGTTGTATTCATGGCTGGAGATGGGATCTTCTGTAAACCATCCCAAGTTTGAGAACATAGGAGGTGATAGTGCCAACATTTTTGGGTTTTTTGAGGTTGTTAGGACACTGATAACGAAGTGCTTTTATATATATATATATTGACAAGTATTTAGATTTATAATCCATCTAAAGTTATGAAAATGACATCTTATTTAATTTTTATACACAGAATATATTCTTTTATGGATGGGGGTAAGTGGATATAGTCATATATATAGATGAAATAATTTAAACAAACAAAAAAAGAAGACAAATTAAGATTTATTTAAAATGTTCGTAAATGTATTGGAATTTGATTCTTGCAAATAAATTGTTACAAGGGATAGAACATTTAAAATTAACTCGATATAGTATCAGAGTTGAAAAGGCACAAACGTGTCATTCAATCCATCTAAAGGTGAAACAAAAAGTCAACTTTTAAAATGTGTTATTAATAAAGTTATAACAGTTTAATTATGATGAAATCATAAATGATAACTAATTTGAGAATAGTAATTTTGAAATTCGTACTCATTTGAACTTTGTAAACTCGTCTGATGTTATGTCTTTCGAAATCTATTATCATTTGCTTTTATGATAAATTAGGTCAAAGCCTAATGCCTACTAATTGTGACTTATAAGAAACAAAAATGAAAAAAAGAAAAAAGAAACAAGCATGATTTATGTTTTATCTTAAGTTATCAGAGGGAAGGGGAGATGTGCACAGTGCGTGTGCATGCATGGACTGCACAGGTTGAAAATAAGCGTGGCTTCATAAGCACGGGCACTGGTTGTCATCTCCATGTGGAAAGCGTACTTTAAATTTTTAATACTCTACGCGTAACAGACCATTAAATTATACTCAAAAATGCTTCTAGAATCGTGTTTTGTCATCGACTAACTAACATAAACAGGAATCTATTCTAGTTAGTAGCTATCCACGATTATAAATAACTTAATTAGTAATTCTAATGGTTTCGTGTATAGAAACACTACAAGCTATTAATTTGTTCAACAAGAAATTCCTATTGTTTGTAATTATTTTCTACCTCCAACATTTAAATAAAAACAAGGATTTCTGTCATTTATATTTTTGAATGAGACGATTATGATGATATTAAAGTTAGGTAAAAACCTGTATTCAAATCTCACCGCCACCTGTTTATGATAATTCACATATTCAGTCTTTAACAATTTGAACTGGTTTTGAGGATGCGCATTGAAGACGACATTTAGATAAATACATAATTTTCTAACAGTTTAAACTTTTAGATGAAATGATCGACATGATATCAAAGTCATCAGGATAATGACATAAGTTGAAGCCTCTCAGTCACTTTTATGATGCGCATGTCAGATCTATAAAATTCTCCTGACGTTTTTAAAATAAATACATGTATTTTGAATATTTAAATGAGATGGTTAAAACTCCCACACCAATTTTACATCTATTGCATTTTTACTTACGTTACTCGACAAGATTAAATATTATAATTTTAAAAATTTTAGAATTTTTATCTTTTTTTTAATATTATCCAATAGTATTTAATTCATTTTACGAGACGTGTTGAACACATATCGTTCAAAATTTTCAGAATATTTTCGTACATTTTGAGTACAAAGTCTAATGTCTAATCAGATTAGGTTTAAAATCTATTTACTAAAAAATATGATATAATATTCCTATCCTATATTAGTTTACCATATTGGATGGAGTATATAAATGGATTATGAAGTTAAACGGATCTATTGACTTGACATATAGTTGTATAAAGCCAAATCTGAGGAGAAATTATTATTTTCCTAACTATATTAATGGTTGTTAAAACTTAAAATCGAGTAGGCTTACAAATTCAATGATGGAAGACTCTGATAGAACACTCAATGGTTTATCCATACGAGAACTTCTAACCCCTTCGGTCGAGAAAGTATGGAGCAATGTTTTAAAATTCGGACCAATTCGACAGCAGAGTTGAAAAACTCTTGACTCGGTCAACAATTTGATCTGAGTTGCTCATAGCCTACGAAATGTGTGAATAAAAATGATGTTTGACCAACTTATAAGTGCTTATAAACACTGACAAATATACTCTTAATGATCAAATGGTGATAAATTCAAGTAGGCTTGTCTGAAAAGGTGACCGACAAGTTCAATAAAAAAAGATTCTTATCGATTTCAATAAAAAAAAAAAAAAGATTCTTATCGAATATTCAAAGGCCTATTAATGTGAGAACTTGTTACCTATTTGGTTGAGAAAGTTAGACACATGATTGATAGTTGTATATATAAAGCCAAAATTGTGAAGAAATTTAGAGTATGTTTTGTAAAGATTTTTGTAGATTATAAGTAGTGGGTCCTACAAAACGTGTGGATAAAAGTTGTAGGTCCTACGAAATGTGTGGATAAAAATGATGTTTGACCAACTTATAAGTACTTATAAATACTGACAAACATACTCTTAATGATCAAATGGTGATAAAGTCAAGTAGGCTTGTCTGAATATGTGAACAAACAAATTTAGTGATAGAAGATTATGATTGAACATGTGAGAACTTCTTACCCATTCAGTTGAAAAAGTTTGGAGAATAGTATGTATGTATTGTTTTTAGTATGTATTGATGGAGGAAGAGTGTGCGTGTGGGGGTGGGAGTGGGTCGGGGGTAGTATTATTGAGTACCGGTATTGTATCTTAAAGTATCAATATCGTTATGAGAATTAGTTTAAAGCGACATCAAATTCTACTCTTAACATGCTCCCAAAAAATGATGGTATCTAGATATGTGACCAAAAATATGAGGACCATACTTTAATAGTTAAACATTTGGATGTTAATAAATAAACAAATAAGATCAAAAGAAGATTTGAGGATCGGAAGTATCGAAGAATCGACTGTCATAATCTATGGATAAAATTAATCAACGAAAAGGTATTCCACTTTAAACTCCTATGTGATTAATTACAAAAAATTGCAACTTTTAGTAATCGATTTAGTGAAGATCTAGTTCGTAGTAATATCTTCTCCTTCACGTCACCAATGGTTTTAATTGAATTAAACTTAGCTTATTTGATTTTTAAACTTTTAAAATAAATCTCAAATTGACTTAATTTTATAAAGCTAATGTAAACGACCTTAATCAAACTAAATTTAAGATAAGTCAAGTAGTTAGGTCTTTTTCATTAAATATTTAATTACAATTAACTTAATGATCTATCATAATTAGTGTCTCATCTATAATTAAGTTATGGGATGGGTGAACCTACTCCTTCATTTCAACTTAGTTCGATTTTTTTCAAATTGGTTGTCGGTTCTTGTAATGTTAAACAAGTTTAGACCGATTCTTGAATTGTTCATACTGAATCGATAATTATTTACCAATTAAAACCAAACGGCATGACGTTCTAAGTTTGATAACCTCTCTTGAAAGATCATATATATATATATTTCAATTTTTCGGTTTGTACATGATCCATATTTCTCTAGTTATGTAGGTACCAATTTCCATTTTCCAAATCTGTCTGTTGATACCCTTTTTGTCTTCTAGAGGTGCAAATTGAGAAGATAATTCATTAATTAAAGGGAAATTTTCATTTGGAGTCCCCAAACTTTTACAAATAACCAATCAATTTTTCATGGCCTTTAACTTTAAGTTTGCGTGCTTTCATTTTTGTTACGTGTTAATGGTCCCACTGAATAGAAACCGTCAATTAAAAATACACATAATTATTCTGCACTTGACTAATACAATACAGGGCAGTTCACATAACTGCCCTGTATTGTATTAGTCAAGTGAGAAATCGTAAGAGATGCGTTTACAAAGTAATAGAAGGTCCTAATGTATATGTCCATTCTTGACCTTGTCCACACAAAAACTCCATTTAGATTATAGAGCTAAACTTTTAAGCTAGCATTTTTTCCTTCTTCTCATACAAGGACAAGAGCTTTTCCTTCAAGATTTCAACATCAATGGCTTGACTTCCTTGTACCTGTTGAATCCAAACCAACAAAAAGAGGAATCATTACAAGTTATACACATAAATGAAGTGGGTGAATACTAATTTTTTAGACTCGTATTCATAAGAGTAGCATTGTTAATTTTAAGTTACGAGATGGAGGGGTATACCGAAATTAGAATAGTATGTTATAGTCACAACTCAAAAACCATCTAATAAGTGAATCTTTTTAAACATCTAGCAATAAACCCAACATAGCAATTAAAAAAATTATGTGCATTGACAAAATCAAGTCGACAAACTAAAAATGTATTAATATTATATAAACGTTTGTCGACTCTACAATTTTTGTCACTATATTCCATCAATATCTATATAAAAAGATTCATCAATATGATCAAATCCTAACATCCTTCTTACAAATGTTTATATTTCATACATGAATATTGGCATGCTTGTTGCTTGGCTAAGATCAATAAGAAGAAAAAGTTGCTCTTTTAAGTTTCTTTTTGACTTTTCAACAAATGTGGCTAAAATGACCAAATTGTCCTTTATCAAAATTGTTACATTTTTCAAATGAAAGATAATTTGGTCATTTCAGTCATATTTGGTTTGAAAAGTCAAAAAAGTGGCTGAAAAAAACGCATTTTTTGCCAAAATATGGGTACGAACAAGCTCATAATAAAAGTTACTTTAAAAAAAAAAAGGTAAATCTTAACTTTTTTTTCCTTGGGTAAGTTAAAGATACAAGAAAAAATGGCATAATATTGACGGTAAGTACCTGAAGATGCAAATTGTAGAAAACCCTCCCATCAAAAGATTCAAAAGTAGATGCATTCAGTACAAGAATCCCTTCCTCTAAATCCAGTATAGCTTCAGAAAATGAAGCCCTTTTGATCTTCAACGTTGATACCTGAATCACTACGTCTCGATCGCTGATTCGACTTGCTGTAACAGCTAATAATGAGCTCTGATCATGATGATCTGCTGTTCTTCTTTGCTTCCTATATTCAAATGAATTTTCTTGCCTAGAAATTTTTGCTAAAAGCTTTTCTCTCTTTTCAATTAGTCTCTCTACTTCTTTCTGCAGCTCTGGTATGTATTTTATCACTCGGGACACTGTCGAAGGAATGCTTAATTTCTTCTGTAAAGAAAATTTTATTTAATCATTAAAAACTAATAAATAATTATATGAAGATGCATAAGCATAATTGTTTTTAAAAAAAAAATTACTGGAATTATAATCAAAATAAATAAGTTTATCGTCTCTCTAAAATTTTAAACTATACGAAGTTCAAACCCATTTATAAGAATTGTGCTAGAACATTTTATGGAAAAAAAGAAAAATACACACTCTTATACCTAATTTCCTAACCCTAATTTGTTAATATGTTTTTCTTGAAAGGAAAATGGAGAAAAACTAAAATATGTAATGGCCTAAAATTGCAAACTTCTAGATGAGGTAGTTTAAAATGGTCTGCCGGAAATTATTAACTTTAAAAACCATGATGTTACCATTTGATCTGCTGCCGGAAGCAGTGACCGGAGAGTAGAATACAACGTATTAATCTTTTTCCGGCGATCGCGTTCGCTGGCATTATGGTTGAGCTTCTTCACCTTCTTCAAATCTCCATCAAAATATTGCAAAGATTCAGTGCTGTTTCCAACTTGTATCTGAGATGAAGGAGAATGAAGATTAATGGAGTCCGAAGTTTCTGTTCTTTCTCTATAAAAATTATCTTGTTCATTGCTCATTGGATCCTCCAAAAGCCATCCAAAATTAGAAAATTGAGGGCATATTTCCATCATTTTTCAGTCACCTTGGAGCGGAATTTTGGACTTTGTTCGATAATAAAATGCAGTTTATTAGTTAATCATAAGGTGCATTTATATACTAATTAGATAATTGATCTCATCCTCTACATCAGCATATTAATTAATATACAGCAAAATAAAGGGATTTTTAATTGTTTTTGTTCTGTGAATTTAAAATATTTCCTGATTAGTATATGTATGAGGATTTTAGAATTAAACAAAATTTTCAAATGTTTATTTTCTTTTTTTTATATATATAGCAATATCTATCATTTTCTTTGCTAAAAATATTTTTAAATGAACAAGATAAAATATGCATAGCTATTGAATAGTAGTTCTGCAATTTCTGCAGCCCTAAAAATGTTGAAAACATTATTAATATGCTATTATCACTCAATTAAAGAATAAAGACAAGTTAAATCTTATTTCTAGATTGTATCGTGTTGAATCCGAGTCGAGAAAACTTAAATTTCGATAACTGGAATTTTTATTTATTTTATTTTACATGATTAAATATCGTAGAATCAATACAACTTGATTAAACGAAATAATATTATAACATTAAACCATCACATATATCGTGATAAATTTCAAGAAAATAAAATAGGGCAGACCATCTCATTAAGTAACCTAAAAAATAATTAAGAAATTCAAACACCTCCAAAACATTAATTACAACCCTATGTTGACTAAGCTATTTTTGAATAAATTATTCTTGAAATAAAGAAATTAATGACAGTTGAGGTCACTCTACTTTCAATTAGGATAAAATTAATTAATTCATATATTTATTTTTAACTTAATTAATCCAACTTAGGAGCACACGCAGGCTGCAGCCAACCTCGTGCTGAGTATAGTTGAGTGATGTAATAATTTAATAATGCGATTTTAATACAAGACATGCACGGGCCCAAGTTTGCTTTGTCACACATTTGCTCGAGTAAAGCGTTACCAAGTCACGTGGAAACACGCTTTTTTTAAGCTTAAATGTTATACGTCACATAATTTATACATATATAACTTTACAATATAAAATTAAATAATTTCGAATATTTCTTCTCTAAGTATAATTTCATTAGCATTTGATTGTAATATTAAGAAAGATGGGTGTCCTTATAATATTTCCTCCGTCCTACAAAGCAAGATTTTATTTTTATTTTTATTCATCTGTTCCAAATTATAGTAATCTCTCTTATTTCAAATTATGATATTTTACTTACGGCGCTAATTTTTTGTGACATTTTTCGAATTGTGTGATCGACAGTAACATTAAATTGCAAAGCTAAATAGTAAGCATACAATTATTTATTATTGGACCACTTAATTTTAAAAGCTCAAGCTATTAAAGAGAGTCATATGTATATTATTTAAATATTATCTTCAACAATTTCCTCAAACACTAACTACTACTAGCAGCATCAAAACCATACAAGTAAAATGGCCTTTCTGATCTCTCTCACACAGATAACATCAAAAGCAGAATATATACAGTGGTGTTGGGAGAGATACAGAAGAAGCCTTTTGTACAATGAAAGCATCTCTACTGGTTCCGTTAATGCAATGAATGATTTACATTCAAACATCAACTCCAATTCTTTGAGCAACCTGCACCAAAAATGTAATTGCTCAATCATACTGAAACAATTATCGGAGCACCAAGTAACATGCATTGCAACCTTGAATATAAGAGAGTTCTACGAGATTTATTTTGACGGTAAGTAGGACGAAATTCGAACGAAAAAGCAATTTGTACACATCAAATTGTTGAGAAACAAAGAGGAAGAGACCAACAAAACGAGGGAAAAGAGGAAGACAAAGCACCAAATGAAGTATTAGATAAAGGAATACAAATTTATTCTCACAAATCACAGGTTACAATAGATCTTAAAGAAAGACAGATAAACATGAAGGGGTGAAAAAAATTCCACCTTAAACTTTTAAGGATCGGTTGAAAACCGCAATGAAATTGTTTGGCAGCTACATCAGGTCATTTAAGTTTTGGCCTATCTCCCTCTAACCTGTTTATATCACTCTTATAGACGGGTTTCCTTTAAGTCTATGCAGCACAATACCCCCAACCACTTCGTCGTTCCCATAATTAATCCTCTATTGCTGTCACCTCCACATATTGATGTAAAAGTATAAATTGATACTCCAATTATTCTCTCAATCTAGAGTTCCAACAATGCAGACATTGCCAGAGTGTCTCTCCAATTTTATTAATATTGCACACAAGATTTCTTGACTTTACGAAAGGGCATTAGCAACTCTTTGTTTCAATTTTAATATCTTGATGAAAAGGCTTGAAGAGTTTGATCTAATCAATAAATTTGCCCACTATAGTGCGAAGTTGAAAATGATATTTTCATTCCCAATCTTATCCATTCTATAATGGCCACATGTCCATCTTAACATCATTATTTCTGCTACGTTCATCTTAAGGACATTTTGTACTTGAAAGAATTTCACTAGTGGAAATCAAATTCAAAATTTGAGAACTAAATAGCCAACTCAACCACAAACGACCAAAGCTAAGCTACTTACTTCGGGAGGAAGCTTAGTGTGTTATCTCCTTTGAACCAACAAGTTATATCGGTGAAGTGTCCCAAACTGGAATGCTATAAGATACTCTGTTATATTGTCCGACTAAGAAAGTGTGTTCCAGAGGAATAATGCGATGTAGATAAGTCTTGGTAATTTATTCCAGCATTAGACTATTAGTGCTATACTTAGCTGCATCTAAGAGACACATAAACGGTGTAGATAGTCGTCATAAAATTCATGAATTACCTCTTTGAAGGAGTTAACGTCACTTCCCCAAAGCCAAGCATCACAGCCTGCATCTCTGGCACCCCAGAGGTCATTTCTCCGATCATCCCCAACATGTACAGCATCCTCAGGTTTTACTCCTAGTAACTCGCAAGCTTTCAAAAATATTGTCGGATTTGGCTTCTCTGCTTCAACCTGTTTTAAATACAAATAAATATCATAAACAGATATAAATAGAGACGGAGAAACGTTAGTAAAGAAAATGAAAACAAACATCGCACTTACCTCAGCCGACACTGCTACTGCATCGAACCAGTGATCACACTTCAGAGCTCTCAACAAGGGCCTTAATCGGGTATCAAAGTTCGAAACAACAGCCACTCTTACACCTGCTTTCCTAAGAGCCTCGAATACTTTCCCAGCATCTGGATCACAGAGGTGCCAAGCCTGTCGAAGAAACAAGTAACAGAAATGTGTAAGATAATGAGCATGTCCGGCTATGCTTGAGTTTACTTACAAACAAGTAAGTTTTAGAATAAATAAATTTTTTTATTGATTAAAGTTGGAAATAAGTACTTGTTTTGATAGTTAGGTAAGAGATATTTTCAAAAAAAGTAACCTTTTTGACTTATAAGTAAAACAAAAAAAGTAACAAATCCAAACATTTTTGAAATTAAGAAGTTTTAAAAGTAACGTGTACTGTTTTTTAAGCTTAGCCAAACAAGCTCAATATTTATATACATGAAAAAATAAACCACAGTAACGAACTCAGGAAAGGTACGGCCTGCTTATAATTTCCGGATAACTTGTTATTTAAAGAAAATAATTAGTCAATAAAACAGAATGAGAAGAATAAAAAGCGCCACTTTCAACTACTTTTGAAAAAGTGAAACTTATAGCAGCAATCAAGAATGAGCCAAGTAAACCAACCTTTTCAGTGGTGTAATAGTTATAGAGCTCCTCAAAGTACTGCAAATCCGAACAGCCAGTTGAAGAACTGACTATATGTTGCCAGAATGGTCTCCCATCATTAACATATCTGCAATTTGATAAGTTGTATCCTCAGGACTGCTATAACATAATTTCTAAATAAATAATAACTGCCAACAGCGACAACAAACTAAGTCTTGTTCCATTAAATTTAGGGTCGACTCTATTAATCCTTTTTTGTCATTCCGTTTGGTTCATTGCTAGATCTACTTGGAAATAACCATTAACCACTGACAAACATTGGGAAAAAAAAAATTGTTGACATTATAACAAGACCAATTACAAGGACCAACAATGATAAGATATACAGAATACAATTAGACAAACTTGGCCAAGAAATTATGTATAGAAGGCATTGATTGTCTAACTAAGATATAATGGAAAAGCTAAGAAATGAAATGGCCAACGTGCAATATCTTGTATAACTTCAAGAAGTTATCAAGAACAAAAGCTTGAAAATAGATAATTATTGTGGTTCATGTAGTTCCATACAGGATTTTATGAAACCATGGGATTGGATCTTTGATTACACTAAAACGATAGCCATTGTACAAGTTAATTTATGCAAGATGGAAGTAATAAAGTGGACAAAAACTTAAGACACTGTATCAAAATTTCAATAAGATGAAGATTAAAGCATGCAAATGCCAAAAAAGAATGCAACATTTTCTATAAATATGTACGATATATTTTCTCTGGATTTTCCTGAACCAGGTATTAAAAACAGAATGCCTTCTTCAATCATTTCTATTATTAAAAAGGCAAGTGTTTGACATAAATGTCAAAATTCAATTTCTCTGATTGAATAAACCAGGCGCTTGAGCCTCCTTTTTACCTCACCAACTAAGAAGAACCAAATAAGAACAGAGAGATGAGGACCTAATAATTTCCCTGAAAGGAAGAAACCTCTCTCGCACGCGCGTGCAACCTGGTCAAGGTTGAGAAGTACAGAGAGAAAACCAATGACTGCATTAAATATTATATGAGCGATACAACTACAGTTACTAAAATTAGCGACTTTTCCAGGTGAATGGAATAATTTTGACATAAACACTGCAAGTAAAAAGCATTTCCGCACATGCGAAACAAAATGAGAAGATGGTCAGTATTGATTATTACATTCTCAAAGAAAAGCAATAATCTAAAGATTGTACAGTTTTCTATTAGTTTCATCTCTTAGGCTGTGTTTGATTCATACATTTGTCATGGAAAATGTCACATCCGAGGAAAATAATATCACATCAGAAGAAAATATTTTCCTACTTTGACTATTTGATACAAGATGAAAAAGGAAAATGAATTCTAAGGTACAACCACTTTAAGCATGAATTTGGCCAATTTCATGGAAAACATTTTCTTATGGGTTTGGTGGATTTTTTTTTCCAACTTACATGGAATTTTTTTTCTTTTTCCACCCTTTTCCATCTTTGGCAATCAAACACAGCCTTGATTAATATATTAAGATCAACTTTAAGTTTCACACAATCACATAATAAATGTTGGGCCTGAAACGGAAACAAGTTCACTTCAGAGTTCAGATAATAACAACAAGAAGTTCAAACCAAAATCTGACTAAGAGCTGTAGTAGTAACACCCTAGTCATTCAATGTTTGTTTTATCCGACGTAAATTAGCACAAGCAGCCATAGAATGGACAACAAACAGAATATTCACCTGAGGCGAGATCTACCCCAAGGCTGCTCATAAGCCCTTCTGTATCTATTCAAAATCTCATCTTCGGAATACTCCACTCCATACTTTTCACCAAGTTGCCTATAAATCTACATCACAAGACTAAGTAAGCATAAGAAAACTCCTCAAATACAAACAGAGACAATGCAACGGGGAAGTCGAATAATCCAACAGAACAGAAATTTAAATGCATGGAACACTCAGATTGTTTGCTAATGGAAAGGAAAGTGTGGAGATGAAGAAAAGGAAAAATCTACCACTAAAAACTGCAGCGTATACGGTATATCTCAGCAGATAAGGAGGCACAGAGCATGAGAGATGTTATTTTACATGTTTCTTTTTAGTTCTGTATTGGAGAAGTAAAGAGTATTTGCAAAAAACAGCGAATAAACATGCACGGAACAAAAAGAAGAAGAAACAAGCATAATGATTTTCAGCTATGAATAATTAAATTTAAAGCAATATCCAAAGTAATAGTGTTTCATATTACTAGAAAGAAATGCAAATAATCAAGAAGCTAAAGAAAGTTAAAGAAATGATAATTGTGTTCTGTATCAAAAACAAAAACCGACACAAGAACGAAAATTTGGGGTCAAATCTTGGACCCTAAATATTACTAATTTCTTCAAATTTTACACTTATGTAGTACACATACAGACGCTTGAGAAAATATTGAGCATAAAACAGATAATAATCAAGAATCTATACAAAGTTAAAGAATTAAAAATTGGGTCTTGTTGCATCTAAGAGAAATGCATCAAAAAATAAAATTTGGGCATTGACTCTGGCATTCAAAAGGCCAATTTGTTCACATATAACATGCATGAATACACATGTAAAAATAAAAATAAAAATTAGAGGAAAGAAAGTGGGTTCAAGTAGTAATTATACAAAAAAAAAAACCTTAATTGCTTATAATTACTATAAAATGAAATCACATAATCCAAATAGAAAATTGTGTGTGAAGAAGCAGAGAACCTGAGCCATGGGCTGGGAAGGAACAACGAGAGTGCCCACTGCATCAACAAGAAGGGCCTTATGGGTCAGCCCACCATACAGATTCCTCCGATAATCTTCATATTCTCTCACCAACCCGAATACTGTCGACCCGTTTTCCTCGGGAACAACTGCCGTTGCAGCCGAGGTCGAGGAAAACGGAGAAGATGATCCGAAATCCCTAAACGGATCGACCGGGAAACATCTTCCGGACCCACGTACAAATGCGAATGCAAAACGCTGCATTTTGGAGAAAGTAGGAGTAATCAACAGTTTACTGATCTTGGTTCTTGTTAAAGCCATTTTTTCAAATAATCCAATACTTCATTTTCTTATCGATAAATTTACAGAAATTATGCTACAAAATTTATTTTTATATCAAAATTTATGCATTTATGTGTGTATGAGACTGTGACTGTGTGTAATTTTGTGTATCTGCTACGATGGCTAAAGGGAAGGTGCCAAAAGCCAAGGCCAAGGTGGTGAAGAAATGTGAGACAATCGATGGAGTTCACAACTCAATCAAATATTTTTGACAACGCAATTTTTATTAGTGCTAAACAATACAAATTGTAAGTTTTTGTTTTTAATAAATGAATATTCTATGGTGACAAATGATGTGTATAAATATTGGACGCATTCAATTAGTTTGATCACAAATTTCACTGGCCAGGTCACAAATGATATCGACCAACTCTTGAATTCTATCAATTATGTAAAATTACATATGGATTAGTCGGATCAAAGTAAAAATACTTGTGAGGTGATTAAATTGAAATAATTTGAAGTTCGATGACCAAAAAAAAAATCTGTAAGTAGGTGACTCTTAATGAAATGCCATTCCTGGGTTGGATGATATTACAGTTTTACCCCTACAGGGACAAATAATTATTATTTGTACTGTTTAAGATATTCATATGCCACGCAGACGGATCATTATTAAATGTGGTTTTTTAACTAAATTAATAATGAACTCCATAATTTCTTATTTCAACCTCAAAGGAGGTCGAATCCAGGCCATTGAGCTGGCAGACTACGCTCTTACTACTTGAACTAGATTTTGACTTCCAACGGAAGGGAGTACAAATAGAAACATTAACTAATGAGGACCGATCTCCTGCCCCCAAGTGGAAAGGAGATCTTGTCCACATGCTGACTTGACTGTTGATGTAAAAAGTAATTTTTTATATCAACAGTCCACATGCTGACAAGTCAGCATATGGACAAGATCTTCTGCCCATCTGGGAGTAGGAGATCAGAATTCATTAATAATATAAGATATTTTTATAAAAATTATGAATTCTAGCATTTTCTTAATTTTACAAATAAGTACAGTAATAAATTATAGTAATTGTATGACGTGTTAATTAACTATTGCTATGTTTATTCTTACGGGCAAGTGTGGATGTACGTTTTTGTAAAATATTTGATTACATGGATCAAATTACGTCAAAATATTAACCATCTCAAATAAGCACATTCAACATTAAACCTCCAATAAAGAGCATTGCACCATGCTTGCACATTTACATCTCAAATACATGACCCACCTATAAACATATCAAAGGTGGAGGTATCAAAAGTCGAGAAAAATCGTTCTATTTGATCTAGTTCGAGTCACACACAACTCATTTAAAAGGATTTATTTTATTTAGTTTCTTTACTTATAGAAAATAAACGTTAAAAATTACCAAACATGCTTGAATCTTCACTCGATCGTATACGATAAAGGTCCAATAGAAATTGTAGTCCTTCATTTATATATACGCTTGGTGCACAATTGTTTTTTATAAAAAAGATAAATATGTATTTAATTTTAATTAAGTAAAATTGCTGATAGGTTCTAACTTTTGAAAAGAACACGATAGATTGGTTGAATGTTATAAAATTGTACACTTTGTTTAATTATTTATTTAATTTTTGTACATTACAAAGAAATTACGTACACTTAAAAGCATGACAAATTAAAATATGAAAAATACAAATGAAGCTATAACATTTGTAGTTAACAAACAAATAACTTTATTAAATAAAAGTATTTCAGGATCAAATTTGTGACACGGAGTTATTTTCTTCTTTTGTTATAACCAGAAAATAAAAGTTTAATTAAAATCGGTAATTACTTAATAATAATACAAATGTTTTTTAACACGTTAGTTAATTAATTATGAGTTGAAATTTAAGTTATTTCATAATAATTCACAAAATATAAAACACAATTTACGAATATTTTCAATTTGGACATAAAATCTAAAATAAATAATAATAAAAACTCGTTAGTTTTTTTAAATTTTTTATAAAAATATAAAAACTAAAAGTATGAGACCCATTTGCACATTTACAAAAGTTATAGACCCAACAATTATTTTCTTTATCAAAATTAAGGAAATATTGGTCTTTTCATTAAAAAAAAAAAAAAAAACAACCAGTTGTGCACGAAACTTTAAGGACTTTTGTATTAAAAAACAA
This sequence comes from Forsythia viridissima, assembly GCA_030279155.1. NCBI lineage: Eukaryota > Viridiplantae > Streptophyta > Magnoliopsida > Lamiales > Oleaceae > Forsythia > Forsythia viridissima. The sequence continues at coordinate 1,708,184 of CM059042.1, read as the reverse complement.
ATATTATAGATTATTTGAACACTGAGAACTTTGTTAAGGACTATTTACACCAAATTTCTAAACTAAAAATAAAAAAAAAAAAAATTTACTTTTTTGTCAAAAAGTAAATAAAGATTGCCGCACTTGCCTTTTGTGGCGACTATATCAGACTGTTAGTTTACTAAAGTGTCCCCCAGTTTATTAATGAGAAATTCGGATATTTTATTTATTTTACAATTTATATTATACAGGGTAAATTAGGAATGGACTCTCCAAGCTTTCACGTGGTGTTCTTATAGGTCCTCAACCTTCAAATATGAGGTTTTGAGTCCCCAACCTATTAAATTGGTAAATATGGGTCCCTAACCATCAACATAGAGAGAACAAATTATCAAACTGCTTAATGTTTATTTATATTTCAACTGAAATCTGTGTGAAATTTTAACGTTTATATTGACAAATTTTATCAAAGAATTCACATATTCAAATATATCGAAAACACAAAACTTCGCTTTTAAATGTTAAATAAAGACATATAACTACACTATGTGAAAAGTTTGGGAGCCAAACCATAATTACCCCTATTGTATATTACAAATTCTAGATCCAGGTGAAAAGTTTGGCTTTCTTGATTTTTGGAATAGATTCCAAAAGTGCCGAGGGGCAGGTGATCAGTCCCGTAGATTCCAATATTCCAGTTCTATTTCCTTTTTTTAAGGCTAAGCCATACAGATAAAAAGTATATGTCCTTGCCAGGCATATTCTAATTAACACGGACTTTTAAAGGAAAAAAAGTTTTATTAATTTTATCAAAAAAAGAATAAAGATTATTGTGTCAAATATTGGACGAGGATATTTTTGTCATTCAACTTATCTTTATACGTTTCCATGTACAATAAATAGAGAAACGCAACTCATGTGCTACATTTCAAGCAATCAATAAGATTCGTGGTCTATGTACTTCACATGCAATAAATGGAGAAATACATGATTCAATATGATACGTTGCAAGTAATCGATAAGATCCAGTAATCTATGAAGGGTTGGCAATTGAGCCAGACGAATCCTCTGCCCCTATGGGCTCGGCCTGTTAAACTCGACTCTAGGCACGTCCTTATACATGCCGGGCATAAAACGCTTATAGTATTGCATCAATTTTGTAGAGCGTTAATGCACTAATAATTGTGCAAGTCAATCCTATTTTTTTTAAGAAAGAAAAAAAAAAGTAATAATTATTGAGTTAGTCAGTACAATCAAAACAACTCTTTGTATAAAAGATCGACGTAATCACGTATCTTTATCATGAAAGGTTCGGCCCTAGCCCTAACACAAGCCATATAGGGCCAATGGGTGCAAAGTTTGGCACGACCCTTTGCTAACCCTAAATCTATGTATATCATTCTTTGGTTGGATAATTTGGTGCGAATAAAATTTGTAGAAATAAGTTTTTTTTAAATAAATAAACATTTATAAATAAAATTACTCACAAAACTTGACTTTAAATAAACTTTTCATAAGTTTCAATTAAAAATTTAAAAATATGATACAAAAGTCTAAAGGCTGGGGACTTCAGTCACCAAATTAAGAAAGGTTGAGATATGGGTGCAAAAAAATAAAGAATGGAGATAAAAGTGCCAAAAGTTCAAAGGTTGGGGACTTCAGTCACCAAATTAAGAAAAGTTGAGGATATAGGTGCCAAAAAATAAAGAATGAGGATAAAAGTGCCAAACGTTCAAAGGTTGGGGACTTCAGCCACTAAAATAAGAAAGGTTGAGGATATGGGTGTCAAAAAATAAAGAATTGAGATAAAAGTGCCAAAAATTCAAAAGTTGAGGATGAAGGCCGCAAATTACCCTTTCAATTGTTTGGAAAAATACTTAAAAAAGTATTTGCCTAGTTTACTACATAATGTTAAGGTTCTAAAAAGCGTAAAGTGTTGCTAGATATGGAAGTCAAGTTTCAAGTTTTTTGAGCCTAGGCGAAACTTAGGCGGGGTGAGGCGTGATCGAGGAGTGAAAAAAAGTTTTCTTATTTTTAATATTATTTTAAATATTAAAAAAAAAGAAAAAAATATTTTTAACTAAAAAACGCGTATCTAAGCGAGCTTATGCAACACTAGGCGTGCCTAGACACGTGCTTTTTAATTAAAAATTTAGTTGAAAAAAAAAACGCACACCTAAGGTCTAAGCGAGACGTGGATGTCAAATTTCGCGCCTAGGCACGCTTTTTAGAACATTGTATAATATTAGCTTACTGCCACAATGTCACATCATTGTATTTTTTTTACCACATCAGCTTAACTCTCCGTCAAATTGAATTAAAGATATTTTTTTATTAAAAAAAAATATTGTATATTTTTGTTTGTAACAATTTTTTAAGTAATCCACAGTCGCATAAGAGATGCTCTAAAGGGCTAATTATCACAATTCAAAATTCGTTCAGGATTAATTTTACTAATAGTCATTAGACTTTGTATCTAGTGTCACTTGAGCAACTAAAGTTTAGTTTGTTTCATAATCATCACTGAACTTCACAAATTATTTCATTTAGACCATCGAATAAGTTTTATGTTCATTTTTTAATTGAAAATCCAACACATCTATTTGATACAAGAATGCAATATCTTCTTTGCACGTATTCATAGAATGTTGATCATACAAATAAATGTAAAATCTTGAGAATGTTAAGTCACCTTAATTTTGAATCAACATAGCTTAAACTTGGAATGTTTTCAACCAATTAAAATATAAATAATTTACTTATTCAGTAATGAGAATTAATCTACAATATAAGACATATATAGTACATTAAGATGACTGTAATTCATCTGTACTATATTTTCAATATTTTTTTTTCTATATTTAATGTGATTTTTTTTTTTTTTATCATTTCAATATTTTCCTAACCATTTTCTCATATTCTTATTTTTTCCTCTACAAATCTTAGACACACGATTAATTACCAACTTTTGAAAAAAATGATTATACTTTTTTCTCTCTTTAGTGTAATTTTTTCTTCAATATTTTTGTAACTATTTTTTTTTCTCTTTCTTCTTTTTCATCGTTTTTCTATTTTTTTTAAATAAATTTATAATTAAAATCTTATATGACGCTTGCTTGTAATTTCTTTATTAATCTAATCAGGTTAAAAATTAATATTTTATTAATTTATTTATTATTATTGTTTTCATTATTATTTTTTATATTTATCTTGATGAGTATGTATATCTTTTTTTTTTGTAAAATTGTTTTGATATGACTTCAATTCTTTCCATTACTTTGAGTCTATATACTACAATACTTTATATCATTAACTTTGATGTAATTTACTTACAAAAAATAAAAATAGAACATTATAAATTCAAAGTTTTTTATGAACTTAATAATATTAATGCAATTAAATAAATAATTGCTAGACTTTTCACCTACGATAATTTTTTTTTAATGGACATTAAATTTTTTATATTCAAAATTTTTAATTGAAAAATAAAAATCTATAAAACTGCATAAAAGCATGTGAAAAGCTAGGAAAGTCTTTCAAATAAAAATATGTAAAAATCTATTGAAATCTATTAAAATATATATAAATCAGTAAAAAATAATAAAGTTCATAAAAGTCAATCACTTAAAAAATGACAATCAAAATTTTTACAAGTTTAGATTAAATACACCCCATAAATAAATGAAAATTACACCCACTACTTATACTTTTTTAAATAATTTTATTGTTACAAACGTAATCTTTTTATTTTAAAAATATTGTCCATAATTTAGTTTTAAATAAATAAAATAAAAACAAAATACATATTTTTACACACGGTTTATACATAACTATCCTTAAAAATTGCACACAATAGAAGAAGAACTCCTAAATTGCAGACGAAATATCTGATTTTCAAATTTACCAGCATCTTCTATTTTCAAATTCTTCTCCAACAATCTTTCCCATTCTCTGAAATCGAAAATGTTAATCACTTAAACCAATCATTTTACTCACTGTAATCTTCATCATTTTGGAGTGGGTTGAAGAATTTAACTATGGACAATCCAAACTGAACCCCAAGTAGTTCGAACCATTCAAAATATTTGATTTTTGCAATTAATTTTGTCATTTATATAATTCGAAAAATGAAAACTATATGTCATTTTTCCTAATGCATTTAGTTTACTTATAAGGATTTTGTAAAAATTGGTGAATTGTTTGTAACATAAACTGTCAATACGTTTTAATATGAATGGTCTCGATTGAATTTTTATTATCATTTAATATGAAATAAAGCAAATGAGCATGAAAAATAAGTTATAACCGTTGTAATAATGGTTTGTAAATGTCCCAATCTAATTTGTACCACAAATTGTTACAAAATATTTCAATTGCACTTATCATAAGTTCTACTTGTGAATTGTTACAATTGTTTTTGACACAAATTATATATAATTGACAATTCTGTCAACTAATTGTTAGAGTTTTTTTTTTACACAAACAATATATATTTGATAGTTATGTCAAATAAGTGTTACATTTGATTGGTTACACGAATTGTTACTACAATGTTTGATATTGAAGTTACATGTTATTAATTGACTTATTAACATCATGTAACATGTAATGAAGCGTATGAAAATGTATACGGGTAATACCCTTTGAAATAATGTTCTGATTTTGCCCTCATCTCATTTGTATCACATAATGTTACTAATGCCACATTTCATTACATTATAAGTTTTATGTGTGAAAGTTGGTGCAATCTATTACATATATGGTCATATCTTATTTTGATAAGAGAGATTTTTTGCCAACAGATTAATTACGAAACAATCAGTTGCATTATTTTTTACGAACAGATTACACTTAAAGATTCCGTAATATATTGATTACAATCAGCTGCGAAATTTAAGGAATCGATTACTCTATTTCAGATAACTAAAGATTAACATTAATAAATAAAAATAATTATTAAGAAGCAGTATTTTCAAAATATATTAAACATAAATAGATTTTTATAATAATTTTTTAAAAGTAGTTTATTTGTGTAAAAATTCCCATAAATAATTCTGTGATTAGACCAATAGTTTTGGTCTTTTATGTGCTGCATATTTTTGTTAGACGGGTATTTCTTCTTAAGATCGTTGGGCCGTATATGTTGAGTTAGAATTGAATATTTTTAGTTTTTGAAGCAATTTCCACTTTTAGCTTCATATTCTATGCACATTTACATAATGTACTAATCTTAATTTATATGAGCCAACCCTAAATTAGGCTAAGTTCACTATAATACAAATTACCTACAACTCAATTTAATTGGTGGTTTACCTTCAAGCTCAAGCTCAATCTCAACTCAATTTATATTCACTCGTATCACATTAAACAATGAATTACATAAGTTAGTACACGACCTTCATATATCAATAATTTTAACAATCAACCAATTTTTATCGTGTCATTGGGACATCAAGAGTAAATTCATGAATTTAACTCAAAAGGCTGGAAAATTTCAACCACTATCTTCTTATTTTGAAACTTATGGACTCAGAAGAATTCGTTTATGAAAAAGTTTACTTGAAAATTGCACTTTTAATGTCACTAAGGGATGAAGAGAATTAAAGGAGGAGGTCTATTAGTATTAACCCTAAATCTTAAATGTCGAGTTCTTGCCTTGTATTGGTTTTTATTTTGGGCTACCTAGTTACTGGTTTTAAGTTAGTGTTTCGAGAGTGAGTAAACCTAATATTCTTATTTGCTTGGTAACAGATTTGAGTGTGGATGGCAAGTGAGAGTGTCAGCAATGACAGAAATATTACGCATCTTCTTCGAGTTAGTGAAATCTAAAGGGTATTTCACACATAAAAAGTGCGTTGATTTATGTAAGAATATATAGACACACAAGAATTGATTTGATATCATCACCATTTTGAGAAATAAGTGGCAAACTTTTCCACAATCACTTTTGCAAATACTTTTGAAATTTCAATGTAAAGGTAGTTTGAATAATTCAATTTTTTTTTGTTTTCTTTTTGGTTTTAAAACAAAACAATTCCAGTGTTGATCCACATTGATCTCATCATTTAATTCGAATCTATTCACTCATTTTCATACCTCTAAATACTTCCACTTTTGCACCTCTTGAGTTTGACAATGGGTTACTTAGATTGGGCCTATTGGACTAGCATGACTCAATTCTGAGTAGTTTGGTCTCACTCTTTTGTTTTAAGTGTTCACCATTTTCTTTTAGTGTATACAATCGGCATGGCTGTGAGTTCGTACAGTTCGGCCCGTCACGGTCCAACTCTAGGGTCGGGTTGAGCCGAGCCTATAATACCTCTAGATATGATAATACTAGCGCTTAAGTCATTTCTATTACAACTGTTGTTTTTTTAGTCGTATCAGAAAATCGTTATTCATCAATCATCATATCATCTTACATACGGTCAAGTCAAAGTCCATCAACTTAACCGAGCTTCTTTTTCCATAAAGAAAATCCACAGTTTAAAAAAGAGAATCCAACAGAATTGCACTTATGTATAAAGCTAATCTAATCAAAATAATATGATTTCATTAGCTATTTTTTTTACCTTTATAAAAGTATATTTTCTAAACAAAAATTTCTACTTTCACCAAGAAGAAGCCCACCTAAAAACATTTCAATTAATTATTATAAGTGATACAAAGAAAAAAAAAAATGGAATTACCAAATTGTAGGCCACCTAATCTAGAATCCTAGATGCTATATCTTCATAACTTTTATATATAAAATTAGGGTTACTTTTGGATCTTGAAATTAAGTGAAGAAAAGGGAAAAGGAAAAGATAAGAAAAAGAATTCTTTTTCATTTTTTCAATTTTAAATTAACTGTGGAAATTAAATATTTCTTTCATATTTAATTGACCAGTATTATAGAAAGAAACTAGCTTTAAAAATGTTAAAATATTACGTTTTATGTGCTGAAATAGACTACACGTATGTGATAATATTAAAGAAGAAGAAAAAAAAAAGTGAAAATAGTGTCCATTATATAGTGCAATGCTATTTAATACTATGCATCTAATGCGTCTAAAGAGTGTATGAATGGCATATTGTAATATTGTATGATTAAGACAGTTATGTCTAATAAATTTATCAATTATTCGTTAAATCTAAAATACAAAACACGCGAAAAATATCTATTTGTATTATTTATTTGTCTCGTCAAATCAAGACCCAATTACCCAAATTAGGAAAATGCTTAATTTTTTATGTCAACAATTAATCCAAACAGGTAAATCCAAAGCAAATTAAGTGTCCCAATGGAGCCTCTTAGGGACAACCCACAATCCATTTGCCCCTATACTACTTCTTAAGGGCACAATATTTTCTTGAATTGGTGTAGGGTAGCCTTTAATTAACAATACACAATACTACAAAAAGAATCACACACAAAAAAAATTCCCCTTTTATGCCCTAAACAGCATGGTTTTCATTATTCTAATCTCTATTATTAATATTATAATTATGATATCAAGAACCTAACATTACATGATATGTTGTCCCTTAATTAATGGTGCAATTAAATATTAACAAAGACAAAACAAGAAACTACATGTACAAGCTGGCTAAAAGATTTTGAAAGTGCCCCCAGAGATTTTGTGTTAGTGTGTGTGTGTGTGTCTGTTTTATTGTATTTTTCTTACACAGTCTTAAAGAAATGGGTATCAAAGGTTTTAGACAAACTAGAAAAGGGGATTTTGGCGCAAATGGTCTTTAATGTATAGTTTTAGTGCGTTTTTGGTCCTTAACTTTTTATTTTTGGCTACGAAGTCCCTAACCTATTCCATTATGTGCGAAAATGGTCCTTATGGACGGATTTCATCTAATTCCTCCGTTAGTTAGGCAGGCAGGTGGATTGATATTTCTTTTAATTTATTTTTATTACAAAGGCAAATTGGTCAATTATTATATAAAAAAATTTTAAGAAAAAATGATTACATTCCTCACCACCTTCACCTTCACCGTCATCCCCACCTAAAACTACCATTAATGGCGCCTCTCTCATGAGGAGGAGGAGAGGAGGGGGACCCGTCTCTGTTGTCAAGTAATTTTTGAAACTTCATTTTCATTTTGTGTGTTCATATGATATATGTAGTTTGATTTGTTTTGTGTATTAAAAGTGGAAGAATGAGAAGCAAATATTAAAAGTGAAAGATTGTAAAGAAGAAAGGTAAGTTTTCTTTCTATAATCGTTGGGATAATAACTTAAGCAATAAATGTTCTTTCCTTATATTTGTAAATCACTCATGCAATGATGTGGTGTTAGGTGAAGCCATTTTTCTTACAGAACTTAAGCCCCACCAATTCTATTGCCATAAATGGCAATTAAATGGAGAAATGAGCCTCGCATTTTTGCTATTAATATCTGATTTTCATTCTTCCATTTTTAATATACAAAACATATCAAACTACAAATATTATATGAACACACAAAATGAAAATGAAAATGAAAATGAAGTTTCAAAAATTACTTGACAACAGAGACGGTCCCCTCCCCTCCTTTTGCCATTAATTATGGCAGTAAAATGGAAATGGGGGTGGGAGAGATGTCTTTCCATTTTTCTCTAATGAGGGGGAGCCATTAATGACAATTTTAGGTGGGGATGACGGTGGGTGGGTGGGTGGGTGAGGGTGAGGAAGGTGATCATTTTTTTTTTCTTTTTATATAAGAATTGACCAATTTGCTTCTACAATAAAAACAATTAAAGGAAAATTCAATCCACGCGCCTAACTAACGGAGGAATTTGATGAAATCCGTCCATATGGACCACTTTCGCACCTAATGGAATAGGTTAAAGACCTCATAGTAAAAAAATGAAAGGTTAGTGACCAAAAACGCACTAAGGCCATACATTAGAGATCATTTGCACCAAAATCCCCTTAAAAATGTAAAAGATTAAAGGATCATTGGGATTGAGACGAAAGTCAAAAACATTTTACATGTAAATTTATTTTAAAAAATGAAAATATAATTTGATTTTATCAACATAGCATAAAATCTAACAATAATCAAACATTAGGGTTTTATGATGTCAACTATAACATAGTATACATCAAGACGGAATCGCTCTTTAATGTTTATCTTTTTCAAAAAATCAATTGTGTTTGTGACCGATTGATACAGTTATCAGTCCACAAGATTTTATTCCAAATTTTTATATATACTGTGTTTAGCATATGTGTAGATCGATTCTTGATTTTTTGGAATGAACTAATTTTTGGTCCCGTCTTTATGACATTGGTTTGTATACGTTTTTAAGAAGATGGAAGTAATTTAACATTGTGAAAAGAATTAGAAATAGGGTTTAAGTGTACATTTATTTAAGTTTAATTCATCTAAGATTTATATAAATTCCACTCAATAGTTCAAGAAAATCAATTTCAAATACATGTTCAACTTTTAATAAAAATTTACTACTCAATTTGTTTGTCGAATGTCTTGAAAATTTACTCATTTACAAAAAAACTCGATTTATATTTGACACGCAAAAAACTCACTTTAACTAATTAATAAAAAGTAAACATTCAACTATTAATCTTTTCAAAACTAGTAATACAGAAATAAATTGTCGCAAACTTTTTTGATAGCATGAAAAGACACGCTGTCCAAAAAAGTTTTAACTTTTAAATACGATTAGTGTGTATGTTAAATTGAACAATACTGTACATATCAACGAACAATTATTCCATCCTGTCCAATACAAATTCTAAACAAGTCTTCAGAAATTAAGGGGTATATGGGCTTTTGAGGCATGGACACCACAATCCCCACAAAACTTTTTGCCATGTTCTTTATGTAAAGGCAACATGGACCCACAAACCCGGCAAGAATCCTTAGTTTTTAAGACCAAATTCTTCTTTGGAACGGGCGTTTTGGGACCATGGCATTTACATTACCTTAGCAGAAGTTTTTAGTATTATTTGTTCTTGTGACTTGCTTCAATTGGTTCTCTCTCCTACTTCACTTTTGTCTAGTGGATCAATAGGATTGGTTCCTAATGTAAACTAATATTAATATTTCATTGGCAAAAAATTAATTTATTGAAGTTCTACTGGCCAATTGTCGATCAAATCAAGTGCCAAAAAAATAAAAAAAGAGCAGTGTGAGAGAAAATTACAAAAAAAAAAAAAAAAAAAACCCTATAAACAATGAAGAAAAAGAAATCTCGATAACCAAAAGTATAGATGATTATATTGGTAAAATTCGTATCCTCCGACCTTCATGTCTAAAAAGAAAAAGATTTGTGAATATGGGTAGAAACTCTATGCTTACATTAATTTAAGATGATCTTGATCATCAATAGTTTAGGTCAAATTAATCAGCAAATGACATGCTAACTAGTATTCTCTCTCATTTGACCATTTATTTATTTATTTATTTTGTGTTTTTTTATGCAAAATTGGGGGAAGAAAGGAATCAAACTTACATCATTTGCTTGGTGGATGAAGCACTGGTGATAGAACCAACTTAAAGTTCATTATCTAATTTAAGTGATTTGTATAGAGATTCCTTATAATAGGATTTGACTTGATAATTCTTTTACTTTGTATAAAAGAAGAAGTAAACTTTTTAAAGTGCATGTTTTATTAAGTTTTCTTCTCCCTTCGTGCAATCATACCATGATTGTGACGTTGTTTTTAATTTGATATGAACGTGTAAAATTTTTATTTTCGATAGTCTGTTCAACAATAAAATTGCTTTAAATAAAATTTAAATCTTTTTTGTAGTATTAAACGCACACAAATAATATTGTGTTCACGTCTTTATGAAATCTAAGTAATTTGTTAGAATTGTGACTTTGTCCAAAAATTTTAAAAATATTACATGTTAGCTAGGTTTTTACCCACAAATGTCTAACATGTTGTATTAAGTTGGCATGCTATTTTTCTCCATTCAAAAAAATTTGGAATAAAATTTTATTTATTTTATATTCTTTACCTTATTGCAAGTTCATTAAGCAAAAGTTGTCCATACGTACACTAATATATATATATATGAAAGATGATATATCACTCATGGTGGGTAATAATTATGATACTCACTTGACACTTGACATCATACACTGGTTACTTTTTAAAAAGTTGTTTATAATTTATAACATATCTTTTATTTAATTAAATTTTAAACAATAAAATCTGATCTCTAAGTACAAAGCAAATCTCTTTAAATAATTGCCATGGTGGAAGGTTCAATGTATTAGCTTTTTCTCTAATTAATTTTGTTAATATAGTAATCAGTTCACCAGCTCATTTACACATTATTAATTATCTCCATATATCTTTAGGATTCCCCCACCCCACCCATCCGTGTTGAAGTAAATTAATATGTTTATAAAATGTTGAGTTAACTTCTTAAGATGAAAGTTCAATTCTCTATAATTGGTATTGGAGCCATTTTAAATCGAGCCATGTAAACGTAGAAGATGAATCATAAATTGTAGCAGAACAAAAAGAGTACATGGTAGACTTTTAATGCAATGATACTTGTATAAGTCGATACTTTTGATGACGCAGAACAAAAGTTAGACCTTAACAAAGAGAGATGAATAAATTATCACTCGACGAAAGTCGAGATCATGAGATTTTTCACTCGAAATAAAATTGTTGAGAAGAATGCGAACAAAATCACATATAAACAATAAACTATATTAACCTTTTATGATAGAGTTTCTATTCTAAACAGAATAATATTTTCAAAATTTTGATACCAAAAAAAAATAAAAATTACTCATTTGAATACCCACTTATTTCATATACATTCTATAAGATCTACAATTTATAATTATTTAAAAAATAATTTTATCATTATCAAATATATAAGGGGTTGGTTGTCACAAAATTGAGCACATGATTTGTGTCTCTCTTGGTTTGACATTGACATTGTAATTTTAATTTTTTAAGTTAGGTTATCATCCATAATCAAATATCTTAATATAATTTCTTGCAAAGAATCAATTCTAACGATGTAATTTGATTCCCAAAATCAAAGTGTAATGCACTAAGGAATAAAATAAGGGCTGACATTCACTCAATTCAAAGTTAAAAAGTCAAACTTTGATCTTTATGGATTTTTTTTCTTTTTGTAAAATAAAATGCAATATAATAAGATGTGACATTAATGAAAGTATGTTCTATATAGTCGGATAAGGTGATATGACATTTTTCGTACGTATCATATGTTAAATTAAATAATATTAAATAGAATGTCGATCAATTATATTTCATCTAATTATTTTTTTATCATGCTTAATTCAATATAGATTTTTTTTTTTTTTTATCTAACAAGTAAGATCGACTAGATAATATTGAATAGTAAAAAAAAATTAAGAATTTGTTGATTATGCTGTTTAATTATATCGAATAATATGTACCAAATATGTCGTTTGGGTAAGAATAGTCCTAAAATAAATTATGAGCCCCAATAAGTGGTTGAGTCAAGGGTACATTTATCCTACCCTCCACAAAATATATTTCAATTTAGGGCAACACATAATTGGGGTCAACTAACATTGATGACATTGTTAGTGTTTATATATATAATTTTTTCAAATTAATGTTCACTAATTGAAGGGTGAATTCTTGAAAACAATTGTTGTATAGCCGTAACAAAATTTTCGATATGTTACATCGAATACAATTACACGAAAATATATCTTATATATGTCTCGCTTCCTAAATTTTTTTACTAAAATACAAAGCAAACAATTCACACGTCTAATCTTCTCAAAATAAGGGAGAAATTTACTTCAAAATTGCTAAGGTGAAAGCACATCACATTTGGTTAAACCCATACGAGCACTTTATCAGATTTGGCCTTTCACAATAGTTTATTTTCTAGATTAGATTAGAAAGACAAATTAATATACTAACTAATAAAAAGATTAGAGACAAACTAGAAATGTGGGTTATACAATTAGAGTCTCCTAAGCATGAAACAACTGGATGTTGACAAGAAGTTAGAAAGTACTTTTCAACATTCAAATGATTTGGATATTCATGAACAAATAATGTTTTTTTTGTCAAAAAATAAATAATAAAAAACGTTACGATATCGTATTAGTCTTCTAAAAATGAATACCCAAGTTAATGCATTGTAAACAAATGCTATTTTAGAAGACTAATACATTAGAACAAATACGCATTTAGTGCATTTTTGTAGAAATTAGTATAAATGTAAGCATGACGAATACAAATATTACGTTCGTCAATAAAATATGATACCATGTGACAAGAAAAATACTAGTCTTAAATGTGACACGCATACATATTGTAGTGTTAAATCATACTATGTCATTTTGAACTCAATACAAGATGATCTATAGTTACTAACAATCTATACTATTAGTGGCGGAATTGCATTGGTCTCACCCCGGAAAAAATCGTTTTTTATAGTGTAAAAAAAAAAATATTTAGTGTAAAATTTTTTATTTAGTAACGGATCGATTTTGAAGTGCAAAATTTTTTTTTCAATAGCAACTCGATCTCCAAAAAATTCTAATTCCGCCCCTGTATACTATTCTACATGTTGTAATTTATATACTATTATAAACTTCCCTACTGCATTTTTCTCATGCCCTTTTGAGAAATTTTGAACATCATTACATTACCAGCATAAGAATCAAAGATAAGGTTTGTATGTCCATAAACATGTGAATAATCTTGAAATTGTGGTAGGGTAAAGGAAATAATGAAATTTAAAAGGGAAACATGCAAGGTTCCTCCAGACTGGACACAATCTACTGTAATCTAACTCTTGTAATGGTAGATGTTTTTGTCCAAAAAATGGTGGGGATGTAGAGTACCACTTTATCAGAGGGAGGTACAACTGCTGTCCTAACTGTCTAATTAAAACCTGTTGTTATGAATTCATTTTGACATCTAGAAAGGGACTTGTTAATCTCCGAAATAACCAGTTTTTTTTTTTTTTGGATTGGATCGATCGGCTTAATTAGAAAAATTGAGAATCCGTACAAGTATAAAATAAATATAAAAACTTTAAAACAGTTAAAATCATTTATGATTCGACATGTCTAAGCTAAAACTTTGTTTTTAATTATTTATTTAATTTAGCTTACTTTCGATTGGACCCTTCGTCCCTTTATTGTTTTTGGCATTACTATCCGAGTAGATTTTAAAACAATGAAAATAAGATGAATTTATTGAAAGTTTTAAGTGTAAGGCATGATTGATGTAGTAGACAATATTAAAAAAAAACAAAAAGAGAAACACTAAAATTTTGTAAATTATGATGTCTATTTTTGTTAAGTACGATTTACATGTACGTCAATTATAAATTTTAAGATCCTCCGGACGTATTCCAGAGAAGGAGTGTAAGGAAAGCTCACTAGAAGAATGTGTCCTTCTCTTCTAGGGCTTGATATGCTCCCGAGTCAAATTAATTCGATGAATAATAACTATTTTTCGTAGAATTAGATTTATATATCCTCACTTCTTTAAAATATATATCTTTGAAAATAATGTTATTTGCGAAATAAAAAGTTCTTAAAAATAATCCATTTTTTTTTAGTCAACACATCATCACGGGTTTTCAGGTAGAAAATAATTCAATTGTAGACCAACAATAAAGTAAACTTTGAGTCGATAAATTTGAAATGATAACAAGTTATATTAATTTTGATCAATTTACTTTTTTTTTTTTTTTACAGTTTCAATCCACAATAATTATATTTCTCTGAGCCATTAACTAAAATCAAAATTTCATCAAACAAACAAAAATTTCATTTGAAATCTTATTTAAGTTTATGTTATATAGTTTTCGACAATATAATTTGATTGTATTTGCAAAATTAATGGCATGGCGACTAATTAAAATCTGATAAAGATTTTTATTAAGACATTTAGAATGAAGTTAAAATATAACACATTGTATAAGATATTACGACTAATCTATAATTCTTTGTCAAGACAAAATAAGCACCAGTAAAATCTCAAATTAAAACAACAGTTAAAACACTATAAAATAAAGAATACGAATTTTATAATAATTTTACATTTATTTTACTTCTTTGCTATTTAACTTCATCCACAAATGCATTTTCATAGCATTTTATGCTTTGGGCATTTTTATTGAAAGGCACTGGCTTGTAAAAGGTAAGGAGGTAAGGATTAAGGCACGAATAGTTTATAAAAGATTAATTAAATAAATAAAAACAAATATTTGATATTAACTCGTCCGTTTTTGAATCAATCGACTAGTTTTATTGTGAACTCGACAGTTTTAAAACTCAACTCATCGATTCTTATGTTATTTTAACGGTTTTGAATTTTTTTCATTTCGACTTTGAAAACACCAATATAATCTGGTTTGGAACATGACATTCTAAGAGCAACAAACGTTATTGCTTTTTCCTACAAAAGTTCAACAATCAATATTGACTATGATGATAATTTACTCCTAAGAAATATAAGTTCTGAATGACAATATTGTTTTACCTAATTTAGTGTTTTTGAAGCATGAAAATTGTTGCATAATGACCTTCCTAACATTTAATAAATTACGTCATTTGTTAAACATAAAAGTAATTATTACTGTAATACAATTATAATGTTTGTTTTAACCACAACTAAAAGTATACTAAAAGTACAGAGTACATCAAAAGGTGTCATAAAACTGTGCTAGTAACATTGGAATCCATTTTAAGGTAAGGTCAAATTTTAATTAGAAAACATAATTTCAAGACATACATGCATATAGAGATGTTGCTACTTGCTATACCAATCAATACACATTGATGGGGGGCACAAGTTGGATGGCCATGGGAAGCAAATCTTAAAAGGGAATCAAAAGAAATTGCCCCTCAACCCACCCACCCCTCTTAGGCCAGGGGAAGAAAATCTTGAAAGGGAATCAAAAGAAATTGCCACCTTTGCACCCCACCAGCTTAGGACATGGTAAGAGCACATGATTTCACACAAGAAAAGGGCAGCAATGCTTACATCATCCGTATCTCTATGAAGGATTTTTATGGGTCCCATGTCCAACCCCCGTTTGCTTTCAATCCCAAGACACCCCACCCCCACCCCCACCCCCACCCCCACCCCCTTTTTTTTTCTCTTCCCTGTCTCTTAAACATTTTGATAAAATTTCTCTTTGTCCCCCATTCTATTGTCTCAATAGCACATTGGACCAACAGTCATTTGCGATAAAAACTATCCAAATTTCTATTAAATTTAAATTTAGTTAAACAACTTAAGGTGTGTTTGTTTTGATCAAAATAATTTTTTTTGTAAAACTTAATAAAATATGTAGTTGAAAAGTTGTAAAAAATTGTAGATCTATGAAATGTGTAATTAAAATTAATTGTTGACTTTGACTTCAATTTTTTAACAGAATTTTAAATGAAATTAAACAAGCTAAATCGATTTTTCTTAACTGATTTGGTTTGGTGCTATAAAATTTGAAGCAATGCATGTTTCGACAAGCTTCGTGACAATTGAATAAATATTTGCACATTTTTTATCATTGAGAATTGATTGTATAACTAGAATTAAGAATTAAGTTCCAATTTACTCCTCGTAAAAATTGAAGATTAACTTGATACTAAGACGAAGATTAGAGACTTGTAATGCAAAACAATTTATAACTTGCATAATGCATATAAAAACTCAAGCCACAAAGAATCGGTACAAATAAGAACTCCTTGTTCTACACTATTCTTTCTTTATTTCAATATTCTTTATATTATTTAACTGTATACACTCCCTATTGCTTGCCTTGAAATTCAATTCCAAGTTGGAAAAATCTTGCAAAATCTTTGGATGAAATTTGGTCAGATCTTGCTTTGTGGGTTGTGGATTTTCTTGAGTCTTATTTCAATACAACAAAACCCCATTTCCTCTTGAGAAAGAAAATTGCAAAAACCAAAACAAACATTCCCACTAATCAAAGAACCATTATCTCTCCAGCTCATCTTCCTCTCTCTTGTTCTTCTTGAATTTCGTATTCTGGTATTGAAGTTTGAATTTGGAGCAATGGGAATGGCAGCCTCAGACTCACAGTTTCATGTTCTTGCTGTTGATGATAGCCTTATAGACAGAAAACTCATTGAAAGGCTACTTAAAACCTCTTCTTATATAGGTACCCATTTTTCTCCAATAAACATTAAAAAATCATAGGATTCATGTTTGCTTAAAAATCATGTTTTTTGAATTTTTCTGGGTATTGTGCATTGTTCATAGCAGTTACAACTGTGGATTCTGGTAGCAAGGCTTTAGAATTTCTTGGTTGGCATGAAGATGATAGAAGAAACACTGATAGGATTTCTGTTTCTCCTCAAAACCATCAGGTATTTTTCATTTTTTGCCAATTTTATGTTCCTTTCATTTTCTTAGTTTGTAAAAATTTATGGGATTTGCCCAGGATGTTCTTTTCTATTTTGTGAAAATTAAATTTGTTATATTTACAGGAAGTGGAAGTAAATCTTGTTATTACAGATTATTGTATGCCTGGAATGACTGGCTATGATTTGCTCAAGAAAATCAAGGTGTACTTTCTTGGATTCAATTATGTTCTTTTAGATTTCTGTCAATTCTTCCAATATATTATGAGAAATTAAGAGTCCTTCTTAAAAGTTACTTTTCTAGAATAGTTACTAGTCGTCGAAATATATCGAGTCGTAATTCAGTGCAACTAGATTCTTTGCCACTACATGGACCGCTCCTTTTTAAAAGAAAAAATAATTTTGCATATTTTCCGGAGACTTTATTTTTCATTTTTGGAAAATATTCTCCCACAAAATTTGCCAATTTAAGCTGTATCAATCTGGGATTTTGATGTATTCTGAAAAGTTGTCTCCATGGGTCATTTTCCCACCATTCATTTGAGATCGAAAGAATCTTAACAAAATCTTTATCCCACCTAATTTATGTAATTTGATATTGAAAGGACATTTACTAATTCCACATGGTCACCCTATTGGTGGTTAGGCTTTTTTTATTTTCTCATGGCATTAATCTACTTATAATTAATATCTGAAAAAGAACAGTTACTGAGGATCTAATTATGAGTGGGTTTGATAGAGATTATAAATAGTTTATAAACCAATATTGGTTTATTTGAGTTGAAATTGTTGATTTTTCATGTTAAAAATGGGTTGAAAAGTCAAAAATTACGACTGAAAAAAATCAAAATGGGTTTTTAATCCCTACCAAACGCAAGCATATCTTTTAAGCGAACCCAGTCAATGAAAACAATTTATGTAGTACAGTCTTTTTGTAAATCTAGCAATGGATCAATGGAACGGGGGAAAACAATTTAATGTAACTTATCCTAAATTTATTGAAAATCAGCCTCAGCTTGTCGTGGCATACTGTGGAGAACAACTTTAGTAAACAAGTGGGCTTTGTTTTGTTTTGCAGGAATCTTCATCTCTGAGAAACATACCAGTAGTCATTATGTCATCTGAGAATGAACCCTCAAGAATCAATAGGTAAGGATTATTTTACGATGGGATGTATTTTCAGTAGATTTAGAGTCGACTAGACGTCTGGTTTATTTGATATATAATCTTTGTTAGGATCAATATGCTAATGGATAATGATTTGTCACAATTACAGATGCTTAGAAGAAGGAGCAGAGGAATTTTTTCTCAAGCCAGTGAGATTATCAGATGTAAATAAGCTTAAACCCCATATGATGAAAGGTAAAATGCAAGAAAAACATGAATCGCCGCCACCAACACCAACACCACCACCACCACAATCACAGCCATCACCGCTACCAACTCCACAATCACTGCCACCAACATCGCCACCACAACCCCAGGTGCAGCAGCAAGAGCCACAGCCACCACAATCGAGTAATAACAAGAGGAAGGGCATGGATGAAGGGCTTTCCTCCCCAGACAGAACAAGACCTAGATACAATGGCCTAACTGTGGTGTCTAATTAATCATAGCAAATAATTTTCTTTTTGTACAATTTCAAAAATTTTAATTACAAATTTTCCTTTGTTTTAGTCTAATTAGTTTGTTAATACAACATCAAGAGACATGTACAGAGAGATAAAGAATTGAGAGCTTCATAATTATGATGTTGAAAAATCTGTACACATTTTACACGAAAATTTTCCACCCAATTTTGTTTTTGTTATTTAAGGAGCATTAATTTTGATTTGACAAATGGGCCGCATTGAACCGCCTTTGGGTGGCCTAGATTGCAACTTTCTTTCCGGTCGTGCCAGCTTGACCAAGTAGAAAAAGTGCGAGGTCTACTATGGCCCGAGTTGGAAAAGTCATCGTGTTCAACACACATTTTTAATGAATTATGTCAAAAACAAGGGAGTGTACAAAATGCGGACCTCACTACTTATGTCGTGCCAAACCCTCGATGTATCGGGTGGTGGTCGTTTTGGCCAAATGGCCGTGTCAAAAAAATTGAATCGAAAACGCATTCAACTTATATAATTTAAGTTGAAAATGCTTCTTTTATTTAAAAAAAAAAAAAAAAAAGACTTGAATGTCCTTATTAATAATGTATGTTAACAGAATGGTCTGTTAACAGGTCATTAACATACCACAATTCTATTAAGGCCAATGGTTTGTTAATAGACTTGTGTTAAGGTCTGTTAACATACCATGAGTTTGTTAACGTCAGTTTACACTTTTTTCAATTAACCCACATTAAATAAACTCAAATTTACAAGGAAAAAAAAAAGCAAAAATCACATTTCATACTTAAATGTATGCATATTTTCATGATTTATACCATAAAATCTAAATTAAAATAAGAAGAAAAACATATATTTTACAAGAATTTAAATATGTTAGATTCTAATCTTGAAATGAGATTTTCTTACTTACATGCAATGGCAATGAGTTGGATTCTAATTTTGAAATATGTTAGATTCTAACTTTGAAATATTCTTTTTTTCAGTAGACAAAACAGATGAATTTGAAATCATTTGAAATGTAATAAGCGGAGAAGAGAAAACAATGTTATATTTGATAATTTATTTGAAAAATGGGTCAATAACGATTCAGAAAAATTGGTAAGATCACCTTACCATTTACATTTAGCACTATTCCCATGTCTGGTGGTTTATACCCTTAGTCAAACATAAACGTGCAAAATCTTGCATGGTTTATAGAAATTGTTGAATTCCATTTTTTATTCGTTTATTGATTTATGTCAAAAACAAAGGCGTGCATAGACTGTGGGCAATGGGCATGACTATTTAGGTCATGTTCGACTTTCAATTTATACATTTAGTCGAACATTAATGAGATAAAAGTTGCATAGTTTATAGCAATTATTGAATTCCATTTTTACAAACAGTTAGTGTCGATATTATTTGTACCATGAATATAACCATTTTGTAGCACATGCTTCTTGATGTGTCTTTTCTTGACTTGACAACTTTGAAGCTTCAAAGGATCTTCTCTTTGGAGTGGAGGGAAAAGAGGTCCATTTAAGAGTTCATTAATAGAGGACTTATGCAGTGCCCGATTTCGGGCACTGCCCGACTCTCACAGGAGGGTGGGCCCGTGAGAGTCGAGCAGTGCCCGAAATCGGACAACCATTAATATCCTTCAAATATGATTTTATTTGTCAAAAAGAAATTGGGTTTGACCAATCATGAAAATATTTTTGTCTTCTCTATATATTTAAAATTTAAATTTTCATATAAAATTGTTTAATATAATACTAAGAAAGACGAGATATTAATCCAATATTTCGACACTATTTTTCTTGATAATTTCTAGTTATTAATTTGACCTACTCACCATTGTTATTAAATACACCATCGCAATTACATAACTGAAATCGAAACTCTTTTAATTTTTTTTTTGACAAAATTCGATAGAATTATGCAATACACTTGTCTTTTGCCAGACTTTCTTAAATTTAGAAAACACCTCAAGAGAATATCAATAAATCAATTAATCGAGATTTTAGAATTAAAAAAACACAAATGTTAGAAAATAAAAATTTCTAATAAGTAAATTACCCAAGTTTTCAAATCAAGTAAACAATAAAGTTCCTAACATCCACACCATTGTCTTTGAATTTAGAGTGGTTTACCAAACTTCACCATGCTCTTAATACAATTTTTTTCCCCTCTTTTTAATTTTTTAATTTTATATTGAGATATTTATTTATTTAGCTTATTAAATAATGTTCTAAATTGGCCATCAATTTGACCCATTTCTAGTCTTGACTATGTACTTTTCTAGAATTTGACTGCGTGGCACAATCTTTCCTCATCATTTCAAAGATAATAGTCAAAATTTTGGGGAGGAAAAAATCTAGAAAAAAATGAAACCTAGATCTTGTTTGACAACGTTTTTAATATATTTTAATAAAAAATTGATAAAATATATGACTAAAATTAATTGTTGATTTAGACTACAAATTTTTTAAAAAAATTTAAATTTTGATTTAATAATTTTACAAGTTGCTTTTTCTGTTTAGTTATTTTCTGTTTTCTTATAGTGTTTGGTTTCAAATGTTAACTTAGAAAAGCAAAATACCAGTTAGAAAAAATAGCCGTCTCGCTCTTCTATTTAGTCCTAATTAATCTGTTTTTTTTTTTTTTCTTTTCAACACACCATCACATCTCTAATCTGATTATTGGAGTATTAAAATTAAACTAAAATATTGTTTGCTTTATAACGTAATATTGTATATTAAGAGTATGTTGGTAATATTTATGTAGATTATAAGCAATACGTTATACAGAATATGTAGATAAAAATTGTGAGTCCTACAAAATGTATAAATAAAATAATATCTAACTAACTTATAAATATTTATAAGTACTGACAATTATACGTTAAATCAGTATATTATGTAATTATGGCGACATGGACTAAACTTTTCTACCTACACATGGTTTATTAGGAAAGTATGGCAAATAACACCAAAAGGCCTAAACAAAGGAAATTATTGCAAAGAACATCATTTTTCAACCAAGTTGGGCCAGCCAAGCAACCTAGATTATCCACTCAAATTCCTATTGATTTTGAGGAGCTTGTCCCCTTAAACTAATGTCGCACATTCACATTAGCCACGTGAAAAGTTAAGGAGACATGATAAAGGAAATAACGATTTTATATTGACTAAATTGTAGGTATAGAGTTGGTTTTATTATGTACTGGAGATAAATAAATGTACATTTTCAAATAAATGAATTTTGTTTATTGTTATCTGGATATTGAAACTAACTCGAGGGGGAAATACTCGCTCTTTGAATGACCAGAATACATCAATTTTCAACAATATCAAATTGTAGAAGAAAAAAACGATCATTTTCCAAAGTTGATGACCAATAAAAATCTCAATATCAAATGTCTTGATATCCGATACATCGATATCTTAGGTCCTATCTAACCTCTACGAAAAGGGACATTATCGTCCAGGAGGTTCTACCTCAATATATCATGTATTATCTCGATATCTCAAGTTACTCCCATGAAGTAGGACGTCCTCGTCCAGAAGGTCCTACCTATATACTTCAGGTCGTACTGCAATTGTCTACAGTCACCAGAAGATCATATCTGTCAGGTGTCAGATGTCAGGTCGGCCGACTGTCAATCGTAATTAATGTAGATGTCACCTCATATTTAATACCCTAAAAGAGAAGGTCTTGTAAGCATTTAATACCTAGCTTGGCATTAAATACAAATAATCATTACACATCTCTTATAAATAAGAGACTTAAATATCCCAACATAAGACATTCAAATGCTGATAACAAACAGCATACTCGAACAGAGTTTACAAATACATCTTCTATTACAATTCTCGTATCCAGTTCAGTTCGGCCACATCTCACCTAAATTCTTAACATTAAATTTACTTGGGAAGTGCAGCGTCATTTTTCAATGTCAACATAATGTTTAGAATCTTATCTTAATTTTAATATATATATATATATAAAGGATAGTCGTCAAATTTTTTTGCCAAATTATCCCTGCAAAATATTCATTAATTTATGATAATTAATAATTAGTAAATAAAATACATTAATAAAACTACCATTTGATTTATATCTATAATAATTAATTAATAGTTAACTAACTTACTACACGTTTTACAATGTGAAATATTAAAAATAAATCAATCTCATTTACAATATTAATTATGGGAGACACGGTTTGCAATGTCAAATAAATTTAAATCAACGTCTATAATTTCAATAAGTGTTTTGTTATACATTTAATTTACATAGACATTGAACACTGTGCAGTTATTCTAATTTATATAATAAAATTTTAATAATAATAATAATAATATATAAAAGAAAGATAGTCGTCAAATTTTTTTGCCAAATTTTTCCTCCAAAATATTCATTAATTAATGATAATTAATAATTAGTAAATAAAATACAATAATAAATCCACCATTTGAATTATATCCATAATAATTAATTAATAATTAACTAACTAATTACACGTTTTACAATGTGAAATAAAAATAAATTAATCTCAGAAGGATGATCTAATGCCCCCAATGCCCATCGAGACACTTGTCACTTCTTTACTGGATGAGTGTAAAGACTCCCTTTACATAGACAATGAGCATTTGCATTAAATCAAAACCAATCAATCTCATTTACAATATTAATTATGGAAGACATGTTTTACAATGTCAAATAAATTTAAGTCAACGTATATAATTTCAATAAGTGTTTTGTTATACATTTAATTTACATAGATATTGAGCACTGTACAACTATTATGATTTATATAATAAAATCTTAATCTTAATCTTAATAATAATAATAATAATAATAATCTTATCTTAATCTTAATCTCAATCTTAATATATATAAAAGAATGATAGTTGTCAAATTTTCTTGTCAAATGATTAGCCCGGATGAGATTTTCAATGATTCATTTATTAAATAATTGTCCAAATTTAATTAATTAATTAACAGTATTCCAATACAGTGGTAAATAGTACCGCTGGTTTAGCTTCTCAATCTTTTGAATGGAAGTAAAAATAAATAAAATTATGAACTGACATTTCCGATTAAAAAATACACATATTTTAAAACAAGATAAATTCACTTTAATTATTAGTAATAACAAATTTGAATGCTACATTAATTAATCAATATAAGATTTAGAATATGTAAATATTACTAATTGTCTACAAATATAAAAACAATAAATTTGTAGAATATCATTAACGCAATCTGCATCTTTACAATTTAGAAAATCAATTTTTAAATTATAATATAAGAATTAGTGGGTTATTTAATAAGCCGAGCCAAAAATTAAGCCGGAAGTACTTCTTAAAAATAAAAAAATGATAATCAAGCATTCTATTAAATCAAGTATTCAAACACAATTTAATCAGGATAAGCTTTCCAATGTTTCAATTTCCTATAATACTCGGTCAAAATGAATAATATTAAGAATTAACGTTAAAAAAAAATGCACATCTTCCAGAACAAGATAAATTCACTTCAAAATACAAAACAAATGAGGTATGTGTTCCAAAGTCTTAATTTATACAGGGATTTAAATAAGTTATGTTTTAAAAAAAATGAAATATCAATGCACATTGGCAATAATACAATAGTTTTCGAAAATGGACTTAATTTTCTCACAAATTTAATGGGTTTAATAATTAGGTTGCAGTTAAAAAAAATATCAATACATGGAAAACATATAATTGTGTTATATTATCAAAGCATCTGATTTATTGATTAAAAATAATAAGTCGATTAAACTAATAAAATATATATGATAATTTCAAAAGTAAACTTATACGATTCAAAGACCGCATCAGATTCTAGCAACTTAAAAGGGTTATAGACAAATGATAGGCTGAGAATGTTAAATAATCAACATTAAATTTTATTAATATTTTTTTACATAATAATGTTTTATTACATAGGCTTACAACGTTAAATAATCAGATTCTAACTTTTCAATGTTTTATTACATAATAATAATTATTATTGCTTTGTCTTTTAAATTAATTATAGTTGTCTGTTTGTCTCGATTTACAGATTTAGAATTGAATGATGAAGAAATAAAAAATTATATACTCGCAAAGATTGAAAAAATATTGCGAAGTAATGGAAAGAGTCTTCGAGACTTTCAAACAATGTCCTTCCCTGAGATTGTAGATGTTTCAATTCGTAGCAATAGACTTATAAATGATGAATTGCGTTATCACATAAACGTTTTGGCTGGAGAATTAAAAAAAAAAATTGTTTCTAATCTCACATCTATGTAAAAGAATGCTTATAAAACAATAATGCAGCCCGGATGAGATTTACAATGATTCATTTGTTAGGTAATTGCCCAACTTCAGTTACATAATTATCAGTATTCCAATACATTGTAAATAGTACCGCCGGTTCAGCTTCCCAATGTTTTGAATTTTCTATGATACTCGATAAAAATGAATAAAATTATGAATTGACATTTCTAATTAAAAAATACATATCTTCTAGAACAAGATAAGTTCACTTCAATTATTAGTAATAACAAATTTAAATGTTATATTAATTAATCAATATAAGATTTAGAGTATGTAAATATTTATTAATTGTCTACAAATAGAAAAACAATAAATTTGCATAATATCATTAACGCAATCTGCATCTTTACAATTTAGAAAATTAATTTTCAAATTATAATATACATGCGCCAAAAATTAATTAATTGTCTCATACGCTATAACTATAAAAAAGAGTCATAGTCAAACTTTCTCCCGCGTGAGATTAATCTGAAAAAAAACTAATTTTTAGTCATTTACAACTTTATGTTGCATTGTCTAGAGTTACAAATTGTACGGAATTAAAGATGTTGATTTGTGATAGGGATGGAGTGCTAACAAATTCAACCATAAACGTAGTTTTTTAAGAGGCGTTCGAAAATCTGGATTAGCTATGTTGTTTTTTTTTTTTTCAATATCAATGAGTAATAAAATGTTATTTATATAATACTTTTTTTATTTGAATGTAATAAATAAAAAATATACTCTTAAAATATTTTAAAATCGCTATCATAAAAAACAAGTGCCGTGCATCGCACGCGTATTATACTAGTACAAACATAACATTGCATTTTAAGAATTGCATCTCATCCACAATCGATTCTCTAGCTATTAAATTATTTATTTTCTACTTTACCCAATTTTTAGAAATCATGGACTTACTTTTACTATCCTTCCCTAGATTAACCAAGAAGTCCGAGTTAAATGTCTAAATAATTACTAAACTTTTATCAACGTCTTCGATTACTCACTGAACTTTAAAATAGTGCTCATTGCTCACTGAACTTTGTCACGTTACTCACCGTTACTCACTAATTACTGTACACTAACACCCATTGGACGGATCTGCACACGTGTCAAACGAAAATCCCATGTGTCACCAAACGTTTGCAAAAAATGTGACATGGCATGCCATGTCATAAAGATTTCATTTTCCTCTTCCCATTTTTACTTCCCACTGAATGGAAAAAAAAAAAAAAAAAAACTCCAACTTAGGGTGAATATCTAGTGTGATGTGTGTGAAAAAGATGAAGCATTAGTATTTTGTGTGGCGGATGAGGCCGCCCTCTGCACCGCCTATGACCACCGCGTCCACCACGCCAACAAACTCGCCGGAATACAACGTTTCTCCCTCCTCCAACCTTTCCCTAAACAATTCCCTATCTGTTATATCTGTTAGGTATCTAAACATTATTTTGAATTTCTTGAATTTGTTCTCAGTTTTCCACTTTCTTGATTTTGTTTTTGCTTTATAGGAGAAGAGGACCTTCTTGTTTTGTCAACAAGATAGAGCAATTCTATGTAGTGAGTGTGATATTCCAATACACAAAGCAAATTAACACACTGAAAAGCACAACAGATTTCCTCTCACTGGTGTAAAGCTTTCTGTGACCTCTGCCATTTATTCTTCACCTTCATCTTCAACATCTGCAGAATCCTCTTTAACCAATGTTTCTGATTCTGTCCCAATATGCAGTCCCACACTTCATTAAATAAGCCTGTTTCTGTTTCTGATTCTGAAACCCCCACCAATCTACCACCTTTCACTGCAAATACTACAATTTCAATGATTGAAAGCATCGCCGTGGCACCGCCGCCGCCGCCGCCGCCGTCGGTGACCAATGACAAAAGTTGTGGAAATATTCAAATGATGAATGGAGGAAACAATGGTTCCACAAGTAGCATATCAGAATATTTAATAGATACACTTCCAGGGTGGCATGCTGAAAACTTCCTTGATTCTTTTTCTTCTCCTGATTTCTTTAAGGTTAGCATTAATGGAGGAAACAAATTTTTTTCCCCTTCAGTGGTGAAAGAGTTTGGCGTTTCTTTTTCTTTCTTCAGTGATAATAAAATGTATTAAGTTAACTTTTGTCACAAATACAAAAATTTCTTTTTCTTTTTTTTTTGTGAAAAAAATTTAACTCGTAATTATTATTAAATAAATAAATAACTTATTTTTCAACTTTCAAAATAATTATTTATTTTAAAACTTTCTAAGCTTTGACATGGTACTGTCCTTTTAGTGGATAATTTATAAATGTCAATTCACCCGCTATTACATATTGTACGTTATAGAGTGAATATTGTACATTGCAATGGCAATTTCGAAGTTCTATTGAAATTATAAACTTCTGGAAATTCGGCCCACAAATGGTAAAGGCCGTAACTCCGATAGGTGCCTCAAAAATCCGATGAAATTTAAGGTAAAACAAGTTTTTAAAATCAACAAAATTGTTATTTTTCAACCTTCTTTTATGTCAAAAAGTTGATATTTACTTCTAAATGTGTAATTACATCTTATAATATGTTCTTGATGAATATGTGATGTGATCTTTGTGATTATTGAGTTTTTTTTTTTTTTTTGCGGCTCAATATTGATTGGTTATTGGTATTTTGGCAAAAGATTTGATTTTTCCCGTGTTTTATTGATTTTTTGGTGATTTAAGAGTTGTTTTAATTATTGAGGTTTTAGAACCAAAATCCTCATAGAGATGTTAATAAAAATTTTCTTTATTAAAACTTTAAGAATACTTCATGCAAAATAATATTTTAATTATAAGTTTCTTTATATCTTCAACTTGAGGTTTCTGAGGAAGTGAAAGTGTAATAAGAGGTATAAAACTTTAATAGAGGCAGGTTTCGGTTTTAAAATTGAGGTTTATCATTTTTCATTTATACATAGAGTTAAGGGGATATTCTGGATTTTACAGAGTTCTTTTATTTTTATTTTTGAAGTCTACAAATTATTGAGTTATAAGTTTGCAATTCATCCTACCAGATTATGAGAGGGGCGATTGAGCATTGATTAAGGTGTAATTCTAAAGCACAAAGTTCCAATTTGGTTTGATGCCAGAGAGTCTTGTTGTGGAAGCAATGAATCTGGCTCTGAGATTTATGGAGAATATGCAGAAAAGAAACGAAATATATTTTATGATAGGATGTCCAGAGAAGTGCTATTGTCGGTGCTAGAACAAAGAGATTGTCATTAGATATGTTATTATTATTAATATTTGATGAGCAGTCATGAGTGTGAGATCTAGTGGCAGATAGGTTGAGATTACCCCTTTAAGTTTACAAGAAAAATTTAAGACAAGGCCATTTATCTTTTTGTGTTAGTTATAGATGAGTTTACCGAGGTACCTCTTATCTATTTGCTTTAGGTTCGCAGCATGTTCAAGATGAGGTCCTTTGTTTACTTTTTATTCACCGTTACAGTTTGATTACCGAGTGAAGTAAATCGTAACTTGGAACTTGGATAAGCACTTTGTAATGTAATGGTTTTATGTTAAGTAGAATTAAGACGGGATAGAGTCTATATAAAGGATCATATTGTCCTAATGAGTGATTATCTTAGGTAGTCAGGCTAGATTATTAACAAGGAAGGAGGACTTGATGACAATGTAATGTAGTGAAAACAAGAATATTAAGATAGATGTGTGTCTATGATCGAATTAGTAAAATAAGAAATAAGAATAGACACTAACCTGAAGAGGTGGTACCTATTAAGTATAAACTAAGGAATGCCAATTTAGATGGTTGAATTATGTCATGTAAACCTAAAGAAGCTTATCACAAGAGTGATGCAATTTCAATAGAAAATATTAGATAAGAGAGGTACACTAAAATTAGCGTGGATTGACGTGGTTGCAAAAGATTTGACTTTATTAGACTTTTGATAGATGTGGCAATAGATTGAATACAGTGACATAAAATATTCTCGTAGCAGACCCTAAATTTGTTCAGAACGATGCCTAATTTGTTGTTGTATCATGCATGTGTTAAAAACTCTAACTTGTTGGTGTGGCTTTTCAGTTGTAGTATTTAACCCCAATTCCCTTAGCATTATGCCTTATCTTCACGTATTGAAGGAAATCTAACCCCGTTAAATACCGTAATTTTCCTGCTTCTCTTTTTCCCACCCTCCTTTGGGTTCTTTGTATGTTAATTTACCTAATGACATGCAGAATTGGTGTAAATCTAACCCCGTTAAATACCGTAATTTTCCTGCTTCTCTTTTTCCCACCCTCCTTTGGGTTCTTTGTATGTTAATTTACCTAATGACATGCAGAATTGGTGTAATGCTTTCGGGTATTATAGATTGCATCTCTAGATCTGTAAGCGAAAGCTGGATAAAAGCCTTGACTAGGTATTGTGGCATAAAAAGCTAATTGCCTCATATTTTAGCGAGTATCAAGTTGGCAGAGTTGCAAAATGTCCAATGGAGAAGTTAGAAAAGTCTCACTTGAAGATATACAGCTGGTAAGTTGTCTGGCTTCAGTTTTTGCAATTTATATACTTGTGATTTGATTCTGTGATTTATATATAGAAATTTGATATTTGTTAATGTAGGAATTCTATAAAACATATGCATGTACCTGCAGATTTTGTTGAACCTAACTAAAATTTAAAGAATTGAGTTTAATATTACAATTGTTATTAAATTTGACAAACTAGTGTCCTTTCGAAGAAAGGGCATGAAACATTTTGGCGTAGTTGTGTAGGGAAATTCTTTTCCATGTTTTACATCATTGTCCTTCTTGAGTTCTGATGGACATCCTAGAAGCACAATTATTAAGCGTATTTTGGAGCCAATGGCGTGACACACCTGTCAAGGCAACAAGTTTTCCTCTACAAGGAACGCACCCTAACTTGCCAAACGTGTGATTTCTCTTATAGATTCATGGAAAGGAACCTACTTGAAGAGAAGTGCATGTGAGCAAGAAAAATCTTCTTATATTCAATTACGCTATGGCCGAAAACTTGAGTGGAACTGAAATATGCACAATAACCTTCAATTCTTTAAGGATGTTCACTATAGGGATCATGCTTGCATGAAGAACTGAGTTTTATGAGTTAATCAAACTGCTCAATTGATGAGTTAGTGTGCTATTACTGAATCAATCACCATTTCTTATTCAGAAACTTGAATTTCAGTATAAAGGTTGTGAGAGTATTATTAGTAACTTTGTTTTTCCTGTGCTACATTTGGTAATAATTTGAAATACTGATTTATTGAGAAAACTAATTTTTTGACATTTTACATTTTGCTTTGCCCTCTTATCAAATGTCTGGATTGCAATTTAACTGGTACTCAGGAGCTGGTAGGGGTTGAATACCATAACATTGGGATTCGGAATGTGAGAATATGAGGATGTCGAGATCTTGGTGCATAGAGCAACACATCTTTTCAATAACTAGATTTGTCTATGAAAAGTTCGAAGTTTATGTCTCCAGAAAAGAGAGGCAGTGGATGGCTCAGGAATTTGGTTTGGTTATCAAGGAAATTATTAAATAGGTGACAAAAATTAGCAGGAAACCTTGTGCTATTACTAATAAAGAATAAGATCCTAGTTTGTTTTTAATAGAATCAATGTTATAAATACTGCACTGGAGAATGTATTGGAATTTTGTTGGTATGATAAGGCACCATTACTGTCAACTCTTGAATATGTTATCCGAATTATCACATTAAATTTTATATACAAGTCAAATAGACAATTCTTATGTTTGTATTTCTTTATTAATGACTAAACAAGAATCCCAAGAACTTATGGTAAGAGAGAACAATTTATTTGAACTACACAATAGATTCCTCCAAAAGAAATTATTTTTATGTACTCTATTATCATCTCAAAATACATGGAAAGGGTTCTCTGTTAAAATAAATAAAAATAGTTTGAAAGTTTACAAGGTTTAGATAAACAATATCATTGCCCTTCCATTCGGACCATATAATTTACCTCTCTCGCCCTTCTCCAATCATTTTCCCTTACAAAGGCATGCACACCATGCAGTCCATTCTTTTCTGAAAATTGACTAATAGTTTTTGCTACGCAATCCCTCAATTCCTGTGAAATCTTATCCCATTCACTTTTATCATTATCATTATCATCATAATTGAAGATCAATTGCTAATAGAGGATGAGGATTTGTGAGCATCTAATTGCTGGTAGAGAATAAAGGATTGAGTGACAAGATGCTGTTGATATGTTGTTTTGAAGAGAACCTAAGGTGAAGAGAAATGGAGAAAGATTTGAATTTTGCGTGATCTATGCATTTGGCCTTTACGTGTTTTTGTTGTGAACGAAATTTCAAGAAAGCCTATGGTGGACTGAAATTTACAATATTGGCAGAATTTCAAAATCCGTTGATGTGAGACGAGATTGACCACTATCTGACCATTTGCAAAATTTGGGTGACTCGATATCAAAATTGTCAGTACAAGACGTTCGATCTTAACTGGCCAGCACAAAAGGATTTTTTCACACCGATTAGATACTCTAGAGTAAATAATTTTACTGTGTGGAACATTGTTGGTTTCCAGCAGGATGGCATGCCAACTTAATCACTTTGATTTGTACAGGACTAAGGATGTTTCTTTCTAGCTAGGTTTTGATCATTCTACTTCTGGCAACATCAATTCAAAATCTTTCCAGCGAAATTAGCAGCATTCCGTTTCCTGTATGTGTTATGTAACTGCTGGCATGATTGGGACCTTACTTTTATCATCTTCAATATCAGGTTCAAAATCTTATTGAAAGGTGTCTTCAGCTTTACATGAGCCAGAAGGAAGTTGTGAGCACCCTCTTACACCAGGCAAAAATCGAGCCTGGTTTCACGGAGCTTGGTAATCTAAATTTCTCGGTTAGAAGAATTTTTGTTCTTTAAAGTTTTAAACAGAGGCATTTTGCAGGACAAGGAGATAATCACACGTTGTGTATAAACAAATCATGGAAATCAAGTTAATCAAATAAACAGTTCAAACCAAATAGAAGATTAAATCAAACCTAATTGAATTTAAATTAATCCAGCAGATCCTAAATTCCTAATTTCGTAAAACCCTTATCCATGACCATTTCCAACATTTGTTATGACCTGTTACTGAGAAGATAAGTATTTGGTATGCAATGTACTTTCTCATACAGAATGGAAACTTTGAGATAGCATTTGATGAGTTTCCAGAACAATAGTGTTAACTGAAGCTGTGTGAGTTTTGATTGTTTCGTAAGATGTTGATATAATAATGGTGAACTTGCATTTAATTGGTGTTGGGTTTCGACCACATTCTCACTTTCTGAACCTATGTCTTTTTTTTCCCTTCAACAAATAGCTAAGACTGTTGCCTTGCTGAAAAACCAAATTCACGAGTTGTGATATAAAGGGATGTTTTCAGAGTTACAAAAACTTCCACTATATGGAAGGATATCAAAATTATTAAATTATTAAGTGGGAACCAGTCTCGTAAATTTTTATTCCTGCCCTTAATATTTGCATGTATATAGAAATTTAGTTGTTCAACTCTTGGATTCTTCTTCCAGTGTGGCAAAAACTCGAAACTGAAAATCAGGGATTTTTCGAGGCATATTATCTGAGGTTGTTAGTGAAGGAACAGATATTGCGATTCAATCGGTTGCTTGAAAGACAGGTTGAGCTAATGAGCCAGATATGTCCACCTGGAGTTACTTCCACTCCACTGTCCAATGGATCTCAGATTCACCCATGTAAGCTCGCTTCTTGATATGTCCAGAGTTTTCTTTATGACGGAACGGCCAGGATATTTTCTTTTATCTTACATTTATTGTGTAAGACGAGACTGTTTTAGATAAATAGGGTGTTCGTCTTTTGGCCTCCACTATCCTACACAGACAAACCACTGTTTGATCATGTGTTTTTCCTTCCTAGATTTAATCACCAAGTATATAGTATTATCTACATATTTATCTTTTCTTACATGTTCATCTGAAAGTTTTCATTTGAATATGGTCATATACGTTCGCTTCTATTTCCCATTGTTTTTCTTTTGGTAGTTTTCGCGTTTGTGTGTGTCTTTCAGTCTTTGGGGTGGAACCGGGGGTTGAAATTAATAAAATAAAAACTTGGATGATTCCTTCATTTTCTGGGGACCAAATTAAAAAAATAATACTAGGATGTCCACTTATACTACAAAAAGACCAAGATGTCCAACTTCTTGTTCCGATTTTAATATTTTTGATTAGAGCTGTATGTAGAATATTAAGAGAGAATGCATGATTCTATTTTATTAGTTTGAGAGGTAATCTCCTCCTTACCTTTGCCAGCAACTGGCAGTCTTTAGAATGTAGATCTATTTATTTATTAACCAGTCACCCAGTTTCAGAAAATTTCATTCCGTAACCTTCTTCTCCACTTCATATTTGAATCTTTTGGTCTTGATTACATTGGACATGAGCTATAACTGTTTCCATTGTTCTTCTCAAAGAGTTTCTTAATTGTTGATAATAATTAACTGATGTAAACAGATGACTCTTGAAGCTTAGAGCATGTTTGCTATGCAATACTCAGTATGATTAGCTAGGACTGGACACTACACTTAACAAGATTTTACCTTCTCTCTTTTTTTCCTTAAAACTGACTAATGCTATCTAAACAATCTTTCTGAACATGTCTTAAATGTTTGTGCCATTCTTCTCTGTGCCTATCTATACTCATGTAGGAAAGTGTTATACTCATGTAGGAAAGTGTTTCTGTGACGTGTGTTCACTCACACACACTTAGATACATACATACACACCCATACATGAATATTCTATTACTAGTGTTGTACTGGAATCTGATGGTGCTCTCTCTAATTTTGTGGCTATTTTATCTGCAATTACACACTGAGCTTGACTTGAATAGAAAATTATTGTGATTACATTTTAGCAGTGCATAACAACTCGGCTTACCATACTCCCGAACATACTGGAGCTTTGAAGCCAGAAAACATGGACCACGTTGTTAGTATCATACCTAATGCTTACACTAATGGCACATCCTCCCAACAGCCATCCGTCCAAATTCCTGTCAATATGGTTTCAGAAGACATGCTATTGGCTCAGAGTTCAAATTCAGGAACGATACAGGGAGTAGATGGTGGAATAATTAAATCAGAAGATGGCTATTCTGGAGATTCTCCTTTCATGTTTGGTGGAGACAATAATGTTCTGGAAACTCATAATGGAATAGAGGATGCATCGGTTTCGTCTTTCAGTTCCGTGGTGTCCAATTCACAACCTTTGAATGAGAATATCTTGGAAGCTGACACAAATATGTTTGGATTCTTGGGACAGATTCCCCGAAACTTCAGTTTGTCTGACTTGACAGCTGATTTTTCTAACAGTACTGGTTAGTTCTTTTTCTCTGTCACACACAAACGCAAAATTATCAATGGATCAAGGGACCTTTTCCAGTGCAAAATGTGGAGTAAAAAACATTGTTATTCACTCTACTTATGGCGAAGTTTCATGTTAGTCACTGAACTTTATTTTGTTTTAAAATGGTCACTGAAATTTTCTTTTCGTTTCAGTTTAATCACTCAGTTTACATCCATTAGTATTTCTAATGGAATGTCCGATGTGGAAGACGACAATTTGATGTGACTAAACTGAACTGAAAGGCAACCTTTAGTGAACATTTTTTAACAAAATAAAGTTTGGCGACTAACATGAAAGTCATGTATAAGTTGAGTGACTAACAGTGTTAACCCACAAATTTTGGTTAGTTTGAGCAAACTCCTCTGGGTGGGTGTTGGAAAGAAGTGACTTTAATATCTTGTCCTATTTTTTGTGCTCTTGAATTATATGATTTACTGTCTTCAGATATATTAGAGAGCTATTCTAGATCTCCCTTCCTAGGAATGGATACAAACTTCTTGGATCCCCATATTAAGGAAGAACAGCAAGGTACAAGTTTTGACCTTTGACATTGTTTTTGACATATTAAGAATGTAGCTCATATATATGTCCTACTTGTGAGCAGACATTAATAAATTGGACACGATATCAGAGGGCTTGAGTTACGATGATTTTGGCAGTGATTGATTGAATAATTTAAACGGTACACCTCTTATCCAATATCCAGTTAACTTTCAGAAAATTTTCTTCCTTTTCTGTGCTATTATCTGTCTGCCCAGTTGTAACCTCTTTGATTAATATTATATGTTCTAAATTAATACACATTGCCTTTAGCACTCGTAATTATTGCGACTCTTGTTCCCAGCACTACTGTCGAATATGATTTGTTATGTGCTTGGCTTGTGAATGGAATATATACTTGCTTGATAAGCACTCCTTGTATTTATTGTTGGAGTCCGTTTTGAATCCATCTAATTTTCTTTTGTTCCTTTTTCTTTTCTTTTTTTTTTTTTTGTTGTGTTGCAGGTCCATTTGCTTGATACAATAGAAATTTCTGAGGATATGTTTGTAAAATTAGAGGCTTCAGGATTTTAAATTCTTTGAAGGTATTGATCGGTTGTGCTGAGGTAATAATATAGTCATGATACGTGATAACCATGTTGTATGAACAATCAAGTTAGAACAAATATAAGCAAAAGCTGTTTTATGGCCAAATGAGGCTTGTTTTAGTAAAAAGACTGGTAATGAAGTTGGTGATAGGTATCTGGATCACAGTTTGATTGTAATTATTAATATGCAATTTGCAACTTCTATGGTTTTTTGGCCTT
The DNA here is from genome assembly GCA_030279155.1 of Forsythia viridissima. Classification (NCBI taxonomy): domain Eukaryota; kingdom Viridiplantae; phylum Streptophyta; class Magnoliopsida; order Lamiales; family Oleaceae; genus Forsythia; species Forsythia viridissima. The sequence goes on along the minus strand of CM059042.1, from coordinate 1,672,222 downwards.
TTGGATTGGTATTAACTACCACATTATAGACTCAACTTGTTTGTTATTCGACATTTCACATTTTGGGTTGTCACGTCCTATGTTTGATCGTTATGTGTTTCCAGAATGTGAATCGTTTGAAGAAATTTCTGGGTTCGTTTCTTCTTCCTTTCCTTTTTTTTTTGGATGAAAAGAACCGGAATGTGAAGTATTACATCTTTGATATGTACATGTGAAGTCATTGCAAAAATCTTTGGATTACATTGTTTCGATACGGTCACGAGTGTTGGGAACTCCTCCATTGATTTCAAATTCGGAAACTGGACGAAGCAAGTGGGATAGAGAAACCAGGATGGCTCACACTATCTTAAGTTTACTCATATGTGGATTTTTACTTATAAGTACACTCATGTGTAAACTTTAGAAATTACATGTTGAAATGTGAACCGGAACAAGAAAAATGTTGCCATCAATTTTCCACTTCCATTTACAGCTTTGTCCACATTACAGAACCTTTACAACTCATCGTCACAAAAATAAAGCTCTTAAAATCTTAAAACCACATTTCGACACAACTGGCCTGCACTGCCTAGCCTTCCACGAGCATTGTAAGGCTCAAAAGTATTAATGTATACGTAAATAGTCATTAAAACTTCCTAATACACAAAAAGTGTTTCTGAGAATATGCGGGATATTATTTGAAAATTTACACGACTGCAAATAGAAGCCTCTAACTAGCTTTCTTCATCTTTATGACTTTATCTGCAACTCAAAAATATGTAATCCAACTAAGTAGGCATGCAACAGCAATCTTATTAAATATTTCAAAACCCCGAAAACATATTCATCTCTTAGGCATCAGAATCACAGAAAACTAGACATTAATCAAATTTGCATGAAAATGAAAATTCAGCGTTATGAATCTAAAAGATGTTATGCAGGTCCAGTTCGGAGTGCATTGTCTAAATCAGCAATCAAATCGTTGATATCTTCGATTCCCACAGATATCCGAACAAGATCCTCAGTTAAACCTCTGGCTTCGCGCACTGCAGCCGGTATGGCTGCATGAGACATGAAGCAAGGCAAGCTTATGAGGGACTTGACACTTCCTGCCAATTGAAGACAATAAAACCGTGAGTCGAACAAGGTAGCGACAATAATTTGGAACATTTATTGGCTACTACATAAATAGGAAGTTGGATGACTGTTACTTGTATGTACAATTATATGAGACAAAGCAAAAAGTGTAGCATATAGGCGTCTTATTATCACCGGAATACCAGTGACGCGAAATGATTGACCAGATAAAGAAACAAAGAAATTGGAAGTTCTACTTCAAAATTATGTGCAAAAGTATGAATTTGAATAAGAAATTACCAAAACTGACGGTTATGGTAAAGTACTTGGTAGTCTCGGCTACATGCTTAGAAAGTTCCAACGACCCCGTAAGGAAACTGAGGACAGATCCTGCACCCTTTGCCTGTAAGAAGTACAAGATCAGAGCAGATTGATACACAAATTGTCTTCTTAATCGGTGCGGGAAAGGAGGCATCGGTTGTTCTATGTTTGATATAATGAGAGTATCAATTAAAAGTACCGTTTAATGGCAATACCTGAGAATAGTGTAAAGATCGTCCTGGATGGCCAGGAAGACCAGCGTAATTAACCTGTTTCACCCGCGGGTGGGAGGCGAGAAATTCAGCAATTTTTTGGGCATTCTCCTGCATAAGCATTCAGTAAAAACTGAAGTAAAAATCACAAGGAAAAAGTAACTTTAAAATATATAAATCTATGAGAAAATTAGCTAGACAGCTAATTAGGGGCAGAAATATTGTCTCTCTTTTCGTTTTTTTAGGGGAAGTGTTTGAGGGCAGGGTGTGGCAGCCCTAAAATTTTGAAATAGCACACAAGTTCCTCTTAAAAAATTTATTACTCTTAGGATTGCATAACCATATATTCCCTATGTCGTCCACTAAACAAAAATCATGGATCCGCCGTTGAAATCAATTTTCATCGCATGTCCACTTCGTGTTATTCCCCACATCAGAACACTGATTGTTTTAAAAATTTGTTTGTCGTAAGACATTAATACATATGTATAGTCAGAAAAAAGATTGTTTTCAAATGTGCAAGTCACTATCTAAAAAACTTGATCTTCCTGTTCACCAATAAATAGTCATCCTAAGCACTCTTCCACATAACTAAAAGATATGTTTATAAAAAAATAGTTGAAATCTCAAAAGACAACTGACCTACAAAAAGACAGATATATTGGTGCCAATAGAAAAACAAAGAGAAATAATACAACATAGGACATCAATGCCAAAACAATCATTTTACAACCAACAATAAAAGGTATGAATGGAACCTGTTGCTTCTCAACACGCAAGGCCATAGTTTTAATGCCTCTTAAACAGATCCAACAGTCGAATGGAGCTAATCCTGCGCCTTCTGCATTTTGTATGAAATACAAGTCCTTCGCCAAACTAATGAGTACAAAATTAAAAGGTACTTCTCCAAATTAGCAAATAACACGGTCTAAGGAAATGCCAGATATTATGGATACATTTTAATACATGAATGTTAAATTATATGTGTTAGGTGGAGCGTAGGATGTGAGAACATGCATGGATGGAACAGGCCCATGCTCATTCATAATCCGATGTTGCTATAACTGATTCCAGGAACAACCATGCCTAACGCCATTCCCATTCCTCATGAAACAACTATTTAATTTCTATTGCCTCCCATTGGGGTGGCCAAAATTCCCCAGAACTGAAACCGTCTCAAACTAGACTATTCCCAAACAAAACCAGTTGGACCGATCTGATCCATTGAAAAGAAAAAAAAATTTCAAGAGACGATTGCAGGCTCAAAGGTAACTAATATGATAGAGACACCTCTTGTTTCAAAAATTATAGACACGTTGTGGTTTGTTTAGGGCAACACATTCTTATGGTTTTTAAATCTTCTTTCAAAAAAATGTGCAGTGCATAAACTACCCAGCAGACCCCTCCCCAGTCTCCTCACACATGAGAGACGGTGCTAATTCAAGCAGATAATCGTGCTCAACAACTTCTGCGACAAACCAATATTCACAAGATTCATAAAAGTGCAGCTTAAACTAGAAAAAGGAACAGATAACAGCTATAGAATGTCATAGAGAAGGCATATTTAGGGTATCCAATGCGTAAGTTACTTTACTGTCAAACCTTTCTCCTTTAATAGCAAGAATGCCTGCCATGACATCACTATGACCAGATATGAATTTAGTAGCCGAGTGCATCACGATATCTGAAAGATTGATAAATTAATATTGAAAGCAGCCTCACAGTTTGTAACCTTAATATTTACGGGAACCAAAAAAGATTAATACCTGCTCCCAGTTCCAAGGGTTGAGACAACACAGGAGACATGATGCTGTTGTCGACCAATACAAGAGCACCGTGAGCATGAGCCATCTCAGCTATTTTCTGGATGAGAATCAGATAATAAGGGGGGTAGTTAAGATATTAGAAAGTAAAAAATTTCTGGGGAAGTCAAAACCTGAAACACATTTTGTATTTTAATTTATGGAGACCTAAATAAATTTGATCCCCACTGATTTCACCAATATAAATGGATATAAAGCAACAGATGGTAAAACAGAAATCTAAAATTAAGCATGACCTACACGTATATCAGAAATTTGTTGGCGTGGGTTGGTTGGACTCTCCAACCACACAAGCTTTGTCCAGGGGCTAATTGCAGATGCAACCTCAATGAGGTTAGTCATATCCACACGCCTGCACCAACCATAGTTATCTAAGATTTCCGACCTAGTGAAGCTAAAAGAAGTCATTTCAAAGCAAAAGCAATACTGACTTGACCACAACTCCTGTCTTTGGAAGTACTTGTGATAACAATCGATCAGAACCACCATACATGTCATCTCCAGCGACGATCTCCTCACCTTTCATCAAGAAACAAGAATCTTCTCTAAATACCCATGCAAATCTCCAAAAGGTATACACAATTTTCATCAAGATAGATTCAGTCTAGATGCTTAAAGGTATATGTTTACATGTTTCTAACGAAAAATTTGGAGATTTGAAAAGGACACTAGTTAAATTTCAGTGAACATGGAATTAATAATCTCAGCTGTGAAAATTCTAGCTCAGGTAGTCAGGAATAGACATGACTTGCACAGTCAAAGACAGGATGAAATCTTATAACCAGATGTGCAACCATGAACTATAAATAGGGAAGTAAAGGAGTACCAGTCCCAACAAGACGAGTCACAGCTGCCAAGGCAGCCATTCCACTAGTAAAGCATAAAGCTCGATCTGCCTTGTCAAGCTTTGCAAGAAGTCTGAGAACATACATAGAGTATAAATGTAAGAGGGGCAAGTGGGCAGCAATTATAACCATCTTCATAACTGCACCAACCACATTATACACGGCAAAATAGCAGAGACCTTTCTAAGGTGTCCCGAGTTGGATTTCCACTTCTCGTATAATCATAAGGCCCATATTCTACTGCCGAAGGCTGCATAACAATTAAGGTAATCATAAGAATCAAATTTCAAATTTACTACCACCATGCACAATTTCCAGGATAAATAGAAAGACAGAAAGAAACTAGGGCATCTGTCAGCAAAAGGTAATCATACAACTCAAATGTAAAATTTACTACCACCATTAACGCTTTCCAGGATTTAGAAAGATAGAAAGAAACTAGGGCGTCTGTCAGCAAAAGCATGCAGAAATAGTATACCTAAAGGTGCTTATATACTGATAGTGAAGAATAATACCACATGGCTTACAACAAAAATAACTGGGAACTTATGAAACGATCCAAGGAAACCTCCTCGAAGTTAAAGACATGTCGCAGAATATTACATCAGAATTCAAATATGAAGATTTCTGAATCCTAAAATTCAAAGTTATACAAACTTCTAGAGAGCTCTATCAGCTGAGAAGCCAGAGAAATCCTTAGAAATCATGGGTAGTGACCTGCAAGATATTGACTAGCCAAGGTCGAAATCAGGGATTGGAATCTGGAAAGATAATTTGAAACAAAATTATATCGAACCCCTTATCAACAAGGTCAAGATCAGAGTAATGAACTCTCATTGCTATTTTAGAATTTATCTTTTTCTTGTTGTGCAAAAATCTAGGACTTTATATTTGAATTCTTAAATACAAACCAGATTGTAAATAGCAATGTAATCTACCATATATGCATGAGAAATACCAAAAATCTATTCACAATTTCATTCACTTGTCAGTTCAATGGAAATTCTAAACTATTACAGTTCATTAAAGATTCAGCCAATAAACAATTAGAAGTCTATATCTCCTTTGGTGATGAAAGATAACTGAGGAATTACTAATAACTAAGCAACATTTTACATGAACCTAAAAACATTTATATCATGCCCTAGTGAACTAACCTAAAAACACTTTCCTAACACAACTTTTCACTTTACCAAATAAAATGGAGCCCACAAGTTCATGTTCTGCATATTAAAACCAAAAATCAGTTTTTCAAAAACACGTGGAATAAAAAATTACCTGCTTGAAAGTTGCCGTTTGATAAAGAGGCGTACTTAAGGCAGCGTAAGGATCAAACTCATTACCAAAGTTCATCAACATTGTTGAAACACTTGGCTCCCCTTGGACACTCAGCTCCATAACTTCTGTTTCTGCCATCAACTAATATATTAAGTACCTACTGCTACAATGAAAAATTAAATGCATACATACACATTGGTACATTTGTACATATATGTTAAGTACCATGAATAGATAAAAGGAACTAACCATTTGAGCATTCGGCAATTCCATCAACCAAAGCCGATGCACTCACATCCATCTCTTTGTCTCTCAAGCAATTCAATGAGAAGTTCTTGACACTCAGCAAGTGATTTCTTGTACCAAGAACCGTTGTTTTGCACCCATAAACCAAGGGAAAATTTCCAGTCACAAAAACCTAAAAACGATACAACATTGAATCAGGAACAAGTGAACTACTTTAAAGGAAAATAAAAGACATTCGACAAGTGAGCTACTTTAAAGGAAAAAGTCAATGGCTTAAAAGAGAACACAACTGTAAGCATTTGTTTTATCCAGAATACCCCAAAATATTCCAAACATGATTAAGAGGTTAAAAACTTTTCCACGACAACTCAAGTTATATTTAAGTTACAAAACATGTCCAATTATCCTTCGTCTCTCCATCCTAAGATCCATAAACCAAGCAGAACCTAGCATACAAATATATATTACAAATGCACATACCCACACATGCACCTCTCTCTCTTTCTCTCTCTCACACACACACACGAAAACAAACAAACAAAGACGATGGCAAGGAGAGTTTGCTTCCAAATGTCAGTAGATCTGAAGAAAAATAGCTAAAGTGCAACCTAAGGAATGAGGAAGAGAACATTTAAACTGTACAGGTACGAGACAAATGAGTTTGGATTGTTGATACAAGAAACTTATATGTGATCATAGATTCATGAAGATAATTATTGGGGGGTTATTTGTTAAGGGATAAGAAGGTCTTATAAACTCAAATGTAAAGGCATTCTGAGAAGGGACATGGATGCATTAATATGTATTCATTTATGAGAATGCATTCATATTCGGATATAGATGAAAATGAAGACATTTGTAAATGCATAAATGTAAGCACAATCATGTTTTAAAATGATGATATATGCAGGCACCTTGCATGCATGTACACCGACAGTGACATATATGGCTCAAAGGCATTCAGCCATTCAAACATATGGATATGTCCAAACATGCGGACAAACATGATGCACCTGTACAAATGGCTCTTATATAAACTTCATTGACACTCTATTTCACAAATATTTCCACAAACATATGTTTCTCTGCTTTATGATTAGTGACTAGGATGCACTGAGTTCCACTCTTACAAGCAAAGAAGGTGAATGCTATTGATTATAATTTATATGTGACTAATGCACTTGATCAAGTGACAAGATGTCTCCATATCGATGATTATAATCAATTGAACATGCACTTTAATTGAAAATTTCTCTAAGATTCACTTCGTTTTTTATTTTTTTTTTTTTTATGTGCAGGTCTGTTTTGTTTCTTAATCAAACCTCCAAGCATAGGTGGAACTGGAGTATTTATTCATATGATAACTAAAAAGAAGGTAAAAACATAGGAAGGGGGCACATGACATGACCTCTAACCAATGAATACATTAAATTTAATCACTTTAGGAGACTTGGGAGTGAAGAGTAAAAGGAAACTAATTTTATATCTCATTTGACCCATCATATCCTCGTCATCGTGCGTCTTGTGAAGTATTTTCAGGGTTTATAGTCATTTCCATACTCACTACCCTCATCGGAACACACCAATATGTGACCGTAAGCCATGTCTAGCATATCCAATCCCTTGTCAATAGGGTGGATTTCTAACACAATATGGAATCTGCATTGCTCAGTTTGCTAGGACTGATGCTAGGCAAATGGTTTGATTAAAGGAAGAACCTGAATATCTTATTCCAATCCCCACGATGTTGTAATTCATTATTGATTTAACAATGTACTATTGCTAAAAAATGGTAGAGTGGTTGGTGGAGTTTGTGCTCTTCAAGATTGTACCATATATTGCAACTGCATCTGTGTACTAGTAGTCAAGTAGAACTACAAATATAACGTATGATACAATAGGAAATGGCTTAGTGCTTCCCAACTTAACATTGAAAACTACAACGTAGACTTGTATCTAAAACCATGTCCTCAAACTACAAAATAATGTCATTCATTATACCTTCCTTGCAACTCCTCATAAACACAAAAATCCACTTTTAAAACAAATTTCCATAATTGATTTTAATGAGGTGCTTTTCGTAGGGATAAGGCTATGTACAAAGGATCAAATTCGACTTTTATCTGGTGTTCCGGTGAAGTGCAACTGCAAGCTCTAGATTACATGTACACAACAGAAAATGTTTTTCCATTACAGATTTCCATTCTTTTTATGTTCTTACACAAAATAGAATATTCATTGAAAATGCTGTCTGAGGTACCAACATTGTTCAAACAACACATTCTGAAACTCTAAGAATCCCAATTAAACTCACTATTACCACGAGAAATTTTATTGATGAATTTCCATAATTTCTCACATTATTCTGGGTCTCTAACTCTGTAAGTGAGAAAATAAACATAAATTTGGAAAAATAAATTCTTTTCTTTTCCAACATTTCCCCCAAATATAGAAATACCTCTGTGGTCAATTAGGAAAAATATGGCATAAAAATGAGAAATTATAATGAAAGTGGGTTCAAATCAAACAAAACAAAAATCCAAAATTAGCATTAACAAAAATTACATGAATCCCATCTAAGAACAAAGCTTATAACTTTCCCAACCTTTCAACGATTTGAAATTCAGTTCAAACAAACCCTTAAATTTCATACCAAATAAACATCAAAAGAACCCTTCTACAGATGCAAATAGATATAAACCTATATATGTATAAACACACATAACCCACATATATATAGAAATGCACTCGAAGAATTGAGGTGGACACTTACATGCCCGTCAGTCGGGTATGGCGAAAGACGGTTAAAGAGTGATCTGAAAGCCAAAGATGAAGCCGCCATTTAAATTGGGTACTGTACCAGAGGCAATCAAACAAAAGCGGTTGGTGATATATTAAAAAGCATTTATATATAGATTCTTCCTGAGTGTGTGTGCGAGTGTGAGTGTGTGTGCAAGAGAGAGAGAGAGGAGAGAGGAGAGAGAGAGAGAGAGAGAATCAGTCAATGTCGGAATCAGTCAATAACGTTTTTTTTTGCATGATTATTAATAAAAATAAAATAAAAAACAAAATTAGATTTAAAAAAAAATCATTTAATTTAATAAATAATGACTATCCAAAATGCCAAACAAAAACAAACATCTTCTTCAACAATAAGCACTTGTTTGGTGAAATTTTTTAACAGATTTTGATTAAAAAAAATTGATGAAATGTGTAATCAAAAAATTAATAGAAGTTACTTGTTTTTTATTTCTTGGTTTATAGTAATTAAGTTTCATTAGTGCAAGGTTATGGTTTGCATGCTGATATTACTCAAATGTGCCCATGACAGTGTCCTCTATAGTCGAACCCTATTGCATCAATGGCGGGGAGGGAAGGAAGAATACGATTTTTTTATTATATAATAAAAATGAGATTATAATCGTTTTTCAATCAAAAAACTTAATTATGTATGTAACATGTAACATTTTAACAAACTTAGACGAACCAATGCCTCGAAAGTCGAAGCAGATTACATTTATATAAAATTTCATTTTCAGAATTTGGATTTTGGAGGTCAAATAACATATACATTGATTAAAATAAGATAATCTTGTTGGTGGCTAAAAAATAAAAATCAATGAATGGATTGAACATTAGTTTGGATAATGTCAATTATTTTAAAAAGTAATTATTTAAAAATTGACACCTACAATTTTTTTTTTTTTTTTTTTTTTTGTGATAAATAAGTTTATTTAGTTAGGGACCTCACTTGATATAAAATGTCTCTCATGGGTAAAATTTAAAATGGGATTAGATTGAAAATATTTGAACTTGAGGGAGGAAAATGTGAATATTCAAGAAACTAGGGGTGACTATGGCTACATTCTTGAAATGTTATTATTGCAACTCCATCATTATCATTGTATTTGTACACGAGAGAGTACAAAATTGTCAGCACAATCCAATCTATTACACGGATTGCATTCTCAGAGATTTCTTGAAACTTACCCCAAAATAGATTACCCTCCAAAATCAGCCCATCTACTCAGTTTTTCTATTCCTCAATAGTTACCACGTATGGAGAATCAAAGAAAGTTTGGTGGGTTATGATTTTGTTTATATAATCTGAAGCAAGAATTATTGAGGGCCAATCAAGAAAGTATTCTCTTCAAATTGAGAAATTTGCTGCTGGGCTTTGATTATCTATTCCAGTGCAAGAGAATCAAGAAATCGTTTGCTGTTTTCTTGGAATGAAAATTTTCAGGGTTTAGAGAAAGAGTTAAGAATTTGATGGTTTGTTTTTTATATGGGTTCGCTTTAAATCAGCAACAATTTCAATTTCGTTTGATTGTTCGTTGAATCGAAGTGTGAAATCTGAAGATTTGGAGATCTGGGGCAAAAGGACAATGGCGATGCCATGGAATTTGACAATTTGGATGGCAAGGATGATATGGATGGCACTGAGTGGTTGGGTAGTTTCTTGCCTGACTGTTGCTGATGAAATTGCTAACTCTCTGCGAACCGGGGAAATTAGCCCTTTCCATGTTGGTTGATCCAAGAAATGGCTGTGAATTTAGCTCATTCTCTAGTTTGCTCTTATCAACTTACTCTTTTTTTCTTTGGAATATAAATTAATGTTGATATTAATGTGAATAGTATTTTGAGTGAGTACATTTGTTTGAATGAGAAATGGCATGATACATGATCTATATTTATGGGAGAGTATCATTTGTTTGATTTATGGTGCTTGGAGTCAAATATGTGAATTTTGTGCCATTTCTGTGATTGGATTTGCTTAATATATCTTTTTCTTTTCTTTTCTTTTTGTTGTTAGTTTGATCTCGAAAAGATTATAAGTGTTGACTTTTATATCTTTGTTTGGGATCTGGAAAATTAGTTTCTTGTCGAATAGTTGGCTACTATGTTGTGTTAAGGGCAATAGGGACAGTGTTTAAGTATGTTCTTCTTCTTGTCTCGGCTGTAGTTTGTTTCTCCGTAGCCATATCACTCCCAATGCAGCCTATAAGAGTGTCATTCAGGTTACATGTTATTGTCTTCTAAACTCTTCTGGTTTGTGTCCTTGCTGGGAGGGTATTGCTCTTGAGTAGTATTAGCAAACATATGAGCCTGTTTGGCTTAACTTAAAAACCAAAAAACTTTTAGATGTGAGTTCATGGAGAGAATTTCGTAACTGTCTCCTTGATCTACAATCTTAAGGCAGGAAGTTAATTTCAGATAGGAGAAGTACTTTTAATATATTGTGATGGAGTTCTTTGGTTTATATTTCCTATGTTTTGGATATACTATGATTGAAACGGTGGGCATCTGTCGATTGGATAATGTGGATTTTTGGGCTGTTCAGTAGCTAGATTAATGGTCGAAAAACAATCAAGAGTGTTTTCTTGCAACTTCTAGTCACTGCTTGCAGATCTTTGTTGGGAGGACGAGGCTCGTGAAAACTAGACTGTCCAGGTATGGAAGAGTTTATTATGCTATGCTGCTAATAAATAATAACAGAGGCGGGGATATTGGATCAAGATATCATGAAAGTTTACGAATTCTGTTTGAAAAGATAAAATGTTAGGGATTCTATTGGAAGTTCCTTTAGGAAGATTCCAAGGTTTTTGATCACATAGTACACTTCTCATAGTTTGTCATTTAGTTTTACTGTCCCCTCTTCTATTTCGATAATATAGGTTTTGATTCTTCATTCCTGTCCATTTCATGTATAAATTGACAACCCCATGTATGAAGCCACCAAAACCAGGTGCATACCATAAGCAAGACCAAATTAATCTTTTCTTTTTTTGTTGTGAGAATTATTGCGATTGTAAAACTACATGATACAGGTGTTCTTCCTAACTCTTACTCATGGCAGATTGGGTACGATAAGGGGTTTATTGAAGAGAGAGTGAAAACGCAGGCGGAGATTTCATCTATGCATTGTGCAATTTCTGTAAATTTCACGTAATCCCCTTGTCGATTCTTCTTTGGATCTCCCATGTATTGATAGCCTTGTCACCACCCCTCGACCTTGAAGAAGATTGGCACAACAGTCGTCCATTGCTAATATTGTTTGGCCTATGAATTTTAGCATGCTAGAATCATACTTATAAGGGCTTGTTTTGTATGTTGGATTTTAGAGAGTCCAAAAACAGAGCATATCATAGGTACCATACGCAGAAGGTTCCTTTCAGCGGCGGGCTGCTCTGTCTCTTAAAGAGGGTGTTTGTTGCGCTTTCCTCTCGCAACAAAACTTGATAAGATAAAAGAGGGTGTTTGTTGCAAGTTCCTACATATGTCCTACTATGCCCTGCACATGTGGAGACTGGATAGTGTTGGGTAGCGATAGCTTCTAAAAACGACTATGCGCAGTTGGTACAAAACTTGGGAGAAAGACTTCAAGTCTTGCGAAGGCTGATTAACGGCATTAATCAAGGATCATGCGCTTGCTTACAAACTACACAACAATCTTACATTTTTATTTTTATTATTATACTATTTTTTTGAGCTAAAAGCTTGTGAAATTATTTTATTGATTATATTAATGGTAATGTTATTTATCACAATTGGTGATAATCATCAGTTTATGTCATTAAGTGATATGAAATTCATTTTATTGGACTAATCATTTAATGCCAACACTATTTCCAGATTGGTGAGAGTAAAAAAAAAAAAAACAATTCCCATAATCTCTTATAATTTTTTTTCTCCCAATTTTTTGCGAGATAATTACTTACTTTTTTCTTGCTTCGGTGAAAAACTTTTACATAAATTTCATGTTTGGGCTAAACCAGGAGGAGACCAATTTTGAAGAATTAGATTAGGGAACCGTTCCTCCTTCAAATTAGATTGATATTTTGGCATGATGGGTTTATTAAAAAACCTCTTGTATAGAAAATTTACTCGGTTATAAGGTAAGTGTGTTTGTATGTGCATACAGAAAATTTAAAATGTTCTATTAAAATAAATCTGGACTTCTGTATTAATTTAAATTCAACTCTAATTATTTGTCAAATTTTTTAGTAGAAAAAACGACCCACTTGAAATATAAAGATGAAAGGTTAAAATTTGTAAAAGATTAATGGTATCCTACTCAAAGAACAATGAATGCATAGTCACGTTTGTTGAGAAGAAGAAAATCTTGAAAAATTATGAATCATATAAATTTAGAAGCATATTTTTCCGATTTTCTACATTTGAAGATAGACAAATGATTCAAGACTAGAACAAGAGTCTCACCTCTTATAACCTAGAAAGTAAACTCTATACAATTGAAAAGCTATCAACTCTCTACGCCAAAACACTGTAATCATTCTGCCTCTGAACGTCCTCACCGCTAGTAAGTGTCGACTGGGGTACGACATCAGCAGTAACATGGGAACCAAGCAGCGTATTTTCATCTGAGCCACGTGAAAGCTTGCCATCATCTTCTTCAGCCGCATGATTGAAGTGTAATTCATCAACCCCGCCTGTTACGTCGCCATCAACATTGTCAGTTACATCACAAAGCTGTTCTTCATCAACTTTCCGAGCCATAGGAGACAGCTCTCTGTCGTCGCCTGCATTAGCCGTAATGCATAGACGTTGATGATCATTGACATCATCATCCACATGATATAGTTGTGGATGATCATCATCATCAGCTGAAGGATATAACCGGGAATGGACATTCACATTAACTGCATAATATTGCTCAGGATCATCTTTTCGTCTACGTTTACCCATTTCCCTCCTCCTAACCTTTTCCTTCCCTCTTATCCTTTTCCCGACATCAATTTGTGGATCTGCTACAACAACTGCCGAACTTCTGGCATGGTCCCTCAAACATTCGTGTGCAATATACCTGATTCTCGTCACTGACTGTATCTGTTGATCGTCCATCCCATGAGTTGAGAAGGTATCTGCTAGATGTGCAATGTCCCTTAGTGCAGCATTCTGTAATGTAAGTTTAGACACAGACTCAGCAAACATATTGGCAATTGCTTCAAAGAAACAAAAAAAGAAAGGGAAAAAATATGATGAACTACAACGAAGAAAACTCGACAATGAAAGATATATTAGTCAACCTATTAGTTGTTTAAAACATAACATGGAGGCTTACCATTCTCTGAAACTCTGATGAGATAGGTACGGGCCTACCTACCAACTTGCGCGTAATTTTCAAGTACCATTGCTTGTATTCACTTTCATCCAGATCTTCTTCAGCCTCCACAATATGAAAACGACGATATGACCATTCATTAAGTTCCGATTCCATTTTCCCAGAGAGATCTACTCCACCATCAACCCCACGAGTCTTCCTTTCCCACCTCTGGACTTCTTCCGGGATAGTTTGATGCATGCCAAACTGCCTTAGGCAACGATCTGGAAGGTGTCTTTCTGCTTTGTCAAAACAAATCAACATCGTCTTTGATCTTCCAAGAATGAGTTGATTTAAAATAAATTCTGGTATAACAGTGTGACTGATGTTTGCATAAGGACACCAGTCGACCTGGATATCAAAAAGACACCAACTCCGTCATTTTAGCTCAAAATGAAAGAAAAAGGGAAGTTTGGACCCAAATAATATTTCAACTCACATCAGAAGGTTGTAGTGAATCCAAAGCTTTGCGATAGAAGGCAACATCACGATTTGATGTTGGACCGCTATGTTTCCCTTTCCACCTAAGGACAAATGGAAAACATTCATGGATTGGGTCGTGATGAAGTTTCGGTCGACCGATGTTCAGGTGATAGTAACTCCAGCACTAGATAAGCAGAAAACACTATTCAAAAGTAAAATTTAACCAAAATATCTTCAGGATAAAAAAAAAAAAAAGAAATAACAGGATACCAGAGTCCTTAGTATTTCTTCAGTACAGAAGATTTAATGATGCAAGTGAAGCCAGGTTCAATTCACCTGTAGCAGTGTTAAACAGCCACTAATTGTGCTTTGAGATCTGAGGGAGGCATTACCGAGTGCTCTGTACAAGAAGGATAACGCTGCTGCACCCCATGCATACTTACCAGCTTCATCGAAATTCTCAAACAATGGAAGGTACATGACAGGAACTTTATTACCAGTGGTGGTGGAAAAAATTGTACTACCAACAATGTAAAGAAGGTAAGCACGCGTATGGCACTCAACATCTTCTATTGAGGCGTTCTCGGGACATTGGGAGAAAGTCTCTTTCAGCCAACTAAGCTTCACCATTCCACCACTTGCATACCCAGAGTCCGGTACTCTCCCCAGATACTTGACACACAATGCATCACATGCCGTATATGTTACACCAATGACAGGTTCACCATCAATTGGAAGTCCAAGCAAGTAAGCAACGTCTTCCAGAGTCACTGTCATTTCCCCAACAGTCGTATGAAATGTGTTTGTTTCTCTCCTCCATCTCTCAACTAGAGCAGATATAAGCGGGTTATCAAGACTGATTGCTGGTATTAATCTCAAATAGCCAAATCCAGCTTTCTTGACTAATTCGATTTGTTTCTCGGTGAGCATCCACCGGTCAAGCTTTGAAGTATGTTCATGACATCTAAGTGCACCCCGCTCCTGTTAATATCCAATTAACATATGAAAGTTATAGAAGTTTTACAAGCAAAATAAGAAAGGAGAAGTTGTTTCATAGTGACACCTGTCCCTCCCAAACTGCAGCTGAGACATGCTTATCTTGATCATACAAAACAGATTCATCAACAGGTCCAGGGTTGGTTGCATAAAAGTCCATTGCGTTGCTACTAATTACATCTGTCCAAAATGCGGAAAAGGAAAATCCAGTCAAGGGCTCGTTAAATAAACACATCAACTTGTATAACACTTATTACTATATTACTGCAGTTAAAATCAAAAGGTAAATACATAAGTTCCAGGTCGTGATAACTCCTATATCTCTGCAATGAAAATATTAGAAGCATAGGGTCCCAGCTATGATCTAAAATAATACATTGCTCATATTCAAAAAGAGAATTATTGGGTAAAAGCAGAAGTTGATGAAGATACCTCTCACCAATTGTCTAGTTCAGAAAGCCAAACACACAGCGATGTTGAATCCAAAAACACTACAATAACATAACTTCGGGATCCTGTGTAGTAGGAAAGGTGCCCTAATGAAATGGGGCTTTATCATGTATGGTCTAAATCAGAAGCAATTTTATTCCATATAATAGGATCAATGTGGTAGCATTATCATGTTCAGATGTCTCGATATTAGAGACAAGAAATTGAGACAATCTTTATGTCTTGTCAAAAGTATGTCATTAACCAAAAATAGACAGAATTCACAGCGAAGATTTTCGTACCATGGGAAAACCATCGTCTGATTGACCAGTTATAATTTTCTTAGCACATGTGCTAATATCTTTTTCGTTTCTGATCTGAAGTACTGTTTAGAACATTTAAAATATTTGGTCTCTTTGAGCTTGGAAAATTTTCCTCTGCAGTAAACTTTATCTAAGGCCTTGAAGATATCTTTCAAATCTGTCCATGGTGAGCAGGAAATGCGTCTGCGTGATTATGACATTGACCACCGTCATGATCAGTATAAACCCCCATTTGTCAAATCTCAGTTTCATGCTTTTCATTCTTTTGAGAACTGTATGATTTTGTGGAAGAAAAAAAGAAGGATATGAAAGGAAGCATTTGGAGATTCTAATCAACATTGCCAAAATGATGGTTGTAGGGGAGAAGCATATCATCTGCGAGATAGGGAGGTAAAATAGATACAAATATAAGGAGAAACACTGTCAAATACAGAAATGGTAGAGACTGGTCTCCATAATGTACAAGTACTGGTTGCAAAATGCGCATCATGAAATTTTATTAATTTCTATATTCAAGTAATAAAAAAAAAAATCTAAATGACTATTTATATTCCCAGAATTAAGTTGATATGAACTAAAATTGCCATCTGGAAAGTTGAAATTTCTTTCCTAATCCTTAATTTATTAGTAGACCAACATTAACATAGCTTGAAGTGGTGGCAAAAGATTTAATTGAATTGGATCTTCCTATATATTCAGCGATGGCCAAACAGAGTGGCCAAAAAAGGATTCATGTAGTGGACTCCAAATTCTTGAAGTAAGGGTAAGGCTTAGTTGATTTTGTTATCTCAAATAGGCTCCATATGGTAATATGACTGCAAGCATCAGCTTATTATTTTTGATTGATTTCCTTGCCAAACAAACAGGCCCTAAAGGCTAACTCCGCCCATGCTACAAAAGTCATTCCTTTAAATAGAAATTATCATGCGAGAAAGTACCCATTAGTTAGACTGAAGCAAATACCTATATATCATTCATGTGAGGTAACATGCCACTAATCCCGAATTAAAGGGAACCCATTTTTAAAGACAGGTGCGATAATTGAAAATTCTAAGCTAAACTTCTTCCTCATTTTTGTAAGTTCCTTTTCAGTTACAAGTTATCTTTCGTAATGGCTAGTAAACGAGATTATCGTTCCCTTTTCTTATTGCCTCTAGAAAACTAGACGAAATTCTATAGTGTTGGAACATGAATTCTTAGATATTTCTTACCATTACCACTTGAACGGGGAAAGACAATTTAAATTGCTCCCGTTTGCCCCAGTGGTCCTGTTCTTACATCCATATTAGAGAATTTCCTCCTTTTAAAAGCACCACACTGCATTCCTAATTTCTTCATATTCTTTAGTGATCTTCAGACACATCTTTTACATTTTTCACGAGCAAGTATGATATCAGCTCCTGAGGATAATTTGTGATCTTTAGACGCATCTTTTACATTTTCACGAGCAAGTATGATATCAGCTCATGAGGATAATTTGTGAGGTCCAAATTTTCAAAGATATTAGAAACCCTCACCAAAGGAAAAATCAAACAAAGTGTCCCCAAAATCTTCCAATCACACAACGGAATTAACTTATATTCAGCAAAAACCTCCTTTCCACACCACCCTACTAAATCATGCGTTCCAACCTCCTTTTTGCTGACTCTTACTAGCTTAAAAAGAGGCTTTGCAGCAAGAATGCCTCTACATGTAAGCACTTTCCCCCAAAATTATTCCTATGTTGAAAAGACTTAATTAAGAAATAATTAGAGTAGGAAAAGAAACTGACTTCACATAGAAACATAATTGCACCCCCTAGCAAATTTCAAGTTGATATTAACTCAGATCACAGTGAAATCAATCCCTTTGACAACAGTAAAAAATGTCTGACCACACCTTGGACTATTTCTTAAATGATAACTTGCTACATAAAGAAATGTTAAAACCTAAAGTAATTGTTTTCAATTTGGATAAACCAAACATAATCCAATAGAAACAAACAAGATGCCTCTCAAACCTCAAACCTATGTCCACCCTAATTTACACAAACATGACTCTGACAAAATTCTAAATGCACTTTCCATGTTCATACTCACCTCAAAATGTACAATATATGACGTGGTAGGAAAATCACTAATAAACTTCTGAATCAAAACCAGGAAACAAAAATTACCCATTTCCACTAAAATTTCATCGCTCCCCAATTGTAGAATTGTATCCAAACAACCACAAAGCTTCACTACCCCGTATGGAAAAAAAATCCCTTATTTATAACACCTAACCATATAGCAAATGCAAGTTGACCCACTCATGAAGCATTAAAGGCATTAACAGCCCGTGCATATATAATTTTAGAAACACATTTTCCTAGACCTAACATACTTCAAAACTAAATATATCTAAGTTGTCAGCTAGACTCCAAATCTTCTCAATACATCCACTATCCTGTTCAGCATTCCTGAAAAATTCTACTATGGTCCCTTTATTTCTCATCATTTCCTTGGAGAGTATAACCCCAAAAAACCTCAATTTGTTATTAGGATCCAAAGCTGATTTCACAGTGAAATCAATCCCTATCACAGAAAGTAAAAAAATGTCCAGCCGCACCGCTGACTATTTCTTTGAAAGATAATTTGCTACAAAAAGATATGTTAAAACCTAACAGTAATTATTTTCAATTTGGATTAGACAACCACAATCCTATAGAAACAAACTAGATGCCTCTCAACCCTCTAACGATCTCTGCCCTAATTTACACAAAACACATGGCTCGAAAAACTACTAAAGCAGTTCCCATGTTTATACCCACCTATCAAAGTATATTTTTGACGCGGTGGGAACCATGAAACAAAATTAACCATTCCATTAAAATTATCTATTGTTTAAAAAAGCTATTTAAGGCTTACACCTGCATCACGTGAAGCTTTCATAAACTGGCCATTTATGAGGCATAAACCTCAATTTACTGAGGCTTACGCCTCAAGGGGACTAAGGTGTTTGCTCGTTTGTCTTGTTTTTTTGGACAAGTTGTTATTGACCATAGCCTTTTGGATTATTTTATTATAATCTAGAATGTTTTACAGGGTGTTATATATTTTTTTTGTCGAAGGAAAAGGAGAAGGAGAATACACAATTGCTAGTCGAGGAAGGAGATAAAGAATGAGAAGAAATTGATAGTGATGAGGAGAAGGATGTTGATGATTCCGTAAAGATCCTATTAATAGTAAGTATAAGATTTCTAAGTTGTTTCTACTTATATTAGTATATTACAATTTTGTTTCGTGATAACTAATTTGAGAACTTATTTTGCTACTTTATTAATCTATTTTATATTTGTTGCAAGTTAGGCTTTTAATTTTGTTAATTTGTTTTATTTTGAATTTTTAAGATGGTTATGGTTTATCATTAGCATATTTTTGTTCTGTTATATTATAATTATGAATCGTTTTAATTGGCTTGTCTTGAGGCTAAGGCCTCACCTCACATACATAAAACATCTTGGTACCCGATTACACCTTTTTACATTATGCACTACCCCTCATATGGATTATAACATTTGACCATATATAAATTGTGAGTTAACTTTTCCAGACATCGTTTTTAAAAATAAGTATCTGTTTACCTTATTTAAATTATACATTATGTTTAAAAACGATAATATTTCATAATGACTGAATTTTAAGAATCAAACCATGTCGGCTTAGTGTATGTTTGATAGTGTTGAAATTATTTTTTAAGTTCTTATATTATAAATTGTTAGTAAATATGTGAATAAAAAGTAAACTGTAAATTGTGAGTCTTATAAAATGTGTGGATAAAAAATATGTTTGACCAGTTTGATCAGCTGAAATTATAATTTAAGCACTTCCAAACATGTGCTAAGTATCTGTTTACCTTATTTAAATTATAATTTAAGTTGATTAAATTAATTAATTTTTTTTTTTAATATTTTATAAGGCATATAATTTACTATCTATATATTTTATAAAACTTATAATTTACAAATACTTAAAAAATTATTTTAATATCACTAAATATACGCATACTCTGACACGCTATTCTCCAAGACTAAATATATTCACACTAAATTTTTCTATAAGTGCATCATATTTAAATTACATAAAAGGTCCATAATCTTTACTTATTATTACATTTAGGTCCCTAATATTTTTTCATCGCATATTTATCATCAACATTCTATTAATTAGCATATTGTCGCAGATAACGGTTCTTGTTCAAAAATTTCATTAAGAAAGAACAAAAAGACTCATTTTTTCCTCGTATTTTTAAATAAGCAAAACAATAAATACATACAAAATTTCGATTAAATATTTGTCCCTCATTTTAAAGTACATTAATAGAATTTTTAGATAAAAATCGTTAATAGGAACAAGATGTGTTAATTATAAGAATCCAATGAAACAAAAATTATGAACAAATGTATTTAAGTTGCAGACATCGTTTTTAAACTTCTTATGCATTTTCATCGACCCAACATATTTCAAAACCAAATATATTTAAGTTGCAATCTAGACTCCAAATCTTCTCAATACATCCGCTGTTCAGTTCAGTTCAGCATTCCTGAAATTCTACCTTAGTACTCATCTAAATATTCATTTCATTCTCTTTCCTCCGAAAACCACTATTTATCTAGAAAGAACTATTTCAATCTTACTTCAGAAAACCAGCAGAAATATAAATGTATGAAACTGCAAATACAGAACATAAGAATGCATTTATCTGTGTGTGTTAGTAAGCACACAAATCACTATTCCAATTTCTACCAGAGATTTCTTTCCACTTGAGCTATTAAAATGTATAGTAGAAACCATTTATTTAATGGCTTCCCTGAGCATATGAAATGCACGGTACACTTCTTATTTTTCCCCAATTGGATTATCCATAATATTCCACCCATTTTAGTTTCACCGTTGTGCACACACAGAGTTGAAAATTCCCATGCAAATCAGTGATAGCGTATGACAGGATGCAATACTTCCAAGAAATGGATGGAAAAATTATTTTTTTAAAAAAATCATCTAGTCATTATATATTGAATAAGCCTTTATTTTATCCCTCCTAAAGAGCTCCTGTAAACTAAGCAAAAAAAATAAAAACAACATTATTTCCAACAATAAAAAACCTAA
Source organism: Forsythia viridissima (assembly GCA_030279155.1). NCBI lineage: Eukaryota > Viridiplantae > Streptophyta > Magnoliopsida > Lamiales > Oleaceae > Forsythia > Forsythia viridissima. The sequence goes on along the minus strand of CM059042.1, from coordinate 1,651,016 downwards.
CACCAATTAAAACTAACAGGGTCTAAAAAACTTCGCAAGTGAATCCAAAGCATCTATTAACACTAAAATGAATTAAAAAACGTATAAAAAAAACGGTGAATCAGACTTCAAATTAACAACGATTTTTTATTTTAACGTTTGAGAATGTGAAAGAGAATACTCACTGGAGGCAGAGTAATAATCTTCAGACTTCATAACCGAGCAATTATTCTTTTTCTACTAAAACTCCATATAATTAATATGAATACTTTAATGGGGTTTTATACGAAAATAATGGTCCAATGGAGAAAATTACGGAGTGAAAATTGGGTTTTACAAATGGAACTTAGGGTTCCGTAGAGATAACAAGGAAGATGGTGACGGGGGGAGAGGAGAGTGAGAAAGAGGGAGAGGGGTATTGTTTGCTGGGTTGGGCCAGTCCAAGAAGGTGTGGCCCAATATTTGTGGGGAATTTGACTCAAGTGTCAAAGGACAATTTTAGCACTTACTATGGATTTTTTAGTTTCAGACCATTTTTGTACATCCTGTTTATGAAAAGAGTATAACAGTGGAGCCATGAGGCTTATCAATGTCTTGAGTCGAGTTCTTGGCTTAAATCGACAATCAAATTTAATTTTATCTTGGTGTACTTCGAGAATATTTTTGATTTAACAACGAAAGCATTTTGACTCAAAGAGTATTAACATGACTAATTAGTTTAATTTAAAAAAATTTCATTTTCTCGAGTCTAGTCGAGTTCTTGACTTGAATCAAGAGTATCAAATTTGGTTAGATAAATAAATTTTTATTTTTAAGAGATAGCTAGAACTTGAGGCACACGTCTAGACCTTAACTCTTAACTTAATTGTGGACATTTTTATACGGAATTGAGTGAATTGATCAAGTCTATCTCCTTTTATTGCAACTAACAGATCCAGCAATGATTATGAGGATCTGGCATTGAATTGGCCTTCATTTCAGTTATTCTATTTGAGCATCGACTTCTGGGCTTTTAATAGTTCCAATGGTCACAAAAAGGGGCTGTCACAGAATATGGTAAGCAAGGCCATATGCCCCTTCTTTTGTCTATTAAAGTACTAACTGTGGAAGATGTCAATGCAAGTGTTGTTTAGAAAAATAATTGAGATAATGCGTCGGTTTCAGATACATGTATTCTTTTGTTGAAAGGTGGTTCGAGTTTTTATTGGGAATATGCAGTGGGTTACTTAAGTGTCGTAGGGGGAAGTGCTCGAATCTAATTGATTCAACCCCTTGTTCCACGACAAAATGGGGTCAACTTCTACAATGTTGCTCGGTAAGTTCTTTAGAAAAAATTTCACACTTGCTAGACATTATCTTTACCTAAAGGGTATCAACAATCTAGTTGAGTCGGATCTTCAAGTTGATATTGCAATGAACCGAAGGGGAACAATTAACCCTTTTCTTATTGAGAAAAATAATCGGTTTTTTGTTATTAGACATTGTTATCTTATTGTCCCTCTTTTGTGTAGCGTTGACTTCGACCAGGCTCCACTTGCCTAACATGCAAAGCATATGCCAGACCCTCAGCTTCTAATGTCAACTTTTTAATTAAACTGCAAATTGCAGAAGTAAGCTATCCAAAGTCTTTATATCATTTCATGAAAGTCTCCATTAAAGGGAACCCTTTTTTCAATCAGCAATATCTTGTGTCTAGTTTTCTGCATTGTAACTAAACATGGCAGAGCAAATTCTCTTCAACTTTGTGGAAAGACTTGTTATGAAGTTGGGATCCTATGCTCTAAGCCAGATTGGATTGGCATGGGGTGTCGAAAAGGAATTGAAAAAGCTAGAAACAAGCATGACCCTTGTTAGAAATATACTTCTGGATGCTGAAGAGAAGCAGGAGAAGAATCGTGCAGTGAAAGAATGGCTGCAAAGACTTAAAGAATTAGTTTATGAAGCTGATGATCTTGTTGATGAATTTGCAACAGAGGCTCTACGGAAGCAAGTCGAAGTACATGGGAGCAAGAGAAGAGAGGTACGCAACTTTTTTTCTCAATCAAATACGATTACATTTCGCTATAGCATGGGTCGTAGTGTGAAGGACGTTAGGCTGAGATTAGAAGAGGTATTGACAGATATGAAAAAATTTGAGTTAGCAGTTCAAGCTGTAGAAACCAAACCTCAGCCTAAAGGGGGGGACGAAACGTATTCTTTCGTGCGTAGTTCAGAAGTTGTTGGGAGAGAGAGTGAGAGAGAAGATGTCATACAATTGATAATGGGATGCAATAATGAACAGCATGTTTCAGTGATTCCAATAGTAGGAATGGGGGGCTTAGGGAAGACCACTCTAGCACAATTATTATACAGTGATCCAAGGGTTAAAAGTGAATTTGAACACATAATATGGGTTTGTGTATCTGATGACTTTGATGTAAAAAGTATCATAAGAAAAATTCTTAAAGTGCTAGGAAATAATGACTGTGACAGTTTAGAGCTTGAACAACTACAAAGCCGCCTCCAAGAAAGATTGAGTGGCAGTAAGTTCTTCCTTGTATTGGATAATGTGTGGAACGAGGATCCGGTTGAATGGATTAAGCTTCGAGATATGCTGATGGTTGGAGATGGAAGTAGTGTGATTCTTGTAACTACGCGAAGTGAAATTGTTGCTTCGGTTATGGGAACAGTCCCCTTATATGCTCTCAGAAGTCTTTCTGATGATGAGTGTTTGTCGGTGTTTGTGAAGTGGGCTTTCAATGAAGGGGATGAGAGACAGCATCAGGACCTAGTCAATATTGGACGAGAAATCGTGAAAAAATGCAGCGGAGTTCCTCTTGCAGCAAGGACGTTAGGATGCCTGTTGTACACGAAAACCGAGGAGAGGGACTGGCTATCAGTGCGAGACAATGAACTATGGGCAATCAAACAGAATGAAAATGATATAATGCCTGCACTAAGGCTGAGTTCTGATCAAATGCCAACTTATTTGAAGCAATGTTTCGCCTATTGTTCATTGTTTAAGAAGGACAAATCCATTGACAAGTGGATGCTGATCTATCTTTGGATGGCGCAAGGATTTATCCGGCCATCTGAGGACAATGAGGAGTTGGAGGATATCGGTGAACGTTACATCAATGAGTTGGTGAAAAGGTCATTTCTTGAACTAAATTATAGGGGTCCAAATCGAGAATCTTACACGATGCATGATCTTGTCCATGATCTTGCACAATTTGTTTCAGGTTCCGAGTGCTTGAAAATGAACCCTGCCAAAAAATCGATCCCTGAAAGACTAAAGCACGTCTCGTTTGATTTATCTTCTGAAGATCCACAACCGTTGTTCAAACTAAACAAATTGCGCACTTTTCTATGCTTCAACGAGAACAAGTTTACTCAGGGCTACCATGGGCTAGGCCAAACACTAACTTCAAGTTTTAGATACTTGCGCAGTCTGCAATTGTGTGGAAACATGGTCGAGGTGCCAAGTTCCATTGGTGACCTTAAGCATTTGAGATCTTTTCTTATTGATACTGCATGTGGAATGACCCTACCAAGTTCTTTAGGCAGGCTTTTAAACTTGCAATATTTGCATCTTCGAGTCCGATGGTTTCCTCAAGTTTTCATGTTTGAATTGCCTGAAGGTATTGGAAAACTTGTAAACTTGAGATATCTGTCTTTGTATTCTAGTTTTCTAACCTGCCTGCCTGATGAGATTGGTGGACTGATTTCACTTCAAAGACTGAGAATCTCAATAGCCCTGCAATTGAGGTCTCTACCTGAAGGAATTCAACATCTTAGTAACCTCAGATATCTTGAGATACGAGGATGTCCCCTGTTGACCTCATTGCCATCAGGAATGAGATACCTTACTGCCCTTGAGGAATTATACATTAGTACCTGTGAGACTCTTAGCATCTCGGATTTCGACTTACAAGGGCTTACAAGCCTTAGAATACTGACTTTATATGATCTTCCAGAACTGGTGAGTTTGCCACAGGGCCTTCAAGAGTCTGCCGCAACTCTTGAGAGACTCCGGTTAGTACTTTGTTCGAATTTGACAACATTATCAGACTCACTCGAGTCTCTCACATCGCTCCGAAAGCTAGAGATCTGTGAGTGTCGAAGTTTGCTTTCCCTACCAGAAGGGATGCATTGCCTTACCAAGCTACAATCCCTTACTATTAAGGGTTGCCCGGAAGTAAGTGCTAGGTGTATATCAGGAAGAGAAGATTGGTACAAAATTGAACATGTACCTGAACTTGAAACTGATTATGAAAAATGGTATGTCCCTTATCTTTCTCATCGTCGTGTTTCTAAACATTGAATTTATTCTTCCAAAATATTAATGATAATCCCTTCTCCTTTTTTTTTTTTTTTACAGTGTTACTGTGTTCTTTAATCTTTGAGATATATAGAGCTGGGATCAAAATAAGTTACATAGAAGAAGTGAAGGTATCTCTCCACCTCAAACTCTCAAGTTCAATCATTCATGGCGATTGCTGAACTGTCTTTTGGGGAACGAGTTAGCTCATGGATCTTATATTGATCCAAAGCTCTACAAGTCTAGTTTCGACCAAGAACAAACAATTCCGAGCTCTCTACTTTGAGTTATGTGCATTTTGACCGACTCTTCGGTTTATTTTTAGACTTCCAATGTCATTTCATTCTTTTTAGTTTTCAACATGTCTTTCATGGTTTAGTAGATATTTGGTCAAGAATTGATGTTACTTTTCCGTTTTCTATATTCTGTACTTGTGTAAACTTTGATTTTAATATCTTGTATTGTGAGTCTCCTATGATTGGAGGGTTTTCAAGAACAAAATTTTAAATTTCTTATTTTCTGCTCATAATATTAGACTTGAATATGAATTTTTAAGCCTCCAACTTGTTAAGAAAGACTTTTTCTTATTGTTTACTCTTATCCCTTAGGTAGATTATATTGGGCGACGGGTTTGATATTTCAATGTGTTTGCTTGTGTTACCTTTTAATTCTTCTCCACGTTTCCATGGCATCATAAATGAGGCACAGTAACTAATTATTAAAAAGAAACCGTTCTCGCTTCCTAGTTTTATTAACCAGAGACTGCTAGTTTTTCAATTTGATACCCAACTTTTCCATTCCTCAAATAAACAGGAAAAGTCACAATCTTTTGGCTTTTGCCATCAGCATTCCAAGCAACCTTAAAATCCTCTAACACAGCATCTGTCCATAGCTCCACAACCCTTTACTTTTGCAGTTTGATAGGCACAACATGATTTTATATATGTAAATTATCCATCCAAATCCATCATTTCTCAGCCTTTAATTCAAAAAGCACATTATGATCAACTCCTTCAACTGGCTCAAAGGGAAAATCAATGGTTTCATACTTAAGATCAACCAAATCAAGTTCTTGTTCCCAGTATGTAGGACTGTCACAGAGTACAATCTTCTGAACACAGAGTTGACTCATGGGTCGACTTCTGGTACGGTTTTGACCAAGCAGCAATTACTCCATTGGGTTTTTCTCAGAATCCATTTACTTTTTGGTAGAATGTTGGAAGATCAAACCAATGCAAGGCTTAAGCAATGGTCACTAAATGAAATAGTATGGTGGTGCAATGTTGTGTTCAAGCTCAGAAATGGACATCTTGGGAGGTGTACATAGGTATCTTACATTTGGAAGTTTCGCAGCAAACTCAAGTTGTTTTTGGCTTGTGTCTGTGCCCACCACATTCTTGTAGATCTTTGCTGTCTGAAAAACAACAAACAGGAATTTGTGCGTATTAAGTTTATATATAATAAAAATAGAAGCATCGAGCAAACTTAGTCTTAGTCTTACTCTTTTTTATGACCGCACTTGATGTATTGCTTGCTTTATCTTTTGAGATTTCTAATGAAACACAATTTTTTTGATCATATCGTTTAATGCTTATACTTGGCTCCTATGATCCTAATATCAACAGCCTCTTGAGTTACAGAATTGTTACTTTTGATCATTCTACTATGTCTACCTTTATATTGGGCATTGAATCTACTTAGTTTGGCATGATATATGTTACTTGTTATATTTTTTTTATGTTGGCTAGATGAATTATTTTTGTCTGTTTATACATTATGCTCTAAAGAAATGTGTATTCACGCAATAAAACATGACAAAGTTTGACATCGATTATCGATTATCAACATATGTAACCCTATTCCTTTATCCAAGTTTAAAACTAGCTACGGAAGAAACTCAAGTTTTGAAGCTCACAAGCATCCCTTTCTTTAGATTCCAAATTCCGATTGTCCTTGTAAAGCATGCAACAATTAAATTTCAAGTACTCCGAATCGAAATTTTCTCAATAATACAAATAACTAATTATAACGTAAAGATCGTCAATGGAAAGAAATAAAATTTAAGTTGTTGTGCACAAGAATGACATTGCTTTTCATAATCTAAACGAACTGACGTGGCAATAAAAAGCTAAAATTGGTATATAAAACTAACATTTTAAAAACTTAGCCAAACATGCATTCGTGTGAATTTTGAAGAGCTTCTAAATAAATACACCTTTCCTCCACCTGGCTATCTCCTTTACCTCGACCTCTCCTGCCCCTAGGGCACACCTTCTGAGGCAAAATTGGGTGAAGTAAAAAACATTCTACTTATGCACGGCCTGTCCCGAACCCCCACCACCTCCCAACCGCCGCTGGCACTCTTCAGCTCTTCTCCTTGATTCCATTGCAATGGAATCTTCGTTGTAGAGACAAATTTCCCTCTGCAATAGAGGCACCTCTTCCAAAGGCACTTGATGTAGAGGCAAAGTTGTTGCCTTTGCAACTGATAGCCTCTGTTGCAGGGATGGGATCGGGTGGTTGTGGGAGGAAGGAGAAATGCTTGGGGCGGAGAAAATGTGTTAAATTTTGAATTTGGTGGGGTATGTGAATCAAGAACCCAACAAGTACATAAATAACTAGTATACCGTTTTTTTTGTGTGGTGGAATTGGACCGGATTTTAATAGATTGAGGAGTTGAAGAGAGAGAGAGAGAGAGAGAGTTTTGTTTGATGGATTTTGACGAATATGGAAAAATTGAGGAATTGAAAAAGAGATATGGATTTTAGTTTGGGAGGATGAAGACGTATTGATAGATAAAGAAATATTTTTTTTTGTACTTGTAACGTAGTAAACTTCGTACGGTCGGTGACTACCTCAAATTTCACAACTGTCTCATCCACTTCTCCCCCATTGAATAGTGAAATGAGGTCAGACTTGTGTATGTCAAAAATGAGTAAACATGTTTGATGAGGATGATTGAAATTTGAATAGCACTCAACAATATGGCTGAGAAAAAAATTAAAGTCTTCTTTTGTCCGGTACACTTAGGCCGAGATAGTTTAGACAGAAAAGATATTAGTAAATGACATTTTTTAAATGAAAAATCAAACACTACTATCTACTTTAATTCACCATAATATCATCTTATAATTTTATACTATAACCATTATCTAGTCTAATCTGGTGCATTTCATACATGATCTTGGAAGTAAGATAAAAGGATTCTTGCATATTCCTCGTGGCACAACATTTGGAGAAGACAAGTTTGATGGGCCTGCTGCTATCTCCTCTTATTGCAACTAAGAGCAGATCCATCAATGGTTATGTGGACCCGACTTTCATTTCGACTTTTAATAGTTCAAATGGTCACAAAAAGGGTTACAGAAGATGGTAGAAAGGCCATAAAGCCCTTCATCAATTAAACTAATATGTAGAAGATGTCAATGCAAGTGTTGTTTATAATAATAACAGACGTGTTGACTTTAGAACATATTTCTAATTCGTTAGACATTATCTGGCTAAGGATCTAGTTGAATTGGATCTCCAAGTTGATCTAGCTGGAATGATGACGAAGGATTCATGCCACCGATGTCAAATTTATTTGGGAAAAGACTTGGTTTGTTGTTAGACATCAATCATCATTATCTTAATCTCTCTCTTTTCTGTAGCGCTGACTTCAACCAGGTCCCAGCTGCCTAACCTGCAGAGCATATCCCAAGTTTCCTCAGTCAACTTTTTAATTAAACTGCAAATTGCAGAAGTGAGATATCTAAAGTTCCTGTATATACGTGCCTATATTTTTCTCCATCAGAAGGAACCCTTTTGTCAATCTGCATTTCATTGTGTCTAGTTTTCTGCATTGTAACTAAACATGGCAGAGAAAATTCTCTTCAACTTTGTGGAAAGAATTGTTTCGGATTTGGGATCCTATGCTCTCAGCCAGATTGGATTGGCATTGGGAGTTGAAAAGCAATTGAAAAAGCTGGAAACAACCATGACCCTTGTTAGTAATATTCTTCTGGATGCTGAAGAGAAGCAGGAGAATAATCGTGCAATGAAAGAATGGCTGCAAAGACTGGAAGAATTAGTTTATGAAGCTGATGATCTTGGTGATGAATTTGCAACTGAGGCTCTAAGAAAGAAAGTGGAAATACATGGGAGCAAGAGAAGAGAGGTACGCGACTTCTTTTCTCAATCAAATAAAATCACATTTCGCTATAGCATGGGCCGTAGGGTAAAAGACCTTAGGCTGAGATTAGAAGAGGTATTGACAGATATGGAAAAAATTGAGTTAGCAGTTCAAGCTGTAGAAACCAAACCTCAGCCTAGAGGGAGGGAGGAAACTTATTCTTCTGTTCGTAGTTCAGAAGTTGTTGGGAGACAGAGAGAGAGAGAAGATATCATACAATTTATATTGGGCTTAAAGAATGAACAGAATGTTTCTGTGATTTCAATAGTAGGAATGGGGGGATTAGGGAAGGCCACACTAGCAAAATTAATATACAATGATCTTAGGATTGAAAGTCATTTTGACCACAGAATTTGGGTGTGTATATCGGAAGACTTTGATGCAAAAAGAATCATGATAAAAATGTTAAAAGAAATTGAAGATATGAACTGTGACAATTTAGAGCTTGAAATACTACTAAGCCGCCTCAGACAAAAAATTAGTGGTAAAAAGTTTTTCCTTGTACTGGAAGATGTATGGAATGTGCATCAGAATGAATGGTTTAAACTTCGAGATATGTTGATGGTCGGAGATGGAAGTAGTGTGAATATTCTTGTAACTGCATGGACTCAAAAGGTTGTTATGGGAACAGTTCTCGAATATAAGCTAGGATGTCTTACTGATGATGAGTGTTTTTCTGTGTTTCTGAAGTGGGCTTTCGATGAAGGGGATGAGAGAGAGAATCAGAACCTAGTTAATATTGGAAGAGAAATAGTGAAAACATGCCAAGGAGTTCCTCTTGCCGCTAGGACATTAGGCAACCTGTTGTACAAGAATACTGAAGAGCGTGACTGGCTATCAGTGCGAGACAATGAACTAAAGACGATTGAACAGACGGATAATCATATCATGTCTGCACTAATGCCGAGTTTTGATGAAATGCCAAGTTATTTGAAGCAATGCTTTGCCTACTGTTCATTGTTTAAAAAGGACAAAATCATTGACAAGTGGATGCTGATCTATCTTTGGATGGCACAAGGATTTATCCGGCCATCTGAGGACAATGAGGAGTTGGAGGATATTGGTGAACGTTACATCAATGAGTTGTTGAATAGGTCATTTCTTGAACTGAACTGTACAGTTCCAAATCGAGACTCTTATACGATGCACAATTTTGTCCATCATCTTGCAGAATTTGTGTCAGGTCATGAGTACTTGAAAATGAACCCTGCCACAAAATCAATTCCTGAAAGATTAAGGCACGTAGCATTTGATTTAACTTCCGAGGATTCAACATCATTGTTCAAACTAAAAAAATTGCGTACATTTCTATGTTTCAACGAGCAAAAGTTTACTCAGCGCTACCCTGGACTTAACCAAACAGTAGCGTCGAGTTTTAGATACTTGCGTGTTCTGCAACTGTCTGGGAATACAGTCGAGGTGCCAAGTTCCATTTGTGACTTGAAGCACTTGAGATTTTTCCTTATTGATTCTGCATGTGGAATGACTCTACCCAATTCTGTAGGCAGGCTTTTGAACTTGCAATATTTGCACCTTCAAGTCCAATGCTCACCTGAAGTTTTCATGTTTGTATTGCCTGAAGGTATTGGTAAACTTATAAACTTAAGATATCTGTCCTTAAATTCTACTTATATTGGCCTCTTGCCTGATTGGATTGGTGGTTTGGTTTCACTTCAAAGACTGAGAATCTCAGAAGCCTTGAAATTGAAGTCTCTACCTGAAGGGATTCAACACCTTGGAAGCCTCAGATATCTGGAGATAAGAGGGTGTCCACTGTTGACCACATTTCCATCTGGAATGAGACACCTCACTTCCCTTGAGGAATTACATATTAGTAAATGTCACGCTCTTAGCATCTCGGAAGCCAACTTCCAAGGGCTTACTAGCCTTAGAATGTTGACTTTATGTGATCTTCCAAAGTTATTAAGTTTGCCACAGGGTCTTAAGGAATCTGCTGCAACTTTGGAGCGACTCCGATTGGTACTTTGTTCAAATTTAACAACATTATCAGACTCTATTGAGTGTTTCATATCGCTCCGCAAGCTTGAGATCTGCCAGTGCCCAAGTTTGCTTTCCCTACCGGAAGGGATTCGACGTCTTACCAAGCTACAGTCTCTTACTATTAAGGGATGCCCTGAGTTAAGTGCAAAGTGTATGTCAAGAAGAGAAGATGGGTACAAAATTGAACATGTACCTGAAGTAGAAATTGATGAAAAATGGTAACCTGAACTTGGAACTGATTATGAAAAATGGTATGTCCTTTATCCTTATCATCCTTTTCTTTTTACTCCTGTGAACTTATTATTAGGAAACATTAACAACATTCCTTTTCTCCTTTTTTACATTTTTTACAGTGTTACTGTGTTCTTCAATCTTTGACATAGAGCTGGGATCGAAATATGTTGGAAAGAAGAAGTGAAGGTCTGTCTCCACATCATACTGATCTGTAGCTCAATTATATATGGTGATGGAGCTGTTGCGGTTTCAGCAGAGACGGAAAAATTGCTGTACATTTTGAGAGTGAGATAGCTCATGAATCTTTTATTGATTGAAAGCTCCACAAGTCTAGTTTCGACCAAGATATGGCAATTCCGAGCTCCCTGTATCGAGTTATGTTCATTTTCACGCAGGCATGTATGGCTGACAGCAGATTGTATCACATACAAATACTTGCGATCCACCTGCTCTTTAGACCAAATCTTCAGTTTATTTTCAAACTTCCAGTTTCATTTCACTTATTTTTAGTTTCAACAAGTCTTTCATTGTTTCGAAGATACTTGATCAAGATTTTAAGCAATTTTTTTTTCATTTTCTATATTGAGTACTTGAAGACTTGATCATTAAATTGACGGTTGAGTAAGATAACTGGATTTCTTACAATAAATATAAAAGGATATCTATGGAGTATATAGAGTAAAAATTTGGTGGAACAAAAAACTAGCAAGAAAAGGAAGCACTCTGATAAATACAGATGTTTACAATCTGTTTACAGCCATTGCAACTGAGTGTAGATCTGGTTATGAGGACCTGGCATTGAATTGACTCTTCAATTTCTAATTTTAGTAACTTATTTTATTTGAGCAGTGACTTCTGGGCTTTAAATGGTTCCAATGTCAAAGGGACAGTAGCAAGGCCATAGGGCCCTTGGTTGATTAAAGTTACGAAATTGGCTCTGGTTTTTCTTGTCTAGAGAGCCATCTGTAGAAATACTTTTTCTTATTGTTTACTCTTAGGTAGATTATATTAAGCAACGGGTTTGATATTCCAATGTGATTGCATGTGTTTGATAAATGAATATTTGTTCGAAGAGTAGCTAATTAATTTTGTATGACAATAGATTATTATGTTATATATAAAGCAAATTACAGAAATGTTACCGTTCCATTTCAAATTTTATTCATGAGAGACACAGCTACTCTTTCAATTTGATAGCCCAACTTTCCCAATCCTCAAATAAACAGGAAAAGTCACAATTTTTTGACTTTTCCCATCGGCATTCCAAGCAACCTTAAAATCCTCTAACAGAGAATCTGTCAATAGCTCCACACCCTTTCCTTTGGCAGTTTGATAGGCAGACCATGATCTTATATATGTAAAATATCCATCCAAATCCATCAATTTCTCAGCCTTGAATTCAAATGGCCCATTATGATCAACTCCATCAACTGGCTCAAATGGAAAATCAATGGTTCCATATTTAAGATCCACCAAATCCCTTTCTTGTTCCCAGTACGGACGACTGTCAACGGAGTACAAGCTTTCGAACACATAGTCGACTCGTGGGTCGACTTCGGGTACAGTGTAGCACCAAGCAGCAATTACTCCATTGGGTTTTTTCAATATCCATTTCACTTGTTGGTAGAAAGTGGGAAGATCAAACCAATGCATGGCTTGAGCAATTGTCACTAAATCAACACTGGATTGTGGTGCAATGGTGTGTTCAAGCTCAGAAATGGACATATTGGGAGGTGTACATAGGTATCTTACGTTTGGAAGTTTGGGAGCAAATTCCAGTTGCTTTTGGCTTGTGTCTGTGCCCACCACATTCTTGTAGATCTTTGCTAACTGAAACACGACAGTGTGCATTAAGTCGATATATAATGAAAATAGGAACATCGAGAAAACTAAGTCTTAGTCTTAATATTTTTCCTGACCCACTTTGATGTGTTGCTTTATCTACTAGAATATTTAATGAAGTTGTGATTTTTTCGATAATATCGAGTAATGCTCATATAAGCCTTGATGTTGGTGTCGCGACAATATGCATTAAAAAGGAGAACGGAAGGTTGTAGATTAGTTATTGGGATTTTTGAAGAGTATGTAGAAAGACACTACGTTTTTGTGTTAGACTATTTTGAGTTTAATCATACTATTTATTTATTCTATGGGCCGCTATCCACACTATGATTTATCAATGTTTTGAAAGTCAATAATGAGATTGACCCAGAAAATGAAAATGGTCGAGAGTTGATTGGACCATGGTTGAAAGTGAGGTCGAATTGGTGTTAAAAATGTTAAAATAATATAAACAAAATAAAGAATAAGAAGAATCAAACGAACAAGAGGAGGTTAGGTTCCTTATGCATAATGAAAAATAATACGAAGTCTGAGTGAAACCTAATTACAAATAAACTATATATAGGTTAAGTTGGAAAGACTATTTTACCCTTAATAAATAAATAAAACAAAATATCCATATATTTATTAACAAAAAAAAATGCAAATTGAAGTAAACTCGGTGAATTCTTGATTAGTTGGAGAGAGAGAGACTCACAGATGCTGCAGCCTGTCCACTTCCAGTTCCAACATCCCAAACAAGATCATGATAGGGAGTTTTTGATGCAATGAATTGGAACAATTCCTCTGGATAACTAGGCCTTGTCTCTGAATACTGCTTTGCCTGCTTAATAAACAACTCTGCCATCTCACTTTCTCTCTCTATATCTATCTCTTCTCTCTGTATATGTATATATTTCAATCTGCGTTGTTGAAGGAGATCCACAAGGATTATATATATACTGGCACTACTTGGAATGCAAGAAAAAAAGCATTAACATAGCAGCTTCTTCCTGTTGGAATTATTATCAAGCATGTAATAAACGGCGTCGTTTCACTTTGACCAACCCTAATGAGATGGTCGTATTCAATTTCCCTACCGCAGGAGATTGGCAATTTGGCATTGGGTTACTTTAATTTAGATGATCATTGTTTTTTTCTTTGCCGACATTATTTTATTTTCTCCACAATTTTTGTAATCTTTTTACAAGTAGATAAGTTGTACACATTGAGATTTTGTCGTAACATGATGTCTGACGTGACTTCAACACAAGATACTGAACTTAACCGTGCTCGTTATAAAATTGTCAATGAAGCTCAAAATTAAAGGTGTAAAACTCAACGTGACTTCATTTTACATTTTCCTACATTAAAACTTAAATGTCAAAGTGTCTTCATCCAACTGATATTTTCTATTTTTCGATTAGTCAATCAGTCGTACGACGCTTTGTTTTGCAAATTTTGACAAAGTTTTACATTTGTGTAATCAAATACAAAAAATCTAACAATTTCGACGTCAACAATATTAAATTTAACTTTGACTCTACCATTTCAAAAACTATTGAAATTAAAAAAGTTGAATGGAATCTACACAAAGTATGAGTTCAAAAACAATTTGAAGGAGAGTTGCATAAGAGAAATAGGACACTTGGATTGGCATCTTATTGTCATCAACAAATATAATCGGGCCGTGCATCAGAAAAAGAAAGCAAAGTTTTGTTTTGCAATCATCATAAATTATAATTTAATATTAATTTATTTTGTAATTAATTTTTGCACAATTATCAGACCAGATTCAGTCATTGACCCGCCCAAAGTACCATGTCATCGGATCAGTAGTATAATATATTATTTTAAATTGAATTGTATTCAATTTTATTCGTATATATCATGTCTAACTTTTTATAATAGCCTTCAAATAATTCCTTTTGGCGATTTTGCATATAGTTTAAATAAATTAAAATAACAAAAAATAAAAAACAAAATAAAAAAGTTTCCGTTGGTCCTTAACTTTTTCAAAATTACAATAAAATCTAAATTTTTTATTTTTGTTTACATATTTTCATTTAAAATAATAAAAATTATTTCACCAAGTCCAAACTTTCTAATCTGGCACCTCCCTCAGTATATGTGCTTCGAAAGGAGGATGAATTTTGGCCAAAGGTTCAATGGTTAACAAAAAGTCAAACCCGTGACATAAATTTGACCAATTTAACAAAACTAAAATAATTTCTTCACATTATATTATTTAAAACAATTAAAAAAATAGAAATAATAAAGAAATTTTTTTTTCTTCCCCACCCCACCCCACCCCACCCCACCCCACCCCTATGTGATTTTTATTTTTTATTTTTTTAATTATTTGAAATAATTAAATGTAAAGAGACCATTTTGCACTTTTAAAAAAATAAGGGACCCAACTATAATTTTTCTATTTTTTGTTATTTTAATTTATTTAAACTATGGGCAAAATCGTCAAAAATAACTAGTTGTAGACTATCTATGCGAATTAATAAAAAGTTGAGGAGGATATGTACGAATAAAATTGAGGTGTGTGTGTGTGTGTGTTTTTTTTTTTTTTTTTTAATTACAAATTTGAAATCAATTTTTAGCCGTACACATTAGTTACTGGCAACCATCGATAGCAACTACTACCGATGGCCAGAGACCATCACCGTTCGAACTCTCAACAAACAGGTTACTAACCTTTGGTAAGTGTACTGTCGACGGACAACAACTATCACCTTTTGTTGGTAGCTTGTTCTCGACTACTCCCACCAATGTTTTTAGACATATTCGGATAGTTTACCTTCTTAGAACATCTACAACAGCTTAACTATATTTAAAAAGTATCTTTAGCATCTTAAAGAGGAATTTTGGCACAAATGGTCCCTAACATTTGCTATTAGTAAGGAATTGGTCCCTAACATTTATTTTTGGCAAACAAGTCCCTAACCTATGTATTTTGGTGTGAAATTGGTCCTTATGAGATGAAAAAGACAAATATGCCTTTAGTTTTAATTAGAAGAAATTGTATGTGGATTCCTAATCATTACAAAATGTGCAAATATGTCCAATACTTTTATTTCTTATAAAAACTTAAAAAAAACTAATGAGTTTTTTTTTTTTTTTTGAATTAACACTTTAGTAATAAATATGTCTAATAAAATTATTATTTTTGTTATTAAGTAATTATATTATTTAAAATTTAAACTTTTATTTTATTATTGTATAAAAAAAAATAACTTTTTCTCAAACTTGATGTTTAAATACTTTTATTTAATTGAATTATATGTTTATTAACTACAAATATATTACACTTCATATTTTAATTTATCGTTTTATTTTCGTTCAAAAATAAACACATAATGTGTAACTTAATTTTTATCAGTATTTTTATGTTAAATAAAAATGTAATAAGATTAGTTCAATGTCATAAAATTATATACGTCATTTTGTTATTTATTTAACTTAATTTTTAAAGTAAAGAGGGAGAAAAATAATTTTTCATAATGATTTCTCCCTCTTTAAATAATATAATTACTTAATAATAAAAATAATAATTTTATTTGATATGTTTATTACTAAAGTGTTAATTTCAAAAAAAAAAAACATTAGTTTATTTATTTTTTTTATAAAAAATAAAAGTATTAGACCTATTTGCACATTTTGTAATTATTAGGAATCCACATACGATTTCTTCTAATTAAAACAAAGGGCATATTTGTCATAAGGACCAATTTTGTACCAAAACACATACGTTAGGGATTTGTTTGCCAAAAAATAAACGTTATGGACCAATTTCACATTAAGGGCTAAGGTTATGGACCATTTGCGCCAAAATCCCTTTTAAAGAGCATCTATAAATTTAAAGAGCAATTTTTTTTAAACATTCCAACTACCTCTTTATCCACACTCTTCATTTTACTTATTCCAAGAAACATTTAATATCTTTTCACCTCTTCTATTTTTTCCATATCCTAATTTATATATATTATTTAATTAAAGTCAATATATGAAGCATTGAAAATTAAAATTGTTTCAATGCATTTAATAATAGAGAGTGGGTTTGGCTCTCCAAATTTGGAAACCCAAATCCAATCTCTAAATTAAAATATTAAATTGGAGAGTCCATTAGAACAGAAATTTAAGAGTTGACTCTTTAAATTAAAGAACATTATATGTTTAAAGAGTTTAATGAGCTTGTTGGAGATGCTCTTATAACTAACAATTCATTACCAGTAATCTTTACATGAACACTCTCCTCCTTTAAAATGGTGGAAACGATTCCTATCCCTTACGACGATTTCTCGATCATATACCTTTGAGATCAACTTGCTTGCTTGATGACAGTCTTTACAGATTCGCAAGTTCTTCGTTATACGAATAATTTCCCCTGGTTTCATCTTCAACAACCCAAAAGCGATGGCCAATTTTTCACTATGATAGTACAACGGGTTCTCTCGTTCCTCCTCACCGATATCATACAACACCCCATCAGTATTTGGCAAATAGCCTACAGCTCTAATGGAATCCAACATTTCTTCAGCTTTAGCATATATCTCTTTAGCTTCGGGATGAGCCCTTCCTCCTGCAATAAACTCATTAACTGCACCTTCCAAATCGATTGCAGAACAACCCGGTGCCTTTTTAACTCCTCGGTCATTCATCAACTTCCTAATGTTTGCTACATCTTCCCATCTACCAGCACGGGCGTAAAGATTAGCCAACAGCACATAACGCCCACTATTGGTAGGCTCGAGTTCAATCACTTGCCTCCCTATTTCCTCTCCCAAATCAATATTTCCATGGATTCTACAAGCCCCGAGAAGAGCACCCAAAACGCCCACATCTGCCCTCATAGGCATCTCATCTATTACTTTCCTTGCTTCCTCTAGCAATCCGGCTCGACCAAGCAAATCCACTAGACATCCATAATGCTCCATTCCAGGCTCAACGCCATACACTTCAGACATGTAACAGAAATAATATCGCCCTTCTTCAACAAGCCCTGAATGTGCACAAGCACTTAGTACATTGACAAATGTGATATAATCAGGAGGGACGCTACTTTCTTTCTCCATTTCCTTAAGAAGTTCGATGGCATCATTGCCTTTACCATGCATTGCCAATCCTCCAATCATGCAATTCCAAGATGAAATCCCTTTACTTGACAATCCATTGAACACCTCAAAAGCCTTGTCAAGACAACCACATTTACAGTACATGTCAATAATCGTCGTTGCCAACTTCGAGTCCACTTCAATCCCACATTTCTTAACATACTCATGTATCCACTCACCTTTATCCAATGCTCCTAATCTCGTACAGGCAGCCAACATACTTGCAGCCACAAAATTATCCATCACCACATTCGCTTTTCTCATTCTATCAAACAAATCAAATGCCTCATGGAACCGGTTATTTTGCACATAAGCCGCTATCATAGCATTCCAAGCAGCAGAGTTTTTAATCGCCATTGACTCAAAAAGACCAAAGGCTTCATCAACATATCCCCATTGAGAATAACCACTTACCAAAGATGTCCAAGAAACATCATCTTTCTTATCCAAATTATCAAACACCCTTTTAGCATCCTCCAAGCAATTAAAATTCACATACATATGAATCAGATTATTTTGACAGAAAGAATCTGATCCGAACCCGAGTTTTAACACATGAGCATGCACTTGCTTTCCTTCTTCCACAGCGAAGTCAATGCAACAAGCTCTAATGACCGGAGGGAAAGTAAATTTATTTGGCATAACAAAACTTTCCAACATATGGGTATACAAAACAAGTACATATCCATGTAATATTGATTGTAAATGGCCTCTGAGGACGGTGTTGTAAATAAACGTATCTGGATTGGGCAAACAGTCGAACACCTTGAGGGCGTAGCTTAATTCTCCGAATTTCGATATAGCACAGAATTTAATGACACGCCCCATGGCGTCATTGTCCAATGAGAGGCCAAGTTTAATGAACTGGGCGTGGTATTGTTTGAGCTCGGCCATGGTAGAGCAGGACTCAAGACCCTTTAATGGTGTGGCCTTGTATGAGGTTAGAGAGGGGAGAGTAGCTTGAAGTAGCTGAACTGAGGCCATTGGTGCTGATACTGGAACTCCGTTTTCGATTTTGATAATTTCTTTTTGGGTTTTTTGTGGAGATTTTGAAGACAGGATTCGATTATGCTATGGCTTACTGGGTTTTCATATGTGGATTTCATCTCTAGTTTTTCCCAAGAAAATGCAACAATTTTGGTGGCTATTAGGCATTTGATATTATTTGCTTTGGCTAAAATCTAGATTCTAGGAAGACAAGAGTAAAAATTTACTTTTTACTTATTTAAATATGATAAAATTACTTTTTATCCTACTAAAGTTTACTGTTTAAAAAAAGTAATTTTTAAACTCAGTTAATAAATTTGAAATTTATTAAGTGTGACAGAATGACGTCTTTATTTTTGAGATATTTTTGCTCCACGTAAGGAAATTATCTTATAGCTTTGTGTGGATTTTAGGGAGTTGAAGATGTTCTATCGTGACATTGATAAGAGGGGATACCATACGCTATATAGTGCGGTCTGGGTGATGGTGGCAACGGCTTGGAGGATGCTTGCTCTCAGGCCTCAGCCATGCCCTGACCCTCTAGGCATATGGTGGAATTTCCTACGGACTACGGAGTCTCAACTTACCAAGCAAAGTGGAATTTTACATGGAGGGCTTTTCTAGATATTTTGTCAACAAAGTAAAGCCTCTTTAAACAACATGTTACAAATGATATCAAATGTCAATGATGAGATAATGATAGAGAAGACAAAGTCAGAGTCGGACATGAAATTTTCATAGGTGAATCGAACTCTAAAAATTAAGCCATTAAATTATAAACTAAAATTCATATTCATCACTCCACATATTTCTTACATTTACGCATACAGTTTCTCCTCAATCACTAATTTCTACAAAAATATTATCAAAAAATAACAAAATGCAAAATTATGTCTTAAGATTAATTACATGGTTAAAATATACAAAATAGAAATTTCAAGCTGTGGAAATTGAAACCAAAAACTTAGCTGAGTGTCCATTTTTAGGAAACTAGGTTTTACTTCTTAGTACAAGTTCATGACAAAAACAAGAGAATAACAAGGTAAGCTGAAAAATTAGCGAGAGCCCATCATTCAAAATGTTCAAAAAAGTGAGTCAAATCAATTTTGAGCAAATAAACATTAAGGGTACGTTTAATTGCAAGCATTTTTCCATGGAAAAAGTCTTTTTTCCACATATTTTCCATATAATAACTTTTGTAGCTATAATTTTCCATGGAAAAAACATTTTTCCACCTATTTTCCAATTAATAGGGTGTTTGATAGTCACTTTTTTCCAGGTAAAACGTTTTCTTATTTCTACATAAATTACCCTATTTTCCTTGAAAACAAAGAAAACGTTTTCTTATTTGGGAGGGGGAGGGGGAATTGACAATTGTCGGTTAAATTTTTTTGGCAATTCAATTTCATGAAATTCGTTTTCTTTCTACCCAAATTCAATGCTTCCAATTAAACGCACCCAATGACTTGAAACCACAATCTGATATAGATTAAACCTGGAAATATGATTGTATTATTGCAAAATCATTATTATATCATCATCGTTAAAGCACAACTCCAAGAACACAATATATAAAGCTATGTAAACTAATTTTGTGCTTAAATTATTTTATGTCAAAAATTTACAATGCAAGATATATAAGCAACTAAAGAAAAATGAAAAAATATATATAGACACTTCAAAGCACTAGGGTAAAATTTCTTGTGCAAACATGACATTTTTGAAATCCAGAACAATACTTCTAAATTGTCAATACAAACAGTAGTAGCAAAGTAAACATCGATAATTTGAACCAGAGTGAGCATTAAGATGTCAAATAATTGAACATTAGGAAAAAAAAAATTGAGAGGAAGCAATCCAAATTAATAAGAGCTTGTTCAGTACATATTTTTGAGAAAAAATGAGTTTTTTTCAGCCGCTTTTTTTGGCATTTCAAACTAAGGGGGGGTGTATTTAATTAGGATTTTGAAAGAGTTTTATAGACATTTTTTAAGTAATTGATTTTAATGGATTTCATTCATTTTCATTGACTTTAATAGATTTTAACAGAATTCCATAGACTTTTATGAATTTCATTGTAAAACACTTTCATATACTTTTATGGATTTTTATGGACTTTCATAGACTTTTATTTTTTCAATTAAATGTGAACTAAATGTGGCTGAAATGACCAAACTGCCCTTTATCAAAATTGTTATATTTTTCAAATGAAGGACAATTTCATCATTTCAGCCACGTTTGATTCAAAAAGCTAAAAAAAAGAAAATTCATTTTTTGCCAAAAAAATGGGTACTGAACAAGCCCTAAAAGTTTTTCGGAGTGTGACATTGTAAGAAGAAGACTGTGAAGTGTGGAGTGCAGCTGCTGAAGTTCTACCGCCTATAACCAGAGTGCTGCTGACCGATTTTGGGAGTAGAATGTAGAAATGTGGAGTTTGGAGAATTAGAATTGATTTATGGAGGAAAATTAATGATAGAACGATTTGAATAGAAGAGTTTTGTGTGGGGGGGAAAAAAGCTTAAAACAGTTGTTTCTCTTAAGCTCCATGAGGGCAATTGCCCTCACTTGGCGTTTAGTACCCCCTCCCCTGATTCAGGGCCCTGAAGTAGACATTCAGGTCCAGCTATAGATAATGATCATGCCCTCTTCCATTGCCCTTCCTCAAAAGCTATTTGGAACCAATGTAAGTTTTCTTACCTTGTCAAAAACCCTAATGGAGTGTGAATGTTGGCAACTCACCGATTAATGCATGGAGAGATCTCTCAAAAGTAGATATATATTCGTTATCATATTCTGGAATTGTTGGAAAGAGAGGAACTCCAAAGTTTTTAATTATGCATCTCAAATCCCCGATCAAGTCCTTCAATCTAACTCTTCTTACTTGGATATGTCAGGAAAAATTAATCTCATGACACGAGTGTGTTGGAGATTAAATTCAAATCAATAAAATGCATCAATTATTCAATAACTTAAACTTTTAGATGAAGTAGTTAAATATGTAGTATTGCATCTGCTTGGATGAGTTTTGAGGTAGCCTATGCTGGGTCTCCATGGCTCGGCACACCCAATATTATCTAGGCATCGTTCGTCAAACAACTCAAGTCGGATTGAGGTTAAGAAGGCAAACATCAATCAATGTACACGAATTGAGTTTTGAAATGGTCGAACAAAATTGCCTTGCCTGTCTTTAGTTCCACATTGTCGCACATATGCAGGCATTTCTGTAAATGTCATGGGAGTTCAAAATATAATCAGCACTAATTGCACGAGTATGAATGTTAAAATGCAAACCAGTAAACTAGAAAAATTGAATAAAATATTTACCAAAATATTCAGATGAATTCTAGTTGCCAAGCTGGGTGAATACCGGGGGATTCCATTTTGCTGGATTTGTTGGGCACTTCTTTTTTTTTTTTTTTTGAAAAAATAAAATTTTTATACGAAAATTTTATTTATTTTTTCATATATTAGATTGGTCTAAAAATTTTTTATCTATCTTCTTAATCCACCCTTTGTCAAAGATATATGAAAATAGTTCTAAATAGCCGGGTGACCTGGCAAATTTTTCTAAATTGCCGTTAACCCATTCCCGCTTATCACATTTCAAATTATTTCAAATTTATTTGTTGATGTCTATAAAATAGAAAATTTCCAAGTTAGAATCTAACATATTTCAAGGTTAGAATTCAACTCATTTCATCTATGTAAGAAATCTCGTTTCAAGGTAAAATATCTCTATCTTCTCTTTTTAATTCACGGTAGAAATTGTAGATTTTATGGTATAATTCATGAAAATATGTTACATCTAAGTATGAATTGTGAGTTGCTTTAAATTTTTGTAAATCTAAGTTCATTGAAGTGGATTAATTGAAAAATCAATTTAAAATATGTAAATTCGTTTTAACAGACTCATGGTCTGTTAAGATTTAGTCTGTTAACAAACTTTAACAAAAGTTTATTAATAGACCATAGGTCCGTTAAAGTCAAAATTGGCCTTATAGTCTGTTAACGAGTCTCTAGTATATTAATTTTGGCCTTAACAAACTTGTGGCATGTTAATAGACCTTATTAATCAGGGAATTTTTTTTGTAAAAGAGGCTTTTTAAACTTAAATGAATTAAATTGGCGCTTTTCCTATTCGACTTGTTTGAAACTTCTTAATATCTCATTTAATCTTATGTGATTGTACAAAAAAAAAAAAAAGAATACGAAAAGTCTTCTTTGTGACAATAATACCAAAATATCTAGTTGGTTCAAATCATCTTTATTTTTATCGTACGGGACTCTTGAATAATCCCTTTAACTATTTTTTTTTTCCTATCTATTTATTTAATTTGTTTTTCTACTCATAAAAGCTCTTCTTTCCTATTTTATAAGACTTGCACACCACCTTCCATATATGGTGTGTATATCACGTTTGATAATTCCTCGTGTTTAACATTTGTTATATTCTAAACTTGATATATGTACAATTCTAAACTTGTTAAAGTTGTTTATAATAGTTCCTTTTGTGTTATACACAGTAGTAGAATTGGCATTTGATGATAACACATGCTACCAAAAAGGCACTAATTTTGTTTAACGTTGTTCAATCTATCTCACCAAATATGTAAAAGAGTATATAATAAAATTGTAGTCAACTATATGGAACACAAGATTTTTCGAATAAGTAAATACTTGTGACATAAACTGGTTTAATATATACACCTTAACATTTTTACTTCAGGTCGAACTTTAAATATATTGTAGTGAAGCTCGTCGAGAAATCAAGTCAATCATCCTTTTAGACAATATGTGTGACAAAATTTTATTTCTTGTTCAAGCTCGTGGAAAGCATAATCTTTACCATGATAAAATGATAAAATGCTTTCTCAACAGCATAATCTTTACCATGTACTATTAATTATTCCATGCTTATAATTTGCTCAAAATTAAGTAGGAAGCTTTCTAAAGTGATTCTTCAAAATCAAATTTTTCTAAGATATTCCCTTCTTATGATAAGTATAAATACAAGACTGTTTCATATGTTATTACAATAAGCAACATTTTTTTCTTATTATTGCTCCAACAGTACTGTGTTTCCCAAGTCTCTAGACAACATAAATGGGCAGCTTATCCTCGGATGGAAAGGTACCCCCCTCCCCCCACCCCACCCCAGATATTTTTTCTTAAATTTTGTTATTGTTTCATCCATTTTTCTCTACATTACATTGCTTCTAATAAATAGTGTGTTTAATTGTTAATATAGACTCATTTTAAATTTCTAACTAATTAATTAATGATATACTGTTTTGAAAATTATTTTGGTATCAATTGCATAATGTATGATTTAGTATGGTATCAAAAATTAATAGAAAAACATCGTGTTAATATTACGTCAAATTCATTTTATCTAGTGTATGCTTCTTCGTGCGTAATTAGTCGAATTCATTTTCTATTAAAGTCTTATTAGCATTACCAGTACCACTTGTAGAATTTTTATATCTAGTGTCTGATAGCACTCAAATATGTGTGACAGCAATCAAACGGCAGTATATCGAGGAAGGACTGGCTAATTACTATAAATAACTACAGTGGAGGGCAGAAACCCAAAATAGAAAGGATTCCATCAATGCTTCGTGAGATTGAATCCAACAAAAAATGTTATGATCCTCTCGTGGTTTCAATA
Source organism: Forsythia viridissima (assembly GCA_030279155.1). NCBI lineage: Eukaryota > Viridiplantae > Streptophyta > Magnoliopsida > Lamiales > Oleaceae > Forsythia > Forsythia viridissima. The sequence continues at coordinate 1,626,732 of CM059042.1, read as the reverse complement.
GGCCCTTATCATCATGGAAAGCCAGACCTCCAAGCTTTGGAAAAACTCAAGATTAAATTCGCTCATCAATTTCATCGTGCATGTGGTGATCAAGTATCGATCGAAGAGTTATGTGCAAAGGTAGCAGAGGTTGCTGAAGATGCCCGAAAATGCTACGCGGAGGACTCGACAACTAAACACTTGGATAATGAATCGTTCATTAGAATGATGTTTCTTGATGGTTGCTTTATTCTTCAGTATATGAACATCTTAACTGAAAAAAAAGGATTTGATACATTACAGGAGGTCAAGAGTAGTAACCTTCTTTTCGTGTGGAGGGACTTGTTCTTACTAGAGAATCAGATTCCTTTACTAATACTAAAAGTTTTGTTGGAATTGAGGTTCAAAAGTAAACAAGAGATGACAGAATTATTCAATAATTTCTTTGAACTTATGAGAGTAAAGCCTCCTGAAGAATCTTCATGCATTAACGAGGTGAATAAATTTGTCTTTACAAGAGAAAAGAATCAAGAAACATCAATGAAATGGGAAGATAGTCCTCATCTTCTGGATATGATGAGAGCAAACCTAGTAGGGTCGTCTGTTCCTGGAGATAAAAAACCCAATCCAACAGAAAACTATTGGTGTTCGTATCGTTCAGTAACTGAACTTGGGAAATCGGGAATTCAGTTCAGAGCAAGTAAAACAATAAATTTTACAGATGTAAAGTTCAAATCTTATTACGTTTATGGTAAATTGATGCTTCCTCCAATAGTGGTTGATGACACAACAAAACCTTTGTTATTAAACTTGGCTGCATATGAAATGAGTCCACATGGACCTTCAGAATTTAGGGTCACATCATACATCTGCCTGATAGATTCACTCATTGATCGTGCTGAGGATGTTAAAGAGCTAAGGAAGAAGGGAATTCTTCTCAACAATTTAGGCAGTGACGAACAATTGGCTCATCTCTTTAATGAAATAGCTAATCAAGTTGTGTTTGATCCTTTGGCATATAGAGATGTTAAGAACCAGATTGAAAAGCTTCGCAAGAATATAGTCGCAGTATGGGTAACTGAATGGCTTCACAACCATTTTACCAGTCCTTGGAATCTTTTAGCTTTTCTGGCTGCAATTTTTGTCCTCTTCCTTACAACAGTTCAGAGCATGTTTGATTCCCATTAAAATGGGTTTTTTCTTTCCCATTTTTTGACTTTTGGGTCAAAATGACCAAAATGCCCTTTTGCTTTCAAAGTAGCCGTAATATTTGACTTGAAAAAAGGGGCATTTTGGTCAATTTTCCCCAAAAGTCAAAAAATGGAAAAAAATAAACCCATTTTAATGGGAATCAAACAACCCCTTCAGTCCTATTTTGCTGTTTTTCCACGTTAATCAACTCTTCCTTAAAATCAATCTCATGTGTTATCTGTGTTGTCTTAAATTATTCTTAATGTTTTAAGGTCTGCTGATTGTCTTATTAATAAATTATTAATGTTGCTTGCTGTAAGAATTAATGTCCAAGGTCCAAATAGTTGGGTCGGACTTAATTCCTTATTGGACCAAATTAATTAATTAGATTAATTAATTGGGCCCGTTTGTTGATGGGTTCTAGTTGGACTAGAACTAGGGCTAGGGTTAGCCCTACCTATATATACAAGGCCACAACAGATTAATCATAACAGTTGTTTTACATTACTTGCTAGCACTGGTAAAAGACAACCCAATCAACTTCTCCCAAAAAGGTTCCGCTTTCATCTGTTCTTGATCGTGGAAGTCCAGATCTGTTCTTGCTGTGTGGATCACCATTGGAGGCTGGACATCTGGACAGCTGTGGTATTGAAGATCGCACATCTAACCAATCAGATAATCAGATATCACGATATTCATCAAAGGTAAACTTCTATCACGAATTCTCTCTAAGTGCAAGGTTGATCCAGGCTTATAGGAATTGAACTTTTAATTTCCGCTGTGCATGTATACCTCAATTCCTTACAGTGGTATCAGAGACTACCTTGTTACTTGTTAGAGTTCGTTAGATTGCTTTGATAAATTGAACAATAATCGTTATTGACATATTAATTTAATTTGAGTTTTGACAATAAATAAAATTGTGAATTTTGAGACCAAAATCTGAAATTGGATTTTAGATTTTAATTGTTTATTTGGGAACGGAATTAACTGGCCGGAAATTCAGTTCGCGGGCGGCAGTGCTTTGGAAGCACCACCGGCGCGGCAGTGCTTTGGAAGCACCACCAGCGCGGCAGTGCTTTGGAAGCACGACCACCGCCGCGAAATCGCTGCCGTTGATTTCGCAGCAGTAATCGCCCAAGCGCCGCTGCTTATAGCAGCGGCGCGGGGTCGTTTTATCGAACAGCAGCAAAAGCTGCTGTTCGACACAAACCGGCGGTGGCCGCCGGTGTTGGACACCGGCGCGACCACCGCCAGCTGGTCCGTTAGCGGCGCCGTCACAAACGGCGCCGCCTTGCAGAAACCCTAAAGGGTTTCTGCGTTTTGTGTTTTGGGGAAGAGGGCTTCCCATGCAATTTTGGAAATTGCATGGGAAGCCCCCTAATTTCAAAAGGGAAGTAAAAGAGCCTCTGATGCAATTTGCGAAATTGCATGAGAAGGCCACTGTTTTAAAATTCAGAAAAAGGGTCAGCTATGCAATTTCTGAAATTGCGTTAAAGGACCACTGTTTTAAAATTTTTAAAGGGCTGACTGTGAAATTTAAGAAACTACACATTAAGTCCTCAAATTTTATTTTCTAATAAAAGGGTCCTAAATGTAATTTTAAATTTTTAGAAAAATTGTAATTATTTAATTTTTTAATGCCGGTCAAATATTCAGTATTAAATAATATTTTGAAATTTTGATCGGATTAAATTTTGACGTTACCTTATAAAATTACAATTTTGACCCTATACAAATTTTATCTTCAATTTAGGATATGACTTTAAATTGGGAGATAAAACAATTTTTTGAAAAATCCCCTTTATGAATAAAATTAATTGATTAATTTGATTAATTGATTAGTTTTATTATTGAAAAATTAAGTAATTAATTAGATTAATTATTTAATTCCGTCTAGTCCGTTCCAAAATGTCTAAAAGGTTTAGACTTATACTGTCAAAGCTACAAATTTAGAAATTAATATATATTTAATATTAGATATTAATATGAATGTTTAGTGGATGATTATGGACTCGACCCATGTGATTGGTTGTATGGTTAATTATTCCTGTTGCTTATTGGTTGGGCCTGCGAGCCTATTATTTAATTAAATGGGCCTGCGAGCCTATTATTTATTTAATTAGATTTTCGAGTTATTTATTTATTATGGGCCTGCGTGTCCATTGATCAGGGCCTGCGTGCCAACTAGTATAGGATACAGGTTGCAGCAGAAGATGGAGATGATTGCATTTAGCATTCGATGAACGAATGCAACGTCCCTTAGGAATTGACCAACTAATCTTCTTTTTGGCTCAAGAAGATTAGATAGATAAAGTCCATAATCATCCACGCTTATTATTATGTATGATTTATTGCATGTTAGATGTTAATTAATATATATACATAATTATGATGAGACAAACCCCTCTTTATCAAAAATATTAAATTCGTATTAAATGGTTAATACAACGTGCCTTCTATTGTTATAGTGAAAAACCAGAGTCCATTATCGATGTCAGTTTGTTGAGTCACTCAAGGCTGCTCGCTCATGGATATGTTTATTACTATGAAACATTTGATGTTTCTGAACAATGGGTTGAATTTAACTAAAATTTTATTTTTTGTTGAGTCACTCAAGAAAATAGAATTTTAGGGGCACAATCAAGTAAACACATAAGATGTGTGCGACAATAAGTTGTCTACTTGATGATCTAGGAGTCACATAGAGATGTGATTGATAGAAGTATCTACCTGGATGTTTTACTAGAATTTGTTGAGTCACTCAAGGTTCTAATAAAACAAAAGGGATCCTAGCCCACTGGGAATCTGACCGGTTCTATTGATTAATGTTTGAGGGTCATTAATTCAATTTAAACAGTGGGAGTACAATTAATTTAATACAAGTCCATAATTAAATTAATTTTCTATATTTAATTAATTTTCTGTCTTGTTATTTCAGTATTGAATCATGAGTAACCACATGAATTTGAGAGGCATATTGGATGCCAACAAACTTACCGGGCCAAATTTTCTGGATTGGCACCGCAATTTGAGAATTGTTCTCAAGCATGAAAAAATTGGATATGTCGTTGAGCAACCTATGCCGGAAGCTCCTACTGAGGAAGCTACGCCGGAGGAAGTGCAGGCTTATAATAAACACAGCGATGACGAAAATACTGCAACATGTGTGATGCTTGCAGCTATGTCACCTGAGTTACAAAAGCAGCACGAGGGTATGGATGCTTATACCATTATAATTCATCTCAAAGAGTTGTATGATGAACAGTCACGCACTGAACGGTATGAGACATCCAAAAAGTTATACAGATGTATGATGGCAGAAGGATCTTCAGTCAGTGCTCATGTACTGAAAATGATTGGTTATATTGAAAAAAATAAACCAATTGGGTTATGCCATGGACCACGAGCTGAGTATTGACTTGGTTCTACAGTCCCTGCCTGATAGCTTTTCGCAGTTCATCATGAACTTCAACATGAATAAGATTCAATGTACCCTGTCTGAGTTGCTGAACATGCTAAAGACTGTTGAGCCCAATATAAACAAAGGGAAGGGACAAATTTTGGCTATTGATACCTCTAAGGGCACTAAGAGGAAATCAAAAAGGACCTTTCAGAAAGGATCCAAGAAGGCCAAATCTGCTGGAAAAACAGTCAAGGCAGACAAGACAAAATCCAAGTCTGATGATCCTTGTTTTCACTGTGGAAACAAAGGACATTGGAAGAGGAACTGCAAGGCATACCTCGCTACCTTGAAGGGAAAGAAGTCTACTGAGGCTTCTACTTCAGGTATCTTTTTCATTGAAATTAATTTATCTACTCCTTCAGCTTCTTGGGTATTAGATACCGGATGTGGATCTCATATTTGCACAAATATGCAGGGGCTAAAGAACAGTAGATTACTGCAAAAGGGAGAAGTAGACCTACGCGTTGGGAATGGAGCAAGAGTTGCTGCCTTGGCTGTAGGGACATACTTTTTACCGTTGCCTTCGGGCCTTGTTTTAGAATTAAGAGACTGCTATTACATTCCTGCTATTACTAAGAACATCATTTCTATTTCATGTTTGGACATGGATGGGTTTTTCATTAAGATTAAGGATAAACGTTGTTCTTTATATCTTGATGATGTGTTTTATGGATGTGGGAATTTTTTTAATGGCATCTATATTCTAGACTTGGAATGTCCTATAATGAGTATAGACAACAAAAGACATAAAGGCAATAAGGTTAACAACTCATACCTTTGGCATTGCAGACTAGGTCATATAAATGAAAAACGCATCACCAAGTTACATAAAGATGGATACTTGGATTCAAATGATTATGAATCATTTGATAGATGTGAGTCATGCCTAATGGGCAAAATGACCAAGACCCCATTTACTGGAAAAGGAGTCAGGGCTGCAGACATTTTGGGACTAGTACATACTGATGTATGTGGACCAATGTCTACAGATGCTAGAGGTGGCTTTTCTTACTTCATCACGTTTACAGATGACCATTCTAGATATGGTTTCATCTATTTGATGAAATTCAAGCACGAAGCCTTTGAAAAGTTCAAGGAATTCAAGCAAGAAGTAGAAAGGCAAACTGGAAAAAGTATTCTAACACTTAGATCTGATCGAGGTGGAGAATATTTGAAGGGTGAGTTTTTAGACCATCTAAAAGAGAATGGGATTCTCTCGCAGTGGACTCCACCGTATACACCACAACTAAATGGTGTATCAGAAAGGAGAAACCGCACCTTGCTAGATATGGTGCGATCAATGATGAGCCGCGCAGTTCTCCCAAAATCGTTTTGGGGATATGCACTTAACACTGCATGTCACACACTAAATCGTGTCCCATCTAAATCGGTCGATAAAACTCCATACGAGTTATGGAAAGGAAAAAGGCCCAATCTTTCATACATAAAGATTTGGGGCTGCGACGCTTATGTGAAGCGTGTAGAATCAGACAAGCTAGAAGCTAAATCTGATAAATGTTTATTTGTGGGGTATCCAAAAGAAACTGTTGGATACTATTTCTACAATCCCATCGAGATGAAGGTCATCATATCGAAACATGCTATATTCTTAGAGAAAGAGTTCATTCTAAGAGAGGGCAGTGGGAGCAAAGTAGATCTTGAAGAAGTTCAACAAACCACTAATAAAATCGACCAATTAGATGAATCAATGGCTGAGCCTGCATTTGATGAGGCACAGATTGAAAATGGGGAACCTTTAGTCTCCGAGGACACAGCAGCTCTACGAAAGTCGAGTAGGGTCATTCGTCCTCCTAGGAGATACGATCTCTTAATTACCAATGATGCATTGCTAATCGAGGAAGATGAACCCACTACTTACGCAGAATCGAAGTCAAATGTTGACTCAAAGAGATGGCAGGAAGCCATGGAATCTGAAATGAACTCCATGTATGAAAACAAGGTTTGGACCTTGATTGACCCGCCTGAAGGGGTAAAACCAATAGGCTGTAAATGGGTTTACAAGAAAAAGGTCGACATGGATGGTAATGTTCATACTTACAAGGCAAGATTGGTTGCGAAGGGTTACAAGCAAAGACAAGGAATTGACTTTGACGAAACTTTCTCACCAGTAGCCATGTCTAAATCAATTCGGATTCTGCTTGCAATAGCGGCATATTATGACTATGAGATATGGCAAATGGATGTTAAAACCGCATTCCTTAATGGGAATCTTAGTGAGGATGTGTACATGACACAACCAGAAGGTTTTGAATCTACAGAGCCAAACAAGATATGCAAGCTACATAAATCCATATATGGATTAAAGCAAGCCTCTCGGAGCTGGAATCTTCGTTTTGATGAGACAATCAAAATGTTTGATTTTATCAAAAATGAAGATGAACCATGTGTGTATAAAAAGGTTAGTGGGAGTAAAGTCGTATTTCTAATTTTGTATGTGGATGACATACTATTATTAGGAAACGATGTCCCAATGCTAAAATCAGTAAAATTGTGGTTATCCAAAAATTTCTCCATGAAAGATATGGGAGAGGCAGCATACATTCTCGGAATAAAGATCTATAGAGATAGATCTAAGAGATTGCTCGGCCTATCTCAATCTACGTACATAGATAAAGTCTTGAGAAGATTTAGTATGGAAGAGTCCAAGAGAGGACTCTGTCCTATCGGGCATGGGATCTATCTCTCAAAAGAGATGTGTCCAAAGACACAAATTGAAAAGGATCGCATGGATAGAATTCCTTATGCATCAGCAATAGGATCTATCATGTATGCCATGCTATGTACTCGACCAGATGTTTCATATGCTTTGAGTGTCACAAGCAGGTTCCAAGCGAACCCTGGCGAGAAACATTGGATTGCAGTCAAGAACATCCTTAAGTACTTAAGAAGGACTAAAGATATGTTCTTGGTGTATGGAGGAAATGAACTTAGAGTTCAAGGTTATGCCGATGCCAGCTTTCAGTCTGATAAAGACGATAGCAAATCTCAATCTGGATATGTATTTACTCTAAATGGTGGTGCAGTCAGTTGGAAAAGTTCCAAACAAGAAACGACTGCTGATTCAACTACAGAAGCCGAATATATTGCTGCTTCAGAAGCAGCAAAGGAAGCAGTCTGGATCAAGAAGTTCATTTCAGAACTTGGAGTAGTTCCTAGCATTGTTGATCCAATATCTTTGTATTGCGATAACAATGGAGCCATCGCACAAGCGAAGGAACCCAGGTCTCATCAACGATCCAAGCATATATTGAGGCGATATCATCTCATTAGGGAGATAATCCTGAGAAATGACATAAAGATAGAAAGAGTCCCAACTGATGACAATGTAGCAGATCCTTTGACAAAGCCGTTGTCCCAGCACAAGCATGATAGTCATGCTAAATCTATTGGTATTAGATACATGAGTGATTGGATCTAGTTTGTATGGGACGTTTTATATACTCTTTGTTAGACATCGAAGTGTATGAATAATTTTATTAATTAAATATTTTGTCTACATTTTAATGGCAGATCTATTATTATTTAAATTTTATTATTGTTATTTAAAATAATAGAGTCCGAAGAAAAGTTCATAGTAACTTGTTAATCACAAGGTGTTGTGATTGTGAGATACAAGTTATAAATAACTTATTCTTGAAATATCCCTAGTCATAGTAATAATGAGATACGGATATCATTATTGCGGATAGACTAGCATGTGTTGCATTTCTTTTAAAGAAAGTAGTTGATCTCACGAGCTAAGATGTAGAGGGACATCTGAATGAACACATGAATGCATTGTTATGAGAACATGACATTGGATGATCCGCCTAGAGATTCCACATGGATAACTATCCAAGCGTCAGTGGTAAATCTCTAATGCGCGGTTGTGGATTTGGTCCTTTGACTTGAGGACATCATAGAATCTTATATGAGGACCACTGTACTTTGGCGAGCGTTTGATGGGGCTCGAAGATTTGAGTCACCAGGAAGACGTCGTACGGGTATAGTGAGAATCATATGAAGGTTGTGAGTGTCCAATATGAGGATTCGTCACTCCTGGAAAGTAGGAGATTATAACCTGCATTTTGCCCACTTAAGTTGATATAAATTTCCTCGGCCGGGGTGGAGTTATGAGTTGAAAATGTTTCAATCATAACTAGATTAGATCAACGAAGAGTTGAGGTGAATAACATAATTGGTTGAAATGAGATTGACGCTGATCCATATCTCTTAACCAATTGGGTTATATTGATGAAGGGATTATATTTCCACGGTAACCGTACATATATTGGTTCTGTCATACCACATGACATTTTCCTTCACATGGATTGCCTTGACACATTGCTAGATGTCAATCTTGGACGGCAAAGTGAATTGATCGATCTTGGTGAATCGATTAGAATATCACTGCGTTTGCCATCGTGAAAGGGAACCTAATGGGTCACACACATAAAGTGAGAATTGAGCATCTGGAATTGGACCTTGTCCAAGTGGGAGATTGTAAGAATTAATGTCCAAGGTCCAAATAGTTGGGTCGGACTTAATTCCTTATTGGACCAAATTAATTAATTAGATTAATTAATTGGGCCCGTTTGTTGATGGGTTCTAGTTGGACTAGAACTAGGGCTAGGGTTAGCCCTACCTATATATACAAGGCCACAACAGATTAATCATAACAGTTGTTTTACATTACTTGCTAGCACTGGTAAAAGACAACCCAATCAACTTCTCCCAAAAAGGTTCCGCTTTCATCTGTTCTTGATCGTGGAAGTCCAGATCTGTTCTTGCTGTGTGGATCACCATTGGAGGCTGGACATCTGGACAGCTGTGGTATTGAAGATCGCACATCTAACCAATCAGATAATCAGATATCACGATATTCATCAAAGGTAAACTTCTATCACGAATTCTCTCTAAGTGCAAGGTTGATCCAGGCTTATAGGAATTGAACTTTTAATTTCCGCTGTGCATGTATACCTCAATTCCTTACACTTGCATCGCCTATAAATCCGAGAAGTTCTCATATTATACATTTTTCTTGTTAGAAAAGATATATTTGAGATCATAAAAAAGAAAAGTTATCTTTCACGTGTTCGAGAGAATCCTTTTAAGTCTTCTATTTCCCGCTTGTGATACAACACTTTTCATACCATTCCATTTATGGGATTTGGATATCTCTAAATATCTCCGTTCTTGATCTTCATCTTGAGTATTATTCCCACCCTCCAGACCTACCTAGACCGACTCACTACTTGCTACAATCATGTTACAACATGATTTGGTAAATTAATTAATCTATCATTAATCAATTTCGGTAAAATGCAAAAACGGATGTAACATTGTTTAATGCTATTGAATCCACGTTACTAAACATATCACAAATTTATGAGTCATTGATAATAACTTTTAAGCACTCGACAAATGAAAATTGCATTCTTATAAAAATCTGGAATTTCTATTATCCTTCTTCAATAGTTAAAAGGAATAATCCTATTTTTAATTACTTCATAGAATTTTAAAATTGTGGCAAGATACTAAATAAGTGACAATAAAGAAAAAAATGAAACTAGATATGGCTATAAAGTTTGATTGTGTATTCCTCATGTTTAGCATGTTAATATTCTTAACTTGTGATATTTAAAAAATAGTACCAAGTGGACACATATAATGGCACAAATGTAGATAAATTGTTTAAAATAGGAATGATATAATGCTCATAATGGGCACTTCTTATTTGGCCTACTCGATAAGACTGGACACTTGTCGAGTGGACATTGGAGGAGTATTTGACTTGTTTGTTAAATACTTTTTCATCTTTCAATGCCCACTGGATACTTGTCCAGTGGACCAAATAAGAAGTGCCCACTAGGGGCACTAGATCATTCCCCATAAAATAGTTGCTTTTGTATTACACATCCTACAATAATCAAGGTCAATTAATTCTATATCGATATGCGAACCTAATTATAGCTAATAAAGTTTCGAGCATAATAATATGTATTTAAATCTCAAAAACACCTAATCGGATTTCACAATACATAATAATAATAATTTCTATCTATTATTAGATCCTATGTTATTCAATACCATGTGCTTATCTATATTGAATCTCTCGACTTTAATAAAGATCACAAAATATTCTAATGGTGATCAAGCATTAAAACATTAGAAAGAATGAATAAAGAATAATCAACCCAAAAACAATTAATTACTAAAACGGAAAAACTTTTAATTGATTAAAACATGAGATTTCATCGTTCATCCTAGCAATAAGTAACTTAGCCAGACATGATTCCATAAAATATAGCGATAATAATGAAAGAATTCATGATCTAAAAGAAAAAGAAAAAGAAAAAGAAAAAGAATAGATACAACCATTAGTCTTGAATTAATCCAAAATCTCATATTGCACTATGATGAATGTTGCCCAAAACTTCTTTTCTCCCTCTCTCTCTCTCTCTCTTCAATTGCGTAACCCTTTCAAAAGACCTAGAAGAAGTCTCTTTATAATCTTTGAGAAGTCTTCAAAGTTGTGTTTTAAAAGAGTCATAATCACATTTAACTTTAGAAAATTGCATTTATGACTTTCCTTCAGCATAGGTCGCACCTAGGTCACACTTAGGTTGCGCTTAGATCGCATAATACATTCTGCAACCTAGGTGCGACCTTCAGTAAGTTTTCACTACCGTAGGTCGCACTACCTAGGTGTGACCACTACAACAAAGAGGGTCTATAGCGGCGACATATATTGCGACGACATAAAGTCGCCTCTATTAATTCTACGTAGTAGCGACGACAGAGAAATGTCGTCGCTATACAAACAAAACTTATAGCGACGACATATGTCGTCGCTATAAAACCTAACTCGTCGCTGTTGTATAGAGGCTATAACGACGTCTTTCTGTGTCGTCGCCACTAAGATTAGGAAAGGGCGGGAACTAATGGCGGTTTGTTGGTGCATATATAGCGACGACAACTGTCGTCGCAATTGATATGCTGATGATGATGTGAGTCACGTGAATCATGTATTTTCTTGTAAAGTGTGAAGGGGTCTATAGCAACGACATATGTCGTCGCTATATACCAACATCAATTTAGGCGGGAAATTTGGCGCCCAATTGTTATATATAGCGACGACATATGTCGTCGCTATACCTATTTCGATTAAATTTGTAGGCGCGTGAATAATTACTTGCCTCGAAAAATGGGAATGATTCTTTAGCGACGACTTATGTCTATAGCGACGACAATGTCGTCGCTATAGACTCTTCTTTATCTTCTTCCAATGTTCGCATTTCTGTATTGCATCTCTGTATTTCTTCCACTGCAGCATATCAATTCTTCTCCATCTCCATTTTTTCATCTCCATTTCTTCATTATCATCTCCAATTATTATCAGTACTGTATTTGTAAGAATATAGTATTTTACAAGTATGGATATTGATAAAAGTTGGACAACAATTAGAAATCGCACAAAGTCTGCAGAATTTCGAAACCTGTTTGCAAGCATTTATAAACATGGCGAGGCCATACGTTAACGACAGAGGAAGAATTAAATGTCCGTGCAAAAAATGTTTAAACGGTCTCACACATCCATTGGAAATTGTCGAGGCTCACATATTTCGTAATGGTTTTGCGGAGAGTTATGTCACTTGGATATATCATGGCGAGATTGATGTTCGTACTGCGAATGTGTATAGACAGAATGAGCGAGATGGTGTGGAAAATGAGATGATGGATGTAATAGACGACGTAGTTGGTGATGAGCATGCAGGTACAAGCACCGATGGTTACTATGACGAACTGTTTCAGGCTCTCCATTCAGAACTGTACTCGGGAGTTTCATCATTTTCATCCCTAAATTTTTTAGTCAAGTTGATGCATATTAAAGTTATGAACAAATGGACAAACAAGTCTGTCGATGTTCTTTTGAAATTGCTGAAGTTAGCATTCCCAAATATGAACCTGGTTGACTCTCACTACGAAGCTAAGAAGCTGATGACGAAGCTTGGTTTGGGTTACAAATCCATTCATGCCTGCAAGAACGACTGTGCACTGTTTTGGGGTGAACATGCTGATAGACAAACTTGCCCGATTTGCCAGGAAAGTTGTTGGGTTCACACTTCTGGGAAAGTGAACGGAAAGAATGTTCCGCATAAGGTGTTGCGATATTTTCCCTTGGCCCCCAGACTAAAACGTATGTTCGCGACGAAGAATACTGCAAAACTTATGAGGTGGCACAGTATAGGAAGGTCTAGGGACGATGATGAAATGCAACATCCCGTTGATGGAAAGGCATGGCGGGATTTTGACTTGAAACATCCAATGTTCGCAAGTGAGATCAGGAATGTCAGGTTAGGTTTGGCTGCAGATGGATTCAATCCATTCGGTGACATGAGTCTGTCGTACAGCATGTGGCCAGTAGTTGTAACAGTTTACAACTTGCCACCCTGGTTATGCATGAAGCCCGAATATCTCATGCTTACTCTATTGATACCTGGTCCTAAAGCACCGGGTAAGGACATTGATGTATTTTTACGACCATTAGTGGATGAGTTGAAGGAATTGTGGGCCGATGGGATTGACACAGGAGACGGTGGAACCAACAGCAAGTCGGTATTCAGAATGCGTGCAGCTTTGTTGTGGACTGTTAACGATTTCCCAGCGAGAAGTAGTTTGTCCGGTTGGAGTGGTCAGGGGTACAAGGCATGTCCGACGTGCAACGAGGATACTCCTTCAGTCCGTGTCATAGGTAAGACAGCTTATGTGGATCATCGTCGGTTCCTGCCATCCAGGCATCATTTTCGAAGCAATTTAGACTTCGATGGGAGGACAGATAGGCGACCACCTCCGCGTCGGTTATCGCCTACAGACATTTTAGCACAGTTAAGTCGTGTCAGATATAGAAGTCCAGGAAAGCACCCAAATTACGGTGGCGCTACAATTCGGAGAAGTGATGACGAGCTCAATTGGAGAAAAAAGAGCATTTTCTATGAGTTGCCGTATTGGACTTCTACCGAGCTCAAACATAACATCGATGTCATGCACGTAGAGAAGAATGTTTGTGATAGCTTGCTCGGCACAATTATGGACGATCCATTCAAATCAAAAGACACCGTCAATGCGAGGCGCGATCTAATGCAATTAGGAATCAAAAGGGAGTTGCACTTGTATCAGAACGGGAATAAGTGGATGAAGCCTGCCGCATCTTACACCATGTCGTCTTCAAATCGTAAGAAATTTTGTCAATTTATCCGATCGGTTGAGTTTCCAGATGGCTTCGCTTCTAATCTTCGGAAGAATATTGCTCCAAATAACAGCCGTATTATCGGGTTGAAGTCACATAATTGCCATATTATCATGCAACGGTTATTACCAGTCGGATGTCGGGCGTTCTTGAATAAAACAATTTCCACGGTCATTATTGAACTGTGCACGTTCTTCAGAAAGCTTTGTGCAAGAACACTAAAGGTTAGCGACATGATAGCTTCCCACGATCACCTTGTACTCATTTTCTGTAAGTTGGAAAGGATATTTCCGCCAGCCTTCTTCGACATCATGATTCACCTCGTAATGCATTTACCAGAAGAGGCAATCCTTGGAGGTCCGGTGCACATGAGATGGATGTATCCATTCGAGCGATACCTGAAGAAATTGAAGGGCTACGTCAAAAATCGAGCTAGGCCCGAGGGATCAATAGCTGAAGGGTATGTTGTGGACGAGGCATTGACCTTTTGTTCGAGGTACTTCCAGGACTTAGGGACAAGGTTCGATCGACCAGACAGAAGCGAGGATGCTACTGTTCCACAGACACAGCTTTCTGTTTTTCAGTCGCAGTGTCACCCACTTGGAAAGCAGTCACCAACGACGTTTCCTACTCAAGTTCGAAATCAAGCAATTTTTTACATCCTGAACAACTGTTTTGAAGTTGAGCCATTCTTGCAGTAAGACGGCGTTAATTCTTGATTATTATGCTTTTATCTCGAATTAACTTTATCATTTGAAACGAACTAATGAACGTTGATCTTCAATACCTTGTTCAGGGAACATAGGCAGGAACTACTTAACAGTGGCTGTCCAAACATCGAAGTAGTGCACAGAAGAGACTTTCACGGTTGGTTCTACAGAGAGGTAAACGAACATCGACTGAATAAAATTGCAAGTTTTCAACATACTTGCTTTCAATAACTGAGAATAATTCTTGTCATGCAGCTATATGCAATGCGCCAAAGCCACAACCATCAAGTTTCTCATGAGTTATTTGCGTTGGCCAGTGGATGTTACCAGCAGGTTATGTCATACACGGCTTGTGTTGTCAAAGGAGTTCGGTTCGTGACATATGATTGTGATATTCGAAGAAAAACTCAAAATAGTGGTGTGTCCGTCCCAGGGACTGGGGGTGAGGTTTACTTTGGGCAGCTGCAAGATATACTGGAGCTACAATATGGACCGAAACTTTCAGTCTATCTGTTCCGATGCAAGTGGTTTAGGTGTGATGGGAGACGGATGGTAACTGAGAATAACGTTACCAGTATTGACATCAGTGCAGAGGCGTTCAAGGATGATCAGTTCATACTTGCTAGCCAAGCACAACAAGTGTTCTACATTGAAGATCCATCTCGTGGTCTGAACTGGCGAGTAGTACAAATTGTCCATCATAGGAGCACGTGAGACACAGTGGGAGCTAACATCACAGAGATTGACCTGCTCCACAATAACAACTCTTCCGGTTTATCTCTAGTCGTTGATCTTGGCAACATAGAGCATGTATCCTTGCACCGCGATGATGATGAAGCTGATGAGATCGATGCATCGGTTATCAGGAGAGCCTCGTTAGATAGTGCAGGAGAAACTTCGTTTATAAACGACGATGATGTTGAAGACGATACAAATGCAGAATACGAGGATGAATAAACATCGAGTGAAATCAATGAGGACGTCAGTGACGATGACGTAGATCAATCGTATCATGATAGTGAATCAGATTGAAATGTTATTGTGCGTCACTAAATTTGTAATGAAATTACTTTAAAAAAACGCATGTTCAAATTGTTGTTACTGTTTTCGGCTTGAATGTTTGTCATTCATTCATCGGTTCATTGTTATTGGTCAAAACGCGAGTTGAAGGACTTCAGTTGCAAATAAAATTTAAGGAAATTGAAATAAAAGAAAAATTAAGAGGACTCAAATGAAATTAAATATTAAATATTAAATACTAATATTATATAATAATAATTATTATTGATAATATTAAATATTAAAAATAATTGATAATATTAAATATTAAAATATTAAATACTAAAAATTATTATTCATAATATTAAATCTCATTAAATATGAAATATTAAAAATTCAAAATTAAAAATTCAATATTAAATACTAATAATTTATAATTGATATTATTAAATATCAAATATGAAAACATAAAAATTAAATATGAAATATTAAATACTAAAAATTATTATTCATAATATTAAATATCATTAAATATGAAATATTAAAAATTCAAAATTAAAAATTCAATATTAAATACTAATAATTTATAATTGATATTATTAAATATCAAATATGAAAACATAAAAATTAAATATTAAATATTAAATACTAAAAATTATTATTCATAATATTAAATATCATTAAATATGAAATATTAAAAATTAAAAATTAAATATTAAATATTAAATACTAAAAATTATTATTCATAATATTAAATATCATTAAATGTGAAATATTAAAAATTAAAAATTAAATATTAAATATTAAATACTAAAAATTATTATTCATAATATTATATCTCAATAAATATTAAATATTAAAAATTCAAAATTAAATAATAATAATTATTATTGATAATATTAAATATTAAAAATAATTGATAATATTAAATATTAAATTTTTTTCATTAAATATTAAATATTAAAAATAAAATATTAAATATTAAATACTAAAAGAATTTTTTTCTTTTTTTCATTAAAATTAAATATTAAATATTAAATACTACAAATTCTTATTCATAATATTAAATCTCATTAAATATGAAAATTAAATATTAAATATTAAAAATAAAAATTAAATATTAAATATTAAATATTAAATATGAAAAATAAAAATTAAATATTAAATACTACAAATTATTATTCATAATATTAAATCTCAATAAATATTAAAAATTCAAAATTCAAAATTAAATAATAATAATTATTATTATTGATAATATTAAATATTAAAAATAATTGATAATATTAAATATTAAATTTTTTTCATAATTTTAAAAAGCGGGAAAATTAATAATTATAAAAATTATTGCAATTAAAATATTCCCTTCAAATGAGAAAGCAACATATAATTTTCTGCTATGTATTGTCAATAGCGACGACATATGTCGTCGCTATTGTACTGAAAATTGGGAGCCACCTTTAAGGCGCGTGTTCAAAAAAGCTGAAAACATGTCGTCGCTATAGTTGTAAATAGCGACGACATATGTCGTCGCTATAGAGTCAGACCTTTTAATTCATACAGAACCTTCTTCTTTTCCATTTCTGCCTTGGTTGAGGTACTTCCGTTGCTGCTGTCACGCCGCCGCCGTCTGCCATGCGCCACCGTCTTCCTCTCTCTCAGAATCGTCCAGAGACTCCCATCCCAATCTCAAAGGTGAGCTCTCTCTCTCTCAATCGCTCTATCTCACTCTCAAACTCCACAAAAAACGCATGTCCTCTTAATTTTTTTTTCAATTTGAGGGTTAAATCTGTTTTTGTGGTGAGTCCCATTTCATTCGCCACTAATCGTCTCTGGCGAAGTCCCCACCACCGATTTCGCGAAGTCCCCACCACCGATTTCATTCGCTACTAATCGTCTCTGCCGTATAGAACCCTTCAAATCTTTAAGCTTCAAATGTTATTATGAATAAAAACGTTCCATTTTCCTCAAATATGATGATTTTTTTACATCCATTTACATTTGGGATTCTGATTCTGATTCTAAATTTTTTTACTTTTGAGTTTTCATTACTGGTGATATGTTTTCTGACCTACATTGGTGGATTTCTTGTACTTTTACTTCAGTTTAAATTATGGGTTTATAGCTTAGCAATGGATAAGGTAGTTGGGCTTAATGAGGTTCATGAATTTGAATGTTTTGATGTATAGAACGGAAAATGATTTTGATATAGTATTGTAAATATTGTGTTGAATATTCTTGCTATTCTTAGTGTAATTTTGTTTGGTAGATGACACAATGTATCTTAAACGTGCAAAATAATTGTGTATGTTAGATGGAATTGTTGTTCTACGTTATTTTCATTCTAAGATTGCATTTTGACAGGTTTATATTAATAAATTTGTTATTGTGACTTTAAGAGAAATGAAATGGATGCTTATGGCTGTTTGCAGAAACTATTGGATCTACGTAGAAGCTTTTTATGAATGAACTTTGACCTTATTATAATTAGGGTTTAATTTTTGGAAATGGGTTCAATTTGATGGTATAATTTGGGAAAATGTTCAAATTTCTGCTTATAATCCCTGCAGCAGTACTGTTATATACAAACATACTAGTTAACCTTGAGATTTGGGAGTAGCAGCAGTCCATATTCAAGTGTGTAAAATTAAGAAATTAAAATTAAGGCAGTAGTTATATGTCAGCATTTTCTATTTTTGGTTATTCACGTGCAAAGTCTCTTGCGTTCCATTTTGTAGATTATTGGCAGGTACAGTAGTTCTGAAAATAGATTTAGTTGGGCAAATTAGTTTAGGGACCAATTTATAATTAAATATAATAAATTCAAATTTTACTACAAATTCAAAGTTTAGAGACTTATTTGCAATAAAATAAGTTTAGAGACCAATTTATAATAATATATAATAAAGTCAAATTTTCCCATAAATTCAAAGTTTAGGGACTTATTTGAAATGAAAGTAAGTTTAGGGACCAATTTATAATAAAATATAATAAAGTCAAATTTTCTCATAAATTCAAAATTTAGGGACTGATTTGCAATTTTACAGTAAGTTTAGAGACCAATTTATAATAAAATATAATAAAGTCAAATTTTTACATAAATTCAAAGTTTAGGGACTTATTTGCAATAAAAGTAATTTTAGGGACCAATTTATAATAAAATATAATAAAGTCAAAATTTACCATAAATTCAAAGTTTAGGGACTTATTTGCAATAAAATAAGTTTAGGGACCAATTTATATTAAAATATAATCAAGTCAAATTTTTCCATAAATTCAAAATTTAGGGACTTATTTGCAATTTTACAGTAAGTTTAGGGACCAATGTATAATAAAATATAATAAAGTCAAATTTTATCATAAATTCAAAATTTAGGGACTGATTTGCAATTTTACAGTAAGTTTAGGGACCAATTTATAATAAAATATAATAAAGTCAAATTTTTCCATAAATTCAAAGTTTAGGGACTTATTTGCAATAAAAGTAATTTTAGGGACCAATTTATAATAAAATATAATAAAGTCAAAATTTACCATAAATTCAAAGTTTAGGGACTTATTTGCAATAAAATAAGTTTATGGACTAATTTATAATAAAATATAATCAAGTCAAATTTTTCCATAAATTCAAAATTTAGGGACTTATTTGCAATTTTACAGTAAGTTTAGGGACCAATGTATAATAAAATATAATAAAGTCAAATTTTCTCATAAATTCAAAATTTAGGGACTGATTTGCAATTTTACAGTAAGTTTAGGGACCAATTTATAATAAAATATAATAAAGTCAAATTTTTCCATAAATTCAAAGTTTAGGGACTTATTTGCAATAAAAGTAATTTTAGGGACCAATTTATAATAAAATATAATAAAGTCAAAATTTACCATAAATTCAAAGTTTAGGGACTTATTTGCAATAAATAAAGTTTATGGACTAATTTATAATAAAATATAATCAAGTCAAATTTTTCCATAAATTCAAAATTTAGGGACTTATTTGCAATTTTACAGTAAGTTTAGGGACCAATGTATAATAAAATATAATAAAGTCAAATTTTCTCATAAATTCAAAGTTTAGGGACTTATTTGAAATTAAAGTAAGTTTAGGGACTAATTTATAATAAAATATAATAAAGTCAAATTTTTCCATAAATTCAAAGTTTAGGGCTTATTTGCAATAAAAGTAATTTTAGGGACCAATTTATAATAAAATATAATAAAGTCAAAATTTACCATAAATTCAAAGTTTAGGGACTAATTTGCAATTTTACAGTAAGTTTAGGGACCAATGTATTATAAAATATAATAAAGTCAAATTTTCTCATAAATTCAAAGTTTAGGGACTTATTTGAAATTAAAGTAAGTTTAGGGACCAATTTATAATAAAATATAATCAAGTCAAATTTTTCCATAAATTCAAAATTTAGTGGCTTGTTTGCAATAAAATAAGTTTAGGGACCAATTTATAATAAAATATAATAAAGTCAAATTTTACCATAAATTCAAAGTTTAGGAACTTATTTGCAATAAAAGTAATTTTAGGGACCAATTTATAATAAAATATAATAAAGTCAAAATTTACCATAAATTCAAAGTTTAGGGACTTATTTGCAATTTTACAGTAAGTTTAGGGACCAATGTATAATAAAATATAATAAAGTCAAATTTTCTCATAAATTCAAAGTTTAGGGACTTATTTGAAATTAAAGTAAGTTTAGGGACCAATTTATAATAAAATATAATAAAGTCAAATTTTTCCATAAATTCAAAGTTTAGGGACTTATTTATAATTTTACAGTAAGTCTAGGGACCAATTTATAATTAAATATAATAAAGTCAAATTTTTTCATAAATTCAAAGTTTAGGGACTTATTTATAATTTTACAGTAGTTTAGGGACCAATTTGAAATAAAATATAATTAATTCAAAATTATCTATAATTTTAAAGTAATTTTAGGGACTTATTTGCAATAAAATATGTTTAGGGACCAAATTGAAATAAAATATAATACATACAAATTTTCACATACATTTAAAGCTAGTATGGCTGACGTGATATTCGCAATTATGTCATGTGTTAGTATGGCTGACGTGATGTCGCACGGAGGTGATGGTGCAGGAGATCCTCCACAGCAACCATCTCACCGGCTCCCTTCGGCATGCGAGTCTGGTAAGACGTTTCTTTCAAATTGTAATTATTTATTATTTTATACATATCGTTGAAGAAAATCGTAAAATTTTATTTAGTAATTTTTCAATTTTTTCATTTTCAGCACCCCCGCCAAAGCGACGGGGTATATCTCGAGGCATCAATCTCGAGATGGTTTGGCAGGCGAATGGGAAGATGCCACTTCCTATCGCGTTCGACAATGTCGAACGCACAATGCAGCCGATCGGGAATAACGCGAAGTATTTCACGCGCTTGGTTGGGAACCAAGTGAGATTCACCGTGCCCCCGTGCTACTCTTCATGGACAGAGGTTCCAGAGGAGCAGCGGGCACGGTTACGTAGCATTATCGAGGTATGAACGTAAATTAGTTTTGTTATTAGTACACTTCATTAATACTTGTTTTACGACTTGTACACTAACATATTCTTTTTTCACTCTTGCAGAGCTACTTCGATCTGCAGGGCGATCGGTCGCCCGACGAGTACCGGGCAGTATGTGCCGCAGTAGATCGTCTAGCGGCCGATCGTTATCGTGATTACAAACTCAAGGCGCATAATCACTTAAAAGCGCATGGACCGAGCCGACCATACGGCGAGATGTCCGCCGAGGACTGGCAGAAGTGCATTGACTTCTTCACCAGTCCTACTTTCGTAGTAAGTATTGTTTATATATTGTTTACGATATGTTATATACTCTTTTAACTAATACATTTTTTGCTAATCAATAATATGTTATACTTTCAGGACCAGTCCTCCAAAAATAAAGCCAATCGGGGTAAGGCTAAATACCCGAGCGTGCAGGGGTCGAAGAGTTTCTCTGCCACGCGTTACGATTAGGTACAACATATAAATTTTCAATATATCTTCACTACATTACGTAAAAATGTATACTAAATTTCACGTTTAAATTGTCGTAGCGGGACCCCGAGACCCAGAAGTGGCCGGGGATTATTGATTCGTTCCGGACGTTTCACACCTTCCGGGATGGCAATTGGGTGAACCCGCAGGCGACTGGTGACTATGTGAGAATTTTTAAATTATGTGAATATAATTTTATCTGACATGCATGATATTATTATTTATTATTATTTTTTCACTGAACAGGATAAGCTTGTTGAGTTCAGAGAGATTCAACAGACACAAGTCGCCTCCAATAGCGCGTCATTAGACGAGCGTGCTATTGCAAAGGAGGTGCTCGGAGAACGACGAGGTCACATCCGTGGGGTTGGTCGGGTTCCGAAGGGCACCTCTCACTCGCTCGATTCGATCGCTGCATCGTTTGCCCCACAAGGAACTTCCCATCAGTCCTCTGCAGACCCCCAGAATAATGATGTTCGGTTTGCCATGTACGAGGAGCAGCTACGCCAAATGCAGCGTGAAATTGAGCTTTTAAAAAGTAAAATACCAGTTGCGCCTGCGGATGAGGAGGACGGGGACGGGGACGGGGACGGGGACGGGGACGACGGTTTACAGGGTCTGTAGATTTTTTGAATTTTTTATATATTATTTATATTATTTGGAAAAAAAAAATTTTTAAAAAAAATTCAAAACATTTATAGCGGCGACAATGTCGTCGCTATAGGTAATTACATTATTGAAAAAAAAAATTTTTAAAAAAATTCATAACGCGTCGCTACAGGTAAATACATTATTTGTATTAGCGACGCCTTTATCGTCGCTGTAATGGATGAACGTATGGCGACGACACAATGGTCTCTATTAGTTTATCTATAGCGACGGTGTTTGCGACGACTATGTCGTCCCTATAAGTCCGTTTTCGAGATATGGTCACGACTCTATTGAGACGACAATGTCGTCGCTATAAATACAAATTTATCTAGAGACGACGTATAGTCGTCGCTATAACTCTAGAGACACTAACTTGTTGCGGCGACATATTGCGACTACTTTGTCGTCTCTAAAACCTTAAAGATACGACTTATGAACATTTAGCGACGACAAATGTCGCCGCTATTTCCCTCATTTCTGGTAGCGGCCTTTTTTTGAAAACTTACAATTTGGTCCCCGATTTGGCTTCTGATGTACGGTTTTGATCATTTTTTCTTTAAATCTTCTTGATTCAATCCAAAAGCTTCCAAATACATTCTAATTGGTCATCACCCTTCTAAAGTATTTCAAAGTGGCCTTCCAACTATTTGAAATTGTGCAAATTAGTCTTCAAACTTTTAGAAATCTGATTTTTGCTCCCGAAACTTTTAAAGTCACTACAGTTGCTTTATAATAGTTTCAACTTATGTCTTTCCCATCCGTTAAGTGTCAATTAAGTTTTAAACTCTTCTTTTTCGTTCCAAACTCATCCAAATTGAGTTGTGTACCTTCATATACAATAATTGAATTCATTTAAATAGAAATCTGCTTATTTAGTGAATATATAATAAGTTTACAAGTATAAATAAAGGTATAAAATACACTTATGATGTACAAATATAATGGTACAAATGTGGACAAATTGTTTAAAATAGTCGCTATTGTATAATTTGATATTTTTTGCTTAGGGTAAAATCTAGATTCTAGGACGAGAAGAGGGTAAAATTTTACTTTTAAGTTACTTATTCGATTAAATATGATTTCTAAAATTACTTTTTATCCTACTAAAGTTTACTTTAAAAAAAATGTAATTTTTAAACCCAGTTAACGAGTTTGAGATTTATTATTAAGTGTGACATAATGACATTTTTATTTTTGAGATATTTTTGCTCCACATGGGGAATTAAATTATCTAACCCTTCATGTGGATTTTAGGGAGTTGAAGATGTTCTAACGTGACATTTCGATAGGCGGGGATACCATACACTATATATATAGTGCGGTCTGGGTGCTGGTGGCAATGGCTTGGAGGATGCTTGCTCTCAGCCATGCCCTCACGGGCCTCACCCTCTAGGCAAATGGTGGAATTTCCTACGGAGTCTCAACCTACCAAGCAAAGTGGAATTTTATTGTGGATGGCTTTTCTAGATAATTTGTCGACTAAGTAGAGCCTCTTTAGACAACATGTTACAAACGATATGAGGCAAATGACAAAAAGGATAATATCAGAGTCGGACCTAAGCTTTTCATACATGAATCAAACTCTGAAAGTTGAACCATTAAATTGTAGTATGCATTCAATTACTACCTAAAACTCATATTCATCAATTCACACAATTCTTACATTTACGCATACAGTTTCTCCTCAATTACTAATTTCCACAAAAATGTTATCGAATAATAACAAAATGCAAAATAAATTCTTAAGATTAATTACATGGTCAAAATATACAAAATAGAAATTGAAAACTGTGGAAATTGAAAACCAAAAACTTAGCGAGTATCCATTTTTTGGAAACTAAGTTTTACTTCTTAGTACAAGTTCATGACAAAAACAAGAGAGGAACAAGGTAATCTGAAAAATTAGCGAGAGCCCATCATTCAAAATGTTCAAAAAAGTAAGTCAAATCAATTTTGAGCAGATAAACATTAAATGACTTGGAACCACAATCTGATACAGATTAAACCTGGAAATTTGATTGCATTATTGCAAAATCATTATTATATCATCATCGCCAAATCACAACTCCAAGAACAGGATACATAAATTTCTTATGCAAACATGACATTTTCGAAGTCCAGAACAATACTTCTAAATTTAACCGATCAAGTCCTTCAATCTAACTTTTCTTACTTGGAGGTAGTACATGTCAGGAAAAATTAATCTCATGACACCAGTGTGTTGGAGATTAAATTCAAATCAATGTTGCATCTGCTTGGGCTAGTTTTGAGGTAGCCTATGCTGGGTCTCCGTGGCTCGGCATGCCCAATATTATCTAGGCATTGTTCGTCAGACAACTCAAGTCGGATTGAGGTTAAGAAGGCAAACATCAATCGATGTACACGAATTGAGTTTTGAAATGGTCGAGCAAAATTGCCTTGCCTGTCTTTAGTTCCACATTATCGCACATAATGCTGGCAATTCTGTAAATGTCACGGGAGTTCAAAATATAATTAGCACTAATTGCACGAGCATGAATGTTAAAATGCAAACCAGTAAACCAGAAAAATTGAATAAAATATTTACCAAAATATTCAGATGAATTCTAGTTGCCAAGCTGGGTGAATACCGGGGGATTCCATTTTGCTGGATTTCTTGGGCCATTTTTTTTTTTTTTTTGAAAAAATAAAATTTTTATACGAAAATTTTATTTATTTTTTCATATATTAGATTGGTCTAAAAAAAATTTATCTATCTTTTTAATCCGCCCTGTTGTCAAAGGTGGAAATAGTTCTAAATATAGGGTGACTTAGGCAAATTTTTCTAAATGGTCCTTAACCCATTTTTAAAGAAAATTACTAGATATAACTATACATTCTCTTCCCCACTTATTACATTCAAATTATTTCAAATTTATTTGTTCATGTCTATAAAATAGAAAATTTTCAAGTTAGAATCTAACATATTTCAAGATTAGAATTCAACTCATTTCATCTATCTAAGAAATCTCGTTCCAATGTAAAAATTCATCTATCTCTATCTTCTCTTTTTAATTCACGATAGAAATTGTAAATTTTATAGTATAATTCATGAAAATATGTTACATTTAAGTATGAATTGTGAGTTTTGCTTTAAATTTTTGTAAATCTAAGTTCATTTGAAGTGAGTTAATTGAACAATCAGTTTAAAATGTATAAATTCGTCTTAAAATAATGTTAAGATTTAGTTTGTTAACAAACTTTAACAGAAGTTTGTTAATAGACCATAGGTCCGTTAAAGTCAAAATTGGCCTTGTAGTCTATTAACGGGTCTCTGATATACTCCTTCCGTCCCACAAAGATAGACCCACTTTTTTTCCACACAGATTAAGAAAACTCATTTAATGTAATTGAAATTATAAAAATATCACACACTTTTTCCATTATACCCCTATTTAAGTTAAATAGAAATAAAAAAGATAGATATGTATATATATATATATATATATATATATATATATATATATATATATATAAAGAGAGAGAGAGAGAGAGTTACACGGAAAAAAAAAACATTAATGAAGGTTTAGAAAGAGAAAGTTATATAGATAGAAAGAGAATTATATTGGAAAGAAGAAAAAAGTAAATGAAAGTTTAGAGATAGAGATATTTTGGTTGATAACAATGTAAATTAAATAGGGGTATATTAGAAAAAATAAAAATTTAATATATCCTGTATAAAGTAAGTAGCCTATAATTTGGGACAGATAAATAAAGAAAACGAGTCTACCTTTGTGGCACGGAGGGAGTATTAATTTTGACCTTAACAAACATGTGGTCTGTTAATAGACCTTATTAACGAGTGAATTTAAGTCTTTTATGTAAAAGAGTTAAATTGGCTCTTTTGCTATTCGACTTGTTTGAAACTTCTTAACATCTAATTTAATCTTATGCGAATGTACAAAAAAAAAAAAAAAAAAAAAGAATACAAAAAGTCTTATTTGTGACAATAATACCAAAATATCAAGTTGGTTCAAATCATCTTTATTTTTGTCTTTCGGGACTCTTGAATAATCCCTTTAACTATTATTTTTGTTTTTTTCCTATCTATTTATTTAATTTGTTTTTCTAATCATAAATGCTCTTCTTTCCTATTTTGTAAGACTTGCACACCACCTTCCATATATGGTGTGTATATCATGTTTGAAATTCCTCGTGTTTAACATTTGTTATATTCTAAACTTGATATATGTACCATTCCAAGCTTGTTAAAGTAGTTCATAATAGTTCCTTTTGTATTATACACAGTACTAGAATTGGCATTTGATGATAACACATGCTACCAAACAGGCACTAATTTTTGTTTAATGTTGTTCAATCTACTCACCAAATATGTAAAAGAGTATATAATAAAATTGTAGTCAACTATATGGAACACAAGATTTTTCAAACTAAATACTTGTGACATAAACTAGTTTAATATATACACCTTAATATTTTTACTTCAGGTCGAACTTTCTTCGAGAAATCAGCTCAATCGTCCTTTTAGACAATATATGTGACAAAACTTTATTTCTCGTTCAAACTCGTGGAAAGCATAATCTTTACCGTGATAAAATGATAAAATGCTTTCTTAACAGCATAATCTTTACCATGTACTATTAATTATTCCATGCTTATAATTTGCTCAAAATTAAGTAGGAAGCTTTCTAAAGTGATTCTTCTTCAAAATCAAAGTTGTCTAAGATATTCCCTTCTTATGATAAGTATAAATACAAGACTGTGTTTCATATGTTATTACAATAAGCAACATTTTTTTCTTAATATTGCTCCAACAGTACTGTGTTTCCCAAGTCTGCAGACAACATAAATGGGCAGCTTATCCTCGGATGGAAAGGTACCCCCCCCACCCCACCCCACCCACCCCAGAGATTTTTTCTTAAATTTAATTTGTTCTTGTTTCATCCATTTTTCTCTACATTACATTGCTTCTAATATATAGTGTGTTTAATTGTTAATATAGACTCATTTTAAATTTCTAACTAATTAATTAATGATATACTTGAAAATTATTTTGGTATCAATTACATAATGTATGATTTAGTATGGTATCAAAAATAAATAGAAAAACATTGTGTTAATATTACGTCAAATTCATTTTATCTAGTGTATGCTTCTTCGTGTGTAATTAGTCGAATTCATTTTCTATTAAAGTCTTATTACCATTACCAGTACCACTTGTACAATTTTTATATCTAGTGTCTGATAGCACTCAAATTAAAATGACAGCAATCAAACGGCAGTATTCCGAGGAAGGAGTGGTTAATTTCTATAAATAACAACAATGGAGGGCAGGAACCCAAAATAGAAAGGATTCCATCAATGCTTCGTGAGATTGAATCCAACAAACAATGTTATGAACCTCTCGTGGTTTCAATAGGCCCTTATCATCATGGAAAGCAAGAGCTCCAAGCTTTGGAAAAACTCAAGATTAGATTCGCTCAACAATTTCATCGTGCGTGTGTCAATCAAGTATCAATCAAAGATTTATATACAAAGGTAGCAGAGGTTGCTGAAGATGCCCGAAAATGCTACGCGGAGGACTCGGACGATTAAAAAAATTGATGTAATGAATTGTTCACTAGAATGATGTTTCTTGATGGTTGCTTTATTCTTCAGTATATGTGCATCTTAACTGAAGAATAAAGGAGTCGATACATTACAGGCGGTCAAGAGTAGTAACCTTCTTTTCGTGTGGAGGGACTTGTTCTTACTAGAGAATCAGATTCCTTTACTAATACTAAAAGTTTTGTTGGAATTCAGGTTCAAAAGTAAACAGGAGATGACAAAATTATTCAATGATTTCTTTGAACTTATGAGAGTAACGCCTCCTGAAGAATCTTCATGCATTAACGAGGTGAATAAATTTGTCGTGAAATATTGTCCAGTTAATGTTTCAAGGGATAAGAATCAAGAAACATTAATGAAATGGGAAGAGAGTCCTCATCTTCTGGATTTGATGAGAGCAAACCTAGTAGGGTCGTCTGGTTCTGGAGATCATGAAAACCCCAATCCAACAGCAAACGATTGGTGTTCGTATCGTTCAGTAACTGAACTTGGGAAATCAGGAATTCATTTCAGAGCAAGTAAAACAACAAATTTTACAGATGTAGATTTCAAATCTTATTATATTTATGGTAAATTGATGCTTCCTCCAATAGTGGTTGATGACACAACAATACCTTTGTTATTAAACTTGGCTGCATATGAAATGAGTCCACATGGACCTTCAGAACTTAAGGTTTCTTCATACATCTGCCTGATGGATTCACTCATTGATCGTGCCGAGGATGTTAAAGAGCTAAGGAAGAAGGGAATTCTTCGCAACAATTTAGGCAGTGACGAACAATTGGCTCATCTCTTTAATGAAATAGCTAATCAAGTTGTGCTTGATCCTTTGGCATATGCAGATGTTAAGAACCAGATTGAAAAGCTTCGCAAGAATATAGTCGCAGTATGGGCAACTGAATGGCTGCACAACCATTTTACCAGTCCTTGGACTCTTTTCGCTTTTCTGGGTGCAATTTTAGTCCTTTTCCTTACAGCAATTCAGTCATATTTTTCTGTTTTTCCACGTTCATCATCTCCTCATTAAAATCAATCTCATATGTTATCTATGTTGTCTTAAATTATTCTTAATGTTTTATGGTCTGCTGATTGTCTTATTAATAAATTCTTAATGTTTTTATGAGCCTGTTTGACAGAGATTATAAACTAGTTTATAAACTAATTTTTGGTTTATTTGACCAATATTGGTTTATTTGAGTTGAAATTATTGATTTTTCATGTTAAAAATAGATTGAAAAGTCAAAAATTACGGCTGAAAAAAACCAAAATGGGTTTATAATCTTTGTCAAACAAGCTCTATGTTCTGCTGATTGTCTTATTAATAGATTCTTGATGTTTCTTGCATTGCCTATGAATCCGAGAAATTCTCATATTATATATGTTTCTTGTTAGAAAAGATATATTTGAGATAATAAAAGAGAAAACTTATCTTTCACGCAGTCGTGAATATCTTTTGAAATTTCTTATTTCTTGCTTGTGATACAACACTTTTCATATCATCCATTTATGGGATTTGGATATCTCTAAATATCTCCATTCTTGATCTTCATCTTGAATATTATTCCCACCCTCCGGACCTACCTCGACCGATTCACTTGCTACAATCATGTTACAACATATTGGATTGCTCAATAGCGTTTCCGAACCACGTCAATTGTCTGTGTTATTATTTATGCTTTTTACTTATTCGGGGTAAAATGCAAATTAAAACGAATCTAACATTGTTTAAATAATGTTCAATCCACATTACTAAAAATATCACAAATATATGAGTCATTGATAATAACTTTCAAACCCTCCGACAAATGAATATTGCATTCTTATAAATCTCAAATTTCTATTATCCTTCTTCAATAGTTAAAAGAAATAATCCTATTTTTAATTACTTTAGAGAATTTTAAAATTTTGACAAGATACTAAATAAGTGACAATAACGAAAAAAATGAAACTAGACATGGCTATAAAGTTTGATTGTGTATTCCTCGTGTTTTGCATGTTAATATTCTTAACTTGGGATATTTAAAAAATAGTACCAAGTGGACACATATAATGGCACAAATGTAGACAAATTGTTTAAAATAGTTGCTTTTGTATTACACATCATACTAGGATTGGCATGTGAAAATAGTATTTATGAGTTGTTTGGCATCTTCGTTTTTACTTATAAGTACCACCTAATTAAAGAGACGGTCACAATACATAAATTAAATGTACAATATGCATAGTTAATAGACTAGACTGTCTATTATATGTAATAATTAAGATTTCAATTTTTTTCTTTCTTTTAACGTTGTTTAATATCGTCTCATATATCTTGCTGAACGTGTAAAAGAATATATCATATGATTGTAGCTAATTATATAAAAGCTAAGAAATTATGGCCAAATTTGAAGGGAATTAAATCGTTTGAAATAAGCATGTACTTATGATGTAACTAGGTTTATTATATACCACTCCCATTCTAATGTCTACAATGGGCATTGTTATAATGTCCACCAAGACACTTGTCTAATATTTATTGGATGAGTGTAAAGTGGACCATTACACTTATTCAATGAGTGTTGGACAAGTGTCCCAATAGGCATTATAACAATACCCAACATTAAAATAAAATCGTATTATATACACTTTTAAAAAATTTGATTATTGAAGTCAAACTCTAATATTGTATTAAAGCTCGAACAAAAATCAAGTCAATCATCCTTTCAGGCAATCTTTGCAATTAAACTTCTTTGCTCGTTCAAACACGAAGTACTAACTTTTGTTCGACTATTTTTCATTATAGTTTCTCGTGAAATCTATTTAGCAAGTTACCAAATTAATGTATCTTAAGCACATACATATCATAAAATTTGTCGTTTATGTTTTTATGCTTGTTGCCAAACTAAATATTGCTCGGCGCTTGTAATCTTCGCTCAATTTGTCATTTCATATGTTGTCACAATAAGATACATTCTTTTTCTTATTAGACAACACTAAAATTTCTCACGCCTATTGACAACATAAATGGACGGCTTATTCTCGGAACTCCAACAAAAGTCTATATTCAATAGACTTAGATTTTCAAACTCCATAAATGTTTTATAAAGTATTAGCTAAGAGCATCTCCAAAATATTGTTTAAACATAAGATGCTCTATATTTTAAAGGGACAAACCTTAAAATTATGTTCCAAGAGATTCTCTAAATTAACTTTTTAAAATATTTTATATAATGATTAAATTAAATAGTACATACTGTTGGAAATTGGTTTAAAAAGTCGATAAATTAACTAAGTGACTTCGTGTCATCTTAGCCAAATATACAAGTCCCGGCCCAATCCGTTTAGGCAAATTTGTTTGCCACTTCGACGCACGCTTCGGGGGCAATGCCCCCGGAACGGGGATCGACCTGCCCGGTCAGGTCGCGGGGTTCGACCTGCCCGGTCAGGTCGCCGGGGTCGAGGGGGCAGCGCCCCTCGTGGGGGCTCGGGGGCAACGCCCCCGGACAAAAATTCAGATTTATCTGTATGTTTAAAGGGTATATTTGGCATCTCGAAACCAATATCGAATGAATGAGAAATTACGAAAAATGACAAAATCGGGTCAAATGTTTGACCATGCGATCGCACAGGTATGTACACCTGCGATCGCAAGTTGGCTAATTTTTTAACAGAATGCATTTTGGTCCTTCCATGCGATCGCAGGAGGCAAAGCCTTGCGATCGCATTGTTATTCTGGACGAAGTTCTGTTCCATTTTTTGTACCTTGCGATCGAAGCTTAGTTAAACCATGCGATCGCATGGGTTTGCGTGAACAGATATGTCCTTTTGAAGAGTTGCACGGTTTGGTTCATTCCTTTTCGTTTCCAACCAACTCTCCAACGTTAAAAAGGGCTGTGGACGTCCATTCTGCAGATATATTGAAACAGAAACGATTGCAAACTTAAAAACACTCATACATTTCATCTTTGAACCAATTTTTATTGCATTTAAGTTGCATAAAATCTGGTTTTCATTTCATTCATCCGTTGGAGTACAAAAGCCATTCTTAGTTCGCTGTACTTGAGTTTTTGTAGTGCTACAAAACTCAAGTGAAACCGTTGTATCTTGGGAGTCATTTGCCAAAGACCGAAAGCACCTTGCGGGGCAATTTTGACTTAAGGACAAAGAGTTCAACTCTTGCCTCGGTTAATTCATCCTTTCCAGATTTTCGGTTCTTGATTCTTATTGTCTGAAGTTACTTTCACAGAATTCCGCCAACACATACAACATAAAATAAAGAAAATGGAAGAAAATCATATAATAATTAGGAGGAAAGTATGTTAAAAATAAATAAATAATAAATACTTATTAGGAGAAGTAAAATAAAGTGTTAATGATAAAAATACAGTTAGAGCACTTCAAAAATTTTACTCTCTAAATTTATAAATGCTTTCTAAAATCGCAAAGATATTTTTTTATAGATGTAGAGTCTCTTAGATATGTTCTAAATAATTAATAGAGTACAATCAAATTTGCACAAACCTAAACTTAATTATATAATTTCTTGTAAAATCAAATTAGAGTAGTACTGTTTTAAAATTATAATACAATATCGCTCATTGTTAAATGAACTTATTTTTAAATGCGCTATCAACTTAATCCCGAATCTCCTAAAGAGAGCGTCATAATCGCGCCTCAATCTAATCGTTTACGTGTTATTTATCAAGTTCATCATATTAATTTGTAATCTAATGTGTTTTTCTTGATGAGTAATGCTACAACCACAAGTTAGACCAAAAGTTGGACAACTATGGATAAAATGTCTAATATGTCCTTTGAAAAGACACATTTCAAATTTTTAAATATGCCTTTTCAAATGACATATTTGATAATTTATCAATAGTTGTCCAAGTTTTGGTCCATCTTTATTCTTTTGGTTAAACAAGCATTTCCTTTCTTGACAGGTTGAAAGAAGATACAATCATTTTAAAAAAATTCATCAAACTTGAAAAGAACCAATAATTTGAACATCCCTCACATATCTATAATTGTACTTGTTTTTAATTGAACTGTGAAAACTTTGCCTAGTGAAGTGATTTATTCTTCAATGCCGTCGCTAATAATATGTTTGGTGTGCAATATTGAATATGATTAAACTATACGTAAATAAAGTAATAACTTTTCTTCTTCTTTAATAATATAAAATATTTTTTATTCCACTTTACTAAACATGTCACAAATGTGTGAGTCATTGATAATAATCTCCACACACTCCATAAATGAAAATTGCATTCTTATAGACCTCAAATTTCTATTATCCTCCTTCTATAGTTTCAAGGCACACACCAAAAAAAAAAAAAAAAAAAAAAAACTAATCTATCAAGATTTATAATAATTTGCAATTGCATCTATTGGTTTTTAATAATTCCTCGTGTTTAGCATTTTAATATTCTAAACTTGTGGTATTATAATAGTACAATTCTAAGCTTTTTAAAGTTGTTTAAAATAGCTCCTCCTGTGTTATACACAACACTAGGATTGGGATGTGAACATATAAGACATACTCTTCCACCGTACCCATGAGTTGAGTTGCTCCATGTACTCGTTTTTACTCGTAAGTACCAGCAAAAGAGACGAACAAAAGAGACCGTCACAATACATAAATAATATGTATTATGCACTATTAGATTAGACTACATGTCTACGATAATAATCAAGACTTCACTTATTTTCTTTTCTTTTTCTTTTTCGTTTTTTAGTATTGTCACATCTATCTCAACTATATATATGGAATACAATATTTTATGATCAAATTTTTAGAAAGTGAAATTAGAAGGAATTTTAATGAAAGATATTTTTAGAAAATGTAATAATCTTATTGTACTGAAGTTTTCGTCGAGAAATCGAGGTCAATCATCTTTTTTGACAATATGTCTAACGCAACTTTTTTGCTCGTTCAAACTCAAAATACTAACCTTTTGTTGCAATTTCTCGTGAAACCCAAATTAATGTATCTTAAGCACAAACATAGTATAAACTTCGTAGTTTATATATGTTTTGTTTGCATGTGGCCAAACTAAATATTGCTCAATGCTTGTAATCTACTTTTTTTTAATTTTTTTTTTTTTTTTTAAAACTGGCGTGTGAAATTTGATATTTTACTAATAATATATTTTTTACTTTTTAAGCAATTATTGAAACTACATTTAATATATATTATAAAAACAAATATATTAACAAGAATTCATTTGTTTTCAATAGTTGGGTTGCAACTTCACGACTCTTAAGTTAAGAGTTCGAATCACATCTCAACCATTATAAAATAAAAATGCCAAACAAAGCTTGATGGGCTGGGTTGGGCCTTTGGTGGGTCAGGTCAGGGGTCTATGTTTATGGAATTATTTTCTTTTAATTAATAAAAAAATTTGACGCCTATAGAGGCGACATTGTCATCGCTAAAGAAGTTGCGACTATAGCAACGAAAAAATGTCGTTGCAATAAAACTATAACCACTAGTCTATGGTCCTATAGAGACGATTTTGTCGTCGCTATAACAATATAGGGGCGACTTTTTGATCTATAGAAACGACAAAAATCATCACTATAGACAATATTTCTTGTAGTCTTGCTCGACTTCTCAATATATCTTGGGCATATACAATATCATAACATTCATTTTCAAGCTTCAAATTGAGAAGAGAAGAAAAAGATGAAAAAAAAAAGTGACAAAATAAGATAAAATTCTTTTGAAAAGCATAATATTTACCATGTACAATTATTCCATGCTTATGATTTGCTCAAAGTGAAGTAGGAAGTTTTATAAAGTGATTCTACAAAATTAAGTTTGTCTGAGATATATATTCCCTTCTTACAACAAGTATAAATACTATGATTTATAAATGTTTCATATGTTATTACAATAAGAAAACATCTTGTTTCTTATTACTCCAACAAGCTATAATTTCCCAACTCTCTTGACAACATAAATTCAAGGCTTATCTTCGGATCAAAAGGTACCCCCACCCCACCCCACCCCACCCCACCCCACCCCACCCCAGGGATTTTTCTTAAATTTTGTTCTTGTTTGTGTTACGTTTTTATCTACCTTATATTGCTTCTAATAATGTGTAATTGTTAATATATACACATTTTTTAACAAACTAATTAATGTTAGTCATTATTACTTATGATCGATCTTATCTTTTGTTGCATAAATAATAATCATAAGTTAATTTTTCGAGAGAGAACAATATATAGGAGATAACTAAAACTCTTATTAAATTCTAAAATTAATTTCGAGTTGAGAACTTTTGTCCCAAATATACGTCTCCTTAATCATCTCCTCATAAAAAATTTACACATCATCAATAATTCTTAATCACTG
Source organism: Forsythia viridissima (assembly GCA_030279155.1). Classification (NCBI taxonomy): domain Eukaryota; kingdom Viridiplantae; phylum Streptophyta; class Magnoliopsida; order Lamiales; family Oleaceae; genus Forsythia; species Forsythia viridissima. The sequence goes on along the minus strand of CM059042.1, from coordinate 1,591,528 downwards.
TGTTAGATGACTTATATTTTTTTGATGATGTGTAAAGTTTTTATTAAAGGAGACGACTAAGGGGACATATATTTAAGACAGTTGGACTCTACATTTTGTGTCGCGTCTAATTAATTGGAAGCTAATGTATTAATAATTTGTCAATAATGAAAGTAGTATCAAATTTTTATTTATTTTTTACGTTCACCGTCCAATTACCAAACCACTGTGTTAACAGCCACTGATAGCTGGTTGATGCCTTCGTCGAGTTCATTTATAGCGAAGTACTGTTAATATGTGCACAATTTTCGTGTACCAAGTGTTTTTATCATTAAATCATTAGAGAATAATATATGGATTCAATTTTTGATCATGACCTAAAATTCCAACCTAATTTTTATATGCGGTGACGCAAATTCAAGGTCACATCCAAGGGATGAAAACAGTTGGAACCAAGGATGAATGGTTGATTTCTATACAGCACTATGTTGACGGAACAACAAAGAAATCCCAAATAGAAAGGGTTCCTTCAATGCTGCGTGAGATTGAATCCAACAAAAAATGTTATGATCCTCTCGTTGTTTCAATAGGCCCTTATCATCATGGAAAGCCAGACCTCAAAGCTTTGGAGATGCTGAAAATTCCATTTGCGCAGCAATTTCATCGTGCATGTGGTGATCAAGTATTGATCGAAGAGTTATATGCAGAGGTGGCGAAGGTGGTTGACAGTGCTCGCAAATGCTACGAGGAAGGAACGACTGAAGACTATGACGATGAATCGTTCATCAGAATGATGTTTCTTGATGCATGCTTTGTGCTTCACTTTATGTTCATCTTAACACAAACTGCAAGTAATTATTCCACGGAGCTTTATCAGAGATCAAACAAAGAAAAAACAAGAATTGAAATTGGATGGAAGCCCTCACCTTCTAGACCTAATGAGGGCACAACTCATTGGGCCATCTACTGATAAAGACAAAAATCTGAGCACATCAGACCAATGGCAATCGTATCGTTCAGTAACTGAGCTCGAATCAGCAGGAATTAATTTCAAAGCAAGTAAAACTCACTGTGTTACTGATGTAAAGTTCAAATCTCACCTTATTTTTGGTACTTTGATGCTTCCTCCTATGATGGTTGATGATTTTACAAAACCTATGCTATTAAACTTGGTGGCTTATGAAATGTGTCCCCATGGCCCTTCTGATATGCTCATTACGTCGTACATTTGGCTAATGGATTCACTCATTGATAACGCCAACGATGTTAAAGAGCTCCGGAAGAAGAGAATTATTTTCAACAATTTAGGCAGCGACGAACAATTGGCACAACTCTTTAACGAGATAGCTAATGATTTGGTGCCAGATAATTATGCATATGCAGATACTAAAGGGAAGATTGAAAAGCATTGCAAGACCAAAGAGTTTAGATCTGCTGTCTCAAAATCATGTTCCATTGGCTGTCACTCCAATAAAAATTTTACACCTCATCAATAAAAACAAATGTAAATACATTAAATATTATTCATATTAATCCCTTCATATATTTATTTGATAATGTGTAATATTTTTATTTGAGGGACGGTCAATAAGAGAAATGCCGGGCTTGGATATATAGCTGAATGGCTGCACAACCACTTTAACAGTCCTTGGACTCTCTTGGCTTTTCTAGGTGCAATTTTCGCCCTTGCCCTTACTGTTGTACACACATATTTTTCTGTTTTCCCACGTTAATCCTCGGGAATTGCAAATCAATTAATTCCACACAAAAGTTTGTTCTTTTACTGTTTGTTTCCTTTAGTTTGTTTTGGTTTTGTTGTCTTCTCTTAATCACCTCATTGTATGTTGGTGCAATAAATAACATATACCTTTTATTGTATGCTTATCCGTTGTTTTGGACTGGTTTCCAATTTTTCCAGTCGAACCTAGTAACACGATTCGATTCTAATAATAATGCAAAATACTAAATCATGAAGAATAATGAAGAAAATAAGTAATCTATCAATTATTTTAATTATAATAACTTGCACAGTTGCACTTGCACCTTCCATGCATGGTGTTTAGCATGTTAATATTGTTAACTTTTGATATTTCAAAGGTAGTAGTAGTACCAGGTTGGGCACATATAATAATGGTACAACTCTAAGCTTGTTGTGTGGGTAACATACGTAACTTATCAAGTAACAAGAAAATCATATAATAGTGAAATATAATTCGATACAAGCAGTAAAATGCAAAAAAAAATGTTTAGTACAACTCCAATTGATGATAAATATAAAAAAATTGAGAGTAAAAACTCTAAAAATACTTTCTGTATTATTCAATTTTAATCCACTTTAAGAAAAACTAATAAATCCTTACTTGAGGATTTAGTCATGCAACTACCTTACGTTTTAATTTTTCAAAATTCAGAGACCATAAGTGAATTTTGAATTTAAAATATCCTTTTTATTTTTCTTTCCCCTTCACTCAATCACTCTCAAGAAGTTATATATATATAAACACACACACACACACACACACACACACACACACACACACTTACATGAGCACATCCAGTTATCCACTCTCCATTTTTTCTTTATTTCTTAAAACTCATTGACCATTTTTTCGCGAAATTTCAACACGGGCGGACGCGGGGTCTCGCCATGTTGTAAATCCGCCCCTGAACTTTAGGATTAGCACATGTAAATACGATCGTTTTTACTAGTTGAATTCGAACTTTAATATTAGGATGAATCTCATCAAAACATTATAAAAAAATATTTATAGTCCATGTTTTGTTTGCTTGCAGTCTTGCTCGACTTGTCAATGTGTCTTAAGCGTATACAATATCATACTATTAGGCACGTACAAAGTGACATGGTGGAGCCAAATAATTTGGTCTAAATAATTTAATATGGCTGAAAAGATGTAATTCCTTTTGTAAAGCATAATCTTACCATGTAATATTATTCTAAACTTATAATTTACTCAAAGATAATTAATACTTTTTATAAAGAGAAAAAAATGATTCTGTAATTAAAATTAAGGTTTCTTTTGTTCATGAGATTCCCTTCTTATGCCAAATATAAATACAACAATGTTGTTTTGTTACAATAATCCATTCTGTTTCTTATTAGCCCAAAATAGCCTCTTGTCAGCATAAAATGGAAGGCTTGTCCTCGGATCAAAAGGTATGTATGTTAATTCCATTTTCTTGAATACAAGCGCAAAAAATGAGTTCCCTTAGTTACTCCCAAAAGGATGCCATTTAGTCTAATATGTGTTTGGATTTTTAGGTAAGACGGTATTTCCCTTCTTTGATGTCATGCTGAACTAATCATTTCTTTAGAGTTTGCGTTCAATACGCAAAGTCTTGCTTAAAAGTGGACAAAAGTCTTTCTTTGTATATATACTGTTGATTTTAATGATATTACAATGTTAAATATTACAAAGTAAACAATTATAACTTATTTCTTTAATGTGAAAGCAACAAGAAGAAGACCACTATTTTTGCTTCCTTGTCTTGCACCTTGTTTGAAGTTGTGAATTCAAATTTATGCTACTAAGAACACTGCCATGCAACTCGAGAGAACGGCAATAGTTGACCTAGAAACCCACCGAAGATAATCAAGAATCTTAACTACTTAGTCCAATCTCTCTTGAAAGGAGAAGAGATACAATGTCTTGTGTATGTTTTTCCTGCTCAACTCCTCTCACCAAAGAAAGAGACTAACTTCTTTATTCAAGTTCATGTAAATAAGCACAAGACAAGAACACGACCATCAAATAGATCTAATGGCACACATTAATCTAAGTCTAAACAAACAAATTCTAGACAAACCATTTTGACAAATAAGACATGTGCAGGGACAAAATTTAATCCACACTTACCGTGAAAATCGTACGCACAACCAAAGGCCGACAACAGCTGAAATGAAAGGAGGAGAAGAATTCGGCAGCAACAATCAAAGTGCTGAGATCCCTAAGTAACACAAAATCACAGCAATGTTCAACTAGGGATGAGTGGCTAATTTCTATAGATAACTATACTAATGGCACAGCAAAGAAATCCAAAATTATAAAAAGAATTCCATCAATATTGCGTGAGATTGAATCCCACAAGAAATGTTATGATCCTCTCATGGTTTCCATAGGCCCTTATCATCACGGAAAGCCAGAGCTCGAAACATTGGAAAAACTCAAAATTGCATTCGCTAAGCAATTTCTACGTGCATGTGGCGACCAAGCGACGATAAAACAATTATGTGCAAAGGTAGAAGAGGTGGCTAGCAATGCCCGGGAATGCTATGAAGAAGGCTCAACTGAAATCTATGACGATGAATCGTTCATCAGAATGATGTTTCTTGATGGTTGCTTTGTCCTTCAGTTCATGTGCATCTTAACGAAAACAGCAAGTATGAATTCTGATAAGACAGAAACGGAACCAAAAGAAGGTGATCCAATATTGGAGATGAAGAGTTATTACATGGCTTTTGTGTGGAGAGACTTGTTCTTGCTAGAGAATCAGATTCCTTTATTGGTACTAAAAGTTTTGATGAAATACAGGTTTAAAAGGAAAGAACAAGAGACAAAGTTGTTTCGGGATTTCTTTAGCCTTGTCTGCATAATGCCTCCTCAAGAAACTTCCTACATAAATAAGGTCAAGAAATTTGTTGGCAAGTGTTTGACGAGTGACGTGACAGAACAAAATCAAGAAATGTTAAAATTCGATGAGAGCCCTCATCTTCTGGACCTGATTCGGGCAAAACTCATAGGGCCGTCTGCTCGTGAAGATGTAATCCCGAGGAGTTCAAACTATTGGCATTCGTATCGTTCAGTAACTGAACTCGAAACAGCAGGAATTCATTTCAAGGCAAGTAAAACTCCCCATGTTACAGATGTAAAGTTCAAATCTCACCATATTTTTGGTACTCTTATGCTTCCTCCAATCATGGTTGACGATTCAACAAAACCTTTGTTGTTAAACTTGGTGGCATATGAAATTAGTCCACATGGCCCTTCTGACTTGCGCATTACATCATACATTTGGCTGATGGATTCACTCATTGATCACGCTGAGGATGTTAAACAGCTCCGGAAGAAGGGAATTCTTCTCAACAATTTAGGCAGTGACGAACAACTGGCGCAGCTCTTTAACGAAATAGCTAATGATCTTGTACCCGATCCTAGAGCTTATGCAGATGTTAAGGACCTGATCGAAAAGCACTGCAAGAATAAACGACGAGTATGGATTGCTGAATGGATGCACAACCATTTTAGTAGTCCTTGGACTGTCTTGGCTTTTCTGGGTGCAATTTTTGCCATTGCACTGAGTCTAGTACAGACGTATCTGGCTGTTTTCCCACATAAATCCTCGTAAGACAAGCTTTCTTAAATCAACCTTGAACAAATTCTGAGGATGTTCTATGTTGCAAGAATCTCTCTCTTACACTCTTTTTAATTGCATTGTTTTGGTTTTGTCTAATGTTTTTAATCATCTCATCGCGTGGAGACCTCTCAAATATTCCAACACCAAATAACATGATAATAGGTTTGAACGAGAAGGTATAAGAAGATGTTTTTCTTGAAATAATATGAAAACTGTCAATAGTGACATTTACAGACTGCAACTTCTGATAGAGAAACACGGAAGGCAGCAGAATGTACAGTCCCTATTTTATTTCCTTTTAAAAGTCTTATATATGGATTTTGAGTTGGGAATAAAGCAGTGGCTTATTCTGCGCTATGCCACAACTCATTCATCATGAGCATAGCTGTTCACAGAAGGTGAACTTCAGTGCACAAACAATAAGTAAATGAAGTTATGAATAGGCCTTCTTGAGTTGCGAATTTGAGCTTTCACATATGGAGAAATAGAGATGGCTAATGATTAAACAGAGAAGGCAGTCGAAAATGTTTCCAAAGTTCTTCCATTGTTATTTTGTGTGTTCTAAAAAGTTCACATAGGCGCAGCCTAGGCATGACTCTGCACCTAGTCAAGCCTCACGCATCGAAAGCCTAGGCCCAAAAAATATGAAGCTTGACATCCACGTCTAACCATACTTTACGCTTTTTAGAACACTATCACCTAAAAGGGATTCCTAATTGGGGAATTTCCTCACTAAAAAGAAGCAAACTTCATTGTACTCATACCAAGTTTTGAAACAGTCTAGCAAAATTGCCGTCTTGACTGCCACGTTATCCTGCAGATGAAGGCAATTCTACACGGGTCTTAGGAGTTCGGAAGTAGCACTAATTCCACCGAGGATGGATTCTAACATGGAAAAAGTAAAGGTACGTTTCCTATGCAGTATTAGACAGGACGGACTAGTAGAAACAGTAAAGATTATAACTACTTTTCTCTTCTTTTATATTGTCTAGTAGAATATGGTATCCTTTACCAAATACCAAACAAGCACTAAGTGCCATAGGCCACATAACGACTGCAGCTAGAAGAATGAAGTACAATACAAGGTAAAAAAATCATAGATGTTGACAAATATTGCTGCATTAAGTGACGATAATAACATTTAGCAATATAAAGACACCCAATTTGTATTAGGCGTATTATATTATGCTCACAAAACCGGCTACTGTTTTATGCCCAGAAACAAGAAACTTTAGATTGTATAGAGATAATAGAGACAAGATGAACATTTCAAGTAGAGAAATTTCAGTAGACTTGGCTGGTAGAGAAAATGAAATTAACAGATTATCCAAATGATGTCAGTGGACTTAACTGGTACAAAAAATTACACTTCTGTATGTAAAGGCACGTTCATATGTTCTGTAGTTATGTACAATGATAAATCCAGTCAATTTACTCCCTAACTCAGAAAGCGGAAACCCGAAAAAGATGCCATGAAAAGCAGCTAACTCATATTGCATTTACTTAAAAGGTCAAAACAATAAACAGATATTGCACCTCTGTTAACATACAGGGAATGGAAATTGTGGGTTCTCATTCTCTATCTTGTACTAAATTGTTGATCATCTTTACCAAAGGAACAGTGCCTTTTGCCATGATCTCTATCCTAGAAGTATTGGAGGCATGAGCGAAAAGAGAGAGTCCAAAAAGTATGAGATCAGGAAGAAATAGCCGAGATGATAAGAATCCATGCCAATAACGAGGTTCCAAGTCGAAAAAAGCATTAAAAAACCGTCGTGTGGCTTGTAAATCAAGCTTGAGAAGAATATCCATGCCAAAACAAAAGAATTCTCTTTGGCGTCTCCTTTCTATTGGCCACAAATCTTTCCATACTTCTGAAGATAATTCTGAGCCCAAAAGGCTTCTCTCGGAGCCTAGGTATTGAACTATTGCATTGGCGACAACTGGAGCTGCAGCCAGAGTCCTTGCCACCATATACCCAGTCGATGGGTGGACCATCCCCGCCGTACCACCAATCCCGACAACTCTCTGAGGTAACACTGGAAGAGGGCCCCCCATTGGAATTACACAATGCTCATCCTCTTCAATGCTTCTAACTTTTATACCTAAGTGACTCAACCGAGCTACCATCCTTTCCTTAATATCATCCATAGGTACTCCGGGTCGAGCTACAAGGGATGTTTCTTCAAGGAATATTCTTTCCGATGAAAATGGCATTGCATAGAGAAAAGTTGGTATCTTTCTATTTCTCTCCTTCAGCTCTTTATTATTGTTGAGGTGTGAGTCTCGCCAATCCATGAACACCATTTTATTTACATCAAAAGGGTGCTCTTCCACTTCTGCCAAAATCCCGTAAGCTACTTGATAGCCCGGATTATAAGGCTTGTCATACTGTACAAGACATCTGGAAAATCCAGTTGCATCAAGAACCACAGCAGCCTGAATAGTGACACCATCATTGCAAATCAACAAAGATTTTGATTCCTCATGAAGTACTTTTACAACCTTGGCTTGATGAAATTTAACGCCATTCGAAATGCATTTCTGCATCATTTTCGATTTCAGCTGCTTCCGGTTAACCCTTCCATAAGGTCTATCAAGATCTTTAGTCGACTTGTCGTCAATGAAAACCACTGCACCTGACCACGTTGTGTCAAGGCAATCTAACAAATCCATGGCCTCAAATTCGTCCACCCAGACACCATAATTATTGGGCCAAATCAATTGGGGTGAAGGATCAATCGAGCAAACCGAAAGTCCAGCTTCTGAAACTTGCTGTGCGACCGCTAGTCCTGCAGGGCCACCGCCTACAACAGCTAGATCCACCACAAGGCCCTTTGAGGGATCATACATAGGAAGCTCAAATTCAAGATTTTCCTTCTTAGTTTCAGGCACAAGTTCCAAAAGGGTACTAGAACTGGCGTTAACACAAACACTTTTCCCCAATCTTATATGTTCTTTTTTCGAACCAAACCTAATGTCCTGATTCTGAGGCTTCAAAGAACCAAAGGGCCTAACTTTATTTACAAACCCATGAAGTGGGTGCAGAAATTCAAGCTTATTGTGAGTCTTGAGCAAAGTATCCATGACTTTATAACAACTTTTTGAAACAAAATCCAAAAGACAATCAGGATTTCAAGAATTCTTGGATTCTCAACGCAGAGCTATCAACTTATAGCAATAATTGAAGAACAAATTCTGCATATACAAGATTTAAGGCAATAAATACATGGTAAATCTGTGGAAATGAAATTGTCAGGAAAAGTATCCAAGATTTATACGAAACTGTAGAAAAATTACAGGCTCAATGAGTTGAACACTTACTTGCATTGCAGATAGAGTTGAGAGGAATAAGAAAGCATATTTTATTGGGGTGAGAAGATTTCGGGTAACTTGGCGTGGGTGAAACATGCGGGGGGCCGGGGGCTGTAATCGACCACAAGAAAGGTTGGTTTGTGGGCGTCTTTGCTTGCTATATCTATATCTCTTTATTTCTTTTTTCTATTTATGATGCACATAGTGTAGAAATGCCATGTCCTAAAATATGTCAAATCTAGAGAGAGTGATTGGAAGAACGAAATAGAAGAAATAAATAGACAAGAAAAATAGACGCAATAAATATACCTTTATTTAATTTATATTATTATTAACTCAAATAAACTTGACATATTCCAATTATTATAATGAAAAAATACATACATTTATTCATACATTTACTCGAGCAGGCAATCAATAAATTCCACATTGCCTAGCAAACACTCATTCCAATAACAAAGTCAACAATTAAATTTCATTATTGTTTCAATGTAATGCAATTCAATTTCATTTGCATTCTAACTGTAATTTAAGGGCATTTAAATTTATTAGATTCATGAATGACTAATATTAAATGGAGGTATAATAAAAAAAAATGTGTGAAAAATAAACTTAACATATTTCAATTATAATAGAAAAATACATAAATTTATTCGCACATTTACTCAAGTAGGCAATCAATAAATTTCACATTGCCTAGAAAACACTCATCCCCTAATAACAAAGTCAACAATTAAATTTCATTATTGTTTCAATTTAATGCAATTTTCATTTGCATTCTAATTGTAACTTAATGGGTATTTAAATTTATTAGATTCATGAATGACTAATATTAAATGGGGGTATAATAGAAAAAATGTGTGAAAATTTTATAATTTCAATTACATTAATGAGATTTCTTAATCTGTGTGGGAAAAAAACGAGACTATCTTGGTGGGACAGGGGAAGTACTACATGAGTTTTGTCCCCTCCACCTCATCATCACATCAGCTAGACATTCAAAATAAAAGACAGCATTGAAAATGTTCTAACCAAGAAATCTAGGATTTTTTTTCATTTTAGCCTAACGTCGCATGAGGTGTACATAGTTGAATTAGGATTGTAAAAATAAATCGAGCAGTCCAAATCCTTCTAGTATTGAAATATGCCACTAAAATTTCTATTGAGACAAAAATGAGTCGTCAAGAACATAGAAGAAATATGATGAACATAAGTTCTAGTATGAATTATACATCGACGATAGTTGGAGTCAGATAGTTGAAAAAGAGGATCTAGTTGGCCTTGCATAAAGCTTGATGCACTATTTCTCTTCAGCTATTTGAGCGAAATGCGACAAAAAATAAAAAAGGAAGAAAAATCTATGGACTAATCCATCATCTCCATCACGTAAGAACAATGAGGTCGCCTCAATGGCGCGTTCGGCATCCAAAGGTCAGGGACCAACTATAGAACATTTAGTTAGGTCAAGCCCAATCTAGCTACAAGGACTTGACGACGTAGGGTAAGATAGAGAAATGAAACAAAAAGGGACAAAAAACCTTAAGCTCCATTTGGAATTGATTTTAGAAACAACTTTTAATTGTCAAACAATCAGAAATTGTTTAGTAAATTAAAAAAACAACTACTAGTTATAGAACTATGTGACAGCAAATTTTGAGAAATAGTAAAATAGTACATTCTCATATTCTGCTTTTAACTTCATCAATTATTTATAATTAAATATTAATGTTAACACTAATAAATTAAAATTAATTCTTTTTCTACTATATGGACTATGTATTTATTTTGTAATTTGATAAATTTTGAGATTTAATAGATATAAATTTTTTTAATTTAAAAATAAATATAATGAAAATATCATCGTAGAAAAATATTTGATAAATATTATAACTGTTATACAAGTAAAAATAATTTTTATAATACTATCAATGATAATAATAATACCAAAAGAAATCATTTTAATCAATATTTATTTTAGTAATTATATACAGGCGCAACAATAAATTAATTTTGCTTACAAAAAGTTAAAATGATAATTTTGAAATATACAATAATATTGAAACAAAAGTTTGCCAAATATTTAATAGATTCTGTTACGCCCCAAACCCACTTGGGCTCCACGTGTGCGCGGTCGAAGTCAACCGAGGCTATTTGTGCCGAGGAAGTTAGACAACCGAGGCTATTTGTGCCGAGGAAGTTAGACAACCGAGGCTATTTGTGCCGAGGAGGATACTCAACCGAGGCTATTTGTGCCGAGATGGTTAGACAACCAAGGCTATTTATGCCGAGGAGGTTAGTCAACCGAGGCTATTTGTGCCGAGGAGGTTAGTCAACCGAGGCTATTTGTGCCGAGGTAGTTAGTCAATCGAGGCTATTTGTGCCGAGGTGGTTAGACAACCGAGGCTGTCAAAGTCCGACCCTGGTTGCGTGCTAAGAAAGCCTTCCCCACCAAACATGTGATTCAATCTTTGAAAGATTGATGGGACTGCCTGCCAATGCAGTTTATCACAGTCATAACCCCTTAATTTGTGGCTGAAAGTGACTTCCTCATTAATGCTAATGACGTGACACCAAAGATGGGACTCAAGAACCCTTCAAATGGAACCACGTGTCGCACATCAAAGGGGATCATTCTTGTAGAATTTGCCTATAAATACTAAGCTTATTTCCACAATAGAGGGATGTTGAAAAATATTACTATCACCACACATATATCAAGTCCTCAATTCTAACTATTCTTCAAGTGTTATAACCACCTGAGAAATCGTTAGTTAGAGGCCCTCAAGCTATTACCTCTCCCATAGTGTGTTTCTCTTTATCTTTGGTTACCTACCCACCCGAGCCTAGGCATATCTGCGTGGTTGAATAAACCACGTGGCAGTCTAAGTAAGAGGAGAAAGACACGTAGGCAGAGGAGGTATGGGGATCCTGTTGGCAGCCATTTTTGAAGGTCAACAGATTCTTTCTACAACTAATTTTTTCTTCTAACATAACAAAATTAATTTTTTTAAAAGCACAATAATAACAAAGTAAGTTTTAGATGGGTAATGCTTGTTGTAGATAATGCATTACCTAACCATTTATAGAATGACGTGGTACTGAAATTAAATCATGATTTGATTTTGGAAAGCACGTGCACTCCCTAAGTTGTTCATTTGTGCTCTTTTCTTCAAAATTATTTAGCTTATGTTTGTTTAAATTTTTTATTTTTTATTTTTTTTCAAACTTATTTTCAACCACATAATTTATAAGATTTACAAGTTTTAACCACATATTTTATCAATTTTTATCAAAAAATTTTAAAAAATTACTTTTAATTAATTTGCTATTTATTTGATTGTTGTGTCCTTGTGGCAAATTCTTGAATCCACATATTTTATAGGATTCACAAATTTTAAGCTTATTTTTGCTCCCTTATTAGCTTAAACTTGTTATTGTATTATTGTGTCTTGTCGACTTATTTTATTTTCTTGTCGACATATTTTGTTGCTTTGTGATTTTTTATTAGATTGTTATGTTTTACCAACCTATTGTTGAATTGTTGATAGATTGTTGTGTGTGTGTGTGTGTGTGTGTGTGTGTGTTTGTTTTAGAATTTATAAATAGAAAGTCGAGTTTCGACCAAGAGAAAAAACACTTGTTTTTATTCTTTAAAAAAGCATGTTAAAAAAAAAATTCACACGTGATTGCATGTACGTTTTTCATCATTGATATTTTAAATAAATTATTTAAAAGGGTGGAAAAGTATTTGATCGTGCCCAAAATCTAATTCTAATAAGAGTGTGTTTGATTTTGATTAAAATCAGATTTTTTTGTAAAAGTTGATAAAAGTTGTTGAAATGTGTGGTTGAAAAGTTGTGGGACCATGAAATGTGTGGTTAAAATTAATTGTTGACTTTGACTTTAACTTTTTAGCAAAATTAATAGTGAAAACAAACAAAGCCTAAATTATCATCACTGATTAGAGAAAAAAAAATCAAAAGAAACATACTTTATTAGAATTGCATGTACGTTTTTCATCACCTTAATTAGATCGACAAAATCACTCTAATAAACTTGAGCATGTGCCATGACAACTTGAAAAAAATATAGAATATATGCTTCATCCACCTAAAGAAAATAAATAACAATTATAAAATTAATAAATTTATAAAAACATATTTAATTTAGTCTAGATCATATCAGTGTAATATCAAAAATTTCAACTATATAGTCATAAAAAATTTATTTGTAAATCATTAAAATCATAATAACGTAGATGAAATCAAATAAATGACAAATTAATTAAAAGTAGTTTTTAGGAATTTTTTATAAAAAATTGATAAATATGATTAAAATTTGTGGATCTCATAAAAAAAAAAAAAAAAAATTAAACAAGCATCAGCTAAATAATTTTGAAGAAGCACAAATGAACAAGGAGTTCACGTGCTTTCCAAAATCAAATCATGGTTTATTAGTTTTACCAGTGCCACGTCATAATGTAAGCTTTAGATTCTGCACTTACACAGTCTACTGCAGAATGGACATGAAATTTTTATTTTTATTTTTTAGTTTATTAAAAAATTAAAATATAGGGTCATGGACCTGACAGACCGACCCTAAATCGATGTTGGGCCCTACTGGTGAGATAACATGTCAGGCTAGACCAAGGATGCCTCCTAAAGTGGACCGTGCCAGATTGAGGTAAAACAAGACGTACTAACTCGACATGACCTTTTTTACATCATGTGAGAGATTATACTAATTAGGAAAATTGGTGTAAATGGTCCTTAACATTTTTTATCATTGTGGAAATAGTCTATAATATTTATTTTTTGACATAAAAATTCTTAATCTATGTATTTTAATGTATAATTGATCATCACTTAATGAAAAAGACAAATTTATCTTTAATTTTAATATATATATATATATATATATATATATATATATATATATATATATATATAAAAATTAGATTCCTATACTTTGAAAAAAGTATAAATACGTCCGATAATTTTATTTTTTTCATAAAAAATTAATAGAAACTAACGAAGTCTTTTTTTCTTTTCTTTTTTGAATTAACATTTTATTGACCAAATTGATAATATATTAAATTGTTTTGTATATTTTACGAACTATTATAAAATAACTAAAATTTAAACTCATAATTATTAACAATCATATTAAATAAATTTATTTATTTATTATTAAGTAATTATATTACTTAAAAAATTTATTTTTATTTTATCGTTACAATATAAAAAGAAAAATAATTTTGTCACAAACTTGATGCTCAAATATTTTTATTTAATTGAGTTATTCGTTTATTAACTACAAAATTAGAGCACCAGTTGTATTCTTCATATTTTAATTTATCATTTTATTATTGTTCAAAAATAAAGAACACATAATGTATAAATTAATTTTTATTGGTATTTTTATGTTAAAAAATAATAATAAAATTGATTCAATGTCATAAAATTATACACGCCATTTTTATTTATTTATTTAACTTAATTTTTATTCAATTTTTTCACATCACATAGCAATAACATATACTTAAAGCGCAATAATTTTATATTTTTCTCTTATAAAAAATTTAATGACACGACTATAGTGATATATTTAATATGCTAAATTAAATAACATGTAATAAATATATCGAACTGGTTTTGCACCTTTTACAAATGTTGAGAATCTAATTACAATTTTCTCTAATTCAAATTAATGGCATATTTGTCTTTTTCACAAAATAATGATTAATTGTGCATCAAAACACAAACGTTATGGACTTTTGTACAAAAAAAAATATTGGCGATTATTTCTACATTGATGACAAAGGTTATGAGCTATTTGTGCCAATTTTCCTACTATTTAATGAACTTAATTCTACTGCAACGAGTTAATCTTTCTTAACATCCGTTTGAAAGATATTTTATTGAATTAAATTTTTATTCGTAACATAAGAGAAATTGGCGTAAATGGTTTCTAATCTTTGTCTTTATTGTGCAAATGGTTCCTAACTTTTGTTTTTTAATGCAACAGTCCCTAAAGTATGTGTTTTAGTGCGCAATTGGTCTTTATTTGATAAAAATGACAAATATCCCTTATTTTTATTTAGAAAAATTTTCAATTAGGTTCTAACCTTTGCAAAAAATACAAACGGGTCTAATACTTTTATTTTTTATAAAAAATTAAAAAAAAACTAACAAATTGATAATATACTATATTATTTTGTATATTTTACGAACTATTATAAAATAACTATTTAAGATCATAATTATTAACAAACGTGTTAATTAAAATTATTTTATTATTATTAAATAATCATTAAAATTTAAACTTTAATTTTATTATTACAACATAAAAAGAAAAATAATTTTCTCACAAACTTGATACTCAAATATTATTATTTTATTGAGCTATTTATTTATTAACTACAAATATTATAGTTCAAATTGTATTCTTTATATTTTAATTTATCGTTTTTATTATCGTTCAAAAATAAAGAACACAAAATGTGTAAATTAATTTTTGTTAATATTTTTATGTAAAAAAACATAATAAGATTGGTTCAATGTTATAAAATTATATACACCATTTTGTTATTAATTTAACTTAATTTTTATTCAAGTTTTTTACATCACATAACAATTACATATACCTAAAGTGCACTAATTTTATATTGTTCTCTTATGAAAAATTTAATTGACACGACTATAGTGATATATTTAATATGATGAATTAAATATTGTTTAATAAATATATCGGACTAATTTGCACATTTTGTAAATGTTAGAAATTCAATTGTAATTTTTTACGTAACATAAATAAAACGTTGAATTAAATATGAAGAAATTTTGATGAATATGAATATTTAAGTTTACATTTTGATAAATGATTAAACTTTCAACAAATTGGGAAAAGTCAGGTGCAAATTGTAAAACCAGGGTTATTCTGCTTCAATATTTATCTTCAGAATTTATTTAAAAATTGTAATAAAAACATAATAATTTAAATAAGAGATAAGATTATGTAACTGAATTTTGAATACGACCCTAGATAAACATGTGATATACATATATAAGTATATTATTTCTTATTATTGTCTATTCCTAAAATTTGGAATAAAAATTTGCATTTTTCGTTCCTAGCCTTTTTAATCTGTTACTAATCTATTCCAACCAATTTTTATAGCGCCAAACATCTTCAACTTTTTAATTAATTACAAATCACGTCCATAATGACATATGATATTGAATTTGCCCTCTTCTATAAATAAACAAAAACAAAGAAAAAACTAAAAAAATAATGCAAAAATAAATTCTCATAACTTTTCAAAAAGTACAAAGTATCTTATTCCTCATACACCTTACCCCAACCCACACACCCCCACCTTATCCTACCACAACCATCACTTTCACACCACCTCCACGCCACCACCAACACACCAACACGCCACAGCTAGCTGATGTATAGACCTTGTATTTTACAAACTTTGCTTTCAGCAACCCATTTTAATTCAATGGTATTTCCGTATGCAACTGCGAGCATCTCATTTTAGACGGAAATAAATAATGTGAAGCTATATTTAGGTATAGAAACACAATAAAATTTCATAAACAAAATTGGAATTAAATTATGTAATGATCAAACCCATGATGTTGCTCAGAAAAGTATTAATAATTTTGACAGTAAAAATTTCAAGATGTTACCTCCATGGTAGAGCATAATAGCGTCAGGGTTGATCCTATGAGTAGCATCTGCAATAACGTGTACGCAACATACACTTTTCTCTTTTGAAATAACTGTTTTTGCACTAACTAACCCAGATGTAGTTAGTCCTATGTGTGCCACAATGATATCGGCACCATGCCATAGTGGTTGATGGGTGGTTGGGGATAAGGTGTGTGAATAAAAATATACTTTAAAGTTATGGGACTTTTTTACAATTTTTTTTCTTTTTCCTTTTTTTTTTTAATTTTAGCTATCTTTTATTTTTGTTTATTTAAAGATGAGGGAAAATCCGTCATTATCTATCATTAGGGACACGATTTGCAATTAATTGAAAGGTTGAGGATGTCTAGTGCTATAAAATTTAGTTGGGAATGAATTAATAACAAATTGGAAAGGTTGAAGACGAAAATTGTATATTTCAAATTTAAAATTAAAATTAGTTAGTATCCTATTTTACAATTAAATAAAATGGTCAATTTCACTGGCAGTCGCTGAAGTTTCAGTTAAAGTAAAAAACGATCACTGAAGTTACAAAATTCCATTGTCGGTCACTGAAGTATACTAATGAATTCACCAACAGTTACTATGTTAAATTATCAGCGTAAATTGATGGTGTGTCACCGTTAACTGTCTATGCATCACACAATCGATCGACATTTGACAAAAATTGATACTACGTAGATTTAATGTACTAATAACAATAAATTCGGACCACAAAAGATACACATAAAATATGATGACATGGCTGCAATTTCTGGATAATATCTAAATCAAATCCCCAAATCATTTCCACAAACCAATTTTTCCGAAAAAGATCCCAAACTCTAATTCATCCCGCCCACCCAATTGGTTAAATCAGGTTGTGCAAATAGTTTGAAGATTTGATTAAGATATTGTCCAGAAATTATATCTAGGCCCTCACGTTTTAGATGCAACTTTTGTGCTCATAATTTATTGTTATTAGTATATTAAGTTCACGTGGCATCAATTTTTGTCAAATTTCGATCGATTGTGTGTCACGTGGACAATTAACGGTAACACATTATCAATTTACACTGAAAATTTAACAGAATGACCATTGGTGAACGCATTAGTATACTTCAGTGACCAACACTAAAACTTTGTAACTTTAGTGACTGTTTTATAATTCCATTGAAAATTCAGTGATTTTCTGTGAAATTAACCTTTAAATAAAATGTTTTTTAATGAGAAAAAATGATAATTAGTTTGTGATTGTCGAATGAAATTGTGACTTGAATTTGAAAAGTGTGACCAACAAAGCATATCATTATGTGAATTGATACTACTGTCTGGTTATCTACATGCATAAGGTGTGACACAAATTTTGGTATATGAATGTGATAATGAGAATCTTATTTGTTTTGAATTCAGATTTTTTTAATTAAATTTTATATTGAACCATTAATTATGTTTTCATAATTTCAGAAAATTTTATAACACAATCACACATTTGTTAATTCGTGACCACATTAACGGTGTTAGTCGCCCAATTAAAGGTAATATTTTAATTTTTGTTCTTTTCTAAAATAAATCTCCATTTCATAATAAATATATCAGTGCTACATTCTATGATTTGAATGTCTGTTCTTTATCATTATCTAGTGATCTTTTTATAAGTATATGAATTTATGAAGAAAATAATGAATGTGATTGAGTATTTGGTTATTAATTATGTAAATGTCATTCTGTAGTTGAATTTTTGTTATGTTTTAAAATGAATCTCCATTTTACAATAAATATATCAGTACTACATTATATGACTTGAATGTATATTATTTATCATTATCTTGTGATCTTTTTAAAAGTATATGAATTTATGAAGAAAATAATACATTTGATTGAGTATTTTGGCAATTAATTATGTGACAGCCATTCTATGGTAGTAATTGGCCATTTGGTGATTTAGTTTGTGGCTGTGATCATGACCGGTCATTTGGTGATTTAGTTTGTGAATGTTGTAGTTGCGGCTGTCGTTGAGTATTTAGTGATTAAGTTTGTGACGTATGTTCTTTGGTTGTGATTTTTCTTTCATGTTAAGTGTCATTTTATCTTAGTTATCATAAAAACATCGTGTGTGGTTTAAATTTAGACGATTGTGATCAATACTATGTAGCTTCCTGTGTAAAAAAAATGTTATAACAAAAGATTATTTAGTGTGATTACTGAAGTTAAAGTGCTATAATGATCTGTGACTTACATGCATGTTTGGGAATTAGAATATGTGTATGTTGTGACTATTGTAATAACAATAAATTTATGATGTGACTTATGTTTTGTTGCTGTGACTTTGCTAACATGTTATTTGTCAATTTACTTAAGTTATTATTAAAGTATTGTGTGACCTGAATTATACAAATGTAACCAATAATGTTTGTCTTTGTATGTATCACATGTGATTACGAAAGAGTATTTAATGTAACTATAGGAATCAGAGTGTTATAATGATCTGTGACTTATGCAAGTGTTTTGGAGTTACATTTTTGTGACCGTTAAAAATGAAGTGTGACTTAGATATGTGACTAGGGTTTACATTGATTTACTTTAAAAATGAAAATATTATTTTTTTGCTGAATTTGTTACTCTTTTGAGTTATTTATGTGACGCCCCGAAACTTAACATTCAGGTGTCAAGAGTTACTTAAAATTATGATTTAAAACTTAAAAGGATTTTGACTAAATAAAAAAAAATTCGTTTGATATCTAAATGGTATCGTCGAGTTGAATTTTTTTGAGGAAAGCACTATTGACTAATATACTAATGATATGCCAAATTTGAAAAGTTATCGACGCACGACCTATTTATAATAAATTTTGAAAGATGCTTGGTCACTATACATATTCAATTTGTGCCTCACTGACAAGAAAATATGTATAAATTTTTTTACATATTAGAAAAGTGTAAATCTAGTGTCTAATGAAAGATAATTCTTTATATATAACCCCTCTATAAAATTTCATGACAAGAAAATGGATGTAAAGATTTCAAACTTCATCCCAAATACACAGAACCAGTGCAGTTGCCGTTGTCGGGTACTGTCACTTGAAGATTTTTACAAAATACATTTCAAATCATTTTTTTGTGAAATTTATGGGGTAAGAAAGATATTTAAAACTATTTTTATCTAGTAAAATATTAAAATTTTATAAAATCATTATATGGGATGATTGAGTAAAAACCGTGAGGTGACCATACTAGTCAGTGTCAAAATTTCTATTCGACACTCTGACGCTAAAATATTTATATCTCATGCTACACACGTCAAATCAAAGAAATCTTTATAGTTACATAAAGAAAACTCAGATACGGATGTAGACATATTTTTAGAGTCTCAAACAACTTTTTGTGGAGTCCGTGATGATATTTGAAAGTTGGTCATGAAACAGTCTAATTTCTGGATTTCTTGGGGTTCACTAATAAAATATTTTAAACCATCACCCTGAATTGTAAAAAAACAAAAGACACATATAAAACTTCTTTCAAAATAAAATTTAACATCTTTATCATCCATAAACATATATTTAGCACCACACGCACATTTACTTAGTGAGCTACTCGCTTTGGAAAAACTTACGAAAAGAAACTTTTTGTAACGTTATAATTTGTTCAAAATCCAACGCTGAGCACCTCGACCAACTCTAGCCAACTTAGCGATCAAGTATCTGAAAAGTTAATATGAATAGTATGAGTATAAGAAATAATTAGTAAGACATCATGATCGGATTTAACATGTTAACATCAAAGCGAAAGAAAAGTAATTAAACATATACTTTCATATTCCGGCTTGCCGGTACCTTTAGGACTTGTCCTAAGGCATGTATATCTACCTCGGTAAACTTGTCCACAAAAATTTCATATTATGATTTGCATGCAAAAATTAGACTTAAGATATTATCATGAAAATCCTGTCACTTGAGCATTGGACAATGTCTTACCTTAATACTTTGAAGTAACGTGCTTGAAAATATGAAAAACCTCTACAAACCAAAATCTTTATAATTTTTCTTGCAAGATAACTACAATAAATGACGAAAAAGATACTGCCTTTAGATATGGAAACAATGGTAGTTTATGAGAAGGAAGGTTATTATTAACTGCGACCACCCACTCAAATGCTTATCTCCAATTTTTGGAAATTGTGAATGTTTATCCCATTTGATGCACATCCGCCTAAATTAAAAGACCATATATATATAATTAACTTAATTATGAAGAAAACAATAATGTATTCAAATCATTAACTAATTGGTATAATTATTTAATGACCACAATTTATTTTCTTATTTATTTATTTTAACGAACATATCTAGGATATAATTTAATCAAATAATCTTTTTCTTGAGCTAATTACACGTAATTTAATACAAGCTTCGAAATGAGCATAATATTGACATAATTTTTTTTAGGTTCTTGAACACCCAAATATTTATCAAACTAGTGTAGGCAATTTAATAGCACCTAATATGCAAAGCATAACTAAAGATCATAAATGAATAGTCTAACATAAAAAAAATTGGGTTATTACAATTTATGACCTTCGAATTGTTCCATTTTGCAGCAATGGATTACACTAGCGTTTTCTAGTGTTACGGAGGTAAATGAGTTGAAAATTATAAATATACGGGCTCCAACATGGCTGGTCTTGATCTCACGAAATTGCACGTACAACCAACTCATTGATAGGTTATTTTCAGAACTAGAGTTAGATCTAGAAGTAGTTGCAGTTACAATACAACATAAGGTTGGGAAGAACTTGCTTCTAGTGAGAATCTCTATCAACAGCAACATACAATGCTATCCGAATCTTAAAATGATTGAAAATGACCATTTGAGATTCCCATTATGTATTGATTTTGCAACGATATCGAATGGTCATAGTTGTATTAGGTAATTGCCACGAAGTAACTTGGACTTATAAATCTAACATGTGTGACTCGACACACTCTCAAATAGAAGTACTAGTAGTTAAATAACTAGTAAAATATATATTTTCAGAAAAACCTTTACCATAAAATATGTAAATATTTTTATTATAATTTTTGTGATTAAGTTTTATAAGAAGAAATTTTATCATTGAAATATCATAAACAGAAAATTAAAAAATATTTTCAAATTGATCTCAGTTGCTTGTACTTTGAGAGATTGACAAACTTGTGAATTTTAACTTCCATAAAAGGTACTCAAAACTTTTGCTACAAAATAAGAAGTACTTGTAATTTTAGTTTAGCATCTTTCATCACTTGAATGTATCTACAAATGTTTTATGATTTCAAAATTTTGACAGACGAAAGCCGACTTACGATCAAGCAAGCATAGCGACATGGATAAAAGCGTATGTATGAAGCATGTCATTTGTGTTGAGCGTAATTGTCATATCTTTTGAATTTTTTCTACAATGGCGTTTTTGTTCTTCCCAAATCTTGAGCTTTTGATTCACCAAAATAAGAAGAATTATGAGTGATGTTGATGGTTTTTTTCCAAAATAGTATTTTGAAGAAACAAGATTTTCAGATGTTTTCGAACACTTGCTACAGTGGGTTTAGGAAAGATTAAGGGGGTGTTATTTTTGGTGTTTTCAGCTCATTTTTCGTTTTTTATTTTTGAAAATAGTGAAAATGCGTTTACTTATCCATTTTTGAAAAAGCATTTTCCAAAACACTTAAAAAAAATTCAAAGAAAATGGATAACGATGGTTTAACCATTTCTGCGTTTTCTTTACAAAACGCGGGCATTTTTCAAAACAGCCAAAACGCGCGTTTTGGTGAAGGAGGCCCGCGTTTCGATTCCAACATATAGCTTTTTTTTTTTTTTTAACACTTTACGCTGGGCATGGAAACTGATGATTTAATCTTTTTCCGTGTTTTTTTACAAAACGTGGCTCCTTTTCAAAACGGTTAGAATGCGCGCTTTGGAAGTGTCAGGGGTTCGAGTTCAGCATGCGGTCCTTTTTTCCAATGCCTAGTATGTAATTGTTTTTAATTAATAATTATTTTTAATTCTAAAAATAATTGCTTTTAATTGCTTTTAATTTCAAATGATTCCAAGTTTTTATTTGTTTTTAATTTAAAAAATAATTGTTTTTAATTATTTTTAATTAATAATTATTTTTAATTTCAAATAATTCTAAGTTTTTAATTGTTTTTAATTCCAAACATAATCGCTTTAAAATGTTTTTAATTCCAACTAATTCCAAATTTTTAATTGTTTTTAATTCCAATAATAATTGTTTTTAATTCCAAGTAATTCCAAGTGTTTAATCAATAATTGTTTCAATAAAATATTATACAAAATAATTTCTCAAAATTTCAAAGTAAACGTGTTTTCTAATTTTAAACAGTTTTCAAGAATAATAAAAAGAACGTATTTTCATAAATATGAAAGTAGACACTCAAAATACAAAACTCAAAATTCAAAAAACTCAAAATATAAAAATGAAACTCAAAGAGAACACCACCTAAATTGTATAATGATGTTTTAGATTTTGAAGTTTTTCTCACTTCGATTTGAAGATGAACGTCTCAGGAAGTAGATTTGGATGCCTTAGAATTTTTGGTGATGTTTTGAATTTTGAAGGTTTTCTCTTGTTAAAGATAATACTGCATTCTAATTATTAGGAAACGATAAAGAAAATTTGTATCTTAAATTAAAATTATATGGATTAATTAGTTTAATTAATTACTTATATTTTCGTTTATTAGTTTTAAAAAGACTCGATTTTATAAATTTATTTTTTATAATTTGATTTGTCAAAATATATAGTTAAAATAGTATTTAGCCTGATTATCTCTTAAATTTGGCATACTTTTACGTGATGGTGATTATCCGTCCTGCACCACCTTTGTGTAATATATGCTTGAATAAGAATATATATTTTAAATATAATATTTCGTTGTTAAAAAAAAAAATTATTGTCAAGACTCCACCTCCACCAATCAATTTACTATACGTAATTAGGTCAAATAAGTGTTTCATGTGAAACCACTAGACTAGAGAGACCATGTTATCTATATAACATCCTTCAATTGCTGAAAACTTAAATAAAAAATAAAAACACAAAATAATAAATGTATCTTATATGTGTAACTCAATCCGAGACTCAAGTGCATCAACTTGATTAGGAGGTTGTCTTTGTAATCTCAACTCATCTTGGGACCATTATCGAAATACTCCAATTTTTTTGGTATA
The DNA here is from genome assembly GCA_030279155.1 of Forsythia viridissima. NCBI lineage: Eukaryota > Viridiplantae > Streptophyta > Magnoliopsida > Lamiales > Oleaceae > Forsythia > Forsythia viridissima. Next base: position 1,567,939 of record CM059042.1, on the reverse strand, counting down.
ATTTAAAAATTTATTAAAAAATTAAAATTAAAATCAATAATTAATTTTAATTAAAACTACATCTTTGATTAATTTATCAACATTTCGTCAAACTTTTTTTTATTTATAAATTTACTAGAATTGTCCACCAAACGAGTTTGATGAGTACTTAAAATTAATTCTACTTATTTATAAACTTTGCTCGTATGATTAGGTCCCGTTTAATAAGGATTATAAATTAAAAGTAGTTTATTTTAGTCATATTTTTTTAATTTTTTAAACTAATTTTAACATAAAATGCATATATTATTTTTAAACAACAAAATGTCATTTTAAAATAGAAAAGACAATTTCGATAAAAAAAAAAGTAGAAAAGATAATTTTATCAATTTATACTAAAATAATTTGAAAAGTCAACAATTTCAGATCAAATAATCTAATATTGATTTATAAGTTAGAGCTTGTTTGACAAAGCTTAAAAACTCATTTTGGTTTTTTCCCGTCGTAATTTTTGACTTTTCAATCCACTTTTAACATGAAAAATCAACAATTTCAACTCAAATAAACTAATATTGGTCAAATAAACCAAAAATTGGTTTATAAACTAGTTTATAATCTCTCTCAAACGCGCTTAGTTAGCGCCCTAGACCCTAGTAAGTTATCCAGGGAGACAGAGAGAGGGCAGATGGCGAATCCAGCGTCGGATGATTTCTCGGTGTTGGTGTTGGCGTCGGATCTAGGCGTCGACGCTCGGCCATTCTTGCACCCATCGAACGTACAACAACAACAAGCGGCTGAAGACGAGAACTGGCACGACTGCCCTTCTTATCTAAACTCCTCCGATGACCATGATTTCTCCGATCTCGAAGGCCTCCAATTCTTCCGCCTCGAACGTGGCTCCGATAAGTCCGGCAATCGCATCTTCCGAATTGTCGGAAAATACTTCCCCGGTAATATAAGTATTTGGTGTGTGTGTCTGTGTGCGCTTAATTTACACGATCCTTTTGGTTGCGTGTGGTACATCATTATTATTATGGTCGATATGATTAAGGTGGATTGCATAAGACATCATGTCAGTTTGGCCAAGGTTTTTACTTTAAGCAGCCGCTTCTTGGCTTATTCCGGGATGCACTGGCAAAAAGCTGCTTAAAATCTTATCCAGACATGCTATAAATTCATCCTAATCTGGTTCAGTCTGGTATACCAAACATACTCTTTATGTTTTTTTCTATTTTTTTCTGCTTTAAGTCATTTAGCTATACTTGCACTGTGAATTTTTGGAACGCAACGGTGAGTTTAATAAGAGAGTAAGGGAAAGCAACAATTACATAATTCTTCACTTCCCTTTTACTTATCCAATTTCAGTATTTTCAAATTTCGATGTCTTCCTTACCCACTATGACCCTATAGAACGTTAGTCTTGAATTGAGGTTTCTCTTCCGTTAAAGGTGCATGTGTGCTCACGTACACAGAGACTGTAGATTGCTTCTTTGGATTTGAGAAGAGAGGTACTTCCCAGTTTAAAATGTGTATTCTTGTTTGCGTTCGTGCTGGTGAATGTTGTACTAAAAATATGATCTTTATGGCATGCTTTGACCTTTAGTTGTGGGCATTATTTGTTTTTTGGTGAATGTTTTTGGAACAATCGAGTGAACAATGAATTTCAAAATCTTTCGCCTCTATGCCATGCAAGAATCCAGAATTTGATCAGTCACTCAGTTTCCACTGTACCACATTCAAGCGTACTTGTATAAATTGACTGCCTATGCAGCTGTAAAAGGCATCCGAAAGGATAGTGATTCGAAATTCGTAATACGTGATTCCAATTGCATATGGAGTCTTATTATTCTTATTCTATCGATATAATATAAATATCTATTACTCCAAAAGTCTTTGGTAGTTAATGTATAAATCTCGGGTGTGTGTGCTCGTGTTTAGTTAAATAGCTTTTGAGAGCTTATCTGTTTTCTTTTCATGGTTTACTGCATCAAATTTTTCTTCTCTTCAGAAGAGGTATGTTGTGCTACAATTTGGGTGGAATGATTACTATCTCTACCTTTTCTATTATTGCATTGTTTACCATGATGGTTACAAAATTAGTTTGGAACTTCTTTTCCTATGAAGATGTTCAATTTATTTGATTCTAGGCCTTCTTGATTTTGACTGGGCATTTTGTTTGAACATCAAGAGCAGATGAAAAGAAAATAATAAGAACTCTGACCCACTGGTGGAATGCTATTTGAAACATGGAGATTCTCTATTCTATTGGCTAAAATGTTATGGTGCTAGCAGCTTGCTGATTTTTAGTGTGTTTGCGCTCATGAATTTTGTGAAAAAATTGATGCAAGATTAGTTTAATGTAATAGGATTGTAACTATTGTTTAACTTACCTTTTTGTGGACAATGAGGTATTTTATCTACTTGTGCATTTTCCTTTTCATTTTAGTTGTCTTTGATGAGACTTTCTTTTGTATTCTTTCTTGATGTTGGTATGCATTTCCTTTCCATTTTTTAAGTTATCTGTGATGAGTGACTTTCTTCTGTACGTTTCCTACTTGATGTATTCTCTTTTAACTATTTCTACAACCGAAACAACAAACTCCCCCCATTTTCATTAAATTCAATAGATTATTCTTTAAAATCATCTTTTTTTTAACTCTGTTTTGATGCTCTTTTATATAACCAGCTGCTGTAATCAGTGGAGAAAGGTTGAAAAAATATGTCTCCCACAAAATTTTGACGGAGATGCCAGAAGGGCCATTTTGTATTGTATACATGCATAGTACTGTGCAGAAAGAGGACAATTCGCCTGGCCTTACCATCTTGAGATGGATATATGAAGAGCTACCAAATGACTCGAAAGACAGGCTTCAGGTTGTGTACTTCATTCATCCGGGGCTTCGGTCAAGGCTCGTCTTTGCTACCCTTGGCAGATTGCTCTTAAGTGGCGGGTGAGTTGTTTATCAATATCTTGACTACAAATCTAAACACTATGGGCATCTTTGGTACACTGCACTGACAGTATTGTATAGGACAAGAATTTGACTTGTTTTTGTTTCATATTCCTATCTAGTGCTGTTGAGTTCAACATAACAAACATGCCATACATGTCCTACATTTAGTATATGGAAAAACTATCAGAATGCTGTTATTTGAAAGATGACCATCCAATTTATTCACACGGTGATCATTGGGCTAGTCTTCTTCGGACTTCAATTGGGCATTCTTCTGGGATTCTACATAAGAGCTCCTAGATCTCATGCATATAAGAAATATTATTCCAGGTTTTTGATCAGATACTGTGAGAGGATGTTCACCTTAATTGGCTTATAAATAGGTTCTGGCATTCATGAAATGCCAAAACGTGTGATTTATAGGACATGACTTGCAGATGAATATTAGTTAGTGAGTAGCTAGACAATCACTTAATCGCATTTACTTGATAATTTAACAGAAATGCTGCTGTGTATGTACTTCTAATGCACTTGTCAATACTTTCAGGGAGGTGCAGGGGCCTTCTTTTTATCATAATGTCCTGCAACTTTGAGTTCTGTCGTTTACTCAGAGAGCATGTTTGGCCAAACTTACAAAGGTTTACTTGTAAGAAAATAATTAAGTTTCAAAATGAAGTACTTGTTGTTGATTAAAGCTGAAAATAAGTAACTATTTTTTACTTAAAAGGTAACTTACTCAAACATAATTGGAAACAAAGATTTACTTTTTTCAATCTTTGCCAAACCTGTGCTACGTTTCATGAATGTTTATCTGAGTTTCCTGCTTAGATAGTCATATGAACGAGTATGTTTCCATGAGCAAGGATTTCAAAATGGCATGCATGGTGAGGTTGTACTCACTTTCCTTTTGTTGTTTGGCATAGCTTATATTGGAAAATCAAGTACGTTAGCCGCCTTCAATACCTCTGGCAAGATATAAAGAAGGGAGAGGTTGAGATTCCTGAATTCGTTCAACAGCACGACGATATTCTGGAACATAGGCCACTTACAGATTACGGAATTGAACCAGATCCTCTCCATATGACAGAAATTCCTTCCACTGCCTACACATTTGGAAGGTATGAAGTGGGATGGGCATCCAGAGAGTACACGTCATAGCCGTGGCTGATAGTAAAGTAAAGAGTATTAATTGTGTAGTACCACATGAAAATCCTCGACGTTCTCATCAGACATGAGATAAATGTAATTGTATCTTTTATGTTCACTACAATAGTAGGCAAGATGATCTCGTACCTTGCCATTTCTCACTAAATATGTTTGTAATGTAGAAAAATAGAAAGTGTTGGGGATTTGTAGCTTAAAAACCATTTCTGCTTAATACTTGCAGCACTTCTTCTCCTCTTACACTTGTACGAGAATTAATGCATATTTAGTCTATGGAACCACACTGCTGCAACTGCCGTTTAGGCATGCCTCTTATGCTGCTCACCTACGCTATTGCAGCATGCCCCCTTGGGGCTACAAGATTGCTTGTATAATGTGATGTGCATTTTCAGCTTGTAAATTGATTTACTGGAATTGATAACCATGTTGGAAAATGTTTCAGAAGACAAAATGCTATTAAAATGTCAGAAAATATTCAATTTTTGTATTCTTTTTCTTTTACAATTCATCCTTGCATTTAACTTCGAATCCAAAGAGAGAATCACAAAAACCATAAAGAAAATGGAAGAGAGGAACACGAAGCCACGTGCCCAATGCATAAATTTGAATTTCATCATAAGCTGTACTTTTACAAATATATCTTCTCAATGGCCCTACAACATACGCAAATTCATCGCTTTACACAAGAAACGCAAGGAAACATAGACCATCTAGAGAAATACGACCTCTCAATCAAAAAATAGTTGTCAATACAACTTCAATTATAACAAAATAGATGAGTATATGCAAACTCAATGTTACGTTGTAAATAAAATCAGTTGCACACTTGCACTTGCACCACTAGTCTCCTATATCTAGAGCATTTCAACCTAAACATTTCATCACATAATCCCCAGAACACAAGTTGCTAGACAGATATCTGTTATAGAAAAAATCAGTAGACTGACACAATTCCTACATCTAGAGTATTCCTACCTAAGCATTCCATCATTTCATATATTTCATCAGTTCGACAATGTGATCTATCGCCCGAGATAAAGCCATGTATCATTCCTTTTTCTTCCAAGCAACTCCACCCGGGATGCTTCATCAAATTTCTGTCTTTCATAGCAATCCTGGCTTCCTCCACTTCATCCCACTTTCCAGCACTAGCTTGCACATTACTAAAGACTGTATGATACCCAACGTTATCAGGTTCCAACTGCAAAAGCCTTTCGGCTGCATATTCCCCGAGTTTTTGGTCCTCATTAACTCTCGAGGCAGCAAGAAGTGCCCCCCAGATCCTACTGTCCGGGAAAATCACGAATTTCACAATTATAGCCAAAGCCTCCTTCGTCTTGCCAGATCGACCCAATAAATCAACAATGCAAGTGTAATGATCTAAATCGGGATCAATGCCAAATCTTGATTTCATACAACACAAGAGCTCACAGCCTTCGTGGAGAAGGCCTGAGTGGCTACAAGCAGATAATAAGCTTATAAAGGTAACAGAATTTGGCTCGATTCTGTCCTCCACCATCTGATGGAAAAGTTCCAATGCTTCTAAACCCTTTCCATGTACCGCACAACCCTCAATCATTGATGTCCATGATACAAGATCTCTTGCAAGCATTCCATTGAAACAAATTCTTGCTGCACAAAAACTTCCACATCTAATGTACATATTAAGAATAGAAGTCTCCAAGGATCTGTTTCCTTCATTAGAATAAAAAAATGAGTTTCTTACGAGGTATCCATGGACGCTTTTACCCAATTGTAGAGCCCCCATGTGTGTATATACAACAAGAAGGTTTCTCATGTTTTCAGCAATGGGTTGAACACCTGCAGCTAGCATTTGCCGAAACAATTCAATCGCCTCTTTAAAGTGCCCATTTTCAAAGAACCCTGACATCATAACACCCCAAGTGATACAGTTTCTGTAAGGGACTTCTACGAATAACTGAGCTGATGCCTCCAAATCGGCACACTTTGCATAAAAATCCATCAAACTTGTCCTCAGGATATCATCGCAAAATCCGTTCTTTATTGAAAGGCAATGTATTTGCCGAACTTGACTAAGGTTTCCAACCTCTGCCAACCCCGAAACAAGCAAAGTCAATGTCTCAATGCTTGGTTTCGACTTGTTCCAAATTTTACGGAAACAATTGGTCATTTTCGAAGTATTTCCTTCTGAAGCATACAAGGATATCATTATATTCCAAGAAACAACATCGAGTTTATCAATTTCTTCAAAAAAACTTTCCACTTCAACAACACAACCAACACCGGCATACATTTTCAAGATCGAATTTTTCACCGACTGATCATTCAAGAAACCACTTTTGATCAAGTAACCATGAAATTGTCTCCCTTCGAGAACAGTTAAACATATTTGTAACATCACAATCATTGTTACTGCATTAGGCTCCATCTCTTTCCGCATATCACTAAACAATCGAGAAGCGCCACCAACATTCCTTTCACCAACATACCCCGAAATCATCGACGTCCAAGACACCAAATCTTTGCAAGGCATTTCACCAAACATCTTCAGAGCATTCTCAAAACACCCACTGTTCACATAGGACCCAATCATCGTATTGCCAAAATAAAGATCAAATTCAAAACCCATTTGAACTGCCACACAATGAATCATATCTGCAAATCTTTTGCCACTTCCAAGCAACACAGCCAATCCATTCAATATTGGAAGCGTGTAACTATCATGAGAAACACCCTTTTCCCTCATTAACTTATAAACACAAAACGCTGATCCAACAAAACCTGCATTAACATGTGCTTTGATGCTTGAATTCCAAACGAAAGCATTGGGTTCATTCCAACACTTGAGCACAGAAACAGAGCTATGAACATCATTCGATTCAATATATAAATATATCACCTTTGAAACAATTGTAATGGGTAACTCATGCCCATTTGACACTATTATGGAAGCATGGATTTGCTTCAGAGTTTTAAGGTTTTTGCAAGAATTTAGATTGGATAATAAAGGAGAACACAACTGGGGTCTAACACAGTGATAGTTATGAGTTTTCAAGTGACGGGTGTAGAATAATAAAATCGATTTGTTAATTGAAGAGTTACCAAGAAAGCCATTGAAAAGAAGGGAATGAATTTTCAAGAATTGGGAAGATTTCTTGAAGAATGCAGGAGAAGAAATTTGAAAAGAACAGTGCCTTAAAAAGCTAAATCACACTCAAAATAAACGGAATCAGTTAAAAATCCCCACATACAAAAAAAGTAAATTTTGGCGATTGAAACGCGTAACGTATCTCCCACATCGAAAGTTAAGCCAGAAAATATCCTATATAAATAGCAGAATTGGAATATAATGAGTTACGACCTTACTTGAACAGGATCTGTTCTATAGGTTCGTACCTCTGTATCCTTGAGTTCTAAGGAGACAGGAAACCAATTCTGGTGGATGATATATGCCCGCCTGACCAGAGCGTGATTAACAGCTCTATGGCTTCGTCACGGGGCCGTTCGAGCGGTAGAGGATCGTTCTTAGAAGGGTTCGCTCGGCTGGGATGGTCAGGCGGTTGTCTGACAGACTTCCCATTCTTTTTGCACTCTTCTTTCTTTCTTCTTTTGACAGAAGTGGCTAAAATAGGTTTTTTTTTTTTTTTTTTGGCTCTGTAAATCGTTGCAGGAAGGTAGGGGTGGGTTCTGCGGCGGAGAAAAGCTGGACAGGTGGTGGTGGGCAACAGGGCAAGGTCGGGATGATATATGCCCGCCTGACCAGAGCGTGATTAACAGCTCTATGGCTTCGTTACAGGGCCGTTCGAGCAGTAGAGGATCGTTCTTAGCTGGGTTCGCTCGGCTGGGATGGTCAGGCGGTTGTCTGACAGACTTCCCATTCTTTTTGCACTCTTCTTTCTTTCTTCTTTTGATAGAAGTAGCTAAAATAGTTTTTTTTTTTTTTTTTTGGCTCTGTAAATCGTTGCAGGAAGGTAGGGGTGGGTTCTGCGGCGGAGAAAAGCTGAACAGGTGGTGGTGGGCAACAGGGCAAGGTCGGGAGGGAGCTGTTGGCGGTTGTAATACTGGTGGTTTTGGTGTTGAACGTCATTCATGAAGCCATGGAAAGGCTTCGAACAAAGAGCAAATTATTTAGACAAAAATAGTGATTTCCCTGATAAATGTTCGGCACATAGTTTTTTATTTATTACTGTAATAGACGAGTTCCGAATTATGTATTTATTTATTAAACTGCCAAATATTATCTAATTTTATTAAATGTGTCATTATTGAACAAACATGAAGGTGAAAGAATGATTATCATCCTCCTTTCTACTTGATTAACAAAACATCGAGGGGGAAGACTCGTATTGTATCCGTTATAATTTGAATTTGCATCCTCACCTTACTTCACCTGCGTTTGTTTACAGCGCCCCCTCACACGGCTATTAAGCAAAATATTAAAACGTAATGCCATTTTTCACCTTGCACGTTTTGAAACGGCTACTTTGAGACTAATCGAGATATGAATTTAGACTTTCTTACTGAAAATTTCACATATAAAAACACTATTATCACTACAAACTGTGTTGATATCAAATAATACGTTCAATGAAATATGTAGATATGAAACTCATTTTATTAGACATAGACATGTGATTATCACCAAGTTGTATAAATAACATTTGCTCCGGAAGTTTAATACATAAATTATCCTTGTAAAAATAAAAAGAAAATAAATTGAGAATACCTCCTCCCCACTCCCAACCCACGCAACACCAACCCCCTATCAATGTTTTAACAACCAAAATATATGTGACGAGTTAAAGTCAAAATAAGTGCTGAAAGTAATTATACAAAATTTGCATTGCTATGTAAAAGCCTAATCTCATGTACAAAATTGACTATACATCATATATTAGGTTTTGTGAATAACCAATTTGAAAGAATAAGAGGAATGTACACAAGAATGAAGAATTGAATTAGATGCCAACAACAAATTTTTTGAACCTCGGTGTAATCATTTGACAAAATAAGTAACAAGTAAGTTTGACTTACTTTTAAGCAAAACGAAACAAGCTCTTAATCAACATCCACAAAAGCAGTGCAATCGATGTCTTCAAGTGTTAATCTGCCCATGTATAACTCACTTATATGGTCAGAACAAAGAGGAACACACTTCCTATGTAAATTGTTATGAATTGTGGACATTCCTAGAACCCAACTATTTTCATCCGAGTTCAAACTCAGATGGTTGTGTAGAAACCGAATCCGGTAAACAGTAGTGTCCGTCCGGTAACAGAAATGAGCGATGCAGCGATAAGAAGGTTCATCAGAGGCCAATCTGATCAGAGCCATTGTTAGAGCACCGTCTACAGGCTTTGGATCCGAAAGATTTCCATCTCCCATTGCCTTTACTTGCCGTTCTGTGGGAAAGTGCACCTCTTCGACGCCATCAACACCGGAAACTTTTAAATCCTTAGTGAAATGTCTGATGGTCTCGTGCTTGGTGGACTCATGCTTTTCAGCTAAAGTCAAGATACAAGAAAATCTAAGATGATAACTCACTATAGTTTTAACTTTCTTGAAGTTATGACAGCAGCAAAAGAAATCGAGCCATCTTCTCCCAATGCCAGCATACCACTTAATGATATCAACATCTTCAAGCGCCATAAGGAAACTAATTGGCCTCGGACGACCCATATGATTGGTAAATCCAACCATCTTGATTGCTTTTCTGATAAGTTCAATAGGTGCATCGACTTTTATACATAGTTTCGTTAAATCCTCGACTGTTCTTTTAGCATAACTTTGTTCCTCTTCTTCTTCGTTTCTTCTATCTTCTTCCTCTAATGCTTTCTTTGCTTTCACTGGTTTCAAATACTTGTTGACTTGCTCTTGAAAGTTGTCGTAAGCATCCACAAGTTCCTGAGGCAATTGATCTCTAATCCTTTCCAAAGAGAGAAAATCTCCTGCTGACAGCTTCCGATGCCATTCCCATTGCTCGTCCACAGATCCCAAAAAGTCTTGGACTACTTCGTCAGCCCAATTGGTAAATATTTGTTTCACTTGATTTTCAATCTGGAAGTCACATTTGAACCCATTACTCAGTTTCAACTTCTTAAACACATGACTAAATAGCTTCTCGCCCAACTTTCTCCTATTTCTTTCTCTAGCATTTCTCAACTCTAAAAGTCTGACTTCTTTCTGTCTGAGATACTTTTTTCGGGCCCTAATAGCCTTCTCCGACATAGGCCGATCAAGAACTGAAGGCTTAACGGCCTGAAGCTCCATCCCCAAAAAATCAATTTTCTCAGAAACTGCACTGTGAATAACTGTTTGCACTCTATCCACCCTCAACTCCATGTCCTCCTCCAAAAACTTGACAACACTACTCTTCAAATCCATCGTTAGCATCTTTGTTCCAGATGTAATGATCAATATTTCATCCAAGTACCTAACGGCATAAATCTTCAACGGCTTATAAAAGACACTACCCGAAATAGATGCCCCGGAAACAAGCTCGTTTTCCTCTACTTTAGGATTCTCTTTGTTCGTTTTAAGTCGTAATTCTTGAATTTTCTTATCAAACCCATTCAAATAAATATTAATCAAAATCGAACTCAATCCGCATCCTTGAGGAAACCCCCTACCTAAATAACTCCCACCAAATTCAATTTTCACTGCCTCAGATTCAAACAACCTTTTTATAAAATCTATCAATGCCTTATCTTCAATTTTCTCTTCCAGTATCAGATACAACTTATCTACATGCCTATTATCAAACAATTCGTGATCAAATCTAACATTAAACCACCAACTGGGATTTTCCACAGAGTTCTTTAAGTATCTAATTGCAGTGTGCCGACCCATATTAATGCGGCCGCCGTAAGAAAAAGTAACAAACCTATCATCATAAATGACTTCAAGTACAATCCTTATAGCTTCAATTACAACTTTAAGCTTCAAATTGGGTAGTACAAGCGGTTTACCTTTGTGGGTCGGTGGTAGAATCGGAACACAACACGAGTTGATGTCAAACCGGTTTTCACAGAGCTGGAGAGAGAGTTCTTGGAGGGAGAAGAACTGAGTAGATACTGACCCAAGACTAAGTGGCAGTGACTCAGGCGAGTTTGTGGTAGTGGTGACCGGGTTTGCATGATTTTTTAGGCCGTAACACGCGGTGAGGAGGACAGACGGTGAAGCGACGACGTTTTGAAGGAGATTGTGAAATTTGTTATGGTGGTAGTGGGCAAGGATTAGGGATTTGAGGGCTGGTTTTGTTAAGGTTTGAGTTTCTGTAGCGAAGTTTGGGATAGTGGAACAACGGCGGAGTTTAGGCGGAGAGGGAGGCGGAGGTTTGGTAAAAAGATAGTGGCAGACGGTGGCGATAAACCTGGGTTTTGGGGAGAGTCTCAAGAGCATTGAAGCTGGGGCGGAGGTGGGGGTGGTGGAGGGTGCAGCAAAATTGGGGTCTAAAAGTAAAAGGGATAATTGCATCAAAGGTCTCCAACGTTTCTAAAATGTTAGGGATATGCCCCTAACTTAAAAAAATAGCATCAGACATCCCAACGTTTGAAAAAATAGGCATTGTAGGTCCCTCTTAACATTTTCCATCCATTTTCTCCGTTAAATCTCAGAATTGCACTGCACACACTTCATACTGTCTATGCCATGGCTAAAGCCAGGGCTCAATTGGAGAAGATCGAACGTGAGGGTGCATGTACGGTGGTACTACCGGCCAGAGGAGTCGATCGTCGGAATTGATTCAATTTTTAACCCATTTGCTTGATACAAATCCAGAAACCTGGATCACAATCCCGGAAATTATGAATAACAAATGGTTCAAAAGGGGTTTTAAACACGTGAAAATTTATATTGAGGATGATAAATTGTGCAGTGTTAATGATGAAGAGAATGATGATATGGAGTCTTTATTTGATGAATCGTTGTCGGAGTCGGAGTCGGAGTCGGAGTCTGAATTGGATACCAGAATGAGGTTTACTAGTCTTCCGAGGCCTGCTAGTTTGAATGCATTTTATATTATTTATTTTTCGCGTGTTTTGACTTGTCTGGATTATTCGAGGAGGGAACATATGGGGCAAGGTTTGTTTCAGGGGCACATGTTTCACATATCATATCAAAATTGGAGGAAATAGCAAAGGTAATGAGTTTTTCAGTAAGGAAAAAAGACTGCAGAATGAGTTTGGAGGGGTCTAGGCAGGGTGTGAAAGGGCCATTGACAATTGCAGCTGAGATATTTGAATTGACACCATCATTAAGAGTTGTGGAGGTGAAGAAGAAAAGAAGGGATATAGTAGAGTATGAGGAGTTCTGTAACTGGGAACTGAAGCCCATAATTGATTTCTAATTTGTGTCATCAATTTCTGTAAGAGAAAAAGTTTCGATATTATGGACAATCGCAATTTTAGTCCATGAAAGAGACCTCTGCCTAATTTTCCTCAAAGCCCAAAGCCATCGAGAACAAGGTCAGAGACTCTATTGGATCTAGATTCTTTCATTGGTGAATAATACATACATACAACCTTCTGTCGGAGGACGACGAGAATCAAGAATTTTTGACATGGCAGACTCGGTGAGGGCTGTGGAGAAGATGTTGAATTACAATTTCATGGACAAGAAGCTTCTGGAGTCACCCCTGCAATTCCACTCGCATTTTTTGTAGAAATGAAGCGCGTGCAGTGCAGTTATGAGATTTAACGGAGAAAATGGATGGAAAATGTTAAGAGGGACCTACGGTGCCTATTTTTTCAAACGTTGGGATGTCTGGTGCTGTGTTTTTAGGTTAGGGGCACATTCCTAACATTTTTGAAACGTTAGGGACCTTTGATGCAATTATCCCAAAAGTAAAATTAAATAATTTTAAGTTTTCAAAATAAGTAATTAACTTCTTTAACTTTTATGAGTACAAAATGTTATTCATTTTAAAATTAATTATTATCATTTTAAGCTTAGCCAAACATGTCGTCCGAGTAATTCTTGTTCCAGTAGCCACACAAAAATCGAATCCCACCTCCCTAAAAAAGATGAAGATATTCAAGCCCTCAACCAAAATTTTCCAAACCCTAGTGGCAGCTAGCAGAAATCCCATTAAATCATCATCTTCTTTAACCGAAGAACTGTACAAATCAGTGGCGAAGGAGAAGGTGGACGCGGTGGTGATAGGTGCAGGCGTGGTGGGCATAGCCATAGCCAGAGAGCTTGCAATGAAACATGGCAGAGAAGTTATTGTGTTAGAATCTGCATCTACTTTTGGGACGGGAACCAGTTCTCGCAACAGTGAAGTCATACATGCTGGCATCTATTACCCTCCCAATTCTCTCAAGGTTGTTGCTTTTCTTTGTTTGATACTGTTTTGATCTTGTAATCACTTGTAACTGATTATCATGATTTTTTATTAATCTGGGATTGAATTTGAAGTGAAGAAATGTTGGGAATCTGTTGCTAATCATGTAAAAATTATAAAATGTAAATCTATTTGGAGCTGCGCTTAGAGCAATTATTTATTAAGATCTTACTTATTCACTCATAAGTAAACTTTTTAAGGCTCTAAGAGGATTGCATGCAATTTTTTTCCCAGATTAGGTCCGCAAATCTAGTGGACGTAGGCATGTAGCAATAAATTGGAGTGGCAAAAAAATATTTATATAGTCTGTTCTAGTTGTACATTCTTTTGGACCATGAAACTTATAACTCTATGGAACTTAGCAGTATATTCGGAACTAGTTAGTTGTCATATAAACCAATACAGGAAATTCTGATTTTCTATGTTAGATTTTTTCACGGCTATTGTATTGTGCCGTATGTCTGAAGTCTTTCACGATTTTGGTCTTGATGTTGGAATAGGAGTTAAAAAGAATTACATGTCTGTTATTTGTGCAGTCTTTTCTTCTGTGACCTTGCTAATTATTGAATAACTGAACTTGATCAATTATGCAATGTGAACTAACTTGATAGAATTGAATTTGGAATGCATATGAAGTGATCTTATGCCCCAAAAAATATTAGACTTCAGCAATTTGAGAAGATATCACGATTACGAAGTTGAATTACAAATTACAATAGGCATAGTGATCGAGTGCATTGAAATTTTGGAGAACCACCAAGTTTGTGTTGGAGAGTACCATATTTAGAATCAATGATTGATGTCTGCTAGCCAACTCTAGAAGGTGCAAACTTGTTTGGAATCAATGATAAATTCTGCAGGGGAGTCTATCTATTTATAGTTGTTCAAAGTAATTGTTTGGAAGGACGCGTGTTATGAAATTGAATATATTTTGGAAGCATGTCTGCTGAAAGAACATGTTTATTCTGAAAAAAAAAACGTTATTTGTCTAAAATGACATGTATAGGACTTGTATATTTTGAAAAGATATGTTTGTTATTAAAACATATGTTATTCTTTAAGGACATCTCTGCTATGAAAGGATTTCTTATGACAAACAAAATACTTGCCTACAAAAGTTTCAATATCACATATTACCTTCTGGTTTAATGATTATTGTGTCACGTGTTGACACCTCATTGGAATATAAAAAATTAATTACACATTTTCAGTTCCTCCATGAAATTTCCCATGATGACAGGGTAACTTAGGATTCAATTTCTCATTCACTCAAAAATGGTTTTGAACACAAATATATTTTTTTCACAATGGAGAAGGCATTTCAACGTTGTCCCTCGTTGAGTTTTAGCTCAAAATTGGCCATTGGCCAACAAGAAATGCTTTAGAGTTGCAGCAAAGATAACTAATTCACAAGTACATAATCCAGTAGCTCTTTTCAGACATCTTCTACTCAGATGAAATAATGTTTAGAGAATTCGAAACCAATCAAGATGTGGCTTTGGCCAACAACAAGAAGGAAAAAAATATGGTACTAGGCATGGTAATAAATGTACACGTTACACCAGGTTTAAGTTGCTGAGCACAATCAATTTCTAAGCACATCATCCAATGGTATCATTCAGAAGAAAATAGCCCCTTTCAGATGCCTTCTGCCCAGATAAATACGGATTAAGGAATTTGAAATCCATCAAGTTGTAGCTTTGGACAACCAATAAGGTGAAAACTAGAGGCATAAACTAGACGCTCATGTTACATCAGTACAGAATTTTTTTTTTTTTTTTTTTTGTGATTACAAAACATCTCTCTGGAAATAATCTATTTGAATACTAGATTACATCATTACATGTCCTGTCAATAACTTAGACTGCAAAATCTTTTGCAGGCACATTTGTGTGTCAGAGGAAGACAATTACTTTACAAGTATTGCAAACAACATGATATTCCTTATAAACAGATTGGCAAACTCATAGTTGCTACTGGATCATCAGAAATTCCTAAATTGAATACGCTGATGGCTCGAGGATTTGAAAATGGGGTGGAAGGTCTAAAGCTAATGGAGGGCTGTGAAGCCATGAGAATGGAACCAGAATTGCAATGCGTGAAAGCTTTATTATCACCTGCTTCTGGAATAGTTGACACTCATTCATTAATGCTATCACTGATGGTATGACTTTTCATCATTCTTTAGAACTCTCAAACAGAATGTGAGAGGATTATTTTTCCGATTTACCATTTTAGAATTATATATGTATAAATTGACAGGGATATGACCCCAATATGGGTTTAGGGGGAAGCTGAAAGTTACGGGACGACTTTCTCTTACAACACTACTGTTATTGGTGGTCACTGTGATAAAGATCGAATCCAACTTCATGTTTCTGAAAGCAAAGCTATTAAAAACCATGATGGGAGATCTCTTCTGCAACCGGATGTAGTTCTTATTCCAAGACTGCTTGTAAATTCTGCAGGCTTGGGTGCCCTAGCTCTTTCTAAACGATTCAGCGGCCTAGATGCTGGAGTTATTCCTACACCCTACTTCGCCCGTGGCTGTTATTTCACATTATCAAACAGTAAAACTCCTTTCGAACATTTAATTTATCCTATACCTGAAGATGGTGGCCTTGGAGTGCACGTCACGCTAGATTTAAATGGCCAAGTCAAATTTGGTCCGGATGTTGAATGGACAGATGGCATAGATGATTTTTCAAGCTTCCTCAACATGTAAGCTTTCTCTAAAGACCATTATTAGAGTGTTCTCTTTGTTCAGAAGATGTTTTAAAGACAGAATTTCATGTTTTTTATTTCTTTAGTATCTATATTTCTGTGTGCAAATTAATAATGTAGAGTAACTTGATCGTTGAACCCCCAAGTAATGCAGATGGAGGCCCTGAAAAGAGAACACAGAAATATTGATGTTATGTAGATAAATGCTTATGCAATTAGCTTCCTCAAACGTAAAATGTCACTAAAGACCATTTTATGGATTCTACTTTCATAGAAATAATATGATTCCTCTCTTCGTTTTCTTTCTTAGGACATGCTTGCCTAAGCTTAAAAGTAAGTGTTTTATGTACATTTTTGTTTCCAAATTTGTTTGGATAGGTTACTTTTTCTTATAAGAAAAAAAGTTACAAAAGAGTTACCTATATTGAGAGTAAGGGAGGTTTACTTTCAAAATAATTAACTTGCTTGTTTTCAACTTGACCTAAAAAAAGTTATTTATTTTGAAACTTATTTACTATAAGTAATTTTTTAAGCTTAGCCTAACATGATGCTTTGCACAATTTACTAGTGTGGAGTGTTCTGAAATCTTGAATTTCTATTTAAATATTTATGAGACGCATATGATTGCACACTTGTACTTGCTTATTGATGTTCATTTGACTGAATATATGGCCCTTTCCTTCCGTCTGTATTCGTCGTATTAAGCCAGACGATGATTGTGGTCTTCGTGGATACACCTGCCTTTGATAGAGTTTCTTCTCTTATTGAATGACATTCTGCTTCAATGTCGGCGAAGACGCTCTTTACAGTGAATAAGGGGTTAACTAGACTGGGAACTTCCCTTTCTTCAAAAATGACTTTCTTTCGAAAGGGTGGTGTCTTTTTCACATGTATGTGCTCTCATTTGAGGAAACCCTTATTAGAGATCAACTATAAGAAATTGAAATTGTGATTATTCAGAAATCCCAAATATGGCTCATTAGAGGGTGAGCTTGGTATAATATACTTTGAATTCGCATAATTATTTTGTTACAACTGAAAACTGTATGAGCTTATTTTTCTAATTGTGCTAAAATGTCATGCAGCTGTTATTTCTTTTTGTGGCAGAAATTTTGTTAAAAAATCAAGTGTCTAATGTTTTGCACTCATCTTGTTGAAGGTTCGACTATTCTGTGCGTGGAGAACGTGCAAAGCAATTCTACCCAGAGATAAGAAAATACTACCCTGGTTTGAAGGATGGATCACTGGAGCCAGGTTATGCTGGAATCAGACCAAAAGTTTCAGGACCCAAGCAGGTGCCTAATGATTTCATAATACAGGTGAGTTCAGGATTCTAATGGTTAACGCACACAATAGCGCCATCCACAACGGTTTCTACCTAAGTTAATGGCATGTTACGTTACCTATAATATTTGGAAACAATGGTGTAAATGTTCCCTTGTTCCGTATTTGTGATAGTCAAATCGGTTGAATTATTGTCAACTATGTTTCATGTTAAATATCTATGGAAATAAGAGATACAGAAGGACTGTTCTTCGTTTTTGCAGAAAAAACTTCAGATATTTGCCTGTCTACTTAATTTTACTGAGTTCTCTAGCTCTTAAGAAATCAACTACAATCTGAAGCCTGATTGTTTTGTAGGGAGAGGACGTTCATGGCATACCTGGCTTCATAAATCTTTTTGGGATTGAATCGCCTGGTTTAACTTCAAGCTTGGCAATTGCAGAGCATGTTGCTGCCAGATTGAAAAAAGATTGAATAAATTACTTTTCCTTAGCCAATGTGGGCCAGCTCGGCTCATCATGGGCGGTGCCTGGCCACATTTTCTTGGTGTACTGCTCTGCTAACTTTTGCCGGCACCTCTCTCTCTATAGGCAAATTATTGTCATTGACTAGCTCATTTTAGAGACTTGGGAAGATTCAATGCCTGAATCCTTATTTGTTACACACTATAGGTTCAGAAGAAAGGTACACTCTACTGTATGATGACTTTCCAATTGATAATTTAGATTGTCATATTTCCATCTTCATCTGTTGATTAAATAATTTTGAACAGAACTTGTCAAGTTCGACGTTTAGAGAAAATTGGTAATACGTGCATGTGTTGAACGATTGGCCAGTAAAACTTCATTTATTGGTCACCACACCGGTGTTTTTTTTTTCTTGCTTGAACTTCACCTGAGCCATGAAACTGGAATGAAAAGATAGTGCTGCATTGCTTGTTAATTGTGTCAAGTGACGTTTTAGCGAAGATTTTAACAGGTTCAATCATTGGGTGAGATTGATTGTGCAATAAGTAATCGACTTGTTCCCAAAGAATAAGTTGAATATAA
Organism: Forsythia viridissima; assembly: GCA_030279155.1. Taxonomy (NCBI): domain Eukaryota; kingdom Viridiplantae; phylum Streptophyta; class Magnoliopsida; order Lamiales; family Oleaceae; genus Forsythia; species Forsythia viridissima. Next base: position 1,549,460 of record CM059042.1, on the reverse strand, counting down.
AGTAAGGATAATTACATCAAAAGTCTCCAACGTTTCAAAATCGTTGGAGGATATGCTCTTAATCTAAAAAAATAGCACTACACATCTCCAACGTATGAAAAACTTGACGTGGTAGATGCTTTGTGACCAAATTACTCTTCCTTTTAAATAAACAAAAAAAAAACATAATTAAAAACTAACTATATGTACTTCAAAAAATAAAAAGTAACAAATATGTCATTTTCTCCATAAAGTTCTAAAATTTTATTTGTACCAAATTCGTCGGAAAACAGTAAATTTTTGGATTTGGTTCTCTCAGTTCCACCAAAAAAGGGTGACAGTAGCACGTAACATCTAACTCTTACAGGGCTCAACTCCGGAGACCCGGGTCCAAGCTTAACCGCCAAATGGTGAGCTAGGTTTTCACCTGAGGAGTCGCCCACTATGAAAATCCAGTCAAAGTCGACCCTGTCGGATAACCATGGATCAGGACTGTTCGATAGGGCTTGAATTTGGAGCCATTTAACCACATTGAGTGCATCGTCCATGGCTGTCAGGAGACGGTGCTCCGGCGCTAGGCAGTAGTTAGGGGAGATTACGACCGCGGGTAGTGCTGAAGAAAGACGGAGGCAGCAGTTGTGACAATTGGGCCATGTGCATGAACCGAGACAAAAGCCGCCGTCGTGGAAGAAGTAGAGAGTTGGGAGTTTGGCATTGGAAGCAGATAGCGGCTTGTAGAGGCGGAGGTAAAAATTGTGTTTCTTGTCGAATAGACAGTCTTTCCAGATAGCAGAGCCATCGTCTTGGACTTTAATGGGGAAATCCGTTACCTGTTAATGGTGAAATCTCACTTGGATTAAACATGAAAATAATACTAACACATAATAGTTTGAACAGCTCGTCTTAACAAGATTGATGATATTACCTCAGACCGGAAAAAGGAGCCATCACTGTAAACTTGGATTATTCCCAAACAGTCTTCCACAAGTTGAGCAAGTGAACCCATCTCTCTCTCTCTCTCTCTCTCTCTCTCTCTCTCTCTCTCTCTCTGTGTGTGTGTGTGTGTGTGTGTGTGTGTGTGTGTGTGTAGTGGTACAAGTAAAATTTTAAGACTTTTTGGAGAAGATGACCTATTTGTTACTTTTTATTTTTTTGGGTACATTTTTTACTTTTTATTTTTTTGGATATATTTGGTTAGTTTTCAATTATGTTTTTATTCTTTCTTATTTTTTGTTTTTTTGTTTATTTAAAGAGATAGACAATTTGGTAATAAAGGACCTACCATGTCAAGTTTTTCATACATTGGGGATGTGTGGTGCTATTTTTTTAGGTTATGGGTATATCTTCAACGATTTTGAAACATTGGAGACCTTTGATGCAATTATCCCTATAAAGTATGGAGATTAACTTGCTACTTGGAAAATAGGTTGAGGACTAACAGGGAAATTTTACTAAATATTTAATATAATCTTAAATCTGTTGATGCAAATTTCTTTTGGTTGATTTAAGTTGAATATCGAAGTGTATATTCTGGCGAAGTACAAGATTCCACTTTTAACTATAATTGTTTTGTCATTTTCTCATAAAACGTTTTATTTACAATTTTACTTTATCAGATTACTTATTCAAATCATCGATGATCTACACAAATCATCGACAATGAAAAATTTATTGAAAAGAAACGACAATCATTGACAATCAAACGTTTAAAACCAAATTGAAGACTCAATCAAAAGATCGGTTGATCACAAGTTTTCACACACGCACCCATCATTGGGTCATAGTCAAGTGAATCGACAAAAGACGTTAATACAATACTCTTTAAATGTAATTATTAATCAATCGTGCACGCATGTAAAAAAAGATTTATAAATAACCCATTTTTTTTCTTTAATATTATTTAGTATATACGATTATATGGTCTAATTTACCAAACAAATTATCCAAGTTCAATGGTGGTATAACAAAACTATTTTTGTCACACTAAATGTTAGAATAAAAAATGTAAAATTGAGATAAACATAATATATTTATTAGTCCTCAAAAATCCAAAAGTACACACCTTACAATTCTATCCATGCCCACCATGTCACTAGAAGGTCCAGACAACAATGTTGCGTACAATCTAAGTAAGCACATCTAGAAAAAGTTGAATTTTCCGTGTCTCCAAAATCCAAATTAATGTTTAAAAATAACTTTGATAACCATTGAGAAAAGACAAAGAATTAATTGTTAAATAATTCAATTTGAGATGAGCTGTTCGATTCTCAGTCTTGTTTTAATGATTTTCAACTTTATAATATTTAACCTCAAATCAAACCGATTTTTGACCCTGTTCCCGAATGATGGTTCATATTTTGAAAATATTGGTCCAAACTGCTTTAAGACACTGTTCTAATAAGTCTGCATAAGTTTTGTTTAAGCTTGAAATTCGACTTTTACGCCTAGCCACGTCTTGCTCTTCGCTCTCGTTTTTTCATTGTCTTGCTCTTGTCTAAGTCTCACCTAAGCTCAAAAAATTTGAAGTTCGGCCTCTATATTTAGTCATGTTTTATGCTTTTTAGAACATTACTTTAAGATACGCGGTTTTTAAAGGTAATTATATGCAGAGGTCATCAAATTTTCCAAAGAAAAATTTGTTGTCTAGTGGTACACGTTCATGTAAATTTACATATTGCCAAACAAGTCAAGAATAACACGTTTGCTGTCACTTCACGCCAAACCGCCATTTTTTGTTTTATAATGTTTTTTCTAACTTTTTTTTTCCAACCGATTCAAAAGATGATAACAACGTCTCTTTTCAATAAAAAAATTTAAAATTCGATTGTATGATTAGATGTGTAAATGGGGGTTAATTAACAAAATACATATTATATATTTTTTTGATTAAGAACAATTATTATTTAATTTGAAAAGTCAATATTAGTAGTTGAAAAAAATTATTTTGGTCAAAAAAAATCACACCGAACAAACTCTAAATTTAAATAGAAGCCTAAATAAACAGGTACTAAAAGATTTTTCTATTTAATTTTTTGTTTAGTTATATTTTTGACAAAAAAATTTAATAAGGCTCGACCAGACCAAGAGCCTAGAGATTTGAATATCCTTTCAAATGGACTAAGACCATCATGAGCACATATCGTATGTGACATACGTCGTTCTCTATGTTTAACAAAGGTTTCATTAAAAACTTGTAAAAGATTATTTTAGGTGTATGAGAAAGGATTGAAAGTCGAATCTAAGTAAGATCAAATATTTTAATATATTTTCTTTCCATAGTTATTAATTATAGGTTAATAAATTTTCCATATTTTTTAGTAATTATAAACATACATATGATTAGTGTTTATAACCAATGTAGACAGTTAATTTGGTGATTATTAAGTATATTAAAATTTCAAAGATGAATAATTTATTATTTATAATTATTTAATTAAGCAATTCAGGCCTTATCTTATCTAATCCTTGTATCAAAATCCCTGATCAATTTTGAATCCTAAACACATGCATTTTGGGGCTATTGGAGTAGACAATTTGACATTATGATCTTTTTAAAAAAAAAAAATTATTCCGACTTTATTTTAAAATTAAGAAAAAAATTTTATCAGATTTCATAAAAATTGAGTTCAGATAAATGGCATCGTGTTAGTAAACATTCTCACTTAATTTAAAGTGGAAGCTCGGTCTCGTAGTTTTGGCATCATAAGGGATGAATTGACATTTTTAACGGGTATTTAATCGTATCATCATGATCTCGTTAATTTTGATAGAAGAATAATTGATAAAATCAATGTTCTAAAATGTGTAAAACGTGACTAGGCGTGGAGGTCGAACTTCAAGCTTTTAGGGCCTAGGTAAATCCTAAATGAGAGCGAGATAAGGGCAAGGCGATGGCGATGCATGATGTGTAGCTAGGCGTAGAGGTCAGACTTCAAGCATAGACGAAACTTAAGTGAAATTTAGACAGATTTTTTACAACATTGGATAAAATCGTACATTTGTGATCCAAATTGGTCAAATTACTATCAGTCAAACAATTTGATTGAATGATTATAATACAAGTTAATGGATCTTGATTAGATAATATATCGACTAATTTGGACATTAAACTGACGTGGCAAATTATGATTGGCTATTTATAAATATCTTAAAGTATCATGGATTCTGATGAATCCAACCACAAATTAAAACTGGTCTCTCTCTCTCTCTCTCTGTTAACCACAAACCTTTTTTTTTTTTTTTTTTTTTTGACAAAAAAGTTTGTCAAAACATTCTTGCATATATTCTAGCATATCACTCGATTATTGAGATGAGAAAAATTAATTATTTTAATATTAAATAATAACACCATGTTATGACTGTAATTTATGTTATTATATTAAGGGGGTTTTTTTTTTTTGCTAAAAATAAAATTTTTAACATATTTTAATAAAAGTTGATGACACGTGTAGTTAAAAAATTGATAAAAATTGTAGGTCTTGTTAAATGTGTGATTTTTTTTTGTTGACTTTGAGTCAAAATTTTATCAATTGTTTAAGTAAAATGAAGCAAACACTAAATTTATTGAAAGTAAAAGAATGACGGTATTGTATTTTCAATCTCGAGTAATGTTATTTATAGTCGTCCACTACCAGTAGTTATCCTACGTGATATTACTTAATTGGATGAATTATTCATAATTAATGACTATAAATACATTACTTAATTGGAGTAAATAATTCATCTAATTGAGTAATGCTACGTCGGATGATTTTCGATAATGAACGACTATGAATAGCATTATTCTTTTAACTCTGCTTGAGCACATTGTATTTACTTATAAAGCATTTTTTGTATGTCTATTGAATACAAGTATTTTTAGTTAACTCATAAATTTTTTTATCACATATTTTTCTTTCTTAATTTTTACAGTTTGGCACACAAAATATATCTATAATTCTTTAAAAAGTACAATTAAAACATACTTATAGTACATAGTATTAAACAAGTGACAAGTTTTTTTTTTTAATACTGTCCCAATTTCCACAATCATGCACAATATGTCGTGGAACACAACATTTTGTCAGTTTACCAAACTCTTCAATTCACATGTATTGACTAAAGGTCCATCGATGCACGGAACATGACAAAATGCATATCAAAAGGCATGCGTGAAATAGGGCAATGTGAGACTAACCAAATAGATTAGAGCTCGGATCAATGAACGAGAAATTGAGAATAATCTCTAAAATATGTAGAAATAAAGAAGTTAACTAGCTTTTCTTGGTCTTCAAGTTTATACGAAATGTTGGACGAGAGTTGTTGCGGAAATAGTTCTAGAATTCTTCGTTACGATGCATATATTGTTTTTATGAGTAACAACATTTTTAATAATCTCTTTATTTTTAAAGAATATTTTGTATGACAATGTTCTTTACCGAGTATGTTTGAAAATACTTAAATTATAATTTTAATTTTTCAAATTATTTAAATATATTTTTTATTTAAATATGACCTACAATTTACAATTTATTTTTTATCAATTTATTCACCAACAACTTATAATATAAGTACTTCAAAAATAATTTTAACACTACCAAACATGCGCACAATCAAATATATAATACACCAAATTATTCCTCTCCCGAAATCCTGGATCTAAAACACAACCAAGAGAATAATAAACAAAAAGAAAAAGGCCAAAAAAAAAAAAAAAGATTCCATTTGCTGTATGTTGAAAATTGACTGATTTATATACGGCAGATTCAAACAACTTTAATAAGATGGATCAATCCCAGCCGTCCAATTGATTCACCTCAAATTAGGGGGAAAAATGCATCTTATTATAAAATAAATTATCGTTGCTGCTCCATCATACGAGTGAAGTCCTCGAAGCAGACGAATCCGTCCCCATTTTTGTCCACACCTTTTATCATACGCCTGCAGTCCTCTAACGTGCATTGTCCGTCACCAATTGTTCGGAAGACGTTAAAGAGCTCATCCGCCGTTATCTTTCCGTCATGATCCGAGTCGAAGATGTCGAACGTTTCCTTAAGCTCGGTGTCGCATGCCGGCGGGCCAAAAGCTGGGCCGATCGCGTAAAACTCTTGCAAACTAATACACCCATCACCATCTACATCCACCTCGTTCAACATCAGCCTCAGCTCCTCCTGACTCGGCGGCTCGGCTCCAACCCGGATCAATAACGCCTCCAGCTCCTCCTTTTTTATCTTCCCATCACCATCTCTGTCTATCAATTCAAACGCTTGTTTTAACTCAAAATCCGCCCATTCTTCGGCGGGTAGAACACTGATCGGCGTGGCTGACCCATTGGTGGGGTTTCTGACTCCGGTTTGGAAATCATCCGACGAAGAAGCAGACCACGTCGTTTGAAAGCTGAAGGAAGCTGGGTCAGATTCCGATCCAGGAATGGATCGAGATTTCTTTCTACTGAAGAGCTTTTTGGGAATATTTTTGATGAGTTTCATGGCAGACTTAAGAGAAGGATAGCTGAAGAGAGAAGAGTCTGAGGGTGAAATGTAGAAGAAGAAATGAGAGTTATATGGGTGAAGAGTGCAGGAGCCATGAGTGAGCTTCCACGAAGTTTCCTGGGAGTATTTTGGAGGCGTATTTATTGGAAAGGCAGTTTTAGATTAGTTTGGTATCAGTGTAGCAGTGTAGGGATGTGGTATCCACATTGCTGAAATTTATTGATATTTATTTTTTACTCAATAGTTAAAAATTGGGTTAATTTTACCAACGGTCCCTGAAGTTATCTTAAAATTTCAAAACGGTTACTGAAGTTCAAAAATTACAGCGATGGTCATTAAAGTATATATTTCTTTCATAAATGGTCACTTTCTTAAATTTCTAATTTGAAATTGTGATTTGGCATGATAATGTGGCATTCAATAGACATTTATTTATTGCATGGTAGTTCATATACTTTATATAATATTTATTTTAGTATCTATATTTTTAATTATCTTTTAATAGTCCTTCAAAAATTGCATCTCAGGTCCTTAATCTTTTTACATCTTTACACTTTGGTCTCTAAATTTTTAATTATCTTTCAATTAAGTCCTTGATTTTAATTGTCAAAATAAGTACAATTTTAGTAGTCAAAATAAGTACACTTTCAATTAAATGACTTTACACTCGAATTTTTACATAAACGAACAAAATAACATAATTAAAAAATAAACTACTCGATAGAATTCACAAATTATAACTTAGAATTGACAAAAAGAGACAAATATATTTCATTGACAACTCCAGGTGACCACTATAAATGGATATTTATGAGTTTTGTCAAGTAGTTTATTATTTAATTATGTTATTTTGTTTCTTCAGGTGAAAACCCGAATGTAAAGTCAATAATTTAATTGAAAGTGTACTTATTTTGACTATTAAAATTCTACTTTTTTTGTCATTGAAATCAAGAATTTGGAGACTAAAGTTTGAAGATGCATAAAGTTAAAGAACCTAAGATGCAATTTTCAGAGGACTTAATTGAAAGACAATTAAAAATTTGGAGATCAAAGTGTAAAGATATAAAAAGATCAAGGATCTAGAATGTAATTTTTGGAGGACTTAATTGAAAGATAATTAAAAATATAGGGACAAATAAATATTATATAAAATTTATGAACTACCATGCAATAAAAAAATACAAATTATATGCCACATCACCATTTGAAGTTAGAAATTTAAAAAAATGACCGTTTGTGAAAGGAATATATACTTTAGTGACCATCGCTGCAACTTTTGAACTTTGGTGACTGTTTTAAAATTTTAAGATCAATTCAATGACCGTTGGTAAAATTAACCCGTTTAAAATTCAATATTATATCAATCCGAAAAAAGAAAAATAGTCAAAGTTTAAACGATTCACTTAAGATCAGGTCATAACATATATATGTCAAGATTTGATGAACTCGCAACAAGTCCGTCGAGTTTTGATTGCACCGACCAGCTAATTGGGTTTTATACTAATTATTTTGAGAATTGTTTTTTAAGTTATAATTGAAACACTTTTCCCCATTGACACCAGACAAGGCAATTTTTCAATATAATGATTATGTTTAATTTTATTTTGTATAGTGTATTAAGAGCATGTTCGGTAGAGTTTTTTTCTCAAAAAATCTATTTTTTGCCTACAATTTTTGACTTTTCAACCATTTTTACACTACAAAAAGATTTGAAAAGTCAAAAAGTAACAAAAAAACCCATTTTTCCCCCAAAAAAACTCTACCGAACAAGCCCTAAACATATTGAAAATAAAAATTAAATATATTGAAAATGAAGTTTAATTAACTATTGTTTATAAACTACATTATTGGTCCCTAACATATTATTAAGTAGTAAGTAGGTACTCAATATTTAAAAAAAAATAAAATAAGTTGATTTTTAATATTTTATTATAATTGCACAATTAGAATTCGTTGAAATATAAGTTATATCGACATTTAACAATCATACTTACAATTCTATGAAAGCTAGGTCTAGGGAGAGACATGTTTCCATGAAAGTCGTATAGCGATTCAACAAAGATTGGGACAATTTCCGTCATTGGGTATCAAATGTGCAACTCTAACAAAAGAATTAAGACCAATTTGCTCATTTTCAAAGTTTAGAAACTAACTCGCTTTTCAAACAATAGGTTGAAGACCACTATGCAATTTCTCATTCCAAAGAATATTGTTTTCGGTGAAATTGAAATGTAAAAATAACTTACAAGTAAGCTTTATAAATATTATCTATGGTTTATTAATTAATTTTTTTTTTTACCATTTTCTTATCTTTTCAGTATTAACTATTGGAGATGAAATTATAAGATCTCGATACTATAGAGACCTCTCCGTCCATCTCAAACCACGTAATATTTGAAAAACGTATTCGTGCATATCATTTTGTTAAAAATGAAACGTAATTTATTATTAATATATGATTAATACGTATGTACAACACACGAGTTATTTACGTGCGACACGCAATGCAACAAACATTGTGGGAGAATCTATTCTCGTTACTTTTGACCCACTTCAATTCACTATTTCTTGGTATTTAATAGATTCTTAATTAGTGGGACTTAATTGCAATAATGAATCTTAAAAGTTATGTTTTTGTATGAAAGTTCTTTATCTTTAATGTTTGAGTGTGATTTCAAATTGGATGCTTGCAACCTTGTCTAAGCAAATCTATGCTTGAAAGATTGTAACTTACGATTATGTATTAAATTACTTTTAAGTTTTCGTTTTAAAATGTCGATAAAATATCGTTATCTCGTATATAATTAATAATTTTTGACATGTTCTCCTTTTAATTAAACAAAAAAACAATTTTAAAAAAAAAATGACAAAAAAACCCCACCCACACCCGCTCCCGCTCCCGCTCCCGGGTTCAAGTCACTCTATTCATTTTTTTTTTTTTTGTACGAAAATGATGTTAACATGTTACATCAAATCAAAATTTTCATATCGTGTTGCATCAGATTGGACTCTAACAAATATAACACAAGCGGATGCAAGTTTTATTGTGCACGATTTGTTACGTGCACAATCTTGATGCAGCCAATACAAAAGAAAAGAAATCGAAAGGGTGTGATGAAATTTCCCATAAGTAACTAAATTGATGCAAGTAATTGTTATTACACGATTTCTTTGACCATTCATTTATTTTTTCAAATAAAATTTATGGAAACTTCAGATTGTTGATCAAAGCAGCTGGCCAATTATGATATTTGCAAATACTGCAGCTTTATGCTTTTCAGTCACAAGCATGCCTTACAAGAAGTTTCCTCATAATTTTGAAACTTTGGTGTTGGATCCACGTTCTCCATAAAAGGCTAAGAAGTTAATTCTACGCGACATCACACGCATTATGTTGAGACGATGAAAATCGTGTTATTAAATAAGTAGTTATAGAACGAAAGCGTAAAATTATTTATTTGTCTATTATATTTTTTTAAAAATAAAATAAAAAATAAAATATTTTTTTCTCATTTCTAAACACGCAAAGAGAATATGTCGATAGAAACAAGGGTCTTGATCTCATACCCACTTATGTTGCCAATTTATAATGTCTACGCTGGGGTGGCATCACATGATTAGTAGTTCATGGTCCGATATGATACCACCTCTGTGTGGACATTATAAGTGGGCAACATAAATGGATTTAAGATCAAAACGTATAGAAACCATTATTAAGAATGAAATGTGCTAATTAATATAAGTTAATTATAAGAAATTGTACTGTAATTATAGCTATCAAAAATAAATTATATAATTTAGTAATATTGTACTCTCAATTAATGTAATTGTTTTGAACATGACATAATATCTCCAAGGTAGACTTTTATACTACTAATTGTATTTAAAAAATTTAAAACTAAAATTTTGTCAATTATAACACATTAAAAAGTGTCTGTTTGATTGTTTTTTTAGTATATTTTGATAAAAATTGAAGAAATTTATAGTTAAAAAGTTGATAAAAATTATAAGTCTTATAAAATATGTCAAATTTTTATTAATTTGTTAAGTAAAATCAAACAAAGACTAAATTTATTCACGCATCCCGTAGTTCATTACAACTACTTACCAACATGATTTTAGCCTTTTAGGTGAGATTAACTTTTATCTAATTCCATTATTTTGAGAGAGGCTTAAAAGCTGCTTTTGGCCAACAGCACGCGGAAATGGCTTTAGCACGCCGTTTAATGGCGTGTGAAAAGGCGAAAAACGGCACCGCTTTACCTATATTTCTTTTACGGTGCCTTTATTGCATTGAATTAAGGGAAATTGGTACAAATGGTTATTTCTCTAATATTTTTTTGGCACACAAATCCCTAATATATGTATTTTTGTGTAGAATTAAAAATTAAATATACTATTTATTTTTAAAGAATTACAATTAGATTCCTAACTTTTGTAAAATATATAAATGGGTCTGGTACATTTATTAAATAATATTTAATTTACTATATTAAATATATTATTATATTTACATCAATTAAATTTTTTATAAGAGAAAAATGTAAAATTATTGTACTTTAAATATATGTAATTCCTATGTGATATGAAAAACCTGAATAAAAATTAAATTAAATAAATAATAAAATAAAGTATATAATTTTATGACATCAAACTAATCTTATTATTATTATTTTTAACATAAAAATACTAATAAAAATTAATCTACACATTATGTGTTCTTTATTTTTGAACGACAATAAAACTATAAGTTAAAATATAAAGAATACAGTTGTAGTTCTTATAGTTGTAGTTAATAAACGAATAGCTCAATTAAGTTTGTGACAAAATTATTTTTCTTTTTATGTTGTAACGATAAAATAAAAATTTAAGGTTTAAATAATATAATTATTTAATAATAAAAAAATAATTTTATTTAACATGTTTGTTAATTATTATGAACTTAAATTTTAATTATTTTATAATAGTTCATAAAATATACAAAAAAAATTATTATATTATCAATTTGGTCAATAAATGTTTGTTTAATTTAAAAAAACTATTTATTTTCATTTAACTTTTTATAAAAAAATAAAATTATTGGACTCATTTGTACTTTTTGCAAAGGTTAATAATCCAATTGTAATTTTTTCGAATTAAAACTAGGAAAATTGGCACAAGAAGTCCGTAACCTTTGTCTCCAGTGTGGAAATGGTTCATAACGTTTGTTTTTTGACACATAAGTCCATAACCTATGTATTTTGGTGCGCAATTAGTCCTTATTTGATAAAAAAGACAAATATACTCTTAATTTTAATTAGAGAAAATTGAAATTAGATTTCTAACATTTACAAAATGTGCAAATGAGTCCGATACATTTATTAAATAATATTTAATTTATCATATTAAATATATCACTATAATCGTGTCAATTAAATTTCTCATAAGAGAGAAATGTAAAATTATTGCACTTAAGTACATGTAATTGCTATTTAATGTCAAAATTTAAATAAAAACTAAGCAAAATAAATAACAAAATAGCGTATATAATTTTATGACAATAAACCATTCTTATTATAATTTTTTAAAAATAAAAATACTAATAAAAATTAATTTACACGTTATGTGTTCTTTATTTTTGAACGATAATAAAATGATAAATTAAAATTGAAGAATACAATTGAAGTTCTAATTTTAGAGTTAATAAACGAATATCTCAACTAAATAAAAGTATTTGAACATCAAATTTGTGACAAAATTTTTTTTTTTAATGTTATGACGATAAAATAAAAGTTTCAATTTTAAATAATATAATTACTTAATAATAAATAAATTTATTTAACATGTCACTTAATAATTATGAGTTTAAATTTTAATAATAGTTCGTAAAATATATAAAATAATTTAGTATATTATCAATTTGGTCGATAAAGTATTAATTCAAAAAAAAAAAAAAAAGAACTCGTTAGTTTCTATTAATTTTTTATATAAAAAATAAATAAAAGTATCGAACTTATTTGTACGTTTTACAAAGGTTAAGAATCTAATTACAATTTTCTCTAATTAAACCTAATGGCATATTTATCTTTTTTTCATCAAATAAGGACAAATTACGCACCAAAATACATAGGTTAAGAATTTATGTGCCAAAAAATAAATGTTAGAGATCATTTACACTGATGACAAAGGTTAGAGACTACTTGTGCCATATTTGTCTTTTTCATTAAATAATGATTAAATATGCACTGAAACACATAAGTTGACATTTGTGCAAAAAAATAAACGTTAAGGACCATTTCTATAATGAAGGTAAAGGTTAAGAATGATTTGCGCCAATTCTGTTGAATTAAAAGACACATTTTTTATATTTTTCCATGCATAGATGAACTGTTTATTTACTCGAAACATAGAAGACTATTGTTCTCGTTTTCATTGCAACAATAACAGATTGAAGCACATTTTATTGAAAAAGTAGGAATACAAATTTCACATAAATTTGGGGATGGTCTTAAATTTATAAGAGGATTGCAGTACTCAACTTAATAAATTAATATTTTTAGATAAAATTAGTCAAAATCCCAACAAATGACATTAGTACTCATGCCCATGCCTAATTATGTAGATGTCAAGAAGATTACTCAAACATGTACAAGAAACCAAAACGAGGGTCGTGGTCACAAATTTGGATCACGGTGGCCAAAAAAATCCTTATTTGGTTCTCAAGATAGTTATGTTCACATAAGTGGATAGTTCCTGATGCAGTGAATGAGTTGGTATTGTTGCAAAGTACGATCTTTCAAACTAAAAAAAATGGACGGATAGATTATAATTTGAATAACAAGAGAATAATTATTGAAAAAGTGATACAAATTCTATATTTTTTTTTATTGGATTTCTGATTTCATATATATACACCAATAATATGCTATCTATCTTCCATTTCCTCTACTTTTTCCCCCAAACAACCACCCTATAAATGGGTTGCACAAACAATAGTGGAAACATAGCAAGAAAGAGAAAGAATCCCTTATACATTTCCAAATTAAAAAATATAGCAATTAGGTGTGTGTGTGTGTGTGTATTTCGTCGTAAAGATATATTTGTTCGGTCTTCTAATTTTATATGTTGGTGTCTTGGAATTTCGTCTAAAGAAACATAAATCATTATAACTGTTAAATTTTCTAATGATATAGATGTGGATTGCTGTAAGAATCGACTTACAACCTTTCATTATTGCAAAATACTATACTACCACATCGAAAGTTCGAGAAACAAATAAATATACTCTTGAATATCTGGCCTCAACCCTCACTATCTGACAATCAATGTGCAATTGTGCATTGGACCACTAACAAAAACATGCATGCACGATAGAATTATTCAATATATTGTGAAACCATAATTTGATGTTTGACTAATTTATATCCATTCCTTTAATTTAATGTGACTTTATTTTTTTTTCCCCTATTTTATTTCTTGTCCCTTCCAACCAAATGTGGCTTTCAATTCCTAGTGGGGAATCCTGTTTTTTGTGCAAGAGCGTATGAAATTGTCCCACCATTATCCACTGTCTTGTTGTTTTGGGCATGTGACATGTCACTAGGGTCTCTTAGGACTTGTTCGGTAGAAATTTTTTTTTCCAAAAAATTGATTTTTTGGTCCACTATTTTTAACTTTTCAAACTTTGTATAAAGTTTGAAAAGTCAAAAGAAATGGACAAAAAATGAGAACCAAGCAAGCCCTTAAATTCTAGTTGACTTTGAAGACCAATTATTGTTTATTAATTAAGATGTAATTTTGATATTTCAATCTTTTAAAAAGATAATATGTATATAATACCATCAATAAATAATAAAAAAATAAAATAAGAGCTTGTTTGACAAAGCTTAAAATCCCATTTTTGGTTTTTTTTAGCCGTAATTATTGACTTTTCAACCCACTTTTAACATGAAAAGTCAACAATTTCAACTCAAATAAACCAATATTGGTCAAATAAACCAAAAATTGGTTTATAAATTAGTTTATAATCTCTGTCAAACGGACCCTAAATTTACTGATGGAAGCTGACTTTCATGTTGTCAGCAAGGGCTGTAGCTTGCAGGCGAATTAAAATTAAGTACTAAATACTAATATAATAAAACATATACAAGCTTTTAAATACATTGATAAATTGGACAACTGATAAATTATAAACCAAAAATTAAAAATAAAATTAAAAATTGAATACTCAACATCCTTATGAGTTACCAGAGTAAATCCATTGCATTATGTGAGCCTCCCATATGAAAATGGTAAAACGTGCCCAACACAAAGTTGGACTTATAGATTCTTTTACAGCCCAGTTACAGGCCCAAATTTTGAATTTTGTAGATCATTAGATGGTCCATTCTATATAAAAATACTCTTACATGAAAGACCAAAATAGTAGCCAATTTCAAACAAATTTTGACTGTAATTAAATAATAATTTAATATTATATATTGGAATATTGTCAATAAATAAAGTAATAAAAATTAACGACGAAAAAGAAATTATCGAGTTCCGCCAACAGATTTATGAAGAATTTGGGCTGAATTTTCTCATTTGGAAATGAGTCCTGTAAGATCCTTGACAGCCCAAAGCACAACTCAAATGGGTCCAACTCCTACCCAAACAAAGCTATATCCAAAGCTATGATTAAAATCAACAATTAATTTTAACTACAGACTCATAATTTTTATTAATTTTTTAACTATATCAATATTTAATCAAAATCTGCTAAAAAACTTTCTCAAAAAAATTCACCTCTTTGCAATAATACAAAATAAATATCAATATTCAGAAAATCGAATCGACCATCGACTTGAAAAAGGCAACGGATTAAGGGTCAAAAGGTCGAACCGATTTCAATTAAAAAATTAAAAATTAGTCTAAAAATCTCATAAAATTTCTATAAAAAAAATTATTTTTAAATAAATCAACATTTATAAACAAAATTACTCACAAAACTTGGCTTTAAATAGACTTTTAATAAATTTCAATTAAAAAATGAAAAATTAATCCAAAAAAATTCCAGTTTTCATTAAAACTAGACCGATTTTTTCCGGTTTAACTATTAAAAATCCCGGTTTTCGGTCCGATTTTTTGAAGGCCGGTTAAATTGGTAAACCGAACTGGTTTTGTGGCTGATTTTTCAGTTGAACAGACCAGTCCGATCCGATCCGATTTTCTAAACACTGATAAATATGAATGATAATGAAGTAAAAGGCACCAACAAAATCTCCAATTCTAAAGTCTAAACACAAATTCCACTACTTCCAATTTCCAGTCTTTCCAATCAAAGGCATCAATTAGACAAAAGGCCAAGTCAAGACCCCGTTTTTCTACAAGTCAACAGCTCAACCATATTTTGACTTTATCTCGAATGGTACCAATTTTGTTTGAGATGCAAAAATGTGGTGAACGATTAGCCATTTATCTCGAAATGGAATGGGATGAAATCATATGGGAGTTAAATTTTTTTTTTTTAATTGAGATAATATAAGAAAAAAAATTGTAGGTCTGGAAGGACTTGTTTCCATGAGAGTCCTCTTTGTATTTTTCTCTGACTAGAATCGTTCTACACTTGTGCATGAGACTCAGTGGTAAAATGTTAAAAAGACCACCGATAATGTATTTTTATAGGGCAAAGAAAAAGAATAGTTGACAAATTCAAAGACGCTTCCCCGTACTTAAAAATGGAGGACAAGCCACTTATTTATAAGCCGAATTTATTTTTGATCAAATATTTGATAAGTGTAGAAGTTTTATTAGTATACAAGGACAAGACATGATTTTTAAAAATTTGTTTATTTTAATTCATATTAGACCACTTTATTTAAAATTCTTAACGGTCAACGAACGAACAATTTATTTCATTAAATTTTTTTTTTCTATCATGAGCTAGAACAGGAAAGCCAAAAACAAGCATTGTCAATCATTCTAGAAGACATAATTCTAGAAATCCAATAAAACTCAAACAAAGACTCCTGCCAAGATTGAATTATTGGTCATTTTAATTGTTTTTTTGCAATTAAAGAAACCGAAGAATTTGGGTGTATAAACTTGAATTTGATTGGTTTCCGACTGATAATTTCAGAAGCAAATGGAGTCTTCTGATTCATCTTCAAGTTATATGAAATCTAAAAGTTGCTCTGATTCAAAGAAAGAAAAATCTCCAGTAAGTTCAATTTCTTTGAAATTATTTTTTATTCCAGTTTATTTAATTAGGATGGATTTAGGAAAATAATTTAGAATGAGAATGTATCTACTACTTCTGAGTTTCATATCATCATCGAATGCATGTCATGTGAGTTTATAAGCACACTGAGCACCGAGCAGTCTTGCCTTACAAGCCAATTTTAAGTTTGAGTTCAAGTTCTTGTATATTTGGTATCGAAGCATGCATTAGAAGGGACCCTCGTTGCACTAGGACAAATTGGGGAGGGGAACTTCCAACAAGAGAGTGCCTCTGTGTAGTCGCGTATTTGAAAAATTGACTGCTGTGGAAGTTTGGTTTTGAAGTGATATTGTAATGCCTTGTAAGCATATTGGGCACCCTCCCCTTTTAACAAAGGATTCCTAAACCCTTATTTAGCTTAATCAAGTAGAATTGTTATAAATTTGTTTTTGTCTCACGTGGCTCATATAGTTTATTTTTTCTTCATCATCAGGGAGGAATTGAATGTGGTAATCTCAATTCAGTTAGTTCATCAACTTGTGGATCTGCAGTTAATGAGTTACCTTCTATAATCCCTGAAATCAGAATCAAGAACACAACTAGCAGTAAAACGAAACCAAAAGAGACATTGAATCCAAGATCCATCAGGAGAACGGCAAAATCAAGAAATCTTAAACCTTCTATTCGTATGTCAGATGATTCAATAACCCCTCAACGCCCATCTTTCCTCGAAGATACCCGTGCATCTCCAAATTATTTGAAGGCAACGAGGTGTTTCGAAGGGAAGAAATCCCGATTCCAGGCAAGTCCTCAGAATCTTGAATCTAGCTTTGACAGTAGTAAAAATGCAAGGATTCTGGTAAAGAAGACTAGTTCCAAACCTGAGAGGCCTTCATTCAAGTCTTCTCAGGTTTCTGTGGATGTAAATGTTGATAATGCAACATGTCCGTCGACTCTTAGGGATTCGAAGTTTCCCAAGCATGTGGTGGTTCGTTCGCAAAGAAGCATGAAAGTTTGTCGATACCATCATTGTTCTCTTAATGGACATCATCACATTCACGAGACTCGTGATACCAGTCCTCCACCAAAGCGCGTCTCATACAAAAGCAGACTGACATTGAAGAAGCAAAGAAGTGTGAAGGCAAAAGGTGAGTCGAGACCTGGATTAAATCATTCCAGGGATAAAAGGAAACATCACCAGGATAGTCAAATGGTCATGGATTCTTTGGAGGAGATCTATGTTAAACCAAGAACTCGGCTATTGGGAGACGAATATGGTGGCATTCAAGAAATCGGTGCTTGTTGAAATTGCATTTGGTGAAACCTCGTACCCTGAGAAAAGTTACCGGGAGAGTCTCAACCAAATCAGAAATTATCTTGCAGAAGAGCAAGACTTTCCAGGAGCAGCTTTTGAGATAAAAGGAAATTGCATCAAGTGCTCTTGCAAAATTGGCGATGGGTACAATCATGAGAATGCCCTGGATGGGGGAAATTCTTTCGATAAAAAGTATTATTCGGCCGTGTTCATGGAGCCAAATGAACAAATCAGCACTTCTAGTGATGATAGAACAACTATCGGGATAGAAGAACGTGGAAATGAAGGGAGCAAGAAAGTGAGTACGACTTCATCAGCTTCAGGTTGTCAAACTTCTAAGGATAACAATTTGGAGCTAGAACAAGAGTTTACTACTGGATTTACCAACATTGGAGATTCTGAAGCGCGTGAAGTCATGAAAGATTCGACATCAGATTCCCCGGATTCTGAAAAATGCAGGCCTCAGTTCAATAAAGGGAGGCATATCAGCATGTGGCATCTGATACTTCAGCAACTGGCATCAGATTTCGCTACAGAAGCCGGAGATGAAAAACTTCACGGAACTGATGGAAAAAATCTTGTGAATGGGGACAATATATTGCTTGCAAACGTATGCTCTGCTTCGTGTCCCAACTCTCCTGATTCGGATATGGTGGCAGAAAAGAATGAATCGGAAATTCAAGAGTTTGAACTCCGGAAGCTTTTCGTAATAAAGCTCGTCCGAGAAGCAATTGGGAAGATTCTTCTTCCAGAGGTTCAAGATCAGACATCTGATGATCAGTCAATAACTAGTGAAAACATTCTTGAACAAGAAATAGTGGGAAAAAATCAAGGTGAATGTGATTTCATCTTTCTCATCTCTTTTTATGTTGAAGCATAACTTTAAACTTTTACATGAAATAGTTAACGTGGTACTGCAGCGGCAATAGACGAGGTCGTGAATTCAAGTTTCACTGTCACTCGCTTGTGAAAAGTTGTAGTCAGGCCTTTGGTAAAAAATGAGAGCCCGTTTGACAAAGATTATAAACTAGTTTATAAACCAAATTTTGGTTTATTTGACCAATATTGGTTTATTTGAGTTGAAATTGTTGACTTTTTATGTTAAAACTGGGTTGAAAAGTCAAAAATTACGGCTGAAATAAACCAAAAATGGGTTTATAATCTTTGTCAAACAAGCTCTGAATCTGACATGCACGTGAAGGGATGTGTTAAAAGATTATGTTTAAATAAATAAATAAATGTGGTCCCTCTCTCTATCGGCTTAAACTTTTAGGCAAATGTGATTCAGCATTTTTACTTGCGTGCTTCCTCTGGTTTCTTTCTTAAAAACAGGTAGGGAAATGACTGTCTCAACTTCTATGGCTTGTGCCCAAGAAATTTACATACAGCATGACCCTGATGATGGGGAAGGTGAAGGACGATTTGATTCGACCAAGAAATCGTTGAGTGGAAAATTGGAGAAGAGAGCACCAAAGCACTGGAGTTATCTTAAGAATCGGATTTTACTTGAAAGATTCATCAAGGAATTGGTAAAAGTCAAGAAGTTGAATCCAAAGAAGCTACAGCTTTTGCCATTAAAGCCCGACCCCGAAGCAGAAAAATTCCACCTGAGGCCTCAAACGTTAGATGAGAGGAAAAGAGCAGAAGAATGGATGCTTGATCATGCTCTTCAACAGGCAGTAAGTCAGTTTGCTTCAACGGAGAAAAGAAAAGTAGCTTTGCTAGTAAAAGCATTTGAATCAGTGGTTCCACTCCCAACTTAGTACACAGAAGTTTACTTGACACCGTAGGTTTTTCAGAGTATCTCACACACAAAAACGGCCCCTAAAGATGCATTGTATAGAAAGAATATTAGGACGACCTCATACATGTATGAAATATCTAATATATTCATGTAATTATAAAATTCTCTTGGTTACGATGAACAAATTAGAACGAATTTTGTCAATCTAGCTTTGTTAAAAAATTCAATACAACCAAATTCTACACATGCTTCTCTCTTGTAACGTTTTCTACAAAGAACGCACTTGAATAGTTGTATGAAAATCTGCTGGGTTTTTTGTGCCAAACAATCCTCATAACAAGGAGGATATATAAAAAAATAAAAAATACGTACATAATTAGGCTTGTGCGTTAAGTTGAAATACACGACCCATTATATCCTACACTAATGTAAATAGAGAAGATAAATCAGAATCGTCGTTATTGTCACTTCCATTTGCACACATCACATCCTCTTGATCATCATTCCATATCACATCATCTGCATCACTCCATATCTCCTCCTTCCATCTGTTCTCCTTGTTGTATACTCTACACACAATCCAATCGTCCAACTACAAGAAAAAATTCCATCAGAAAATAGCTAATTTATTCATCTGATGAACATAACATACGAATACAAAAACGTGCATAAGAAAATATCTAAACTACCCTCAAGTCATCATCTGCAACACTGTATTGATCATTTGCTCGAATTTCATTCATAATCCAAGAAGTCTCGTCACCACTTGGCGGGTTTCCTTTGTAGAATTCGAAAGTCTTTCGAAATCCAAGAGTCTGGTCATTCTTTTGGATGGTTTCATCATCCCCTATTACTTGCCAATATCCATCAACTGCAACTCCATTTCTTATATTCTCATTTTCGTATTCTCTATCCTTTGGTATAAAGAAAAACCATTCTTCTGCTCGATTCACCCCGTAATCATCTAAAAAACCAAATAAAGTATATAGTATTTTTCATAATATATATTAAGAAAATAAATTAATTAATTTACCTGCAAGTTTTTCTGGGTTTAAGTTGTGTATATCATTAACAACTTTGATCAGACAGCGAGGCAGCTTCTCGTTCTTGATTTTTGGGATCAAGTAATCGACAATAAGTTGAGCATCAGAAGGGTGAAAAACATAACCAGGAGAAATATTCTTAAAGTATTCATCATCACTAATTTGTGAATTATAATATTTGAGATCTGTAGGACTATAATATGTTTGCTTCTCCATATTGCAGCAGGGAAGAAAAGAAACCTTAAAAAATCAGACAAAGCTTGAACTTTGTTTATAGGGTTTCGAGTATTTATAGGATAACTAGTTTGGACTTGAATCACGTGTGTATAATCCTAGTTCAGTTGTACCTCTCTTTCTCTGTTTCTCAGATTCCTGGAAGAATTCAATCATTTGTCCTCAATTTTAGCCTTTTTTTTTTTCCTTAATATATTAAAAAATATTGCATGATATATTAAATATCAAATATCACATGATATATTTCCGTATTTATAATCTTATAAACTATAATCTATCCATAATATATTAAATATCACATGATAATCATTTTTGTATTAGGACTTCTCCACTAAGCAATTTTCACAGAAATTATATATAGAAAAATGGTATAATACTATTTTACAGTTTAGCCTTGTCTAATTATAAAGTTTGCAGTAGGTTGGACTGATTTGGTGTTGTTAATATTCAATGTCTTAACAATACACGGGTTCTATGTAATGTTAAATTATATTTTTTGCAGTTCGATAATTATAATTTGTGGTGTTGTTGAAGTGAATTATAAATTAATTATGGTGCAGTCGATTTATGTAATTTTTATAATACTTATAAAATATTTTAAAATAACATGCAATGCATGTTCAACTACGACTAGTATAATATGAAAGTGTTGGATAAACAATTTTGAAAACAAAGTTTTTGTAAGAACTGGTCCTCTACGCCGCAAGTGCTGCTCTATGGTGCTTGGTTTAAGTGCTGCTCTGTGCTGCTTGGTTTTTGTTCGTGGAGTTCCGAGGTCTTGACCCGAACTGCAAAACATCCAAGAAAACCACAAGGATGAAATTGCAGTCCAGACCACTTCTTAAGAGGTTGAATTTGAAGGGAATTGAGATTCGTCCCAAACGGTCAATTCATTAGGTAAGGTTGCCAAATCTCTTATAACTTATAAGTTCATTATTAATTCTATGTCTAATCGATATGGAATTTTATTCGTATATTCTTAACAATCCCCTTTCAAACGAAGTATCATATCCTCTCGACCCCTTCAAAAGATAGTCTATTCATATCTAGACAAAATCCAACTCTTTCACCACGTGAGTCCACTGTCTTATGTGGGCCCAACCATCTTAAGAGCCAACTATTAATTCTTCCATCCATCGCAATCCAACTTATGACCTACTATCTTCGTCTGCTGTAACTGAAAATGTGTCTTGTGCGTTCACATGACTAAGTTTGGGGCCTAGCTCTGATACCACTTGAAGAGAATTGATGTTCTATCCTAAAAGGTTAATATTAGGTGGAGAATAGCACAATCTCTTATAAGTTTATCATTTACTCATTGTCTAACCGACGTGAGATTTTGTTCACACATTCTCAATGTAATGTATCTCTCTGAGCGTGTATTATAGGTTATTTACTTATTTTCCTAATTATGTACCTAAATATATATCTATTTCTTAGTAATGTTTGAATATGATTTTTGTCTTTGTGTTTAGATTATCTTTTTTGTTTTATTTGATTAATATGAAAAATGGGTTATCAGCATTGAGCTCATGATCATATCTGCAATTTAAATGGGTAATATTTGTCACGAATTTAATCGTAAAAAATAGTCTACTTAATTTGACAAATTGTTCAAAAATATTTAATTGTGCATATTAAACATGGTCAATAGTGGCAAACGCTAGCTTTACAATCGAATGTGACTATGACTATCTAAGAGAGAAAGTAAGAATAAATACATCTACATTATGTTTAAGTCAAAAATTCATCTAAAGCATCTAAGACGTAACTATTATTTAGACACATGGCAAGTTGGCAACTAATTAGTACTACTTACCACGTGGAAAATAAGTGATTATTATTTAACCGAGTATTTCAATTTTATTCTAGTTATATGTGTAGTAAATAGATTTAATTTGTCTTCATTATTTTATATTCATTTTATTTTTGAGCAATTAAAAAGTCAATGCAACACGAAGAGATTAATGTGTGATTACGCATAATATTAAGAAATCATATAAGATTTTGGAGCACAATTCAAATAATATCAAACTTTATTGTAAACAAGGTGTCACCTTCGTACAACACCACAATATTGTCAATACATTTTGTGATTTCTCAGTTCGTCTTTGTAAAAATATCATTATCACGAAGTCTGGAGCAATATTGTCAATACATTTGATATATTCAATTGAAAAATCAAGTAAGATAATATTTTTTGCCATCTTGCAAAACACTAAGGGCCTGCTTGGCAGTTTTTTTCCCACCAGTTTTGACTGATTTTGAGTGGCACTGTTTATGAAAAGTTGAGAAAACTGATACTTGTTAGTTTTTGGAGCACCGGTTTTTGACGGTTTGAAGCGTATCTCCCAACACTCCAAATCGGTGATTTTTTATCGTTCTTCAAAATTTCTTCCAACTTTACTCACTTTCAAACAATTATTTTCAAAACTACTCTAAATTTAATATTTATAAAAATAAAAGAACATATACAAAAGAAAAAAAATACATGCGAACATAAATTTAATTTTATATTTTCAATAATAGGTGGATATATAAAATTTCTAAAGTTTAATTTAATTTTTTTAAATTTAATTCTCTTAAATTTTTTTTTAGAACCGCTAGATAATAAACTCCTAAACAAGCCCTAAGTTCTTTACGTCCTCCGGTAAAACTTCTCTAGAAGCTTTGCAATTAATACGTATAAAAAAAAAATTATTGATTAAATCATTTTAAAATTTGTTACACGTAGCATTATAGATTAAATGTTTTTTTTTTTTTTTATAGTTGAATAATTTTTTTTAGCAGTAATATCTACACGCAAATAATATCTTACTAATTATTTTTTATTATTTTGTTTTTGTTTTAATATGTCACCATAATTTAAGTCTGATGCATCAATTTATAACACGGAAAATTAAAAATAAAAAATCACTAACCCTTCAATTTTGATAAAATATTTATTTGAGAGGAATTGATTTTTTTTTTTTTGTAACCTTGGAATAATATAAAAACAAATAAAAACACACCCATGCGACCAATATATGAGAAATGATCTCCTCGTCATAATGGAGATGAGTTATAAAGGCCACATAATATGTGTCATATAGCCATTGGACGCACATTCATAAATATACCTTTAGCTTTCCGTACATTATCTTTTTAACAAACTGGTCTCTTAACTTTAGAATTTTGTATCAAAAAAGTCATTTAAGATGAATTCAGCTCAAAATCACCATTTAAAACACTGCGTGACCTTCATAAAAAGCAACTTTGTATATGTATATACAGATAGGGAAATTTTACTAACTAGTGTACTTCTCTAAGTCTCTAAGTTAAAGTTAAACATATTGCTTAAAATATTCAATTTTATTGAATACGACAATTCAATCATATAAAATGATTGAATAATACTATTCATACTCGCTCACTACCGATAATCATTATACGTTGGATTACTCAATTGGATGAATTATTTACTTCAACTGAGTAATGTATTTATAGCCATTAATTATGAATAATTCATACAATTGAGTAATGCCATGTAGTATAATTATCGGTAGTGAGCAACTATGAATATCATTACTCAAAATGATTGTAGTACTATTATATTAAAATATTTGCGAAATAAAGTTGACTAGATTCTCGATAATATAAAATTTATTGTGATAAAAAAAATTAAAGTTTCTAAATAGACCTTGTCAACTTTGCTCATTTTATTGAGAGTGACTAAATAGTTAGAAATTCGTACAAAAGAAAATCAAAGAATTTAGTAACATTTCTGAAGAGAAAATGATATATTTAAAACAATGACATTATTATTTTAAAAATTGAAAAGTGACAGAAACATTTATATTTCTTCTAAAAGCACCATGTCCATGTAATTTCCTCTAGTTAGATCAATATCCCATAAACAAATGGAATAATTTCAAATATTTATTATCAAAATAATTAATTTTTTAATTTCAACTTTAACTTTTTGCCTCTCCTTTTATCTCTTCTTTGATTTCTACCGTGGTAATGAGATGCGTTTAATATTTTAATTGTAGTTTTCAAAAAGAAATATTTATCGAGATCTAAAATTAAAACATAGAAATATGTTCGTCTAGAAAAATTGAACGGAAACTCAAATACGAACCACAATAAATTTTCCAAAATAAACAAAAACAAAAAAAAAAATCAAATTATTTCGTATTATTTGAATCTACTTTATAAAAGAGAACTTGGAAGACATAATATGATGTTTAATTAATAATTGACTTAGGTCGTCTACCGACCAACCCACCACGTGATTGACGCGGATTTACATGACCCTCGTGGCCCACCACAAACACGACATCATCATTTCGTGTCCTAATCTTCACCGTCGTTTTTCCCTCACCCCATCCCTCCACCGTAGATTTCGTCCTCCCATAAAAGACAATGAACAGAATTTAAATGGTGGGGCCCACTCTGGCCCGCCATTCCGGACCCAACACCTGTGCTTATCCTTTACCGGCTGCCCACCGGCTATTGTCCACAGTAAAGGATAGTGTACAACTGTTTCAGCGTAATGTATAATGATTGAATCGAAGGACTCTTGGGACTTGTTTGGGAGAGTGCATACTAAGAAAAAATTCCTTTTTTTTTTCAAAGCAACTCATTAAAAGTTACAATATTAATTCTCATGATAAGTAGAAAAAATAAATATATATTCATATAATAATAAATAGAAATAACACAAAAGGGTAAAATGTAGAAAAGAATGTTTTCTGGAACACATTCAACGATGGCATACAAAATTTATTTTTAAGCAAATGTTGATATATAATTTTTTTAATATATCTTGAATAGAATGATTGAAAAGAATTCATATTCTTAACTTTAAATTTATTAAATTTCGGTATTTATTTTTTTTGTCATAACAACTTATTTAACAAATTTATTATGTTTTAGATACATTGAAAATTAAAAATTTAAGAGATGGTTTGATTCCCATTTTAATGGATTTTTTTTTCCATTATTTGACTTTAGAGAAAAAATGACCAAAATACTCTTTTTTTCTAATCAAATATTACGGCTACTTTGAAAAGAAATTTAAATCAAAAAATGACTTAAAATCACAAGCTCTAGAAAGACGCACATAATAGGCACGCAAAACTTGCAACAGGAAGCGACGACAGCAGTATGGACTCTTTGATATGATGATCAAACATTAAATAAAAACTTCATTTTTAATTTTAAGTATAAACTATGAAGTACCTAAGAGTAAATTTCTAGAATAAAAAATATATTTATTTTAAAACAAGAGTTGAGTGTGAGCTCCCAAACAACCCCTTTGTAAGGGGGCTTTTGTAGAGTTAATCAGTGGGCAGGTTCGGGTAAGCTTTCGCGCCTAAGGTTCGGTGACCGAACCTTCTAGGCTCGAATGCCCGGCCTATAAATATAGCTTTTGCCTGTCTAACATGACTCGTTGCTTTTGAACGTTTTCAGCAGAGGTTCGGCGAAAGAGAGATATTTTTCTTTACAATAAGGTGCTATTTGTGGACTCGGTCTTTGAATATTATATTTCAATTTATATTATTGAATATTTTGATTGTTATTTGCAATTTTTTGTTTATTGATCTGTGGATTACGGTGATTTTTATTTGCTAAATTTGATATCTGTTTTGGAAATGATCGATTTAAGAAAACGAACTTTCGATCTTAACAATTGTTGCCTGAGATCTGAGTTATCAATGATTTTTTTTTATCCTGGATTTTTCGTAGGAAGAAAAACAAGAAATTCGTGAAAAATCCACACCTTTTATTATGAGCGAAACCAGAAACAATTAGAAATGGAGTTAAGATCATGAATAACGAAAATAAGTTAAGACTGAGTTTTCAAAAGTTTATCCTTGATTTTATGTGCTTGTAAATTTAGTTTTCTAACGCGGAAAGTCCAAGATAGTGAAATTGTAGATTTGATGTGTTTAGCTGCAAATGAAAATTTAGTTTGCAAACGTAATTAGGGAAAAAATGAGGTCTAGGCATTAATTCCTTTAAATATTCTTTATTTAAAATTATGATGAACAATTTTTGAAGTCGACTTCCAGCCTTTATTAGGGAAAAATGAGGTCCAACCATTCTTTTCCTTTCAATTTGGATACTATTAAATTGTGTTTTGTCGAATATTGAAAGTCTATTGGCATAAATAATGTAGGAAATTGAGGTACAAACATCATTTTGCTTTCAATTTTGATGGTTACTAAATCATGTTTGAATTTTTTTGAAAGTTGAATGATAGCTTGGTCAAGGGATCACTTCTTTTTGTGATATAATTTTTCCTGTTTTTTGTTTCAATTCAGTATCCTAGTACAGTCTTAATGTCGAATACTAACGCAAATTAATGACCCCCACCCCAGGTAATTTGGATCTGATTAGAAAACAACAATGGCTTTAGTATCTGGAAGAAGGTCAACACTTAATCCGAATGCTCCACTGTTCATTCCGGCATCAATGCGCCAGGTGGAAGACTTCTCACCCGAGTGGTGGAATTTAGTGACAACCTCAACTTCGTTCCGCGACTATTGGATTAGCCAGCACAAGGGAGAGGATATCTTCGGCGAGGAGGACAATGATGTTGCTGATTTGTTGCCCGACTCCATTGACCTCGGTGTTGATGAGGATATCCTCAATATGGAAGCTCAGTTTGAGGAGTTTCTTCAGTCTTCTGAGTCTGGACAGGGGACTTTCTCGGCTTTCTCTGCTTTCAAGGAGATGCCTAATAATGGTACTTTCTATATTTATATGCCTTTTGGGTAGTAAATTGGTTAATGCAGTGTCATTGATCGAATTGGAAATTAAAGCTTATGAATTGATTGGTTTGGAGCATAATGATAACAGCATAGATGAAGTGGAAAACAGTGACTATACATTTTGAATTCATTGTGTGCTTGCTGATTCGTTGTTGTTTGATGTTTTACAGATGAAGCAGTAACGTGAAAATTTACCTTAAAAAATTATGTGGAAGTTTGAAAGAAGAGGATGGGTTTTTGTAGTCTGTCCAAAAAAGAAGATGGGCTTTTGTAGTCTGTCCAAAAAAGAAGATGGGAATACGTATTTGCCTGAAACAGTTATTAAATAACTCATTTATGCCTTTGAGCACATATAGAACTTTTGATTATCCCTGGTCGAAAATCTCATTTTTGAGTCTTGTTCTCTAAAAATTTTTGGAAGTGGGTTTGAGATGTCATTTTATCGATGTTTTTATGCCCAAGTGATATTATTCCGTACTCATTCACTGTAATTTTGGTATGGATGTCAGGTATAGGAAAGGATGCCGAGGCATTGATCAAGAAATTGAACATATCGAAAGAGAGGTCTCCGAGGGAGCTAGCACCAATGTACTGGGAGAAGCCAGCCAAGCACGTTAGCCCGAAATGCAGCCCCCGTTTCATCCAGCAGCCCCGCTGAATTACTGGTCATTAGATTGCAGTAAAGCAGTTTCTGTTTCTTGTAACTTTCTGTATAGAGCAAGGTTGTAACTCTCCTGTATTTAGCCTTGTTCATATTCTAACTGTCCTTTTTTAGCTCAAGTATGAAAACTTTTGAGAAAATGTAAAAAGGATAATGTAGAACAAAAATGGAGGAAAGAGATGAAAAAGAAGTCGTTTTAGTTGATGAATCCTTGTCATTAATGGATGTTCATTTCTATAATAAATGATTGCTTGGTAGAATTGCTGCTGAAGGCAGATGTCATGGTTCGGTGCTTGAGCGGATTCTTCTAAGAAAGTCTCAGTTGAAACCAAACGTTGCTGTTGATGTAATGTTTGAGCGAGCTTTTGCTCTAAGGGTTGGCTGTGATATTTATTTTAGGTGCTGCACGTTGCTTCAATAGGTTTACCTTTAGAGATGTAAATGTGAGTCGGCTGTTGAGGTATGGTCGGTTCGACATGGACTAGGTCTGGGATTTGCAAGGACTTCATTCAATGAAAAAATGTAAATTTGTTTACTATTAAAGCTAGCCGAGAAAATAATATAGAAATGAAAAATTATAAACATTTCGTGGCTATTGACCACCCAATTACTTTGAATATTGTTGGGAAAAGACAGAAGAAAACCTGTAGAAAGAAAATTACAACTCAAGTAACTATCTAATTTTCTTCTTCTTTATAATATCTTTATCTACCAACATTTAGATTAATCCAAAGAACATCAAATATATTTGTGGTATGAAAAAACAAAGTCCAAGGATACTTCTACTTGTGGATTAATTTGTAACTTACCTTCTCTACATGAGAACAATTACGACATGAATGATAAAGTATTAGTCTATGTTTTGTTTTGCTGAATTTATTTTTTTAGTACTTATATTATAAGTTGTAGGTGAGTATGTAGATAAATAATAGATTGTAAGTTGTGAGTCATATAAAATGCGTGGATAAAAAATAGGGACGGAACTAGAAATTTTTGAAGACTTTCCACTTCAAGATCGAACTTTGGTGAAAAAAAATTTACACTAAAAAGAACCTCCTGCTAAAATCCGTCCATGATAAAAAGTATGTTTAACTAATTTGATAACTTGAAATTATAAATTAAACATCCCCAAACATGTGGTTAGAAAATATGTTAAAAATTTTAATATTTGTCTAGTGCTTAAATTGGGGTATGGGTAACTATTTTAGTTCGAACACCACTCTTTATATTTATTTTAATTATGTAATGTTGATATTCTTCATATTCTCAATATATTGTTGTTAGTGGAAGTAGTATGATACTATACCAATGATAATTGTGTCGTTTTGCTTAATGATAGTGTCTTCCTTGTTTTCTCTTCGTTCTTCTTTTCTCAATTTGATTTGTTACATTAGAATACCTTGATTTAGAATATTCTCATGGTATCTGAGCTTTTTGCTCATTGATTTTGTTTCATTATTTTTCACTCCCATCTCAAAAAAAAAAAAAAAAACCTAGTTTAACATATTGAGTCGGACTGAAAATTCTCTTTTCCTGTTCAACGAGACATCGGCTTGCAGACTGATGACCATTTTTGGATTCACGACGACGAGGCGAACCATCCTATCCTATGCGTGAGAGTCCACGCGCGGCTACGGCGGATGTGTGTGAAGCCCACGTGCAGAGACGGTGGTGGTGTGTGACGGCGCATCCGGGATCTTTTCGGCCTAATTCTTTGAGACAGATTTCTATTTGGTGGTGTTTGTTTTGGTTGGACGTGTACAAGGACATATTGTTTGTCTCGTTTTCTTGTTGGTGGTGTTTGTTTCACTTTTGAATTTACATAATTTTGATTTTCGTGTTATTTGACTCTAATGGCAACTAAAATAGACGATTCACTTCAATCTATTAGTGTAAGACTAATTGGTAATAATTATTAATATTGGAGTACCGTGTTGAAATTATTGTTAAGGATAATAAGATATGGGGATATGTTAATTAGTAGAACTACTGTGATATCTAAAAATACTAATAATAATTATATCGTTTTACTTAATGATAGTTTATTCCTTGTTCTCTCTTATCCACTTAGTTTGAGATAGAGATCAGCGTATTGCGACACAAACAATTCATAATTCTTCTCTTTTTAATTTGATTTGTGACCTTAAAACACCTTGATCTTTAAAATATTATCATTTGCAATAAAGTTATTGTTACAATAACTCAAAATCTTTTCATTTTATATCGTATATTTGGTACGAATGATAAAATATTATTGAAGGATACGAAGAATGAAAAATAAGTTAAATTATTTTTCATATTGTGACCGTTTTGCTTAACCCACGTTTCAACAGCCCATTAAAGCACGACTGGCATTTCTTCCAGATGTGGCAGTTCATGGCTGTTTCCACGTGTGCATATTTGCACACGTGGCACAACAACACCATGCTATGTCAAAGAAACAACACATGTCACTTGCCCACAACTCACAAAATATGATATGAATTCCAATATCATCATTCATCCTTTTTTGATCATAAATATGAAAACATCTCAGAAAACATATACAGAAGTAAACAGCAAATAAATGTCTAATAAAATAAGTTCAAATTCGTCACCTCCATGGCAAGTTCTTGTTCTTGTTGCAAACCAGCTTGACCCAAAAACCCTAGCCACAGCCTCCTGCGTATGCAAATCGTGGTCCATTTCCATGTCCTCGGACCACCTATGGCAGCCCATTTGCGCCGCCCAATATCCTTCTCTATCCACCCTCCGCCCCGCCGCCAATGCCGCCGTGTCGTACCGCAAGTTATACGCATTAGGATACATGTCTGAAAAACGCAGGGTTCAAAAGCCCCCCAAGCCCCATCTTTCTTTACAAGATATAATGTTTGCTATTGATATTCACAACACACGTTCATGCATCGTTACATCTATAAAGCCTGGTGGCGAACTCGAGGTCGACAAGAATGGCATTTTCCGGTTCGATATCGACATCAAGAGCGATAAATTGGTGGCGTTCGAGGCATTGGATAGTTTGAGAATTACGTGGAATGTGGTTATGAATGGGTTTGAAAGTGTGTTCACTATGATGGATTGTAAAGGGAAGGGAAATTTTGTTTTGGGGCTGGAAGGGTGGTTTTCAAAGGAGCTTCCGCTGCCGGGGTGTTGCTCAAGCGGCGGCGCTAGTGGACTGGTGGCGGACTTGAGGTTGGGTTTGAGGGTAAGTGGTGGCAGAGTGGTAGTGGAGAAAATGAGTGTGGGGGTTTTGAGTGTAGTGAGTTGGAGATATGTCTGGGTAGATGATGTTCTTAGGTATTTGCAGCATTTTCTTCTGCCCTAGTAGTCATATTATTTGACCTACGTTTTGTAGTATTAGTACTCGATAGTATTGTTACAAAATATTGTAACATTTATATATGATATTTTATTTTTGAACATGTTTAATCATAGTAGTCGCCATAAATTGGTGTATGAAAATATTTGATATCGATATAAAATAGCTAAAATAACGGCCGGGAGAGAACAAAACTTGTAAAGCAAATTTGAACATGATATGGTAATACCATAATTCAAAAGTTTATAAATTTGTAATTTAGAAGTCTTGACTTAAATTATATTAATATTTTCCTTATTACTTGCAGAAAAATATTTTACGTAATAAAAAATATAAAAAATTGTTTTTCTACAAATGAAACTGTTATTTTTAAATTTCACTACAATTTTTAGTTTGGTTAAATTAGAGTTGGATTAACTTTTAAGGTGGTAGTAAAAATTTATTGTGTATATTGATGGTTTCGAGCAATAGGTTGGGAATTTAAATTTTAGTTTTGAAGTTTAGAGGTGCATAATTACAGTAAGTGAAAGATAGGAGAGTTTATCCTTAATTTAAAAATATTCATTTCCAATCAAACAAGTAGACTTTTTTACTTTTAAGGTAAATTACATTCACACTTTTATATTCTTTGAGTTTTGTAATAATATTTTCTTTATGTAATTTTATTCTTAGATATTGTTTCTATTATTTCATTAATTCGTTCTCAAATAGTTTTTTTGACAATTTTGTTCATAAATAAATTAAAATAAAAAAAATAATAAAAAAAAAATTGCAATTGAGATTTTAAAAGTGCAAATAAATTTTAAATATTTTATTATTTATTTATTTTTATTAAAAATAATAAAAATATATGTTATCAAGTCTCAAATTTTCTAATTATGTTTATCGAAAAGACTTTTGGAGTTTGAACAAATTTCTTCCAGAAGTTTGTTAATTGACAAAAAATAAAATCAGCAATCTAAATTTGTACTAAAATAAAATAGTTTATTCACATTATATTATTTAAAATAATTTTAAAATAGAAAAAGAAAAAAAAAAGATTCATCTTTCCCGCCCCGCCCCGCCCCGACCCGACCCGATAACAATCCTGGTGGAATTCCTCGGGTTGTTTCTTTTTGGGTGGGGTGTCAGCCTAAACCCAGAGGGTTTAGCCGCACAGGTGGGGAAGGAGATCGATCGATCTCCACCGTTGGGGGGTGGAGGTGGACAAATTTTGTTTTTTGTTTTTTCTTTAAATTTTTTAAAAATAAAAAATTTATAATTTATTAACATTTTTTAAAAAGTAGGGATTTTAATTGCAAATTTTCTATTTTTATTTTTTCTTTAATTTATCTAAGTAGGTACAAAATTATCTAAAAGAACCGTATGTATGAATTAATGAAAGGATGGATAAGATGTGTAAATAAAATTGAATAGTAATAATATTATTATAAAGTTAAAAAAATAAAGATTGTGAAACTAATTTATGTTTTATTTTATTTTCGAGATTTTGGCTCTTCAACTTCATCATTTATTTTTCGTTTTTAAGGAATTCTAGTAGGAACATATTAATCTAAACTAGCAACGGATGTTAGCGAGTTACAAATACATCGCTAATTCTGTAAATAATTTTCTTATTATAAAAGACAAAATGTATTTTATAGTAAAGAAATTATAAAAATTAATTTAAAGGATTAATGTCACTAATGATCTCTATTGTTTCAGGTTTGTAACAATATCATCCATATTCAATTTTTTTAGTATATATCATCCTATCATTCTATTTATTAGTACATATGGTTTCCAAATGATTTTTTTTGACAATTTTACTCCTGATTTAAATAAATTGAAATGATAGAAAAAAGAAAAAACAATGAAAAAATTAAAATTGAGATTCTAACTTTTTCAAAAGTATTAATAAATCTTAAATATTTTTATTTTTATTTTTTTTTACAGATTTTCACTTAAAATAATAAAAAATGTGTCACCAAATTCCAAAACTTCTAATTAAGTTCACCGAAACTTGTTCAATGGTCTATTAATTGACAACAAAATTGTACATGTGATCTAAATTTGAGCAATTTAACAAGGAAAAAATAGTTGATTATATAAAAAAAAAAAAAAACAAAAAAACCTCACTTTATCTTCCTCATCCCATCCTCATCCCCGAAATCAAGGGGATTTCTTCCCCCGTTTGTCGGCCCAAACCGCCAGGGTTTGGGTCGGTATCAACTGTGAGAAGACCAAGGAGATTTCTCTTAGGTTTTCGTGCAAACTAGTTGTTTAAATGGTTGGATCCGGAGCCCCGACCCGCGACGCAGCGGCAACGCCTCCAGCTACAGCGGGAAAATGGTCAAACCATCTACCAGCAGCAGAGGCTGCCGTCGACTATCAAGAGGCACCTTCCATTCGAATCTATAAAGCTGCCGTTTGCTCCATCCGATGACTACCACCATTTTCCTACCCCCCTCCCAATCGACTTCCTTCTCCCTCCTCAAATCATCCTCCCAATGCTATTGTAGTCAAGTCTCCTATGCATCCTGATTTCTCTAATTTACGTTTTTTATTCACTGAATTTGCCTGTATTTTTGTATTTTTGGAGATTTCTCCCTAGTCCCGAGTGGGGGTGGGGGTGGGGGTGGAGAAAATGATCCATTTTTTGGGTTTTTTTTTTTAAGATTATTTTGAATAATAGAATATATTCAAAATAATAGAATAATAAACTATTTTGTTTTAAATTGGTCAAATTTAAATCACTTGTATAATTTTTTGTCAATTAATGGAGCACTGGACGAAATCTGTGGAGACTCCAAATGTTCTTTAGGTGAACATAATTAGAAGTTTGGAACTTGATGACACATTTTTTATTAATTTAAGTGAAAATCTATATATAAAAAAATAGGGTTATGATTTATTTGTAATTTTGAAAAGATTAGGGTCCTAATTGAAAATTTTTCATTGTTTTTTCTTTTTTCTATCATTTTAATTTATTGAAGTCAAGAATAAATTTGTCAAAAAAATCATTTGAGAACCCCTATGGACGAATAAATGGAAGAATGATGACGATATTTACTAAAAAAATTGAATGGAAATGATATTGTTACAAATCTCAAAGAATGGAGATTATTAATGTCATTAACCCTAATTGAAATTAGTGGCAAGAATCCTAGGAACTTTTCCATTACTATAATTATTATCTTAAAAAATTGAATTAGGTCTTGCAAAATACTATGGGAATGAACTATTCTTTCGTTTTAGTTTAATGGAATGTAAAATGCGACAGACTTTCACGTCGATACCACGTTAGAAGGACTTACACTACGTTAAACACACTGTTAGAGAAATTAACAAATTTTAATTGAGTTACTAAAGTAAAAAAAAAAAAAAAACTATTTAGTTACCGTTTTGAAACAAAATAAAGTTGAGTAACTAACTTGAAATTTATCTTCAAGTTGAGTGACTAACATTATTTTTAATCCAATATTAGCTCACGGTGGGCTAAGCTGTACCCGAGGCAATCGACCCTGCCCACGGCCCACCTATAAATAAAAGCAATTTCCTCATTTCGCACCATCTTCACATTTCGAAATGGCGCGGAGAAAAGCCTCTACACTTCCCGCTTCCACTCCCATCCGAATCGGTGAAAAGATAGCATTTTTTTTTAATCAATTTCGTAGAAAAATGTAATTTTGTTTCGATTTTGATCTATGATTTTGCGTCAATAATCCAGGGAATTGTGAAGTCAATGTGGAAACCAAAAACTTCGTATCCGAATTGAGTGAAAATAGTCTTCAAATTTCTCTCTCCAGAAATGCCAAAATCAAAATTTCAGGCAATGAATTTGTTCTTAAATAACTTATTTTTATTTTTAGCTATATATAACTTTCATATTCCGTTTTTATACTGATTGATGTGTCATTGTTTGTGGTAGTGGTGGAATGCATGAGTAATAGAAAGGAAAAAATAGATTTTTGGGATCAGGAAGTGGAGCAAATTGGTATGGGCTTTAATTCATTTATTTTTGTTTATTTAAAATTTTATTCTTTTTGTGCTTGGTAAATGTAAAAATGCTATTGGCTTGTATGATTTGTAAGATGGGTTTTTATGATATCAATTGTTTAGGTGATTTTTATTTCTTGCTGGTAAATCCAAAAGATTCAGATGCCCAGACCAAGTCTCTCATTCAGGTATTTTCTAATAACATGATGATTCCATGTGTATCTATGATGCATGTTTTAATTGTTATCTACATTTTAAACATGCTTTTGCTTGCAATTTATTTGAGAAAGCTAAAATTACATAAATTAATTTGCTTATCTGCAATTTAATGTGTAGCTTTTCAGGACAAGTGACTGAGTTAGGCATTATCATGTTACAGTACCTCATTTTCAGCACAAACGGGAAAAAAAAAAAATTTATGGAATCAAAGCCAAATTTATCTACAGTGGGCAATCACTCGTTACTACTAAACTCTCATTGCTTCGCTAATTGGTCCGTGGAACCAATGGGATGAAATACTATGTGGATTTAATGCTGGTCATATTTTAAATTTTCTGTAAGACATGTTTTAAAAGTTGCTCAAATAACCAAAACTCTTGCCTATTGAGGATACACAGACGGTTCTGCTGCATATTGCATGCACATGGATCTTTATGTGTGTCTCTATCCACGCAAACTCACCCGGAGAGGCTTGGTTCTTTTCTGGACCAATTTTGAGCTGTAGATTCAAAGTGTGTTATTTCCTTTGTTATGGATGATGCACATATTGTTGCAGGAAGTGCTGCAAATATACTCAAAAGAACTACCAGCAATGAATTATGCTGCTAATACTGGCAAGGAATCGATGTTCCTTGAAAGATGCATATCAAATGGGTAAGATTCTTTCTATGCCCTATCTTCTAATTGCGTGCCTCAGATTGCATTGGTAAACTCATAGTCATAGTCCATCCTATGTACTTCAAACCTGCTATTGCTCTGTACTGCTGCCCCTGGAATGCCTTTGGCACAATTCTTCTGTATATGAACTGCATAAAATTTCAAAATGTTATATTTATTTATTTAATATTATTTGTGTAACCATTAGCAAGTTGAATCAGCTTCTCTGTCCTGAGAAAACATCTGGTTGTTTATTGATACAGAAAGTACTGCACATTAGCTTTGAAGCTGAAGGGTGACAAAGATTCTGGAAAGGTATGCTAGCAGCAGCCACAATACTAATGCTTCTCATCTTAAGTTCCTTGGCTAAATAGTAAAACATTCCTCCAAAGATTTATCATCAATTTTTGTCAATATCTAAAACAGTTATTGCAAACTACAGAAGTAACTTGGGTGGAAAGAACTAGTGGGGGATTATGGATGTTGTCATATACACATACATTCAGAGGGGGGAAGGGAAAACATTATGCAAGTTGCATTTGCAACCATGGGCAGAAAAAATTAAGTGCATAAAATCTTAATGACCTTTTTATTCTGTCTGAATGCTAGAATGCACACAATCTCTTCCCTTTTACGTTACTAATTCTTGAACACTCCTACATAGTAAGCTAAACCATAAATTGATTATTGATGTATTATACTTTTATGTTTCCACTCTCTTTTTCTTTATTTTTCCTTTTCCACTCTTTTTATATTTCCCCAGAATTTCCTCCTTACGTTGTTGGATGTGCCTCCTAGTGTCCTCAATAAGTGGTGACCCAATGGCGTTATGGTTATGATTTTCTGTAGTTTGTGTACTCTTGCTTTTCTTCTAAAAGATACATAATATATATTCTAAATTCCCGACTTCCATGTCTTTCATTTCGCCAATCACATATGCGGTGTATATTGTCAAGTGGAGGACAACATCCTGACCTTGTGCTTTTTGAATGGTCCCTATGGCAATGCTTCCCTGGGATTTAACCTAATAGAGAGCATAGTCCAAGCTATTCAGTGACATGCAGAAAAAGCCAGCACTTGAAAAGAAAAGAAATTCTAATACGATCTCCATCATTAGGTTGTACCATTTACTAAATAAAAGGCATCTATTGGATTCAAGTGCTTTAGATGAATGCATATGTATATATTCGCTTTTCTATAATTACAATGTCAAAAGCATATTAATCTTCCTAACAAATTCCTTCAAGTTTGTAATTTCTGTCTATAAGATATCTACTTTCTTATCTGTTTGGTTATTTTACTGGTAAAATTGTGACATTATTTAGTTCAATGTGCTTATATTTTTATTACTTTAATTTGGTAGGTCATTGCTGCACTTACTTATCAAATAATTCCGGCTGATACACAGTATGCTGAGATTCCTCTTGCTGCTGTTAGTTCAATCTACCAGCACAAGGTTGTTTACCATCCTGCTTATTTTTATACAGAATTTGGCAAGAAGTATTTATGTGTCTGCTGGTATATAATATTACCCTGACAGATTGTATCTGGTTTTAGATTTAGCGCCCTCTGAAATGTTGCAACTCCAATCTTTCTTTTGCGGGTATTGATGAGATCTCAGCAAATACATTAGGCAGAGTGATGAATTGCACGAGATTGTTTGAATGTCGAGGCTTGGTTTTCAAATTCCTTTAAAATTGAAAACTTCACTGGATAACTTTCCATTGTCCAAAATTTTCATCATGCTTAATATTGAACCACTTGATCTAAAAACTTAAACTATTAGAGAGAGGTCCATGTATTCATTTAAATATTGTCTTCAACACGTCCCCTCACTTGTAGATTGGGTTCATTTTTCCCATTAAAGAATTGCACGTGCACAATTTTTACTAAATTGGTGGCGACGAGACTTACTCAAGACTTTTGCTTGTTTTGTTATTATGTTAAACCACTTGATCTAAAAGCTTAAACTGTTAGAGAATAGCCGCATGAATTCATTTGAATATTGTCTTCAACGCTTAAATCCTTGCAATAGTCATGTTTAAATTTTTTTACATACTAAATCTTATTCGACTGTTGTATCATTGACACAATTTGAGGAACTTGCAGGGGATTGGTCATTTGTTATACACAGAATTAAGAAATAGACTGCAGAGTGTAGGTATTCACTCTATATTCTGTTGGGGAGACGAAGAGTCCAAAGGATTTTGGCTAAAACAGGTATGCGTTCAGTGGTGCTTGGTTGAAATTGGTTCCAGAAACAGATACTGGTTGTTGACTCAACTTAATCACTAAATTTAGTTTCTCCAACGTGAACAAATGTCACAATCTGCAAATGATGCCTTTGTGGAGTGAATTTTTTCTTTTGTTCTGTCATTTTATGATAGAATTAAGATTGAGTAGGATTTTACTAGTTTTATCATTTGTTACCTTAAAATTTGTTGTATAACCTGGCATCTTCCATGTAATAGATAAACAAGTAGACTGTGCAGGCACGTTGGAATTGGGGAAGGGTGTGGGGTGGGGATATCAACAAGAAGTTTTGTTGACATAAATACAATTTATTAAGTGGCTGGTCACATATTAGCATTAGGGTTAGTTTTATGACTTCTGACTTACTAGTCGTGCTTTCCCCATTATCATCCCAGCACTATTGCATTTTATTCACCTTATTGAGGGGAGAAAAAGGATTCATGTAGCTGCCCTCAAATTATATTGGGAATAAAGCTTGCTTTGTTGTTGATGTTTGCACTATCGCATTCTATCATTGGCATTTCATTTTTGCGAAATTGTAAAAAATTGCAGGGTTTTGTAGCAATTGGTGAGGTAGACACAAAGGGTAAAGCTCGCAGACTCCCAATTAAAGCGGATATTCGAAGAGCTTTATGCTTTCCTGGCGGTTCAACCCTCATGGTTACTCATCTTAGCAAGGATAGTTCACCTAACTCTTCAGAGTATCCAAGGCAGTCAATCCCAATAATGCCTCCTGGGGAATATTGCCCATCCGCAATTGTTGAAAGCCAAAAGCTAAGAAGTATTGAAGAATGCCATGACTCTCCCAATGAAGCAAATAGGAGAGAATGTTCACAGATTAGAAAGTTGGTCACTGATAGGTTTTCAATGGACGGTATGCGAAATCTATGATATTGTGTGTATGTGTATCATGCACCTGCATTATCTTGCTGTTTCATCACATCGAAAATGCACAAAACAGTTCATTTGTGCATAATGAGGAAGTGAGGTCATTTACTTTGTTCTCTTCTTAGTTATGATACTTGTGCTACCGGTGTAATGGATAGTTATTTCTAACCTAAAACATCGATACATATTTAAAAGTCAATCACTAAGGCTATTTATTTCATTGTAGATGCAAATACTTCTGCACAGCTGTTAAAATATTTGTTCTGTCTGAATTGGTTCCTTTTTTATATATTGTGATCTGTTATAGGTTGCAAACATGCGGATCTTGTGCCAACCGTGGGCCACCATAGTATTGCTAATGGTTCTGGACTAATTAAAAGTGGAAGTGAAGCTGGTTTGGAGCGATGCTCTTGCTCAGAGCTGGGAACCAAGAAAAGATTATGGGAAGCCTCGCATACCTCACTGAAATCAAAAAAAGTTAAGGGTGCTCATGTAATTGATTGCCAGTTGGGTTCTGATGATTCTGTTTCAGGCAGGGCTGGAAGAAATGATTGTTGTTTTAGAGATAATAGTTACTCTGCAATTTCCAGAAGCAAAATCTCCACCGACATTTCTCCAAACAATCTTTTGACCAATAGCTCTTTTGAAGAGAATAACGATGGCAAAGCTTGTAATGTCACAGTTGAAGATTGTGGTGCGCGGGAGGTCCTGTCAAGTGGACATTCATTTAGAATTATGCTGATGAATATTGCTGATGATAACAAGAAGTCAAATCTGACAAAGGTATTGCCTAATTTTGTACTTGTCAATCTCAAACTGATATTCTGGAGATTTCCATATTTCGCCAAATCCATTACTATCCGCACAAGTCTTTATTTATGTCAAGATCATAGAAAATAATTGATTGAGAGCCAGGATGAATCAGATATTTCGATTTCTTTACCATGATTTCTGATTTGTTCTGTCCAGTTTGTAAGATATCGATTTGGAAGATTAGGGAAACACTGTAAATACCTTGCTCACTATAACAGAGCATGATCAAGGAAGTGTGTTTTTGTTCTTATTAATTAGTTTTAATGCCCACCTTTCGTTCTGCTCTTTTTCAGTAAAAAGGAAAAATACATCTGGTTCAAAGCTTCTCTGGCAATCTTTTTAACCTGAAATGAATTTATAGCAAAATATTCTTCTAATAGTTCTCTTTTTGATTTTTGTTAATAGAAAATTTATGATGTTGGTGTAGATAATCGAAGACCTTGGTGGACTTGTTACTTCTGATGGAAGTGTAAGCACTCACGTTATCACTGGAAAAGTGAGAAAAACTTTAAATTTTTGCATCGCTCTCTGTTCAGGGTCAGTTTTTCTCTCTTGTTAATATTCCTTATTAATATGTTTCAAATACACTTGTTTCTAATGTTGTCTGAAGTTAATGTGGAATATATCTTATGCAGAGCTTGGATTATATCACCGAGTTGGTTAAAAGAAAGTTTCCGGAAAGGCAGATTTGTCGGTGAGTAGCATGTGCTACTTTTCATATATACTTAACTGGTCAAACAATGTTAATGTGTAATGGAGTTTCACTTCTTACTCTACAGATGAAATGCCTTTCACTTTAAAAGATGATGAATACGAGATTAAGCACAGAACCGAGCTCAAATGTGCAGTTCTAAGAGCAAAAGCAAGTCCTCGAGCATTGCTTAAAGGTCTTGATGTATGTCTTGCAACTCATGTGCATCCCCCAGTCGGTACACTATCGGCCATTGTTAAGTCTGCTGGAGGAAATGTAAGTCATCTTAAAGGTTTTTCTATAATGTTCAACGAAAGAAGTATAAATTAACCAAATTGAATATTATGAAGCTGAAATTGTATTCACTCTTTCTATATTATTAGTCATGTGCATGATCCAGTGGGTTGTTTGGTAAGAGAGACGGTACACATCACTAGACAAAATTAAAAATGAATTGTTTGGTCTTGTTGAGTGTTGCATACCCCAACAGCTTCTTTTGGCATCATTTAGAGATATTCGATCTGATTTATTTATTTTTTATTAAAAAAAAAAACAGGTTATTAGAAGAGTGGACGAAGTGAATGAAGCATCAAAAACTATGTTTATAGCATGTGAAGAGGACATGGAGGAAGCTCTATCGGCAGTAAGGAAGGGGATCTGGACATTTAGCAGTGAGTGGCTTATGAATTGTATTATGAGGCAAGAACTTGATTTGGAGGCCCCTCAGTTCGCAGAATCCCTTTAGTTACTTTGCAATGCACATTTTTGAAAAATGTAAATGACTTCCAGGAAGGAGTAGATTGAAATATTTATGTTAATGTCTTTAATTCTTTTGCAGACTGTTGCAAAATGATATGAATCAAGTGTATACTTAACATGAGATGTATACAATATAGTAGGGAGTAAATTAGCCTAAATACCTACTTTTAAAAAAAAAAAAAATCAAATATACCCACTTTTAAATTTTATTAATATATACTTTCATAACGAAGTATGCAATGAAACTACAAATATTTGTCAAACTTTAATCCTAATTTAAGTATCACTAACCCTATCCACTTCCCACATGCCCACCACCACCTCCGCGAATTCACAGTTCAGCGTCTCTGCCACCAAACAAAGCTGTCAAAATCCATACCTTACACAAATTGTGTAGTTAAGATTTAATGTTAGTTGAGAGTTGTACAATAGCTTCT
Organism: Forsythia viridissima; assembly: GCA_030279155.1. Classification (NCBI taxonomy): domain Eukaryota; kingdom Viridiplantae; phylum Streptophyta; class Magnoliopsida; order Lamiales; family Oleaceae; genus Forsythia; species Forsythia viridissima. The sequence goes on along the minus strand of CM059042.1, from coordinate 1,507,068 downwards.
AAGTTCAAAAAATTGGCATTCGAATTTTTTTAAAAGATCAATAATTTGGTCCAAAATATCGACAAAACCTTTTTTTTTTAAAAAAACGATGACCAAAAAAAAAATTGTGCGTCGATGAGTTGTGCCCATTTTGTCGATGACAATTTTGTCCATCGACAAAAATGGCCGTCTATTTTATCGACAAAGAGAGTTCTATGCTCACTGTTTTGCGCTCATGTTTCTGTCTGTTTTTGACCAAGTACATCGACGACAAAATATACAAACAAATTGATCGACAAAATTTGTAAATTAAACTCAATATCTAATACAATCTACTAATGTATAATCTAAATCGAAAAAAAAATAATACTTAACAACATAAAATATATCGATAAAAAAAATAGAGATTCATTATATCACATTTAAGTTTCATGTAATCTAGTGAAAAATATACGAATTTAAGTTGGCTTTAAAAATTTCAAATCGGTCCACTTCTTCAAATGACACAAAAAACGATGACAAGTCTGACAATGTATTTGAATCTGGGATAAGATTTAGAAAATCCGATCATAAAAATAACAAATGGGAGTGGAAACTGAGCTAAGGGACGGTGGCAATGGTGGAGGAAGTGAGGAGAGAGTGTGTTTAAGTTAGAGACAGAAAGAGTGAGAATAGGGAATAAGGACATGAATGTAATAGATATTCAATTGATCATCTAAAAGTAATTTTATCCAAAATTTTAAAATTTGGTCAATTTGTTAAATGTTATTAAAGTAGGCATATTTTAAAATACGCCATTAGAAGGTAGTAGTTTGTTTATTTTTCTCTTTCATTAATTGTTTATTGTTTATTGATGATTTTAATTTCTTGTTTATTTTGTTGGTTTTGCCTTTTGAAATTGCAATAAAAGATCATGTTGTAATTTTTTACTCATTAGTGTAGATGATTTTTTTGGAAGTCATGGTCAATATTTCTTTCGTATAGCACATTGTAGAGAATGAGAAATAGCAAGCATGGAGCCAGGACAGTCGAGGGTGACTACTGAAAAAGCACCAATAATCATGATATTAGTTATATGGACAGGGCCATTGGAAAGAAGTGCGTCTTTCGCTTCTACGACATAGAAAGAGTTAAACAGCGTTGGATATTCGTCAGTTCGAACTGGTGGAAGTTTATGAGCAAAAAAAGAGGGCTGAGGATTTGAAGTTGAAGTCCTAGTGTTCTGGCATTTGAGGCAAAATTATGGTTCTTTTTTTCTCATATACCAGGCACTTGTGCTACAATTTTTGAGTCCCGCTTTTCAGAGTCGAACTTTTCCAGTTTCGTAGATAGTGCTCCAATCCCCAACCTCCCCCCTCGTTTATGCAAGAAGTGGTTGTACTTCAGTGCACGGGAGCTGAATATCACCACTTAATTTCATTCTTTGGTAAGGGGAAAGTCCCAAAGGTGAAACCCTCCCACCTGTGTCAGAGGCTCCTTGACCAGGCGGATTGTAAATCGAGGGATGTGCACGAGTGGTAGGGACATGAGGGAGAGAGCCAACAGGCCAACTCCCAGGACAGACTCCTACAATATTTCAGTGAAAATCCACCCCACACGGGAATCGAACCTGTAAATGTAGGTTGCAATTAGGTGAATGTGAGATTTGTAGTCTATCCCTAAAGGAAAGCCTTCAGGGATGTGAACCTACCGTATATTGCATTTTCTTTACGGTACTGCATCAAATACATTCAATAAGGTCTTGAAGTCAATACCTGTTAATATTTTGAATTGAAAATGATTTGTATTCTATATTTATTTTTCTTCTATTTTAACGTAATTGGTCTCTTAGACTCCGTTTGTAATTAATTTTAACATTTGATAATAAGAAGTTATTTTAGGTGTTTGATAAACTTAAAAAAACTAATTAGAGAAGAATTTGTATGATCTGATATGAGATTTTGAGAATTAACAAAATGGTAATTTTTTTATATTCTGTTTTTAACTTCTCTAAGTTATCTATAATCAAAATAATAATTGTAACCCTAATTAATTAAATTAATGTATTTCTACAATAGTGAATGCATTGTCTTAGAAACATATTTGTTATAAAAGTAAAAATGAATTTTATGTTACTACCAATAATAATTTATTATTATATTATACCGACACAATGATAAATCACTTGTATTATTTATTAAATGCTAAGATACTGAATTCAAAATATACAATAATTTTGAAATAAAAATTTAATAAACACTATACTAATTCAGCAGAAGTAGTAGTAATTGTTCTCCCTCGTTTTCGAAAATAAGAGTATCCACAAAATGTAGCATCCAATGCCTAAAAAAGAGTTGTTGACATAATTCAAATTGGTAATATTATAATTCAAAAGTGTTTAAATTTGTAATTTGCAAAAATGGTGACTTTTCGGCGCAAAAAGTTATGTATGTCCTTTTGACGAATAACAGTTAAACTGTCGAAATATAGTTCAACTGTCGTTTATTTATTATTTTTTTTTTTGTCATTCAATTGTTGGTAAAAAAAAATATTACTGTGATCGACAGTGACCTGTCAGTCCTACCGTTGACATGTCGACAACAATAAAAATTGTTTTCTTCTTTTTCAGACAGTTGCTCAACCCATTTCGTAGGCTTTTTCGTTTCCACACTCTTCTTCTTCAATCAGACATTAATCTATGAACCCAATCTATGAACCCAATCTATTCTAATAATTTTTGAGCAATTATATTCAACATATTTCCATTATTCCATATCTAAAAACAATCAAACTAATCTAACACAAAACTTATTGAGTTTTTGTACTTTTATAATCTAAATTAATCTATCAATTAAAAAAATAACTTACTTGTGGTGGGTAAGTTGGTGGCAAATGGTTGTGCGAAGGCAATGGGTGGTGGAGCAAGATTTGATTTTAGTGAAATAATAAATTTGACTAGGATACAATGAGAGTTTAAGTAATTGTTTGGAGGTATATTTATTTAAGATGATTATTTTTCAAATTGTTTTCAAAATTTGCTATTTTTTAAAAATATCACCAACAAACATATATTTGCTATAATTTCATCTTCCGTATAAATGTCTATATTTGTTTCATTTTTGAATTTTTAGTTGTATTTTGGGCCATCCAACAAAATATGCACTATTCATAATAAACTAATGCAAGCCTCTCTTGTTGAGTTTTGTGTGAAGTAAAGATAATTTTAGTGTTTTCTTCCATAAAATAATCTTGTGGGGATGCATTGGTTTTTCTGTCGGTTGGTATCAGTTGCATTTTTTGGTCCAAAAAACGACAAAAACATTTTTTTTAAACATCGACAAAAAAATATTTGTGCGTCGATAAGACAAATGACCTTCTATTTTGTCGACGAATAGACGAGTTCCATGCCCACTGTTTTGTGCCAATTTACTGGCACAAAACCGATGATAGATTTGACAATGTATTTGAATGTGGGATAAGAATTAAAATATCCGGTCACAAAAATAACAAATGGGAGTGAAAAATTGAGCTTAGGGACGTCGGCAATGGTGGAGGAAGGTAGTAATTTGTCCAATTTTCTCTTTCATTAATTGTTTATTGTTTGTCGATGATATTAATTTATTGTTTATTTTGTTGGTTTTGCTTTTTGAAATTGCAATAAAAGGGTGGAAAATCTTCCTGTTGTAATTTGTTACTCATTAGTGCATATGATTTTTATGGAAGCCATGGTCAATAATTCTTTATGTCTAGCACATCGTGGAGAATGAGAAATAACAAGCATGAAACCAGGACAATCGAGAATGGCAAATGGAAAAGCACTAATAAGCATGATATTAGTTATATGGACAGGGTCATTGGAAAGAACTGCGTCATTTGCTGCGTCATTTGCTTCTACGACACAAGAGTTAAACAGTGTTGAATGTTTGTCAATTCGAACTGGTAGAAGTTCCAGAGGAGCCAAAAATGAGGGCTGAGGACTTGAAGTTGAAGTCCTGGGTGTTTTGCCGTTTGAGGCAAAATTCTCTTTTCTTCATGTACCAGGCACTTGTGTTACAATTTTTGCGTCCCTCTCTTCAAAATCCACCTTTTCTAGTATCGTAGAGTAGTGCTCCAACCCCCAACTTGTCCCCCCTCGGGTAAAAAGGGTAAATAATCGACAAAAAGTGGCAAAAAATCAACAATTTTTTATTTCCAAAAATTGACAAAAAAAATTAAAAAAATTATTTTTAACTAAAAGAAGACTTTTAGGTGGAATATTTACATCGACCATGAGGGCAAAAATTGAAAAAAAAAAATCCCCAAAAATTGACAAAAAGGGTTAAAAAGTCGACCAAAAAAAAAATTCTTCAAAAAGTTGACAATTTTTTTTTCTTCAAAAAAGTCGACAAATCTATCCAAAAATGGACATATTAGTCTAAAAAATAGACGAATAGTATGCGCGAGTGGTGCAAAATGATAAAGTTGAAGAGAGAAAATTGACTTAATTTTGTCGACAAAAATGGGCATTGTTTTGTGTCCATTTCGTAGACAGTGCCCATTTTTTGTCGATTCCATTTTCTCGACATCATCGACAAATGGGGTGCCCATTTTGTCGACATCGTCGACAAAATAGGTGCCCACAAAAATGGGTGTCCATTTTGTCGACGAAGCTTGATGAAATGGATTCATGTGGTGCTAATTTTAATATGGTTTTTGGTGCTCATTTTTCTACTGATTTTGTCGACAAAATGGGTACCCACAAAAATGGGTGTCCATTTTGTCGACGAAGCTCGACGAAATGGATTCCTGTGGTGCTCATTTTAATACGGTTTTTGGTGCTCAATTTTCTACAGATTTTGGACAAAATTAATTGATTTCATTCTCTACAAAAATATATACCCAACAATATAAAATAAATCAACAAATATAATGGACAACAAATTACAGCTTCAATTATCAAATCGGTCGATTTTGCTCAAACAAACGGCAAGAGATATGATAATTTATTTGAATTTGGCTATAAAAATGGGATAATGGTCACAAAAATACAAAATGAAGTGGAAAATGGAGCTTTTAGCCACAACAATGGAGTTTGTGAGAGAGAGTAATGTTTATGTTATAAATAAAAAGAGTGAAAGTGGAATAGAAAATGTTTAAATTGGAGAGAGAAATAGTGAAAAGAGAAAGACAAAAATGTAAGGGTAATTTTGTCCATATTTTTAAATTTGGTCAATTGATCAAATATTATACAAAATGGATATATTTCAAAACATCAGCACCGTTCTAATACCTACAATGAACAATGTTATAATACCCACTTGGACACTTGTCCAGTAGACATTGAATGAGTGTAAAATGACACCTTTGAACTTTCTCCAATTCCCTCTTAAAAATAAGCTAATTCAAATCGGTGACTTGTATTGCAAGATAAACTACTGATTTTAAGGCCCCCTAGCCAATGGATAGACTGTCGGCTCTTAAAAATAAGCTCGACTCCTAATTTTGAGAACAATTGATCATCCTTCTCCAACACTTACTGCCAAAATGAGAAGGAAAGATTAATGCATTTCACTCATTAAACAAGCTTCTACAATCAATCCATCACTCTTAGGTGTCAAAAGCACCCTTGGGACTACTACCCAATTTATCTTAGGTGTCAAAAGCACCCTTGGGACAACTACCCAATTTATATAAGTCGAAAATGATGGGATCGGTACATGAATTTTTCATCCTCTTTGTATTTTGCATTTTGCTCAAATGTTGAAGAATAGTACAATGCAGCATAACTGGTACTAAGTACTATCTTAAGTATTATTAATTGACGTATCTCATTTAAATTCTCTATTTAATTGATGTTACTTAATTGCTATCTAGACTGATGTTTAGCACAAGTTGTGCTCATAATATATTACTCGATATTGAAGAGAGAAGTACGCAACGAATTGAATAATTAAAATTTTCACACGATTATTTTGTCCTTGTGAAATAGAAATGATGATAGGTCTTTTGAGAGCAAATTTTTTTTCATTTGGTATAAAAAGTTGGCCTATATGATTGTGCACATAGATGCATCAATATTTTTATAAGAGGATGGTAAAAACCCAAACCACTGTGTAAAGAACACGACAATCACGAGTATTAAAATTCTCAAGTTAAACTAAAGAAGGAAAGCGCACCCAAGTGGCGCTACTTATAGGTTGCGTTTGCCACATGAATTAGATCTCTTATAAGAAGTATAAAATTAAAATGAATAGTACTAAGTAAAATAGTATTATGAGAGATTAATATAATTTTAGTCGTCAACCGGATAATATGATACGAAGAGACTAGATAAGTTTATACCAAATAAATTAAGATAACATATTGTTAGTTTTGAAATAACGACAAGAAGCACCCTAATCCATCATAATATTATGGGAAATTGGCACAAATGGTCCATAACGTATGACAATAGTGTACAAATAGTCCCTAACCTATCCATTTAGGTGCGTAATTGGTCCTTTTGGACAGATTCCGTTTAAAAGTTCCCGCGAGTGAGTCAAACTCTCAATTTTTTTTTTTTTTTTTTGTCTTTATTGGTGGAGGTAAAATCGTCAGATGAAATTTCATTTCTTTCATTCAACTTCTCATGGCTGCAGCCGAGCAAATAGAGTTGCATGCATAAGTACCACCACTGCGACCGTCATTTCCACCTCCACCACTGCCCCATTACTTGATGCCCGAATCAGATTGACGCCAGGTGCAAAAGGAGGTCTAGGTGGTGTATGCACTGCCACACCATTTCCGGATGGCGGTGGAGGAGGAGGCCATTTCTCTGGTGGCTTACTGCCATATGACTTCAAGGTCTCTCAAAAAGATGCTCGGATCCTCTTCCCATAATCTTCAGCTTCTGCTCGTCTGAATTTGAATTCTTGCTTTTCACAGCCCCAATCTCAATAAAACTTCCCTGAATGGGCGACATCTTGTAAGGCCTAAAGTAATAAGCCGTCTTACAGGGGAATCAAGTATCCTAGATGGTGGTGACATTACACAAACTAGGAGATTGACTTAAAATCAGCTCATATTTGTTGGAATCTGCAGATAAATTTTTAAAAGTTATTACCAACTCTCTAGTACGGTGCCAAGCTAAATGACAAATATAAATAATGTGGGGTTGGGGTATAAAAGTTTTTTTTTTTTTTTTGTGGAAAGGTAACTCTTGTCTCACAATATGTAACTTATTTCCAACTTCAACCAATATTTTAAATTGTAAGTGAACTGAACAGGTGGGGGGCCTGGACAGTAACTCTTTATGTTCACCAAGTGAACTGAAGCCACAAAAGACACTACAAGAAGTAAGAGAGAGATATACCTTTCTTAGTTTTTCGTCCACCCTGTCTGTAGCCCCAAAAAGTATGTGTATAACCCACAACATCAGGGTGCCGTTTCTTAAAGGTATCCACAAACCCCTTCTCTAAAAAGTTTGTTTGAACTGACTATCTTTCTTCGTCTGTAAAACCCACACTTCTTCTGTTACCCTAATGCAAAAATCAGGCACCTATCATAATAATTCCAAGAAAATAATCCAAACATTCTTAACAAGGGACGAAATAAAGCTCCTACTTCAACCAACAGATTTACTAAAAAACTCAGTTCGATATCACATTTAAAACAACTAAAGCGCTTAAGCAGTAATGGTCCACTGTCCACCACGTCCAGTTGTAGGCTACTCCAACTAAAGCATTATCACTCTTTAATTATTCAGATACTAAGATATTAACTAAAAGCTACACATTCTTCTTTGTTTTTGTAGGCTGCATATCCTTCATCATCATATGGTGATTAGACTATAAGTTGAAAATAGAATGAAATTATATAATGCTAGATTTGGAATTACATACTGCTGGATTGTAGATGTCTATTTCCTGATGAGCACAATTCAAATCAACAGTCAGAATGACAGGCTTTGATGGTTCCAAATCCTGTAAAGCACAAGAAGGACATGTCCAAATAAGTTCCAACGGGTAATTATCAACAATCCCTTTCGATTAAACAAAAATAGTAAAACCTGATCTACAATGAAACAAGACCAGAATTTTTCCTTATTTATTGCTAGTTCTTTCTCTTTTTTAAGGAATGGAAAAAATAACACTACAGTAATAAAAGAAAAGGGTTAGTGGCAAAATAAAATAAAAAGATGTTAATCAATCAATTTGTACAAAGATACCAAATATCAGTATTATACCCAAATAAGTCCCAGCAGCCACGTTAGCAGGAACCACATGAGATTTATCATTTAAGCCCTTTCATCTGTCACGACAAGCATACAAACCCAGTTCTTTGTTTTCTAAATCCTAAAAATTGTAAGACTCGTGGAAATGAATTGTGATATGAATTTTATTAGCAAGAAATCATCTTGGATGTTGATAGACAAACCAGTTCAAATGAATGCACCCACAAGTGTTTTTAAATTTCAAGAAGTAAAATTATATATTTGTACACATTACAAATAGTTTTTCAGACCATCTCAGTACCATTCTGTAAGTATATTTCTTATCAACTACATATACGATTGCCTGACCCAAGTAGAAAAATAAATTAAAATACTTTTTAGCCAAAAGAACAGAAGATTTACCTCAATCTTGATCCCAACTGCCCACTAAAAAGAATTTCTGCAAAAAAAATAAAATTAAATATTCAAACTTTATGAAACTTGCACTCAATCCAAAAATTGAAAAAATAAAGAGTAATTAGCACAAAACGTCCCAACTTATTGGAGTCATTGTGCAAAACGTCTCTACCTTCTAAATTTTGGCATTTTACATCATCACCTACTCCATTTCTTGCGCAAAACGTCATTCCGTCCAAAAAGCTGCCACTCTTTTTCTTGCACAAAATGTTCCTCCATTTCTTGGACGGAATGACGTTTTGCGCAATAAATGAAATAGATGAGGATGTTAAATGCCAAAATTTAGAAGGTATGGACGTTTTGCACAATGACTTCAATAGAAAGTGACGTTTTGTGCTTACCCAATGACTTCAATAGGTATTTTGATATGAATTAAAACATATGTCAATTTGGACCGAAACTTGAATTAAAACAAATTAGATAGGGACTTGGACTTTGGCCATTTTTAAAATCTTTGCGGGGTCATTTGACCCCTTTTGTCACTTGGTGACTCCACCCCTGCCTCCATATACACTTTGCTGCATTTATTGACTGTTTCAAGCCCTCTCGGTGTAATGTCTTTTTCATCATCTAATTCTAATAGCACAAAGAATTTTGCTACTTGTACATCTCACTTACAAAGGATACGACAGTAGGATCTAGGACTGACACATTTGACCAAAACATTATTTTTAATTTTCTTTTCATTATTTTATTTTGTCATATAAGCAAGTGTGTAAGTGAATGTGTAAGTAGGGATATACAATTAGGTTGTGTTTGATTGGAAGCAAGAAATTTGAGTGGAAAGAAAATGAATTCCATGAAAAAGAATTGTCAATAAATTATTGATTGAAAAATAAGACAAATTTTTTATCGAAAATGAAACCTCCTCTCCCCAAGAAAATATTTTTCTTGAAAACAAAGAAAATGTGGCCAAAATAAGGAAAATTAGAAAATGTTTTATATGGAAAAAAAAAAGGTTGCAATCAAATAAAACAAGGAAAATAAGGAGGAAAATTTTCTATGAAAAATCTTGTGCAATCAAACACATCAGTTGAAAAATAGGTGGAAAAAAGGCATTTTCCATGGAAAATTTTGATGAATCAAACACAGACTTAGCAAAATCCTCATACAAAATTCGAGTGTGGGAGGCTTTTAAGGTGTATTTTCGTGAGAAACTATTTTGCAGTTTCACATAAGGATACTAGGATAACGATGACCTCAAACTCTATAAGTATTTCTCATTTACTAATAATGTTATAAATATAAAATTAAGACTCATGCAACAACATGTCGATATGTCCGAGTGGTTAAGGAGACAGACTTGAAATCTGTTGGGCTTCGCCCGCGCAGGTTCGAACCCTGCTGTCGACGATTGTTTCTGCTTTTTGTTTACTAATTTTTGTTTCTTTTAATTTAGGGTTAATTATACTTAAAGTCCCCATTCTTTTAACTTTGTAATAATATCATCTCCATTCAATTTTATTCGCAGATATCGTCCACATCTTTTCATTTATTTGTACAGATGATCCCCAAATGACTTTTTGACAATTTTGCCCATGAATTAAATAAATTAAAATGATAGAAAAAAGAAAAAATAATGAAAAAATTATAATTAAGACTCTAACCTTTTCAAAAGTACAAATAAATCCTATTTTTATTTTTATTTTTTTTACAGATTTTCACTTACAAAAAAAAAATGTGTAATCAAGTCCCAAAACTTCTAATTAAGTTCACCAAAAGAACGTTTGGAGTATCTACAGATTTCGTCCAATAGTTCATTAATTGACGAAAAAATTATACTCATAATTTAAATTTGATCAATTTAATAAGTACAAAACAAAATAGTTTATTACATTCTATTATTCAAAATATTTTTTTTTAAAAAATCATCTTCTACACCCACACTCGAAATCGGAGGGGATTTCTCTCCCCCTCCCCCGTTCTCGTTCGCTAGCCCAAACCACCGGAGTTTGGGTCGGAGGCAATCAGGAAGAGATCATCCTCGATTGTGCGAAGACCAAGGAGATTTCTCCAAATGAAGACCACGTTGAGTATCGTGTTAACAAACATACTAATATATATCTCTCTCCCTCTCCACTACCTTCTTGTTGCATCCCAAATTCTGAATTCAGGTATACTCATAATTACATTTTTGTATTGTATTTATATATTCCACCACGTGTTGAATAAAGCTAATGTATTTTTTTGTGGACAGTGGATGGCGGTGGTGTTGCAGGCAAAAGACGCGATCGAATGGGCTTATAGAGGATAAGGCGCTGTCAATCTGGTTCTTGCTTATTGTGAAAACTTTGTAAAAAAATAAAAAAGTTTATGTTTTATTTGTATTTTTAAAAATATTAGGGTCCCAATTACAAATTTTCTATTGTATTTTATTTTTTCTATCATTTTAATTTATTTAAGTCATGGGCAAAATTGTTAAAAAAAATCATTTGGAGACCAGCTCTACGAATAAATGAAATGATGGAGATGATATCTGCGAATAAAATTGAATTGAGATGATATTGTTACAAAGTTGAAAAGATAGGGATTGTAAGTATAATTAACTCTTTAATTTATGTTTGGTATAATTAAATAAATCGACTAAGGATATAATGTATACGAAGATGTGTTGTACTGTTTAATATTAATTATTACATATTAAACACATTCTTCTTGATTAATTATTATAATGTGAATTGTATTTTTATACTTTTTTATCATGTTAAAATAAATTATTTTTACGCTATTAAAATTCATGGAAGACATGACAATTCAAAAAAGAGAAGCTAAAACAAATTAATATAAAATATTGCTTAAAAACAATTTTATTACACTTAAGTAAAAAAATTTACTTTACTCTAGCCTAGCCAAATTCAACCATAACAAAACTTTTATAAGTAACTAGTTATGACACGTGCGTTGCGTGTGTAGTAGTATTACGGTCACATATTATTGTCCAACATCTAATCAATGTTTGTACGTACAAAAAATAAAAACGAAACATAAGTAACTACTAGAACTGGAAAACAACAATAGCACAACCTAAAACTAACATTTTTCATCTGACTTGTTGTCGATCTTCTGAAAACAATAAATAACAATTGTTGAGCATATAAATATAGAGATTATGATATTCCATACTTACTCTATCAACAATGTTAGAGTTTGAATTTCTCAAGAAATGACGAAAGATATGTGGATAGAACCACTCTTTCATTTCCTGATTTCACAACATATCCATGAACATGTCAAGCAAATGTTATTCCAGGTTACTCGAACAAACTTCAATTGGTTTGGTGATTAGTAGTGACTTGGTCTCCCATGTAACGGTCCCACAAACACATAAAAGTCTTGGTGCCCATTGGAAAAGACCCAAATAGGATAGCAAAGATTTCTTGGAGTTCTAAATCGCATCATCCTTCTATAACACTTGACTTATTTACCTCCACAAATGTCGCATTTGGACGATTCAATTGAACCACTCGAATTTTCAAAATTGCATGATACTTTAAAAAATCATGGATCAAATAAACCGTTTACCTTAAAATTAATAGATATGGAGAGTTAAATATTATCAGTGTTTAAAAAAGTGTAAAAAAATGGCAATTTTGCTTGGGCTCTTGAGTATTGGTGTTGGAGGTTAAATGGTGATGGTTGTGATTGTGGTGGAGACTCATAACGTGGGTAAAGGTATAGAGAAAAGGTAATTCCATTTTGAACGAGGGAAATTTGTCTTTTTAGATTGACTCTCTTTTGTCAAACACTTTCTCTGCATTTTGCAGAGAGTAGGTTGCACTTTCTAGTTTAACGTAGGTAGTTAACAACTATATTGTTCAGTTCGATGAGTATTCAATGCCATGTAAATTATACTTAAAACAAAATAGTCTGGAGAAACCTCAGTTTCCACATATTTAGACTTTTAAATAGATCTTACAGCAATGATTATGTTTTATACATCAATAGAATATATACATCTATATATATGTATAAATAGAGACAGGTGGGAGTGGTGGGAAAATAAGAATTACGAACCCAAACAAATATTAATACACACAAATGTAATCATACATGTCAGAAAATCGAAACATCATAAGATAACACCACAAAATTACCGAAAATCAAAAGCATTGGGATTTCAAATCAAAGTACGTTTATCACAATTTACCGTATTCTCGAATTACAATAGAGCAACCTTCTAGATAAAAATTATATATGTACAGTCAAAATCATACATGTATTTTAATGCATATACATTGAGTCTCTCGGAATGAAAATATCAATAACTTCGTTGTACTTATTGAACATGGGAAAAAAGCCATTAGCAATCGTACTTGCAAAAGATATGATAGGAAACAAGCCAAGAAAAACCAAAGAAAAATAATAATAACACGTCTCCTTCAATTAGCAACAAAATTTTGACAAAATAGGCAGGAATAAGAGTAAAGGAGAGAAGTAATTACGAAAAGTGATGTTGAGAACGAGAAGAGAAAAGGTGTATTTGATATCAAGCGATCCAAATATTTCAAAATGCAACAACTTTTCAGTTTGTGATAAAGAAATTATTCTAATAAACCCATACTAATAAAATCTTTAAAAATAGAATTAAAAATGAAAATATAAAGTTATAGAAATCACATGAATATACCCATTTATCTCAGAAAATGGAAGAAAATGCAAAGTCCTAAATCCTTGATCAAGCTCGATTCCATGAAAAAATAAAAAAACAGAAAACAAAAAAATGACCAACCCAAACAAAAAAAAAAAACTTAAGATGGCAACATAAATACATACAACAACAAAAAAAACACACACACACCGAAATAATAGGAAGAAGAGAACAAAAGATCGACTTACCCTTCAAAAACAACACAAAATTTCATATGAAAAACCTTTGAGTATGGCGAAGGTTTGAGGGGAGAGGATTTATACTTTTTACACAGCGATTAGAAATGTGAGAGATTGGTGCGGTGTGAAAAAGAAATAAGAAAAAGTGGGAAAGTGAATTAAATTTTTTTTTGTTACTCTTTATAATTACACCAAAACGGCGGTGTTTTGTAAAAGCCAAAACGTGTTACAAAACGACGTCGTTTTGGTCGAAGTAACTTTTACAATTGATTCTTATATGTTGTTAGGATTAAGATATCGACTTACATTAAACTCGAAATCTAAATAATAGTAATAAGGATATTCGTGATTTTGATTAAAATCGGATTTTTTTGTAAAAATTGATGAAATGTGTAGTTGAAAAATTGTTAAAAGTTGTGATTTTTATTAAATACATGATTAAAATTAATTGTTAATTTTGACTTCAAATTTTTAACAAAATTTTAATTAAAATCAAGCAAGCCCTAAATATTAAAATTTTAAAAAAAAAATCTAATAAGAAATAATCACAAATGATAAAAAGAATGCTCCCGATTTAATAATTTTCTTTAAAGCTTGAAAGATAAAACTTAAAATTCACTCTAAATATTCTTCAATATCCCAAAATTAGTAAAATTCCAATAAAACCAATTGAAAGAAATGAGAAATGTCTGAAAATGAGATTTATATGACCAATAAACTAAGATTTTGTTGTTATCAACCATGGAATTCGACTGAGTCATAATAAGAATAAAGTAGTATTCAAGAACTTGTGGAAATTCATAAATCGAACTCCAAAAATTTATTTCTTACATGTACCGTATAAAACCACTCCGGTCGGGGAACTGAAAAAAAAAAAAACTAGAATTTTTGTAAGAAAACTTTAAGAGGAAAACATTGTCCAGTTTTTACAAGTATTTTGGTCTTTTTAAAAGATTTCCTCTTTTTTCCCGGTGGCGCTGACAAATTCGACTCCCAAAACCCAAAGAAATATAAGAAAGCCGCGTTTTCCGGCTGCCGGGAATTTTCAAAAGTGGCTAAAAATGGCGGCAGAATCTTGGTGCGTACGGCCTTCTGCTGGCGGTTCTTCAGCTGCTCCATTTAATTTTATATTTGGCGGCCCCAAATGGAAACCTCCAGTTGCTACAGCTTCTGCAATTAGGAAGTTCAGTTCGAGATTAATTATTCGAGCTTCTCACGAACCCTTGGATGCCAGCAAGAACAAGTTCTACAAAGAACTCGGTCTCTCTCTCTCTCTCTCTCTCTCATTCTATGTATATAATTGTGTACGTATATCTAGTTTTACAAGTCATTCAAGGTTTAGGAGCCATATGTGTACTCATATAGTTTTTTTTTTTTTACCATGTAAGAAAACGTTTATAATTTGATGCAGACTGATGAGTCTTTTGAATGTGGAACTTCAAGAATATGTGAAAACACTTTATGCTTGTTTATGTTATTAATAACATCTGTTAAGATTTATATTGTTGACATGCTATTGGTAATTATTTTATTGGCTCAGTGAGATATGCACTACAACAATCATAATTTGGATTGTCTTGGACCTAAGGAGAATAATAAAAATATGCTTCCATACTTGTTATAGCCTTAGCTTCTCATCGTTTGCTTCTATATTTGCCTTTCATTTATTGGATATTTATAATCCAGAGGAGTACATTGTTTAGAAAATGGTTAGTTCTGGGTTTGTGGTATTCCATATGTTTATCAAGAAAAAACGCCCTTGTAAATGAAGGAAAATATACCCCTCAGACAAGTTTGAAAGAAATATCATTAGGGGTTAAATTTTGATGAGTTATTGAAGCAGTATTGTTATGTTTCCGATAGAAATATGTAGCTTCATGTCAAACATAGTACACGTGTTATTTGAGGGCACATTGTTGTATGCGGTGTGTGCATTGGGCATCGCGTAGTGCAAATAGGATGCATAGCTACTTATTGGTCAGCTCCAATTTGTGTTATATCATATCATGTTGACTGCTCTATTACATGGTCATTTGTGTTTGTTAAACATATCTTAAGATTGACTGGTGCCATTCTGATAGTCATACCTTGCAGAAAATTGGAAAGAAGATGAATAATTAACTATAACTACAATGAATTTTGAACCACAAACTATTTATGGTTTATATACACCTGAATATTTTACTTCAGATTGCTGAAATAAGGATCTACTGTTCTCTGCAATTCTGTGAATAAGGAAAAAGGAATTTTATGCTTGTTAATCATTAGGATATTCTGCAAACTTAATTTGCAATACAGTTATTCCTTGCAAGATTTTTAGATCTGCATCTCTTCAAAGATGCATTTGTTTGATATATGAATACAATAGTCTAGTACTCGCCACTGGATTGGTTGTAATGGCTTGGTTTCATGTAGGTATGTTTTCTTTGAGAAAAAGGATAGAAGATTCGATTCTCCGTGCAGAGATGTTAGCGCCGACAGCCTTGGAACATGAAGAAGCAAGACATGTCAAGCAAGAAAAAATTATTCGTGATCATGACTTGTGGGATGATCCGGGGAAATCAAATGAAATCCTCATCAAACTAGCTGACAGTGCCAGGGTGGTTGATGCCCTTAAAGACCTCAAATATAAGGTAGTGTGCTGCTCGTGCAAGTATTTGTATGTGTGTATATATATATATATGCTCATTTGTTTATAATAGACTTAGTTATTTAAGGTCTCAAGATGAAAGTGAAGGGGGTTCTATATTTTAAGAAGTTATAAATATCTACCGCAGGCTGAGGAAGCTAAACTTATCACAGAGCTTGCAGAGATGGATACTGTAAATTACGAGCTTTTCAAGCAGGCATATTATGCATCAGTAGACGTAAACAAGTTTTTGGATACGTATGAGATGTCCAAGTTTCTTAAAGAGCCATGTGACATGGAGGGAGCATGCCTAATAGTTGAATCTAGATGTGGAGACATTTACTCAGAGGTTTGTGGTTTGAGAAACTTTTATGCTCTTCTATCGAGTCATTGCTCTTGTAATTGGAATACCCTTTAAAACTCATCAGTGAGGGATGATTTGACTTGACAAAAGATATTTATTAGTCTATAATCTGCTATTAGCCTTGACTCCCTGAAGTTTTACTCTATAGCCATAAGCTAATATTTTAAACCAAATTCTTTTAATGATTTCTTTGTCAGATAATAAAGGTTTGACAAGGTTCAAGATTAGGATTGTCCATGAGAACTCCCTAAAGAGTTTCTAGTACATCCATGAATATCTTGGTTGAATTCTTTCTTTGAGCTTTCTTGTGCGCTCAATGTGATAGTCTGTGATTCATTCTTTTTAATCATAGTTCCTTTATCTTCTTTTCGGCTCTGGCTTTGTCAATTGTTTTGGTCTTGCTGCTTCTCTTTTTGTCAATGAATAGTTACGGTTTTGTCAAATTGGTAACTAATTCTACACACTTCATTGCTTTTTCATTGGATAAACTTGTTTCAATGTGCTATGACCTTTTTTCCTCCCATTTATTCATAGATTTTTTGTATGCACAAGTTTGAAACAAACCTGTAAACCTCACTAGACTTTTAGGATAGTTGGCTACATGAATCAGCTTCTTCAACTCTAGACTCACAAGGACCATTTCCTCCATTGATGTACTAAGCATATGAGTAACTTGATATTTTGGGACAAGGTGTTCTTTTAGCTGATTAGCAGTCAGATATCTTTACCATAACTAGGTTCTCTCTATTGTGACATGTAAATATTATTCAGACATGGACAGGGCAACTCACTCGAATGTACATGAAATGGGCTGAAAAGCAAGGTCATGCGATGAGGATAGTTGAGAGATGTCCTGCAAAGAATGGAGGTATCAAGTCAGCAACAATCGAATTTGAATTCAAATTTGCTTATGGCTATCTATCAGGGGAAAGAGGGGTTCACCGAATGATTGGAAGTCATCAGAGTGAATCTATTTACCCTGAGGTATGAATTTATGTTCCTAATACGTAGGGCTCAGAAACTTCATCAGTGTGATTAACTTTTCACTATCAATTCATTGTTAAAGAAAGGGACACTTTGTATTTTTAGTTGCTAATTTTCATTTTATCTACTTGGTAAATGTTATGTAATACAACAACAAACCAAGCCCTATTCCCGATAATGTGGGATATAAATCCTTTTTTGCCATTTTGACAGTCTATTCTACATCTATTGGAAGAATTGATAAATGTTATATGCTCATGAATAATGATGACTTGCAATCCCTGGGATCATTTAGTGAACAACAGTAAATCTGACCATGACACTGTTGACTGGTTGCACTTGGAGAGCACAGCTATACATGAGATCTTGGATAATGAAAAAATATTTTCTTGTAAAGTTGGGCAAATTTCTAATAGAAAACGGGGTGCTGGAATAGACTTTGATTTAGTGGTTATCAAAAAGTAAGGACAGGTGAAAGGTGTCTTAGGGAACAATCAATTAGGTTTCTCAGTTTCATGCGAGGTTTGGTATATTCTGATGTCTTAGATAAGAATAACAAGCATGATTAAGTTAAGCGTGAACATTCTTCACCAGATTTGTCAACTTGTAAATATATTGAAATTGATGATAAGGAAAATTTTATGAGATATTGCATATTGGTTTGTGTGTGGAGTTTCCAGAAGTTAGACAGGGATATCTTGGTTTGAGAATTTGTAGTGTTCCTAAAATATCAGAAAAAAGAGAGGCTACAATACAGTGGCAAAGGAACCACAAAAATCTATTTTCAGTGGAGATCATTTTGGCTAGTGAGTTTGGCTCTCAGTTCTATACCCAGCTTCTTCGAATATTGTGGTCAGTTTTAAAATTTTACACCTCCGTCTACTAGCTTGATGATCATTGAACAAGAAGAGGTTCTTTAACATCCCATCCTATATTCAATTAATAGAACCCATAGAACCCCGATTCTTCATTTTTTTGGTACCGGAGTCTCTATTTCCTTGTTTATAGCTCTGTAATTTCGAAATTGTGAGAGGATTTTCATTTTTACATCTAATATCTAATGTTAATTGACCCGCAAACTCTTGATATGAAAGCCCATATTTTATATTATTGTTGCATAACTATTGCTAATATGTTGTAGGCTAGCTTGGCGGCTGTGGATGTGATTCCTTTATTCCTCGAATCATCACCCGAACTATTAATTGATGACAAGGATCTACTGGTCTCCTGCCCGTCATTTTCCGAGAAGCCGAGCAAGATTTCTTCGACAGTTTACATACAGCATGTTCCAACTGGTGTAGAAGTCCAATCAAAAGGTGAGGAATTTTGTGGAACAGTTATATCTGTTAAGTTCATATCATTATTCTTCTTGCTTTTGTAGTGATATAGTTCTGGTTCAGGTACTCTTTTTGCTTGACTTAGTTTGTGCTGTGATAAATAATTGAATATACATGTTTGGAGTCCGCCCACACGGCAAAGCCACCAAACAATGCACACACTATCACACAAACACTCTCCCAGAATTTCTGCAAAGTGCCTCGAATTTGTGATGGCAACTATAAATTGCCTCAAGAATTATGAAAATACGAGGAAGCAAATGGAATAATGAAATAATATCCGAAGCATCTAAAGGGGTATCTTTGATGACATTACTGGCTGCTCGTCCATCTTCCCAGTAAGTCATTTAGTGTGTACATGGATGGTGATTGGTGCATGCTTGCAGGTTCTCCTGAAAGTTGGATGCATTAAAGACCTCGGATAACTATCTTACCTTGGACTAACACACTGACTTACCTATGCAATAGGTGTTCATTTACTGAACCTTGGGAGTATCTATTTTCTTACCAAAATAGTATATGATCATGAGCACTTGCACACTTGCACATCAGCACATATTTGTTTTCTGAAACAGAAACTGTCAGAACGAGATGAAAAAAGTGTTACAAGCCCTGCCATTAAGGCCACTGTTATAGTTAAGCATTACCTTACCAGTAGGTTGAAGTTTCCTGTATATAAATCCTTTATTTGGATTAGTCGAAAGATAATTTTTTCCTTTGAGCTCCGCAGATCTGTTAATTTGATTTGTAAAAACTATGCTTTTCTATTCTACATTTCTTAATATGTTGTTCTACAATCAAGAAGAAAAGATTAGTCGGAGAAAATTAAAGGCCAGTGAAAAAGACACTTCTGTTTGCAGGTGAAAGGAGTCGTGTAGCGAATAAGATTAAGGCCCTTAACCGCTTGAAGGCTAAACTTCTCGTTATTTTGAGGGATCAAGGTGTATCTGATGTGAGATACATAAAGAAAGATGCCCTTGTTGAAATGTGGAGTCACGAGACTCGAAGGTATGTGTTTCAACCCACCAAGATGGTGGTGGATGTAAAAACCGGTACCCAACTTCCTGATGTAAATGCTGTTTTAAATGGAAATATTGACTCTCTTATTGCGGCTCACATTAATACTAGACGGGCATATAATGTCGTTTAAACGATTTTGATTCACAATTTTGTCCTGTACATCTTGTTATATTTTTACAGTGTTTGGTATCAAACATTCTTTTCCACGTGAGCTGCTTATTTTTGGGTTTTTGATCGCTTATTGCTGAACCATTACTGCCGCAGTGTGCCGCCCTTGAGAAACAAGGGCATGCATTTCCTGCATTTTCTTTTTCCAGCTGTGACTATGCCGTGACATGGCGTGCCAAAGACAGTTCGCCCGTCTGTTAGACACCCTTAGTTCTAACTGTGTTTGTCACTCTTATAATTGATTGATGAACATGCGTGGGGCCGTGCCCAAGGTCGTAACCAGCTTGTTTGACGTCGCTACATTTTATTGTGTTTTTTGTCTCGCTTTGAGCTTTCGCTTGCTATTCACCTAGCAAGGACTAAAAACAACCTAAAACTGGCTAACAATATATCACAGTTCCGACAGTACAATTTTTTTGTTTGGTATATAGTAATTTGTTTTGCTGTCTAAATGTTGTTCTCATTATTGTCCATTTTTGTTTACTTTATATATTTTATTTTTTTTCTTAATTAATTTTAAATAATATAACCCAACAAATGCCACGACCGCTGACATGTCTCCAACAGTAAATTTGAAAATAACAACGTTTATTATAATATGCAACTTAATATTCTTATATACGGAACATAAGGAATAAAATATTTATTGCATTAATTTTTATTATTATTATACGATATCGTTTAACACTATTTTTACATTCGAAAAGATGCACGTGTGACTAGTTCAAGGGCTTCTGTGAGTTAGAAACAAAAAATCAAGTCGAGCAAGAATCAAATCGGGTAAGCCAAACAGTTTCCAAGATTAATTTGATTAACTAATAATTAACTTTTAATCAACTCAGCTTCTTAATGATTGGATGAATTTCTTAAGACAGTTAATCAGTTTAAAAATTTAATGAATGAATAAATTTATTTATTTTTTAAATTTTGTCTTCAACAGATTTTTTACATATATGGTTGTTTTTTATGATAAAATTTGATACGTATACAATTTTTAGATAGATAGTTGTAGCAAGACTTGATATTAAGATCGATATCGTATTCAACCAGCTTATCTAAAAATTTAAATTATTATTATAGTAGAAAGCCAAAATGAAAGATAGTAGTGTTAAAATAAAAAATTCCCCAGACGTCCCTAATAAATTAGGGCTATTAAGACCAACATTTCAGGATACAAAGACCGAGCGACATCAGTTGAGCTCTTCACCGCCACAATTTTTTGGCGGTACATTTTTCACTCTGCTCTTCGGCTCTTAACCTACGCTACTCTCTCTCACTTTCAATGATTCAAAATATTATATTAGCGTTCCACAATTTAACTCTCAGGAGGTACACACTAAATTAAATAATAATCTTATTGTTTAGGTTTAATTAGGTTTAATTCTTAAGTCTTGTTTCTTTTACATTTAATTTTTTGTTAGCTTTTTTGCAGTGAATTATAGAAGCCTGAAATTCAAAGATCCGTTTTCTGTAAAATTAGAATTAATGGGTTCTAAGAGGCTTCTGTCGATTTCATCACCATCAGCTGCAGCTAGATTGAGTGATCCATTAAGTATCGATGCATCAAATTCCCAAAAGACAGTTACCAAGGTCACTTTTTTCCGCATTTTTAAAGTTTGCGTGAATTTTTAAGTTTAGCCTTGAGCATAACGGGTTTTCCTTGGAATTAGGAAAATGAGATTCTTGGAGATGATTTGGAGAATATAGGGAAAATGACAGTTCAACAGTTGAGATCAAGATTGAGGTAAATGTTCTGTTTCTATGGCTAAAATGTATTTTAATTTATTTTTCTACTATTATATGGTTGTTTCACTGTTTGGGTGTTCAAAAGGGCGCGAAATTTGAATTTTCTGCAATATGGGTTCATTTCTTTTTGGATATTAGAGACGTAATCTTGAGACTTTTACCAAAATATGGACACTTGGGTCAGGCAATCTGATATTAGTGTAATGATCTGAAAAACTATTTGTAATGTATACTAACTAGTATACTGCATTCTTGCGATGTGGTTCGACTGTAGGATCTATTATGATGATAGATTGAGGCGGTAAATAGATTTTGAAGATTATCGGTGGAAGAAGATGATCTATTGAGGAAGATAGATTGAGGAGGCGAGCAAATTTTAGAGATGATTGGTTAAGAGGGATGATCGAATCAGGAGATGGATTGAAGGGCTTAACAAATTTTAGAGGAGATGATTTTGTAGGGGAAGAAATTGATGATGTAGTGACATTAGGACGTTTAAGTACTTTTTTCTTTCCATTGCGGAGAAAACTCCCTACGGTCGTGATAAATCATTTACTTCTTGAATGTAAAAAGCACTTGTGGGTGTATTCATTTGAACTGGTTTTTCTATCAATATCGAAGATGATTTCTTGCTAATAAAATTCATACTGCAATTCATTTCCACTAGTCTTACAGTTTTTAGGATTTAGAAAACAGAGAACTAGATTTGTATGCTCATCGTGGCAAATAAAGGGCCTGAAGATCGTGTGGATCCTGCTAAAGTGGCTGCTGGGACCTATTTGGGTATAATACTGATATTTGGTATCTTTGTACAAATTGATTGCTATTCCTGCATTGGAACCTTTGTTCTGCAGGACGGATGTGATTTTTGTCAATTTGTGTATTACAACACTATCCAGTAATTTGCAGCAGGAGATCTTGCTTTATTGTTATTTTTTGAATTTGTAGGTATATGGGGATTCCTGCCAAAGGAACCAAGCAGGAACTTGTCTCTGCCTTGAAGAGTTATTTGAACAGCCAAATAGATGGTATCCTTTCCCTATGCCATGGTTGATGTGCAATGTTGCAAAGCAAATTGAAACTCATTTTAAGATCCATTTCTTACCCAAGTATCTGTTATTCTGAGAAGCAGAATATTAGATGAGTGTCATTCGATGCTCAAGAATTTACCTTTCTAATGCAGGCAAAGGATCTTCGGATTTAAGCAATCAAATAATTTCCGAAGATGAGCCAAGTATCTCTAAAAACAACTCAAAAAGAAAATCTAAAGAGCTATCAGCTAGAGAACATGTCCAGATTACAGACAACGATTCAGAGGTTTCTGGAGCTAAAAGGACAGAGAGAAAAGTAAAGCAATCACCTGTGAACACAATTGGCGTCAAAACTTTGCGAAATACGATGGAGCAAGAGCAGACAATTGAACTCATTGAGACGGAAGGTGTTTCTTGTTTATCCTTCATTGACGTTTTCTCGTTGGAAATATTACCATTTACTCTGAACTTATTTACTAAACTATCTCAAATAATAAATGGCATATGATGATATCAGGTAAAACATCCATTCGGGCAAAGAGAAAAGTTTCATCGAGAATCACTTCTGCAAAATTTGAAGCCCCAGACAGTGTTGATATTTCCGCAGACGAACCTTGGACTATCTTTGCTCACAAGAAGCCGCAAAAAGGGTGGATTGTTTACAATCCCAAAACTATGAGGCCGCCTCCTCTTGCCGCTGATACGTCACATTTAAAGTTAATGTCTTGGAATGTCAATGGTTTAAGAGCTTTATTGAAGTTGGAGAGCTTTTCCACATTGCAACTTGCACAAAGAGAGAATTTTGATGTATTATGCTTGCAAGAGACTAAACTCCAGGCAAGTACTCTTTCTTTGTTTTCTAATTTGAGAAACGAAAAAGTAGTTCACTGCATATGTTAGGATAGGTCTATAGAATAAGAGGTAATGAGTTTGATTATGCAACTGTTTTGACAGGTAGAAATCTACTTTAGGGTTACAATTATGATTATAAAATTTGAGTGACACTTTTTACATAGTTGGCGCCATATGATTCTCTACACATACTTGTGTGTTGGATGGAAACATTTTAGTAGGAAGCCTATCTTGCATTATGGGGCAGACATTATAATATCCTGGACATTGATTTTCCCTGTCTCTCTTTCTCTCACCAAGAGTACTCTTTCTGACTCAATGGGAGCCTAACAGACCATTTTTCCTTTTTATCATATGGCCCCCATATGGTGAGGTAAATTATTTAATTCAAATTTCAACTGGTATTCTTACCATTTGTTTTACTCTGTTAATTTATCCTTTAGCCAAAAATTTTCCAGTCTCCATCATAGACATGAAAATAGTTTCATATTTGTTTGCTCATGAAAGTCGGAACTACAAAAGTTAATGAGGTAAAAACATGTCAAGATCATTTGGAACTTATTTTACCAAGCACAGTCCTAGCTATGGTAAATATGAAGGTTCTTCAGAGTCATTTTAAGCTAATTATTCATAACTTCATAATTGTAGTCCACATGTTTCTTTACAAGTAATTATATATTTTTGGGGTTAATACATTGTATTTTCAATTCCATAAGCAGGAGAAAGATGTTGAGTCAATCAAACAAAGTCTCCTAGAAGGTTATGACAATAGCTTTTGGACATGCAGTGTCTCGAAGCTAGGTTATTCGGGTACAGCTATTATTTCACGGGTATGCTCTCTCTCTCTTACTTGTGTAATTAGGGTAGTTCCAGTTTGACATTGCCTGCAAGTGTCTTCACTCTTTGTGGTTGACTAATTTCTCCCTTCTTTTCATCTGGCAGATAAAACCACTTTCCGTCAGATATGGTCTTGGCATATCAGATCACGATAGTGAAGGACGTCTTGTAACAGTAGAATTCGATAATTTCTATTTGTTGAGTGGCTATGTTCCCAATTCTGGTGATGGTCTAAGAAGACTGGTAAATGAATTTTTCATTTTTCTGCTTCCCTCAGTCATTTTAATTACAGAAAACTGATAAAAATTCTTTTGCTAGTCGTACAGAATTAGTCAATGGGACTCTTCGCTTAGCAACTATATGAAAGTAAGTCTTACTCAAGTTTTGCACGTACACTACCAAGTTAGAAGTTCCAACCTGCATAACAGTAACCTTTCTTCACTCGCATTAGTATGTTTTTGTTCTGACACTCTATGCTCTAGTTAAAAAAACATATCCATCCGTAAAATAGATGGGGTGTCTCGCCAAGAAAAGTATGTATTATGATATATAATAGAAATGGTTCTATATTAGATTATTTGCCTTCTATGTTGAACTTGACAATTTCCATATTCAAATTAAAATATTTGCTTAATTCAATATTGCTGGAGTGTGGGGATAGGAATTTCCTTAGTCAATAAATATACTTGTTTATTAAGTTGGTTAAACTAAATGAATAATTCAATGCACATTAATCCAATTTACATGTTAACTTCAAATAACATAATTTTTTCCTTATCTTTATCGGCGTGCTTAAGTGTAAGTTGATTCTTGTTCTAACACCAGAAAATCTCTTTAATATAAGCAAGATTATGCAATCAATGAATCTACATGCCATCTCACGTGTTCAATTTATTTGTCTTACCTTTTACCTTCACATTGGTGCTTGGTTATTTGTTAATTGCTCCATAAAAATAAGCAAGACTTGCGAGTTGTAACACTATTTCTAGATTTTAACATCTTTTGAAATACTTTACTTTGCCATTAACCTTTTCTTTTATTTCTTTTATATTATTTTATCTATTATGTCTCTTTTTTTCCATTTTCCTTAGAAAAGAGAAAAAACTTTGCAATGAATAAGGAAAAATTCTGGTCTTGTTTCATGTAGATCAGGTTTTACTATTTTCTGTGAATCTAAAAGGGGTTGTTGATAATTACCCATTTTGAACTTATATCCATCTTGTTCTTGTGCTTTACAGGATCTAGAACTATCAAAGCCTGTCATTCTGACTGGTGATTTGAATTGTGCTCATCAGGAAATAGACATCTTCAATCCAGCAGTATGTAATTCCCACTCTAGCTTTATAAAATTTCATTCTATTTTCAACTTATTGTCTAATCATCATAAGATGATGAAGGATATGCATCCTACAAAAGGAAAGAGGAATGTGTAGCTTTTAGTTAATATCTTAGTATCTGAATAATTAAAGAGACTGATATTACTTTAGTTGGAGTGGCATAAAACTAGACATGGTGAAAGGTGAACCATTGCTGCTTAAGCGCTTTAGTTGTTTTAAATGTGATATCGAACTGAGTTTTTAAGTAGTTCTGTTGCTTGAAGTAGGAGCTTTATTTTCGTCCCTTGTTAAGAATGTTTGGATTTTTTTCTTGGAATTATTATGATATACGCCTGATTTTCGCACCACCTTTTAGGGTAACAGAAGAAGTGCGGGTTTTACAGACGAAGAAAGACAGTCATTTCAAACAAACTTTTTGGACAAGGGTTTTGTGGATACCTTTAGGAAACAACACCCTGATGTTGTGGGCTATACTTATTGGGGCTACAGGCACGGTGGACGAAAAACTAACAAAGGTAATTCTCTCTTACTTAATGTGGTGTCTTTCCCAGCTTCAGTTCACTTGGTGAATTTTTTATGAGTTACTCTCCAGACCCCTCCCCCACCCCAAAAAAAATAAATAAATAAATAAAAGAGAAAAGTTTTGGTCGTATACTGATTTAAACAAAAAACTACCACTTCTATGAGCTGAACGGCTTGGCTCAGCTCAGCTCATTTAACAAGAGGATTTGGAGAACGAAGAAATCACCAGTGCGGTCATGATTTTCCTTGTGACTTTTGGATCAACAAACTATTTCACTTTTTTTTGTGTGTCAACTTAAACGCTAGTTGTTGTGGTTAAGTACTCATTTCTCTTCTATGACCAATCAGACAAATTTCGAAAAGAATAGAACTATCCCCTTGTGCTGTCATGTGGAATCACCACATTTCATGCAAGCATTATTTTTCAAAATAAACAATTTATTTTATTGGTTAAAGTTGGAAAGAAGTTACGTACTGTGAGAGTGAGGTAAGAGTTACCTTCAAAAAAAGTTAACTTTAATACTTAAAATTAAGAAAAAAATTAAGTTATCAGAACGAGGCAAAAAGTTAATTAAAAGTAAAACATTTTTTTAAGCTTACCAAACATACTCCCAGTATGCTTTCTTTTTCTTCATCTAGTTTTCTTAAATACATTGTCTGCATAAGTTTTGATTCCATTGAACCTTTCAGTAGATGATGTCTGGATCAAATAAGAGTCGCAGAAAAGGATTCACGTAGTTGATCTCCAAATTTGTTGAGAATAGGAGTTGTTTGTATTCCACTAAAGGCTCGCCCCACTGTAGCAATCTCCTAGCACTTGTGCTTTGATACTCCCTTTGTCAATTTTCTGTTTGCTCTTTACTTATCTACTCTTTTGAACCAGGGTGGCGGCTTGACTATTTCCTCGTCTCTGAATCAATTGCAAACATGGTTCATGACTCGTATATTCTCCCAGATGTTATTGGAAGTGATCATTGTCCGATTGGCCTCGTTCTCAAGCTATAGGCTCATCAGCGACCAGACGACTGATTTCATGTGGTATTTCTGAATCAGTTTTCTTGATGGTGGACGCTAGATATCATGTCTTTGAGTGTTAGAGAAATCCTTAAAAGGGGAAACAATCTGAAGTGTAGAAGGTTGCCACATCAATATCCGACATGTATATGCTGGATTCTGAAGCTAATTTATGACTATCTCTTTTAGTTGATTTCACTGGTTTATATAGCCTTGGGTTCAGAAAATGGTCAAATCATAAGCACCTTGAAGGGCCTATTTTGAGAACAATTTGCTTTCAAGTTTTAAGGAGGATAATTCAAATATTCAAATATTGAATAGATAATTGGATGCATCTTTCTGCACAATCACATAGGCCTGCTGTTGCATGTGGGTTTCGTGTGTTCTTTGAAGAAGCTTTATAAAGGTCTCTTTTCTCTTTTTATACCAAACGAAAATTGTACATTATGAGATAAGAAAAATTACTTGCCAATATCTACCCGTGAGTAAATCGTAGTATACTTAAAACTAACAAGATCTTTAAAAACCCAAAACAACACCGAAATCGAGACCTAATGCAATTGAAACTACACTATAGTATTCTTAAATATCGCATGCCGATTCTTTGTAGTTTTTACTTATTAATTAATGATATTCGTCCCTATTGATTTATATCTAAAAATTCTGTTAGTGTCTTAAACTTAGAATAACAGGGAAATAAAAAGGGAATGAAGATAAATTTACAGAAAGAAGATAACATAATAAAAATGTGGCAGTGGGTTATTATTTTTTGAATATGAATGTCCTGTAGGATCTTACACGCTGATTTTTGAACTGGGAACTACCGTCAACCAAAGTACAACCACTAGCATATGTGAGGGGGTTCGTCCTTGTAGGTTCTGCACTACTCTACGATACAAGAAAAGGTGAACTCAGCACAAGTGCCTGGTATCTGAGGAAAAACGGGAACATATTTTACAAGAAAAGGTGAACTCAGCACAAGTGCCTGGTATCTGAGGAAAAACGGGAACATATTTTACAACGTAAACTTGAAATGAAACTAATTAATAAAAACGGTCTTTAGTTCATTCTCTGTTCACCATGTGGCTGCGTAAAATTGACACCCTGCATAACCATTCAATCTTAGTACGAGAAGATTACTCTTCTAAAGTTACAATGTTAATATCAAATTGAAAGTTCAATCTAGAGCCTTCAAATGCTTAAAAAGAAAGTAGTTCAATCACCTTGTGACCCAGAGACATTTGCAAATCTTTCCCCAATCGCACGGCAGTCTTGTTTAATCAATATCCATTGTCTTTTCTTTCTCGTTGTCTTTGCTTGACCACAGCTTGATTGTACGATCGTGTGAAACAGTTGCAACACATTGTCCATCTGCAACAAATGATAAACAACAATAAATTACATAAAACTACTTGAAACTTTAAACGTCAAAAATGACAAGACAGCAAACTATGCTTAGCTCTAGCAGAACCATGATTAAGGGAAGCAAGAGTCGTGAAAATGAAACAATGTCCAACTTTCCGTTATCAAATATCAGGTGAAATGCAAGAAGTCTGTTAATCTATTATTGAGCAAATTTTTAGAGTCCTCGCCTAATCTTCATGGCCTTATCTTGTCCCAAGATCCTGAACAAAAACATTTAAAATTATCTGGTGTATTTCTTAGTTTTAAACTTTTCCAACTTCACCAATCCCTTCATGTGTCCTGACACAGCAGTGTAAAACATCACTACTAGAAAGATGTCAAAAGCCTCAGTAGCTTTGTAGATCAGAGACAAAATGATACCAGTCTATGCAGCAGTGACAAATGCCCCCCAAGCCAGTGAAATACCGATGGGTAAGCATTTAGAACTTACATGGACAATGCTAGTTTATAAAACAGAGTGCCAGGCACATCAATGGACACAAGTCCTAGAACCGAATTCCCTCACCCTCCACGAAAAAATAAAAAACAAAAAAAAGAAAGTAAACGTACATTTTCTATCTACCAATCTCATTACAGAACATAAGAAAGGTTCATGCAAACAAACAGATCTAATACCAATTGTAAAACATATATTCTAGCTTTTAAAGTTAGAGAAACTCACCACCAACAACATCGAGCGACGTAACTTTTGCTTCATGGCCAGATAGCGTCTGTACAGGCTTAAAATCTCTAGATGACCAAACCTGAGATAGAAAGTCAAGATTAATGGAAATGCGTAGAAACACGAGTTCAACAAATATAAGACAAATGACTCGAGTGGAGAAGCATAGATTAAGAAGATGCATACCTTAGCTGTCATGTCATATGAAGAAGTAACCAAAAAGTATCCCTCTTGAGGTTCAAATTTGACCTGAGATACAAGGTTAGAGTGAGCAGGTATAATGTACAAAGATTTTCTCTTCCTCAAATCCCAAATGCGGCAACTATTGTCTTCGCCACCAGTAGCCAAATGATAGCCATTGGGAGAAAAACTGACACCAAGAACCTGAAAGGAGAATAATAAGAGATTCATCATTCGTACTTCAACAACCTAATCATCATTTCCTTTTTCAATCACTCTTACTGCAAAAAATATATAATAATAAAGCTGGAAAGCAAAGACGAAATAGTTTCACAACAAAGTCTTACCGGTTTGACATGGCCTTCCAGGGCAAGAATACTTCTCCCAGACCTCAGGTCCCACATACGAGCAAGAGAATCCAGTCCACAGGATGCTGCTAAAGAGCCATCATGGTGAAAAGACAATCCATATACACTCCTGCTGTGACCTTCTTGGAGAAGTAACTCGTCACCAGTCTCTACATCCCATAATCTCCAAGTCTTGTCAAAGCTAGCTGTGCCTAAGTATTTTCCTGATGGATGGAAGGCAATGCGAGCAAGACGATCCAAATGTCCCTCAAATGTTCTCTGAGCAGAACCTTCTGTGTTCCATAATCTTGCAGTTCGATCAGCAGAGGCAGTAGCCAAATGGTAGCCTGTGGGAGAGAAGGCTATATCTGTAGCTCGTTCAGTGTGCCCCTTTAATGTGGAAACCTTCTTTACTTCAGGCACGCTCCATAACTTTGCAACTCCACTTAGAGCACTAGAAACAGAAAATTAAAAGATAAAAAAATGTGAAGCGATTCACCATACATGATTATCATATCTCAAATGAACTTGTAAAAGTCAACAGTGGTATCTCAAAGAAAAAAGAATTAACTGGTTCATAATTTATACATAATAAAAACTCAAATACCATATTTTTGTAGACTGTGAAAGAAATATCTATGACACAACCATAAATGTAAGAGAAGCCACATAAGTGGAGACCTCTCAAAAACGAAAATTGAGGACCTTATTTGTGATGGATATAGGCATATAGTAAACACTGTAAGAGTATATCGAGGATGTCTTGACAAGTCAAACACAAAATGATGGAAAAGAGAGAGTACACTTCACAAATTAATACTATTAGTTTGTGTAATCTGTTATATATAACAAGTTCAAAACCTTTAAGATGCCCATACTATCAGCAATTCAGCATATGTAAAGCATCTTCAACTGTATGACGGTTATATCATATGACATATGCATTGGAATGCAAATTTTTGACACATATGGATAAGTACAACTGACCAAATCATGCGCATAGAAAAACATACACATGGGGGTGGGGGGTGGAAAGAGAGAAATATTACCAAGTTGCAAGCATCTTCCCATCGTGTGAAAATGAGCATCCAGAGAGGGGCCGATCATCGCCAATCTCACTGCAGTCTAGGACCAGGCTTGCTGCTTGCTTCAGAGACCAATCTATCTCTGCATCCAAATCCTCATCTGGATCACCCTGTTTCCTTCTTGCTCGATGGAGACGTAAAGCTGACTTCACAATGGAATACTTTGCAATCTCTTTGCGGGCCTCTAAAAGTGCTTGGGACCCTTCCGTGTAAAAGGGATACTGGATATCTTCTTCCATCTCAGTCGGTGCTGCAGCAACCGCGGCTTCTTCATCCTCATGAGCTTTCATCAGCATTTCCAACTGGCCCTCGGCGTCAAGCTTCGCCATGATTGTCCGCAAACGATCCCGTCTCTCCATCTCCCTTTCTCCAAAAAGAGTTATAGGTTCACCAAGCCGTCGGAGACGAGCTCGAACAGCTCCGTCATTGGTGGGAACTGCCAAAGCAGCCGCACGTCGCTTCATCAGAAGTTCCTGAATTGCTTTCTCCTGCCTTTCCCTAACCAGTCTGCTCTCTTCTGAGATCTCATATTCATGAGATTCACTTGCAACAGCATGACCTGATCCCGACTCATCTTGGTCCGAATCTGAATCACTAGCTTTCAGGTCTCCATTCTGTGCCAAAGGTGGCCTGACAATAGGAGGGCGAGCAGGGAGTGGCGCCAATGGCCGAGGAGCTGGAAGAGGAACAGCAGGTAATGGAGCAATAGGAGGCACAACTGGGGTTGTGATAAGGGGTGCAATTAAGGGTTGAACTGGTTGAATGGAAATTGTATCAATAGCTGGAACCACAGTTTGATCATCAGCCCCTACAGTGGAAGAATCAGCAACTGAAGCAGAGACTGTATTTTCCTCATCCACGTCCATAATTCCTGAATAATAAGAGACCAAGAAAATAAATACGCTCTTCTTGGTGAATGTATAGGAATTCATATGTGCATACAACACAAACACACCAAAACAAATGATGATGATTACGCGAAAAAACTTTAAAGTCAAATGACAATCAATTCTCCTTTACTTGTAATTATCCTCTGTGTGTGTGTATAATTTCAATTTTTTTGATAGATAACTCAGAGTATGCAATCAGATAAGCAATTATGTAGTTAACATGGTCGGTGGTCACAAATCTATAAAATAAATGAAGCCAACATATTACGGTATATAGCAAAACAAAGGACACCCGTATTTAACTGATAATAATAAGAGAAAACAAAAGAGACCTAAAATATTGAATGAATTAACCAAAATTCAGTAAGCTAAAAACATAAATTTTAGGATTTCAAAAGAAAGACGGTTAACAAGTTGAAATTTCCGACATGGAGAAATTGTTGCCCGTCGTCCAAATAGTTGTTTAGTTTAAATAATTGTGAACCCAATATTACTAATATATTCATAAATAAAAAACTAAGTGCCTGCTTTTTATGGAGTTTAAAAGTAGTTTTTTGAGAGATTTTGACATAAAATGATGAAATGTGTGGTTGAAAAGTTGATAAAAGTTGTGGGTCCATGAAATATGTGGTTGAAAATGAGTGAAAAAAAATAGTTTATTTTAAACTCTACCAAACAAACATGTAGTAAATTTGTGAAACCAAAATTACTATTATGCTCGTAAATAAAAAACTAATGTTCTACAATAACAAGAAAAGACATACCCAATACTAAACATATCAAAAGAAAATAAACTATAAAATTTGAAACCACTCTGAAATGGGACAATGGGATGAAGCACATATACTGTGGCGAGCCAGCGGTGAATGTAAATCCACACAGAAAGAAAAGATAAAATCTACTGTGGGATATCATCAGTTGGCCAAGAATTATATTAAATTATATTCAATACCTTTTTCTGATCCTCTGAGGATAACTGTTCGAATTTCGATCACACTATGTAGTGGGTCTTCATTATCGAAATGCCATATAATTACAGCTTAACACAACTGCAACAACCAATATACAAAAACTCATGTATTTATGAATATTAATATTAATATCAATCAATTAAACCACCCACGAAGACACTGTCAAAATTCAAGTCCTACAACACAAAACCGAAAAATCCCAGAAGTTTGGTTCAAAAATAAAAAATAAAAATGTATTTCTTTCTCCGACAATTTACTTAGTAATTAGCAAATATGAAGCTGACCAGAAACAGTGGAGCCTTGGAGGGAGCTCATACAAATCGAGGAGGAAGAAATCGGCGGTCCTGCAGAGGCTTCCGCCCTCCGGCTGCGGCGGCGATGGCTGCAGGCTGGAAGACAGGAGGAGGAACAGAGAAAAAAATCGGCGGGTGGAGGGGATTTGGCCTTCAGGGGAGAAATCGCACGCTGCAAGTGCACACAACCCTTTCTGTTTATTTTAAATTTAAAACTACTTTTTTCTTATTTTTAATTTAGACAATAATATTATTTTTATTTTAAACTAAGTACACCGCTTCTTTTGCGGTGGAATCCAACCGTAAACTTTATTATGATAATAGATTAAGGTGTGAACAGATTTTTGAGATAATCGGTGGAGGTAGATGATTGATTGAGTGGGAGAATTGAAAAGATGAGTAGATTTTGGAGATTGTGTATTGAAGAAAATTATTGAAAAGTAAATTTTGGAGAGAATAAAATTGAAGACGTAATAACAATGTGACACACAAACGTGCCTTTTTCTTGAGAAAACTCTCTACTATCGTGATAAGTTATTTTTACTCTTTTTGCATAAAGTAATTTCATTTCATTAATTTTTATTTTAAAAATTAGAAGAATAAATGCAAATGTTGTATTACTAAATTTATAATTTACAAAAATCTTTATTAAACGTACTCTTATTTAACAATATAACATTAGTATTTATTCTTCTAAACTTAACATAATATAAACATTACGAGTATGAAACAGAACAAATGATAAATTGTTAAAAAATAACTTCAAGAGTTTCTGTAATTTGATCTTTCTTTTTACATTGAGCCAAAAACATAGTTTGCAGCACCTTATATTTGTCAAACATGAGTAAATGGTTCTGACATTGACTCCGGAAATTATAAAATAGAAAATTGTATATTTGGTTTTCAATTTTTTAAAAAAATTGGAAATATGCTTTTAATATTTAAAAATAACATCACACATTTCCAACATTTGAAAAAATAGACATGATACGTCATTACAATGAAATTGTCATTTCTTTAGATAAACAAAAACAAGAAAAAAGAAAAAATGATTAAAAAATAACCAAGTGTACCTTAAAAAATAAAAAGTAACAAAAATATCAAATTCTTTATCAAATCTCAAAATTCAAAATCTACCGCCACACCCAAAAACTCAAAATCTACAAAACCTGCATGATCTGAGGCTGCACCAAACCTGCATTCCTTCTACTGACAGTCGGGAATTGCTGGAACTGGACGAGTGATGGGAGGATCTATTTCGATGGATCAACAACCCTCATCTCCTGAAGAGCAGCAGCAGCAGCCAAGCTTGGTACATGTCAGTTCGCATTCCAAGTGTTGAAGTATCAAGCCTCGGCTGCATCCATGGCGTGACTCCCATTCCTTGAAAGTTGAGAGATTGCATTCCACTGTCCTCAATATCTCCACGGAGCTGCATAAGAGAGGAATTTATTCCCATATAATCATTCTTCATCCCTAAGAGCAACAAATAATATTAGTTATGGTAATAGAGATTGTGTATTTCCGCCCCTGATGTTGAATGGCATTCAATAAGAAGAGGTTGCAAAATCAAAGTAAAATGTTTGGGTGAGTAAGGATAGAGTGGGAGACAATCAGAAAATTCAACTCCATACCACTGAATGAGGAGAGTCCTGGTGGCCAATGGCCATGGTCGCTTTAGTCTCACGGGAATGGTGATGGATACACAGGGAATTTGTTAAAGGCTCAATTTTCCATAGGGAGATTCTAGGCTGCC
Organism: Forsythia viridissima; assembly: GCA_030279155.1. NCBI lineage: Eukaryota > Viridiplantae > Streptophyta > Magnoliopsida > Lamiales > Oleaceae > Forsythia > Forsythia viridissima. Next base: position 1,472,187 of record CM059042.1, on the reverse strand, counting down.
TTTCACCAGTTGTAGATTCGTCCCAACCAATCCGCATCAACGAGGTGAAAGTTCAGTTTACCGTGGACTGTGGATGAATTCTTCGTAATAAAAAGGTCACTTTGTTACTTTTTATTTTTTTGAGTTACATTTAATTATTTTTCAATTATTTTTTTTTCTTTGTTTTTTTCGTTTATTTAAAAGGAATGACAATTTCGTCATAAAGGACCTATCATACCTATTTTTTCAAACGTTGGTGATGTCTAGTGCTATATTTTTAAATATTAGGAGTATATCTCTAACTTTTTTGAAAGGTTGAGTACCAAATATACAATTTTTCCATTATAAAAAGACAAACGTTGTCCAATTATTGTCGTTGAAATAATTGGGATTTTCTTTTTTTTTTGTTGAAATGATTGAGAAATAAGGCCTTAAAGGTGTATTTTGTATTTAAATTCAAATTCTACTAAATCCTAAATTATATTTGAAAGTATTGTCAGATAATTGAAAATTTTCACTAAAATTGCCATTTCTTTTTAATTTTCTTTTTAATTTCGAATGGGTTTGCACATCATGTAATTTTCCGTTAATTTATTTGAATACATTATACAAAATTAGACATGTTTGGTTAAGTTAAAAAAAAAAAAAAAAAGTTATAACTTTCATTAATAAAAAAATTATGTTTTTAAAGTTAACTTCCACTTTAATGTCAGAACTTCCACGTTCTAGAAAACAAAGAACAAATAAAAATAACTCACAAAGTTATAACTTTCATTAATAAAAAATTATATATTTTAAAAATTACTTTTTTACTTAAAAGTAAACTTTTGATGTATAAACACGGTGGCTGCAATTCGTCTTCACTCCAAAGTGTAATGAAGTTCGCTTGCTCATTTAGATTTATCTCGAAGTTGCTTGGTAAGAAATTGTGTAGTCTTTTAGTGTTTTAGATAACAACTTTTGTCAACTAACTCACTTGTAACTCAAGATTTCGTATTGAAGCAGTTTGGTTTTGCATAATAGTGCTGGTCTTTGTCACAAAATGTTATGTGGCTTTTGTAAATTGAGTCAAAGCATATGTCAATGACAACACTCGAGACTGATAAGGAGAGTTGTTTCATGAGAAGTTATGATGATTCTTCCCAACTCAAATTATAAGTGTTTGAATACAGAATGTGTTACGCCCCAAACCCACTTGGGCTCCACGTGTGCGCGGTCAAAGTCAACCGAGGCTATTTGTGCCGAGGAAATTAGACAACCGAGGCTATTTGTGCCGAGGTGGTTAGACAACCGAGGCTATTTGTGCCGAGGTGGTTAGACAACCGAGGCTATTTGTGCCGAGGAGGTTAGTCAACTGAGGCTATTTATGTCGAGGAGGTTAGACAACCGAGGCTATTTATGCCGAGGAGGTTAGTCAACCGAGGCTATTTGTGCTGATGAGGTTAGTCAACTGAGGCTATTTGTGCCGAGGTGGTTAGACAACCGAGGCTGTCAAAGTCCGACCCTGGTTGCGTGCTAAGAAAGCCTTCCCTACCAAACATGTGATTCAATCTCTGAAAGATTGATGGGACTGCCTGCCAATGCGGTTTGTCACAGTCATAGCCCCTTAGTTTGCGGCTGAAAGTGACTTCCTCATTAATGCTAATGACGTGACACCAAAGATGGGACTCAAGAACCCTTCAGATGGAACCACGTGTCGCACATCAAAGGGGATCATTCTTGTAGAATTTGCCTATAAATACTAAGCTTATTTCCACAATAGGGAGAGGTAAAAAGATTACTCTCACAAGAAATATCAAGTCCTCCATACTAATTGTTCTTCAAGTGTTATAACCACCTGGGAAATCGTTAGTTAAAGGCCCTCAAGCTATTACCTCTCCCATAGTGTGTTTCTCTTTATCCTTGGTACCTACCCACCCGAGCCTAGGCATATCTGCGTGGTTGAATAAACCACGTGGCAGTCCAAGTAAGAGGAGCAAGACACGTAGGAAGAGGAGGCGTGAGGTTCCTGTTGGCAGCCATTTTTGGAGGTCAACAGATTGGCGCCGTCTGTGGAAAACGTGACTAAAAGCCTTAGCCTCCTTGGACAAAGGAGCCTTCTTGAAGAAATGACGCTATTCAAGTACTAATTGGGGCTAGCATAGGTCATTTGAAGAAGAGGCTTAAACCTCCTTGGACGAAGGAGCTTTCTTGAAGAAATGATGCTATTCAAGTACTAATTGGGGCTAGCATAGGTCATTTGAAGAAGAGGCTTAAACCTCCTTGGACAAAGGAGCTTTCTTGAAGAAATGACGTTATTCAAGTACTAATTGGGGCTAGCATAGGTCCTCTGAAAAGAGGCACCGACATTTGATTAATTATAAATCAAGTTTCGATTGTTTGCTTGTTTGAGGCTCCTAAGAAGAGGCACTCGAAAACTATATATACAAGCTTATTCAACTTGATTAATGGTTTAAATTTCCTAAGGCATTGCTTGTAAGTCGTTGGAGCCTATGTGACACCTCTGAGAAGAGGCACCGGCATTTGATTAATTACAAATCAAGTTTCGATTGTTTGCTTGTTTGAGGCTCCTAAGAAGAGGCACTCGAAAACTATATATACAAGCTTATTCAACTTGATTAATGGTTTAAATTTCCTAAGGCATTGCTTGTAAGTCGTTGGAGCCTATGTGACACCTCTGAGAAGAGGCACCGGCATTTGATTAATTATAAATCAAGTTTCGATTGTTTGCTTGTTTGAGGCTCCTAAGAAGAGGCACTCGAAAACTATATATACAAGCTTATTCAACTTGATTAATGGTTTAAATTTCCTAAGGCATTGCTTGTAAGTCGTTGGAGCCTATGTGACACCTCTGAGAAGAGGCACCGGCATTTGATTAATTATAAATCAAGTTTCGATTGTTTGCTTGTTTGAGGCTCCTAAGAAGAGGCACTCGAAAACTATATATACAAGATTATTCAACTTGATTAATGGTTTAAATTTCTTAAGGCATTGCTTGTAAGTCGTTGGAGCCTATGTGACACCTCTGAGAAGAGGCACCGGCATTTGATTAATTATAAATCAAGTTTCGATTGTTTGCTTGTTTGAGGCTCCTAAGAAGAGGCACTCGAAAACTATATATACAAGCTTATTCAACTTGATTAATGGTTTAAATTTCCTAAGGCATTGCTTGTAAGTCGTTGGAGCCTATGTGACACCTCTGAGAAGAGGCACCGACATTTGAATATTTATAAATCAAGTTTCGATTGTTTGCATGTTTAGACTTCTAAGAAGAGGCACTGGCCATATAAAAGCGCCACGCCTATCGTTCCGTCATTTGATTTGGAAATGCAGCCCATAAAAAGAGGCACTAGTACTTAATCAAGTTTGGGGTAAAATCTTCTCGTATGCCTCCCGAAAGAGGTACTCACGGCTTATTGAAAGGGCCTCTACAAACAAGCTCCCTTATTTGGGACTTAGTTTTTGTAGAAGCGCCATACCCACACAAGGGCCTAGCCTCTTCATTAAGGCATGGCACCAGCTGGGAAAGGCCTAATATCATGCCTCATCCGATATTGAAAGGGCCTCTACAAACAAGCTCCCTTATTTGGGACTTAGTTTTTGTAGAAGCGCCATACCCACACAAGGGCCTAGCCTCTTCATTAAGGCATGGCACCAGCTGGGAAAGGCCTAATATCATGCCTCATCCGATATTGAAAGGGCCTCTACAAACAACCACCCTTATTTGGGACTTAGTTTTTATAGAAGCGACATACCCACACAAGGGCCTAGCCTCTTCATTAAGTCATGGCACCAGCTGGGAAATGCCTAATATCATGCCTCATCCGATATTGAAAGGGCCTCTACAAACAAGCTCCCTTATTTGAGACTTAGTTTTTATAGAAGCGTCATACCCACACAAGGGCCTAGCCTCTTCATTAAGTCATGGCACCAGCTGGGAAATGCCTAATATCATGCCCCATCCGATATTGAAAGGGCCTCTACAAACAAGCTCCCTTATTTGGGACTTAGTTTTTATAGAAGCGCCATACCCACACAAGGGCCTAGCCTCTTCATTAAGGCATCTTATGCAACCTAGTCTCTCCCACTTGGGACTAGGCTCTTCCGCATGAAGCCTCTCCAACATTGGAGACTCGCTTCTACTACCTAGCCTCTCCCACTTGGAAATAGGCTCTTCTGCATCAAGCTTCTCCAACTTTGGAGACTCGCTTATGCTACCTAGCCTCTCCCACTTGGGAATAGGCTCTTCCGCATTAAGCTTCTCCAACTTTGGAGACTCGCTTATGCTACCTAGCCTCTCCCACTTGGGACTAGGCTCTTCCGCATGAAGCCTCTCCAACATTGGAGACTCGCTACTACTACCTAGCCTCTACCACTTGGGAATAGGCTCTTCCGCATCAAGCTTCTCCAACTTTGGAGACTCGCTTATGCTACCTAGCCTCTCCCACTTGGGACTAGGCTCTTCCGCATGAAGCCTCTCTAACATTGGAGACTCGCTTCTACTACCTAGCCTCTCCCACTTGGGAATAGGCTCTTCCGCATCAAGCTTCTCCAACTTTGGAGACTCGCTTATGCTACCTAGCCTCTCCCACTTGGGAATAGGCTCTTCCGCAGGAAGCCTCTCCAACCTTGGAGACTAGCTTCTGCAACCTAGCCTCTCCCACTTGGGAATAGGCTCTTCCGCATCAAGCTTCTCCAACTTTGGAGACTCGCTTATGCAACCTAGCCTCTCCCACTGGGGACTAGGCTCTTCCGCATGAAGCCTCTCCAACATTGGAGACTCGCTTCTACTACCTAGCCTCTCCCACTTGGGAATAGGCTCTTCCGCATCAAGCTTCTCCAACTTTGGAGACTCGCTTATGCTACCTAGCATCTCCCACTTGGGAATAGGCTCTTCTGCATCAAGCTTCTCCAACTTTGGAGACTCGCTTATGCTACCTAGCCTCTCCCACTGGGGACTAGGCTCTTCCGCATGAAGCCTCTCTAATATTGGAGACTCGCTTCTACTACCTAGCCTCTCCCACTTGGGAATAGGCTCTTCCGCATCAAGCTTCTCCAACTTTAGAGACTCGCTTATGCTACCTAGCCTCTCCCACTTGAGACTAGGCTCTTCCGCATGAAGCCTCTCCAACATTGGAGACTCGCTTATGCTACCTAGCCTCTCCCACTGGGGACTAGGCTCTTCCGCATGAAGCCTCTCCAACATTGGAGACTCGCTTCTACTACCTAGCCTCTCCCACTTGGGAATAGGCTCTTCCGCATCAAGCTTCTCCAACTTTGGAGACTCGCTTATGCTACCTAGCCTCTCCCACTTGGGACTAGGCTCTTCCGCATGAAGCCTCTCCAACATTGGAGACTCGCTTCTACTACCTAGCCTCTCCCACTTGGGAATAGGCTCTTCCGCATCAAGCTTCTCCAACTTTGGAGACTCGCTTATGCTACCTAGCCTCTCCCACTTGGGAATAGGCTCTTCTGCATCAAGCTTCTCCAACTTTGGAGACTCGCTTATGCTACCTAGCCTCTCCCACTGGGGACTAGGCTCTTCCGCATGAAGCCTCTCTAATATTGGAGACTCGCTTCTACTACCTAGCCTCTCCCACTTGGGAATAGGCTCTTCCGCATCAAGCTTCTCCAACTTTGGAGACTCGCTTATGCTACCTAGCCTCTCCCACTTGAGACTAGGCTCTTCCGCATGAAGCCTCTCCAACATTGGAGACTCGTTTATGCTACCTAGCCTCTCCCACTGGGGACTAGGCTCTTCCGCATGAAGCATCTCCAACATTGGAGACTCGCTTCTACTACCTAGCCTCTCCCACTTGGGAATAGGCTCTTCCGCATCAAGCTTCTCCAACTTTGGAGACTCGCTTATGCTACCTAGCCTCTCCCACTGGGGACTAGGCTCTTCCGCATGAAGCCTCTCCAACATTGGAGACTCGCTTCTACTACCTAGCCTCTCTCACTTGGGAATAGGCTCTTCCGCATCAAACTTCTCCAACTTTGGAGACTCGCTTATGCTACCTAGCCTCTCCCACTTGGGAATAGGCTCTTCCGCATCAAGCTTCTCCAACTTTGGAGACTCGCTTATGCTACCTAGCCTCTCCCACTTGGGACTAGGCTCTTCCGCATGAAGCCTCTCTAACATTGGAGACTCGCTTCTACTACCTAGCCTCTCCCACTTGGGAATAGGCTCTTCCGCATCAAGCTTCTCCAACTTTGGAGACTCGCTTATGTTACCTAGCCTCTCCCACTTGGGAATAGGCTCTTCCGCATGAAGCCTCTCCAACATTGGAGACTCGCTTCTACTACCTAGCCTCTCCCACTTGGGAATAGGCTCTTCCGCATCAAGCTTCTCCAACTTTGGAGACTCGCTTATGCTACCTAGCCTCTCCCACTGGGGACTAGGCTCTTCCGCATGAAGCCTCTCCAACATTGGAGACTCGCTTCTACTACCTAGCCTCTCCCACTTGGGAATAGGCTCTTCCGCATCAAGCTTCTCCAACTTTGGAGACTCGCTTATGCTACCTAGCCTCTCCCACTTGGGACTAGGCTCTTCCGCATCAAGCCTCTCCAACATTGGAGACTCGCTTCTACTACCTAGCCTCTCCCACTTGGGAATAGGCTCTTCCGCATCAAGCTTCTCCAATTTTGGAGACTCGCTTATGCTACCTAGCCTCTCCCACTTGGGAATAGGCTCTTCCGCAAGAAGCCTCTCCAACCTTGGAGACTCGCTTTTGCAACCTAGCCTCTCCCACTTGGAAATAGGCTCTTCCACAGGAAGCCTCTCCAAAACAACGGAGATCGCTTAGCACAACCTCTACGCTTCGAATCTCTCAACTACTCCAAGCTCCGCACTTCACATAAATGAGAGTTCCTGACCTTGTGGGACTAAATCCCCCAATTACAAATCTGCCACTTTTCGAACGCTACCAAGTCCAGCACCCTTCATAAATGATCGAGGTACTGAACTTGGGGGACTATTGTTACGCCCCAAACCCACTTGGGCTCCACGTGTGCGCGGTCAAAGTCAACCGAGGCTATTTGTGCCGAGGAAGTTAGACAACCGAGGCTATTTGTGCCGAGGTGGTTAGACAACCGAGGCTATTTGTGCCGAGGTGGTTAGACAACCGAGGCTATTTGTGCCGAGGAGGTTAGTCAACCGAGGCTATTTATGTCGAGGAGGTTAGACAACCGAGGCTATTTATGCCGAGGAGGTTAGTCAACCGAGGCTATTTGTGCTGATGAGGTTAGTCAACTGAGGCTATTTGTGCCGAGGTGGTTAGACAACCGAGGCTGTCAAAGTCCGACCCTGGTTGCGTGCTAAGAAAGCCTTCCCTACCAAACATGTGATTCAATCTCTGAAAGATTGATGGGACTGCCTGCCAATGCGGTTTGTCACAGTCATAGCCCCTTAGTTTGCGGCTGAAAGTGACTTCCTCATTAATGCTAATGACGTGACACCAAAGATGGGACTCAAGAACCCTTCAGATGGAACCACGTGTCGCACATCAAAGGGGATCATTCTTGTAGAATTTGCCTATAAATACTAAGCTTATTTCCACAATAGGGAGAGGTAAAAAGATTACTCTCACAAGAAATATCAAGTCCTCCATACTAATTGTTCTTCAAGTGTTATAACCACCTGGGAAATCGTTAGTTAAAGGCCCTCAAGCTATTACCTCTCCCATAGTGTGTTTCTCTTTATCCTTGGTACCTACCCACCCGAGCCTAGGCATATCTGCGTGGTTGAATAAACCACGTGGCAGTCCAAGTAAGAGGAGCAAGACACGTAGGAAGAGGAGGCGTGAGGTTCCTGTTGGCAGCCATTTTTGGAGGTCAACAGAATGTTTTGTCGTTGTTGAAAGTTTGACACAATATTCGACTACTCGGAAATGCATGCAAAATGATTTCAAGCTTGGCACTCAATTCAATCTAGCTAACCTGGTGATATATTTAGAAAATCAATAAAGACAACATATTACAGTATATAAGAAATAATGAAAATTGAATTTAACTAATAATAGTATATAAGCTCCTTATGTTTAAAATTGATTTTAGACTTTATTTGTGATTGTCAATTAATCAAAAGTTGTTTTTGATGTTTAGTAAACTTAAAAAAAATTGATTATAAAAGAATCTATATTATTTTACCAGTATCATGTAAGTACAAATTGTTAAATAAGAGAGAAAAATACAATACTAAAGAAATGGTTATACTATTTGTATAAATTGTCCATTGGAGGAGAATTCCAATTATTTTAAACAAAAAATTGAGACTTTTTCATAAAATGAAATTGTAAGTAATTAAATCATATCAACTAAACTCAATGAATTGAATGAGAAATTTAAAGATATAGAAATCAAGCCATAAAAGTGTATTTTGCATTAATATTCAAATTCTTCTAAATCCAAATTTATTAGAAAATGTTGTCACATAATTGAAATTTTCACTAAATTGCAATTTCTTTCAAATTCTTAAGGCCATCTCCAACTCATATCTTCAAATTGGTGTAACTTTTGCACCAAAATGATGCAACTTTCACACCAAATCTAAATGTCATCTCCAACACATTACTTCAAATTTTGCACAAATTAAACACTGTACATTCTCTTTCCTTATTTGTTTTTAATTCTTAACAATTAATTTATTTCAAAAATTATTTAATTCTATATTGTATCTATATCAATTATTAAATTTATAAATTAAAAATTACCTAAATTATTGCATTTATTAAAAAAAATAAAAACAAGCATAATACTCAAAATCACAATTAACAAAATAAAATATTTAACATCACAAAATAAAAAAAATTACGTAACATATAAAAATATCCAAAAAACAAACATAAAATATAATTAATTTTAATTTTAATTCTTGGAATTAATATATTCACTAAAAAAAACATAAATTCACTTAAATCACTAAAATAAAAAAATGATAATAAACAAAGGATACAAGGGGAATAAAAAAAATTTGTATTGTAAGTATGAGGGCAAAGTTGGAATAAATATTTCACACCATTCGTCTCTATATGGCGCACCACTATTATCTTCTCAAAATGGTGCAGATAAATGGCGCTCAATTTTAGTAGTTTTGTACTCTATTTTGGAGTTCACTCCAAAATAGCGCTCGATTGGAGATGCTCTAACATTCCATACAATGTAATATCATACATGTTTGGCCAAATCTAAGAAAGTATTACAGTGGTTTTTAAGGAACTTTTTACATGAAAAACATTTAGATAAGTTTTTTTTCTTACTTTTATATGACAAAATTTATGCTCCTAAAAATAGTTTTTACGTTACTGTCAAAATAAATAAAAATAAAAAACTAGAGTACGAGTCTCCAACATTTTCTAAATGCAGCAAACAAGTCTCCAACCTACAGCTACATCTAAAAGTATAGGTTGGGGACTTTGTCCACCAAAAAAATATAAGTTGGAAATCTCGTGTACTAATTTTCTATCAAATCAAGTAATTTCACTAATCTATCTATCTATATCTATACTACATTTAAAACACTCTAAAAGAAGAAAATATTTTTGGACCAAAATATCCATACTCATATTTTAGATTTTTTAATTTGCCCTTGATTAATTTAAAATACCTTTAAAATTGGTTCAATTAATTAAATCTTAATTAAGACTTTTAAAATTCTTCAACCTATTCATTTACCCCTCCATTTTATGAATTGAATTGAATATAAATAATTGGAGTCAATTTATTCATGAATCGAATGCTTTTCAAAACAGTAAGTTTAAAATTGTAAAAAAAAAAAAAAATTGTAAAGGGATCATGGATCATAAAAACTACAATTAGAAATTACTCTGCATGCTTATTAGACAAAGCACTGAATTGTTATTATCACAAAGGGCCTAAGTATTTTGAAATAGATGTTGATATTGGTAGTTCAACAATCGCCACTGCAATTTTGCACCTGACTTTGGAGTGTATTACGGAAATAAATGTGGACATGAGTTTCTTGGTGGAGGTGTAGTCAGAGGTGTAGTCATATGAGGAATTGTCGAAGAGATTGTCTGGTGCTATCATGAATTGTCAAATGGAAATGAATTATGCAACATTTGTTAATAATGCCATGCCATCAAGCTAACTTTTGCCCAACGAGAATGAAAATGAAAATGAAGATGAATAATGGGTTTATTGTGAATTTTATCATCGGTAAATTTATGATTTTTCTCAATGATGGTGAATATGGCAGGTAAAATTGAAAACTTTTGTACACCTTACATATCTACAAATTTGTACATCTTACATTGAAGACATATGGCCTAGCCTCAATAAATCCCTAATACCTAGAATAAATGATCTTTATAAACCAACATCACCACACAGTGGCAGTGGAGCATCTCTATATTTTCTAGAAATTGAAAAAGCGTAACTTTTATTAAAATTGTGGTGTTGAAAACCAAATTCGTAGAGATGTGTTGCTTCACTTATAAAAATGCACCAAATGCATAAAGTTATAAACGGATCTTTTACTATGCATTAACTTTTATACATAAAAGATAGATGTACAAAGCATGAATATGAGTTACCAAGGCTTATCAACGCGTTCTCTGATGTGGAAATGCTAATTTTAGTTTATAATGATATGTTTGAACTATTATTTTTAAATTGAAATGATTTCATTAGAGTCTGTTAATTTTAAAATGTGATAGTACTTGAAACTTTTAATATTTTTACAAAAAATTTATATAAAATCGACATCTAATATATCAAGTGTACCCATATTAAAAAAAAGTAACTTCAAGCGCGTAATAAAAAAAAAAAAAAAAAGTAACCAATTAACTGATTTTGAATTCAAATGACTAGCACTCATCAAGCGGAATATAAACCCAAAATTTTTAATTCTTGAAAAACTATAATTTACTTGCTTGTTGCTGTCTCAGCCCTTTTATCAGAACTTCATAATTTACTTGTTTGTTGCTGTCTCAGCTATCAAAATTTTATTATTAAAAAAAATTTATCAAACAAAAATAAATTCACAGTGTTATTATAAAATCACGTGCAAAGCATGTGTTGTTAACTAGTAAAAAATATATATATATATAATTTAAAACTTACTTTTTATATTTATAAGTAAATTCACATAAAAAGTAATTTTTAAAAAAAACTTAGCCAAAATCTATTAGTCATTTTTATTTTTAGATAATAAAAAACGAATAAAACACAAATAAATCAACATGATTTAACATATTTGTGACGACATTTGCAACTATTAAAGTTTTCAATAAACAATTACAAACTAATAGATTGTATCTCCTACCCCCATGTGGGCATTATAAGGTGCCCACATGCTGATGTGGCAGCATGTGGGCACTTGATGATAAAGTGCACTTTATCATCAAGTGCCCACATGCTGCCACATCAGCATGTGGGCACCTTATAATGCCCACATGGGGGCATTAGATCATTTTTGTACAAACTAATAGCATTTCTAGTAATCCTTTTTATTTTAAAGAGAAATTATTCAGAATAAAGGGTATCTCGAAGAAATTTTTAATCAAAGTCAATATGTCTCGATCCACTCAATAAAAATTCGAGTAAAAACAACAAGAGTGATAATAACATGTGTCAGCATTCAGCAAACAACTCCAAAAAAAACTGCTTGCAGATAAGTAGTGCATACTACCTTACTTTTCTGCATTCACCTCCTCAACATTTTCCCACTTTTTCTTTACCTAGTCTCTCTCTCTCTCTCATTCATCAAGTTTTCTCCATTTTTCTTTATAAACCAAATAGGTGAGGAAAATATATGAAATAATAAATGAAAACATTAAAAATATGACTCTTTATATTAATTTTTAAATATAAAGAGCTTGTTGAACACCCTAAAAACATTATCACTTTCTAAAATAAAGATAATTGAGTTATTAGTAAATCTCTTGGAGATACTCTAAAACTTATTTCCAACAAATTTGAAGTGGTCAAATACCGACCGTTAATCGGTATGAAAAATTTATTGCCCCCAAAAACGATATCTTCGTCGACCCCTTCAACCAAATATTGCTGTATCCGGCCGGATGAGCTGTGTTTATAATCTTGAGTTGGAGAAAAGGACATACTTCGAACACCTAAATATTCTATTATACATAGAAAACAGTATTGACTTGTAATACGATTCCCTCAATATCAGAAAATAATCTTCAAAATTTTGTAGGAAACTATAGGACAGAACATGCTCCACAAACTCAATGTATACAGCAGACTCTGCTGAGTTAGTAATATATACACTAAACTAAATAAAGATGCATATTAGATGAAATGGAATGAAATAAATCATGCCTACTACTTTGCATTCAAGAAAATGGGGTTCTGCCGACTCCATGTTTGCGCAGCTGTTATTGCAGCATGCTGGTTGATAGGCACAAAAAAATTCACGGAATTCCACCATCTCAACGGGGCTTTTGTATCTGATGTTGATTGTCTCCCTCAAAAATGGCTAAATGGCTATTTCCTTCGACCTCTGTCCTTCCACCATATGTGATTTTTATGGTGCTCATTGTCTTGAAATCTTGAAGTTCTATATCTTGATAAGTATCGTCCAGCATCATTGACTCTCTCCATATTGTTGACGTCCCGTGATCCCTGAACATTGTCTGCTTTCTTGTCTTCGAAGTTCTTGGGTTTTACTTCGTAATTGTAATGACCATTGGAGTGATTCGAATCCCAAGTACTGTTCCAACCACCTTCCAATGGCATATGTCTGATAGCTCCACTGCCATCGCTAACGTGCCGTGTATTATTGCGATAATCAGGGCATCCATTTGCAGTTCCATCGTGAAATGCATTGTCCCACTCATGCTCCCCTGGATTACCATGATCAGCAGGAGATTCACTAGTCGGTATTTTAAAATTCTCTTCATTATCACCCCAGCCAGTCGATAGGAATGCTTGGTTTGCAAGGAGAGCATCGCCAAAAATTACGACTGTCTCGTGGCTTTCATCTGCATTAGGAATTTCGGGTTCGCATTCAAGCTCCAATAGCAGCTCTGGATCAATTTCCAAACTCCAATTTATTTCGTCAATGTAAAGATCTGGATTGGGTAATGATATGTCACAGGGGATGCCCTGTGAATTTGCCCAGAATCGTTTCTTGGCATCGTGAAATGCCTCTTCCCCTGCAGAGTCATTCCACTCGATCACATTATCGTATAGGTGAATGAATTTCTTCATGTGTAAAAATGTTTCCCAATCTAGCGAACCAACCACTTTGCAGAATTCTTTCTCCCATAAAGGCACTCTCGGCTGCCAACTGCCTACAGGAAGTAGTGAACTTAAGAACTTGCTATATGAAAATCCATGTAAAGGATGGGAAATTGCAAATACGGAAAGAGAAAGAATCGTGGCCACCTCCTCATATAAATGCAAAGAAATTGGAAGTTTCTGTTATTTACTATTTCCCCACTAAGATAATAGAATGACGACAAAGAATTATCGGTATGCACAAACGACAATATATATTCAAAAGATGAATAGAAAACAATGCATCAGCAAATAGTGCCAGCAAATGCATTCAAGGAATAAACTGAAATAACACGAAAAAACAAAATAACTTATGATTACGTGCAAATGACAGAGTATCTATTCATGCTTTGCACACATTTGAGCATAATTTTTACATTGTCACCCTTTACTTGCCACGTTTTACTCATTTGAATCTACTGAAGTAAATACAGGATTCACAAAATCTTGGGAAATTTCAAGCTTTATTACCTCACGAGTTTCTCAATACAAAATAGAAAAATCACATCCAAGAACTTATAGTAGTCATGCAGGAGTCTATGACACGCAAAAATTAGATCAGAACATATACTATCTCCGCATTTATGAACGAACCACAGGCAACTTTTAATATTTAACAGGCTAATTGGCATCAACTGCCGAAAAACTTCAAGAGTAGTCCATATTTCCCAAGTCTCTTAAGAAGAATAAAAGGAGTGGGGGTATATCATAGTTCACGTATTGCAGTAAGACTAGCCATAAGATTTGACAAAGTTTTACCTGCAACCACCTTCCATTACCGAGCTAGCCGGGACAGGCTCATGAAAAACGTAGTCAACAAAGTGCATTAAATACACACAACTTCATCACCCAAAATAAGAGATGAAAAAAATACAATCATAGAAAGCAAGAAATCATAGATACAATTCTAGAAAAAAACTTCATATTCAAAACACAATATTTCAATAACCCAAAATAAGACACGAAAAGATAAAATTATAGAAAGCAAGAAATCAAGATACAATTTCAACAAAAGCTTGCTTAGGTATTCAACCTTTGTGGCCCCTCCACGGCTCCACCTTATAATAGAACCTTCAACAACACAAAGAAAAGAATAATATTTTTCAAACAAAGAAACAACCCGTCAAGAAACTCACAAATTGTGCGTGATTTTGAAAATCATAACATGCAAACAGAGAAAAACAAAAATAAATAGATAATCAAAATTCAAAACCAAAATGTTAAACGAACCACGGGGTGGCTTCTTATACTGTGGTGATTTTCTTCTGGGAAGTTCCTGTCTATGATTATCGCACTTTTGCCTTCTCCAATTCTCCATCGTCACATCCCAGAAATCTAAAACAAAAACGGATTTAATTAATCAAGAAAAAATAAAACCGCCAACGACCAAAATTCAGCACCAAAAGCCAAAAAATAAAAATGGGTACTTGAGATTTTTCTTCAAGATTCAGGAGCAGCCAAAAAGGCGTGATTAATACACAGAAATCGAAGTTCTAGAAATGGGTTTCGGCCTTTTAATTATAAAACACAGAAAAAAATAGAACATATAAAGATTTCTCTGGATCAAAAATCGAAAAATTCTTTTGGAGACCTTAAAATGGTGTGATTTTGAAGGAATTAAATAGGGGAGGAAAGGAGTTCTCAAAAAGTGATCATAAAGGGAAACTACGAAAACGTTTCAAAACGGTGTTTTGTGAGAAACACAGAAAACGAAGACAGGGAAAAAAGTACTACAAATAATCAGCTGTTACTGTTCGGTTTTTGTTTACAGCCCCCGGTTTTGTGAATAAATACGTATTGGTCCGGTTCTTTGATTCTTTCTTTGATAAGGACTACACTCACTAGTAGGCGGTTTTGGGTCCACGCTCTTGGGGCAAACACTTTCACATGTGATTGTTGAATTATTAATTTTATGACATGTTTGTTACTTTGGTCGGATATTTTGGGACGAAATTAAGAAAGAAAAATAAACTAGTATATATTATTTACCTACGGTGGAATCTGATCATAATTATTGTAATCAGACAGGTGGATGGTGATATCAAACTCACATATACTATATATAAGATTTTTTAAAAAATTTATCAAATATACTAAATATATATTTTAAAATATTTGTTATGTTGTTCTGAATAATAATACACAAGACAATTTTTAGTGTATATTTGATTGAATACTTAGAACTCCACAATTCAATAAACACTTCGTGTGTTTTTTTTTTTTATCTTTAATTTTGATCGGACTAATATCACCTACAAAATATAACATTAGCTTTTTATTCTAATGTTTATGTGATTGACATGAAAATCTCTAATAATAATTTACTAAAATAAAGTTAATATGGAGACATAATATAGTAAAAACTTCACGTTTTTAATGTTTTAGGAAGTGACAGATGTAGCGTAGCTCAACTGGGGGAGCGCCTGATGAAAAAAGTACTCTCATTAAAGTAGGGTGACATATTATCGTTGACCTCAGACCTCATATTATTGTTGACATCATACCTCACACTTCCTCTTCTCGATCCTCCAAAAAAAGGCAAAAGCTCATGTAGGTAGGAGCTACTTCAATTTCGGTGCTCCCTTTTTATTGATATCCAAAAATTGCATAATACAACGACAAATAATTTGACTAACGCTTTCGAGTACACATTTCATTTTTGTTATATTCGTATTTGAGCTACCTCATTTGACATGTTGCTTTCTTTTTCCCTGTTAAGACGCGGGGACCATTGGTAATGTAGCTACACTTGGAGAATTTTTTACCTTAAACAATCAAAGTTGTTTTGGTTTGCTGCACTAAATGTCATTACATTTAGGTAAATTTTTAAATACCTAATGTTGAATAGAACTTTATTCTTTATACACATTACGGGACTAAGAATATGATGCATGGACTACTGCAGTAAAATTAAGATTATATTTGAAGAAATGATAAAACTGTATTAAGTTGAATGTATGTTCAAGTTTGATATACTAATTTACGAATGCATTTTTATACGAAAATATCAGTCTTACACCATCATGTTATGATGACGAGGCGTGATAAAACTTGATTGCGAGACTTTTCACGGTCATAGAGAAGTTTACGAAGGACGAGTGGAGATTTTTCTCATTTATATATCTATACCGCACCAGGAATGTCTTATGTAACCAAATAATGTTGTAATCGGTATAAGAAAAACTGGTATACGAATCATGTTGGGCAATTTATGAGCCTTTATGTGAATCCAATGATCAGTCACGAGGCCTTTTGTGATTAAGTATGCCGACTTACCGGCGTTGTGTGGATTCGATGGCCGAACTACGGGTCTTTTATGATTATGAGATATGATTCAAGAGCTCTCATAGCGTACAATTATTACAATTTGTGGAGCCCAATGAATAATGATAAGAATAACTCATGCCATACATACGCTGAATAATAATAGAAGTTGATGGAATTACTAAAACTTAAAAGTTAATCACCGATCGTAGAAAAATTTTCTCCACTACATGAATAAAAAAAGTATTTTTTGTGTCACTACGTCTTCACTGTTCATCTCCTCCAAAATTTAATTTAATACAATATTTCGGAATTTTTACTTGGCATTCATATGACCTATAATTGGAGGGTGTATGGTGTAATTCTACCAAAATTCAGTCCAAGTACAATAAATTATGTAAAAGTCAAAACGTCATTGCCTCGTGCCATCCACGTTGTTCATAATAAACTTGCTTCTTCTTCCTCTCTCTCTCTTTCATTTCAATTCCCAAAACAAAAATCAGACCAAAAAGTGCAAAAATCTGCTCAAAAGAAGAAGAAAATCATGTCGTCAACGATTTCTCAGCTAACATGCTTCTCTTCCATTAACCGCAGACTACAGCTCCGGACCAGATCCTACGCCAGCCCTAACAAGGTACAATTTTTTTAACAAATTTTTCTGTTTTGTTCCTTCCAGGAATATGAATATAGTTATTTGTAGTTGGTTCACTCAGAAAATGAGCGGAAATTCAAGCGGACAATTTGGTATTTTGTTTATTTTTTTTTTAATTTTGATGTTATAATGTGAAGTTAATTGTGGCTATTTATGCTTAATTGAGCTTAATGCAAATATTTTTTGTTCGATTCTCTAATTTTTGGTTTCCGGAAAATGCATAAAAGAAAAACTGAACTTTTTTGTTTTTGTTTTGGGGTTTGGTTGGAGTTGAATTGTAGAGTTAACTGATGCTTTTACTGAAATTGATAATTGTATGTTCGCGTGCACGTGTTGGTCGGCTGGTATATTTGATTTAAAATCTAATTTGTTGTCAAATGATCTGCCTCACTAAGTCTGTCTTCAAAAGAAAAATAAAGTAAAAGAATTTTTTGCTGTTGGTTCGGTGGATGAGGAGTAACACTGTCAGTCCTGAAATTTGGCACACCCCATGCACGGGTTCATGAAGCTCAGACGGTGGTAGAAAAATTTCCAGGTGATTAATATATTGGAGGAGATTTGACTTGTTCATAATTCCTTGGTTGTAAATGCATTGATTGTAGAACACTAATCCCGATCAAAATTTAAAATTTTGATTAGTATTTTATTACTATTCTTAAATGGCAGTGACATAACATATAAAATGAAAGAAGCTGACACTATCAAAAGACACCAATTTAGGAATTTTTATTGACCCTCAAGAAAAACTCTTACACAGCGCACTTTTAAGGCCATGGAGTTAAAAGCTTGGAATGTTGGTTTAGAGTTTTGAACTCATGAAAGTTTTCAAGAATCTAAATCAGAAACTTTTTGAAAACTTCTTTGAAACATTTCAGAAATGCGATGGAAAAGTACATAACTTTGGAAATAATTGAGTTCCTTGTTTTTGGAGTGACAACTCCTTATGGACATATTTTAGGAGAACCTATTTTTATGTTTATAATCACATGTTTATGCTAATAGTTTCCGTAGTTCAATGTGATTGTCTCTAGTGAGGGTTATTAATAAAATGTTTATTAATGGAGAATCTTTTAGGTCTGAAATTTCCCATGCACGTCTTTGCATATCTTCTAAAATGGACATGAACTGATGTTTCGATGGAAACACGTGGCGATTCTGAATCATATTTTGAGAAATCCGCTTGGTTCTTAAATTCTCCTATCCAACTGGTTGCTTCCCTTCAGTGCAAAATGACATTTATCTTTGGATTCATTTTGAGATCTATGGATCATATTCCATTACAATTGGCAACAATCTTCTACCAGCTCATTCTGTCTGTGTACGTTTGTGCATATGCATTTATATATGTTATATATACATGCTTGTATGTAAATGAATATGTATGCTATAATCACTTGAAAGTGATGTCAACTTCAGACGTCTTTGTCTTCAGGTATTTATTGTCAGGAGCACTGATGGACATGGCGCAGATGTATCCAACTCAGAGACTAAGACCACTCTAAGTTACACAACAGATGACTCAAAATCACTTAATGGACGTATGGAAAAATCACATCCCATTACACAAGAACATGTTGTTGGAGAAGCAATGAACGAGCCCATACAGGAACAAGTTGTCAGTCAACCAAAAAGGGCAGCAAAGATTCATGATTTTTGTCTTGGGATTCCCTTTGGTGAGTATCCGCTGACTTAGAGTTTCCGTTGTTTAGTTGGAAGAAGTGTCACATGCTTTGTACCTTGGCCTAATACCAGAAGCCTTTTCAGGTGAGCTGTTTCCAAATTCAGATTTTTTACATCTAAAGTTGATATTCCAAACGCTTTTTGTAGTCTTCCAATGGACACATTAAGTTTATTTTTATGCATTTTTTCATAATATATTTGTTAATGAAGCTTAGGATTTACAACAAGTGGAGATGTTTTTGGCTCTCCTACACACAGTCTTTTATTTGGGCTTATATTTCATTTTCTTGAGCATCGATAACATTAAGATATTAGCTCCGAACCTTTCAATAAACTTGACATGACTACTACTGTGGTCCCTTTTATGAAGTAATAGACCAAAAATTACTATTTGAATCGATTAGTTGAATCAAGGATACTTATATTTTTGTGGATACAAAATAACTGATTGTTGTGTATTAAGCATATGTTTGGAGGTGCTGAAATTATAATTTAAGTGCTTATATTATAAGCAGTTGGTAAATGTGTGGATAAAAAGTGGTTGTAAGTTGTGGGTCCCATGAAATGTGTGGATGAGAATTATATTTGACCAGTTTGACCAGCTGAAATTATAATTTAAGTGGTGCCAAACATATGCTAAGTCTAATTGATGATGTGGACATAATCGTATGTTTGCCTTTCCATCTTTAGTGTGTTCAGGCTATTGATATATCCATTAAATACACTTTGAGATAAATTTTAGACCCTACTGCCATGCCAAAACGAGTCAAACCTTCCCCCCCCCTCCCTTCAGCAAATAATAATGAAATAAAGATAAATAAATTAAATATAAAAATGAATCTCGATGTGTGTGTTCTTGTAAATATGCTTGCATTTATTTTTCATCATCTTTTATTTTTAAAAACTCTGTATTGAGTACCATTTTATTTTTCCTAAAGACTAATGTGTTATATTCGCTGCTTTGTGCACTCAAGAGTATTTGCTCAGATGGTTAAAATATTTGCTAATTTGAATTCTACCTGACGATCCTCATCTTTTCAAAGCATAAAATGCTGGAGGGTTGAACTGATACACGTTAATCTGGTCATCCTGTATTAATAATAGATTTTGCCATTTTTTTCCATTAAATAATGGACTGAACTGTTAATGTTTTTTCCTAAATTACATTGTATCTCGTAACCAAACATAATTTTTGCTGGTATTTAAATGACAACAATTTTTCTACTCAAGCACACCTTTTCGTTAATATACTGCAGGTGGGCTTGTTTTGAGCGGAGGGCTTGTTGGCTTTATTTTCAGCAGAAACCTTGCTAGTTTAAGTACTGGTGTTCTCTTTGGGGCTGCTCTATTGGCCCTCAGCACTGTTAGCATGCAGGTGTGGAGACAAGGAAAATCCAGCTTACCGTTCATACTGGGTCAAGCAGGTAATTGCCTTTTTCCTGTTAGAGCAATGATAATAATGTCTCACTATTGTATCCCATCCAGTAAAAGGATGTGTCTTTTAGTTAATTTATGATTGCTGAAATGTTGTACTGCAAGTCTCTAGTGGTGTATCTCTCTCTAATATATTATGATGTTTTTTATTTTTATTTTTTTTTCCGCATTATGCACCATTTCACTTTTGTCAAGACAAAAAATTGTACTAGGAAATTAAACTGTATCTACATGGTTTGCATTTAGATTGTAATCCAAAGCGTTTAGTTAGTACCATCCATAATTTTCACGTAGAACCCTGTGGTTCGACTAAGTGACACCCAGTGCCTCATGGTTTTCAAAATGAGATTACAAGTTCACTTGTTAGGTGAAGATACTAGAATTGTATTTCATATATTAATCGTAGAAGGACAGAACACAATTGAGTGTTTGAAGTGGTTCTCCTGGGACATATCCATCAATTCAAAATGCATGTTGAGTTATTACTGTACAGCTGAAGTGGGATATGTGTTGTGCGGTTGCATTAGCCTTCTACTGGCAGTTTGTTTCATTTCTTAAATGGGGGCTAATGAGTCGGCATATTGCTAACTAGGTGCATGCACTGACTTTCCATCATCAGTCTTTTTTTAAAAAAAAACTATTGTATATCACTTGAGATATCTATAAATCATTGGATGCTTTTGATTTGGCTAACTTATCATAGAATCATACTTGTCTGGTGTGAGGTCTTCAATGAACCGTCTTTATCACCAAATTTAGGTGGATTCAACCACAATTATCTGGAGTCATGGTTAAATTGAATTTTCGCAAAATAAAATAGAACATTACCATAGTCAAATCTCATTTTTTCCGTACTTGTACCACATAAAATGTTGAACCACCATATCAAAAAGCTTAATGTGTTAGAGGGAATGGATTTAATTATTTTTTAATTTTTCTTCACGCCCCCTCACAAGGAGGCATGAGTCATTTTATCTTTTAAGGCCTGTCATGTGAAATTTTCTTAATTAGGTGGTAGAGCGATTTAAACTCAGAAGTTTTATCTATTCTAACACCACGTTAAACTTCCTCATCGAAAAGCTTAAACTATTAGAGAGCGGGATATCTTCTTTCTTTCATTTTTCCTATTTCGAACATGCCTCGTCAATTGCATGCCAGTCTTTTTCCGCAATGGCCTGACCATGTAATGTTTATACATGGGTCGCGATGAGAACTAAACGCAGGACATTTGCATGTTCTTATACTAGGTCAACTTACCTCATCATATTCACATTCAAGCTTATTCAATTTTTTCATTCAAGGTCTAATACGTATAATTGTAATAAACGGGTGGCGGTGAAAATTGAATACAAGGCCTTGGACCATGAACTATCTCATATAAAAGTTTAAGTTGGTAGAGGGAGAGTTACTTATATGTTGTCTTCAACTTGCAATATCATTTTAGCCCTGTTCTCTTGGGACTGGCACGCTGTATTGTTTATATTAGCCGGAGAAATGCTTGCTCATTGATTACAGGTCCACCTAATGACTACTTAGAATTATTGAGCGTCAGTTATGAACCCGCCACCCCAAAAAAACTAGACATAAATATTAATCATAATAAGAAGAAATAAAATAAGAAAAAAGAAAAAAGAAATGTAAAAAAACACAGCCTAAGAATTAGAAGCCTTAAAGCTAAAATATGCCCAGATTCTATGGGCAAAAAATTTGGGAACTTTAAAGGGTTAACGAAAAGCTAGGTTCACCTAGCAGCTATGGTAGAGTCCTGCCGAATTATAACATCAGAATTAAGAAATGTAGTTTGGAGCAGGGGAATAATCAAATCATCCTGAATCCATGTGCATTATGATATTTCTCTGGCTGGAGTGCTAGATATCGTGATGGGAGAAAAGTTTAAGAATAGAAGAGGGAAGGATTGCTGCAAATTGGGAATATGGAGAAAATTTTCATTTTCTGTGATTGCTCCGTTGCCAAATATAGATTACTATCACTCGTTTAGTATTTGGGAAATTTGGCATATCTTTTATTTTTCTAATTACCACCCCATCTAATCTTAGCTTGGATCATTACTATCTTCAATACCATATGCTGAGGCACCGTATAAATACACTTTACCTCTCAACCTAACTCTTCGTGTCAACAAAATATGCCAAGCTTGGACTATTACATAATGCCTAGTTTCTATGTAGGTTTCTGAGATCTGCTGTCTGATTATCAAAATTATCATTAAATTCTAACTTTGTTCCTGTAATGCTCAACACCATGTAGGATTCGGGTTTTAGTAATTTCTGGACTCTTGAGCAAGCCCATATATGTCCAGTAATATGGAGCAAGTAAACATGATTTTTTGTTTATGTCGATTGAGTTGTTCTACAATTTTAATGGTCCCGAGGATGATAGTCCACCATTTATTCATAAAGATGAAGAAAAAAATAAGTGCTCAATAGTTTGTACGTTACTGATCCAGTGTTATGTGCATCTAGAGATGATAAGGGTACAAAATGGGGGACTTTAATGTGTTTTAAATATTAAATGTTTATACTTATTTGTTATTAGATTTTGAAAAAACTACTTGTTGAATTTTCTTTTATATAGGAATTATCCATGTAGATTCTTCAATATTAAATTAGTTTCTCTATTTTCGAGAAATAATATTTGTTATTTTTCCTGCTCACTATGCAGTACTATCTGCCTCGCTTCTCTGGAAGAATTTTCAGACCTATACATTGGTAATGCCACGTTTTTAAATTATATTATTCTCACTTCTACCGTGTATTCTATAATTAACTGAAAAATGTTGCCGTGGTTGCAGACGAAGAAAATCTTCCCAACAGGCTTTAATGCTGTCATAAGGTAGTAAATTATGATGTTGCCATTGTGTTTCTTGGTTGAACGTTCAACAATTTAAGCTATTTTATCTATTTCGTGACGAGTTTCTCTTGATTTCCTTTGTGACAGTGCTGCAATGCTCTGCTTCTATTTTTACGTGGTGTTATCTGGAGGTAATCCTCCACCAAAGAAGATGAGGTTGCCGGCTGCTGTCCCATCATAATTGGATTTCCTGTAGACAGTCCTCAGGTTTATTCTGGAAATTTTGTCGTCAGTTGTCACTCGAGGTGCATTTACCAGCAAGCAAGGCCAAAATTCAACATTCTTAGATTTTTGCTGTTGTAGTGAAGTTTAGCAACCAGAGTACCAGACGACATGTTACTTGATAGGAACTAATAATTCAAGGATGATACGAGGTTAGGGAATGTGAAAACGCACCTTGAGTGAAGTATAGTTACGGAGTTTGTCCGTCACCAGATATTTTCCTAATTAATTATGCTTTTGTTAACTCAGTTTGTTGATCGTCTTTGGTAATTCATGTATGAACATATGACTGAAACATGCAATATATAATCTTTCTATGGAATTTGTACTGCAAAATGGGAGTCCTAAAAATGCACGGTGCCTGAACTACTCTCGCGAGCATGGCATTAACTGTGATATTTGATATAGAAGGTAGCTTTTAGCGGTATATCTTGTGATTGTATATTTGTATATCATTTTACGGCTTATTTAGTTTGTTGCTGGATAATATTGTACATGATCAACAATAGAAGTCAAAGCATTTTTCACGTTCTATGGGCTGTTATCTTGTATTATGTACCGAACATGTCTTTAAGAAGATATTCTCATAATGTCTACCGGTAATTATCTACCATTCGTTTTATAAACATGGTAGAAGTTTCAATGCTGTCAATTTATATTTGATTTTCAATATTCCAAAAGCCTTGAAAGCCCTTTTTTGCTCAAGAAATTTCCAATTTCCACCTATCACTCGTGTTCGCGATAATTCTGTTGCAACTTCTATGAAATACATAAAAATCTAAAACTTTCCGAGTCGGGATTTGTTACTAAGATCTTAATATTTAATGAACCTAATTCTATTAAGATAAGATTATTCCAAATATGCACAAGTAAAGCAATAATTTATCCATAGGCCATATCTATTTGGTCATTAAATCTTCAACATGGCAACGTGTAAATCATTGATCATAGCCTCTTTGAATCAAACAACTTATCATGACATGAACCCTCAAGCATAATAATTAGCACCAACAAATACTTGGACATGTCTCTCAATGTGTGTATGTGCTAATATTGGTATGATATGATTTGAATTTTTTAGTTAAAATTGGATATTTTTCTTCTACTACTTTTAGGGGCGTTTACCATGTTCTCCACTCACGTCTTCATAAATTTGCCTTAATGAACAATTTTATTTTATTTTTAAAAAAATAGCATATTTGGCCTCTAACTTTTCAAAAACATAAGAGATATACCCCCTAACATTTTAAAATGACATCTTCGATATTTGAAAAAATATGCATGGTAAGTCATTTATGGCGAAATCGCCCTCCCCTTTATATAAACAAAAAACCAAAAAACAAGAAAAAAAAAATAATAGAAAAATAATCAAATGTATCCCCCAAAAATAAAAAATAACAAAGAGGTCCTATTCTTCCACCCAACACCCCACATTTCCTTATTATTTAGTATCCGATCATCTCTAAATGCAATATCTACCCATGAAAAAATTTAGCCAAGATTGATATCCCAGATTCCCAGGTGTCTTCCAAGAAATCTGTACATATATTTTCAAATGCTATAACATTCAGGTTCAAGATGATAATATTGCGTGCTGGAAAATTGTCCATAGGATATATATATATATATATATTCTTGCACTTTTTCGCCAAAAAAATGCTTATTTATCCACACAAACATCAAATCCTAATATTTTTAGAGAAACCTATTTTATAGTCAATAAGCACATATGATGATAGTTGATTTTTCTCCTCCTCCGAGCACGGCGGCGATAATGGTGGAGACCTGCAAAAGGTAGCGGAGCTTTTTTCTCCCGTGGCCACTCCAGTGTGATAATCAGTATATGATTATAATATTTGTGCTGAATAGCAATATGGAGTGTATAAGAGTTGTGTCTTGTTTTTACCTGGGGGGTTGGCCTATATTTATAGGGATGGCCTGTAGTCATTGATGATCGGTGTCCCTTCATCTCCTTCATTTGATAACGGGTGTCCTTTCATCTCCCTCATTATTAGTAGTTAATGAGGGATGTTTCATCTTTCCAGATAATTGGTAGTAACTGTCATTACATGGGTCGCCTGCCTAGCTAACTTGACGACAGTTGGGTTGTTGCAGTCTATCTATCAGAAGCCTACTCATGAGACCAACAAGGCGGGCAAGTTGGTGAGGCAGGTGAATCGTTGAGGCGGGCGTGCCACCATAACCAAATAACATTCAGTAATTTTTATTATTTATATCATCATAAGCCCCTCTACTTCCCATAGACCAATTTTCATAGACTGTTGTCAATGGGAAATAGAAATAATCTATTGCACCTACTATTCTCTAACTTTTTCAGACAGAAGCTTATCGCCTCGTTTTTCTGACAGAGGTTCATTGTCTTGATTTTTAAACATAGGCTCATCGCCTTGTTTTTCTGACAGAGGCTCACCGCCTTGTTTTTCGGATAGAGGCTCATCGCCTTGATTTTTAAACATAGGCTCATCGCCTTGTTTTTCTGACAGAGGCTCATCGCCTTGATTTTCAGACAGAAGTTCATCGCCTTGATTTTTAGACAGAGGCTCATCGCCTTGATTTTCAGACAAAGGCTCATCGCCTTGATTTTTAAAGAAAGGCTCATCGCCTTATTTTTCAATGGTGGCTATCATCTTGATTTTTAAATAGTGGCTACTGCCTTGATTTTTAAATAGTGGCTACTGAATTTTTAAATATAGGCTCATCGCCTTGATTTTTCAATGGTGGCTATCACCTTGATTTTTAAATAGTGGCTACTGCCTTGATTTTTAAATATAGGCTCATCACCTTAATTTTGGGATAGAGGCTCATTGGCCTTGTTTTTCAGACAGTGGCAGCTGGTCTTGTTACAGTAGCAACTGTCATTATTTTTGGACAGCTGGCCTTGTTTTTCAGACAGTGGCAGCTGGTCTTGTTACAGTAGTAGCTGTCATTATTTTTGGGCAACTGGCCTTGTTTTTCAGACAGTGGCAGCTGGTCTTGTTTTTCAGACAGTAGCAGCTGGTCTTATTTTTCAAATAGTTACAGCTGTCATTTTTTTTTTTGCCGAGGTCACCTCGCTTGGAGCGAGGTCGGTCGCCTGGAGTGAGGTCGCCCGCCAGGAGTGACCTCGCCTAAATATTTTTTTTTGTGAGGTCACCCGCCTAGAGGTGAGCTCGTCTCGCTTGGTCGCCCGCCTCAAGTGACCTCTCCTAATTTTTTTTTCTTTCTAGCTAAGCTCTCTGAGTGAGCTCGCCTTAGCTTGGGCGAGGTCGCCTCGTCTTGGGTGAGCATGCCTCTATTATTTCGCTGGGCTCGTCCTGAATCTTCTTTTTGTTAGACTCAGGTTCATTTTGATCTTTCATACTTTTGGTAATGAAATACGCTTCTTCAGCGTCCACATACTTATCTCCTCTATTGAGTAACTCATGCATCGTATTCGGCTGGTTTTTGGAGAGTGACATCTTGAAAGGTCGACTTCTAGTTCCACTCATCATAGCAGTGACTACAGCTGACATCTGCAGATCTTTGATTCCAAGTGTTGCTCTATTGAACCAAATCTTTTAGCAGTTCGTCCTTGTCCTGTGTCAATTGCATCAGATTGATGGCAGTTTTCTTAACACGTTTGCTGCTGGCAAAGTGGGCAGCAAAAATCTTGGAAAACTTGTCAAATGTATTGATTGATTTTGGGGGAAAGGTAGCTACCCAGTCCCTGGTCTCCTGCCTAAGCGTTGGCAGAAAAGCCCTGCACATAATTGCATCAGGGGTGGCTTGTAACCTCATCAAGTCAACAAAAGACCTGAGGTGATCGACAGGATCATAAAATCCGTCGTACTTCTCCATCTTTGGCTGTTTGAAGTCTCGTGGCAAGGGGACTGTCATTACTTCTAGGGAAAATGGGTCTTCTTCTAACACCATGGATTGTTGCCTACTACTTTTATTGGACATAGCCTCAGCTATTTTACGACCCATCATTTCTTCTAATCTCTGTTCCAGGCTTAATACTGGTGTCTCAACCAGCGCAGGCGTGGACATCTATGATGGTTGCCCCTGTATGGATTTAGGCCAGATGTCAATGAATAGAAATGGAGTGCGGAAGGTAGAGCTAAAGAAATTGGAGCCTGCAGTGGAGCTGCCGTTGGCGGTGTTTCTATTGCTGGAAAGTTAGGAGTTTGGGGAGGAGTCCCTAGCGGTGATGGCCCTATCGGTGGAGGGCTTGGACCCTGGGGCAGAGCCCCTGGTAGTGAAGATCCTACCGGCAGAGGGTTAAGACCCTGCGATAGCTGAGAAACCGCAGCGTTCTGATCTTGGAGTAGAG
Source organism: Forsythia viridissima (assembly GCA_030279155.1). Classification (NCBI taxonomy): domain Eukaryota; kingdom Viridiplantae; phylum Streptophyta; class Magnoliopsida; order Lamiales; family Oleaceae; genus Forsythia; species Forsythia viridissima. The sequence continues at coordinate 1,444,510 of CM059042.1, read as the reverse complement.
CCATTAAGGCCATCACCTGAGCTTGTAGTGCTGCAAGTTGAGCGGCAGAGGCAATTTCTGGTTGTGGGTGATTATTGGTGGCGTTGGACTCTGTGCCTACATCCCCGACAGGGGTTGGTGGGGCGGTTACATTCCTAGCTCTTCTGGTTCGAGCCATAACTTCTTGTGCGGTTTCCCACAGATGGCGTCAAATGATGATAGTTGATTTTTCTCCTCCTCCGAGCACGGCGGCGACAGTGGTAGAGACCTGTAAAAGGTGGCAGGGCTTTTTTCCCCATGGCCACTCCGGTGTGATAATCAGTATATGATTATAATATTTATACTGAATAGCAATATGGAGTGTATAAGAGTTGTGTCTTGTTTTTACCTGGGGGGTTGGCCTATATTTATAGGGATGGCCTGCAGTCATTGATGACGGGTATCCCTTCATCTCCTTTATTTGATAATGGGTGTCCTTTCATCTCCCTTATTATTAGTAGTTAATGAGGGATGTTTCATCTTCCAGATAATTGGTAGTAACTGTCATTACATGGGTCGCCCACCTAGCTAACCTGACGACAGTTGGGTTGTTGCAGTCTATCTGTCAGAAGCGTACTCATGAGACCAACAAGGCGGGCAAGCTGGTGAGACAGGTGAATCGTTGAGGCAGGCGTGCCACCATAACCAAATAACATACAGTAATTTTCATTCTTTATATCATCAACATATTTATCCACACAAACATCAAGCCCTCTTTTGAAACTGTGAGGGATATCTTGATGTGTTCAATAAGTGGAGAGAGTTTTGGAGAGAGAAGGCTCGAGGAGAGAAATGAGAATGTCTGATTTAATCGTCGATTGTGATAACAAGATATCCTTTTGGATGTACTGGCACGAAAGCGTGGAGAGATCAGATACCAAGGGCTTAAAAGATTTAATGACATATTTCTTTTTTGGATAGACAGTGCATTAATTAGAGATGATGATACTAAAGAATAAGGAAATGTGGGGGGTTGGGTGGAAGAAGATGACATATTTGTTATTTTTTGTTTTTGGGGGGTACATTTGGTTATTTTTCTATTCTTCTTTTTTTTTTCTTTTTTCTTTTTTTGTTTATTTAAACGAGAATATAATTTCGTCATAAAAAACCTATCATGCTTATTTCTTCAAATGTTGGAGATGTCCGGTACTATTTTTAAAGGTTAAGATATATTCCTCACGTTTTTAAAAGGTTAGGGACCAAATATGCTATTTTTTTTATTTTTCTTTCAGCCAAAGATGATGAGAGAAACGTATTGGACAAAAATAAACATTTTCATGAGTTAGTGTTGTAATATTTTTATATATTTTTTTTGCTAATTCTCTTCACTATTTCTCTTTATTGAAATTTTTAATTAATTTACTAAATATGTTGGATGTAGACCTATATTTTTGCCCATGGTCTTCTTGCATCCATCGATTCGTGCGAGACCATGCCCCACTTGCAATGTGAAGGTCGACTTGGTTGTGCGCATTTATTGAGTTGTGCGTACTTAAAGTAGTGTCTACTATTGTTAAGCTTAGCACTCTGTTGTATTGACTTAACATGAGCTTTAAAAACTCGTTCTTCTCGTTCCATGGCTCAAGTTGGACCTTATTAACTCAGTAGTACTTATGGTTGATCTTTGGAGGGATAAAAGCTCAATGGCTTATCTCGGGTTCATTTTGAATCGAATATTCAAGACACATACAATTTTCTAAATGAGTAATGGTCAAATTTGATTTTACATGTTAACTACGTCATTTAGAATTATATGGGCGCATGCACGCCCAAGTCGAGATTTGTTAGAAAGTGCTTGATATTTGATGAACCTAATTCCATTAAGATAAGATTATTCCAAATAAATACAAGAAAAGCCATGACATAGCCCATATCTATTTGGTCATTAATATTCAACATGGCAATATGTTAATAATCGATCATAGCCCCTTTGAATCAAACAACTTGTCATGACATGAACCATCAATTTGTAGCCATAACTAATTGAATAGCAATGGCCCCATAAGCACCAACAAATTCTTGATATGTCCCTTAATGTGTGTGTTCATATTTGCATGATAGAATTTGAACCCCATAATTGGATATTTATCTTCAACTTTTAGGTGTCTTATCATGCCCTCCACTCATGTCTTTATAAATGTGCCTTAATGAACAGATATTTATTTATTTTCCTTTTTCCTTTCGGCCAAGGACGAAGAGAGAAGTATTGTTTTAAAAAAAAAAAGTTTTTCACAAGTGTTGTAATTTTTATATCTACTTTTTTTTCTTCGGATGAATATATATATCGTACGATGTGATGGACATTTTGAGCTAGATCCGATAGTTCGCAGAATTCGGGACCTAGTTCAGTTTGTCACATGAACTGAACTGGAGCGGACGATTCCTCACCTCTCCCTTTTCCGGGAATGCTCAAAATAATTTTAAAATATATGTTAGACGTAATTATTGAAGTTTTAAAATTTCGTTATTTTACCAAAGTCTTTTGGATGTATTATAGAACTAATTTTTTACTCATGGTCATTTTCATTCATAGATTCATGTCAGACCACGCACCACTTGCAATGTGAAGGTCGGCTTGGTTGTGCGTGTTCATTGAGTTGTATATACTTCTGATCGTGGTAGTCTTTAAGATTAGCACTCTCTTGTAATGACTTAGCTTGAACTTCAAAAGCTCGTTCCCCTTCCATGGCTCAAGTTGGATTCTTCTAATTTAGTAATATTTATGGTTGATCTTTCGAGGGATAGAAGCTCAGTAGCCTCTATCTCGGGTTCATTTTTAATTGAATTCTCAAGACATACACAAAAAGACTTGATCCCACAATTTGTACGTGTCAATTACGTCATTTAAAATCATATGAGCTCGAGCACGTGTATATAGACCTATAGCTAGGGGGAGAGGGGAACCGAAAGTGTTGAAAGAAAGACATGCGTGCTCTAAAAGCCATTTTTTGAGGAACTTTCTAAGCTTATAAAATTCAGTTTAAGAACATTGTACCTTATCTGAAAGACACCGAAAATTAAGTGTTGTTAGTGTTGATGCATGCCATTGAAGATGTTGATTGTTCATTAATTACAAACGTTAATAGAGTGAAACCTTAATAGAGTGTAAGATTTCTAGGGTTTATAGGCATAGGATGTCTGAACCAATTAATATCACATCATTCTTAGCAATAGGACTATACTTGACCTTAATTAATCTCATTTTAGTGTACAATTAAAAACAGTTTCGACTCACAACGTAATTCGATGGTTGTCTTGAGCTCGTGTTGAGGATGTTCAAACAAGACGTCTTAAAATTTGAATTCCAAATTTATTGCAACGAGAGCTTAAGGAATTTTATAGCTAAATATAAAAAACTTGTTTGGCCAAGTTTAAATTACAATTTAATCTGATCAAATATATTTTGTATGACTCACAACTTACTATTATCCAAATATTCAATAAAAGTCACAATTTATAAATATTTAAAAAATAATTTTAATACTGTCAAACATGCACTAAGTCATGAATAGATTTAATTATGGTAATTATTGCAAAATATGTTTTATGTCATGCCTAATATATGATATATGTATTTAGTTAGTACAAATTGAAATTATAAGTACTTCAAAATTTGAACTTAAATTTAAACAAAAGATAAATGAATACATTGTGTGTGTGTGTACAAGTTAAAGGTCGAGCCAAAATTGAATGGTAATTACTTAATAGCTCTCAAAAAACTTGAGAAAAAGAATATTGCTATTAGGTTTAGTTTTTAGGATGCTTGTATACTACGATCCAAAAATATTTTTAAGTATTTATATAGATATTCTACTATTAGAAATGTATCAAGGAGTGACATTATCGTTATGCTTCAATAAAGACAAATGTTACTAAAGTTGAGGATTGAGAAAATGGCCTTCATGTGACAATTGTACAATGTTGTCTAACATTTTTGGACCTATCAACACACATAATACGCATGCGTATGCATATATATACACACACTTACACACACATATTGGATTGATGAGGATAAACGTATATATACAACCGTCTTTGAGCCGACTATGATCCCAATTCATTGGTCATCGTCGTGATTAGAATATTTATCTTTAATAAATTAATACAACTTTAATCGATTGGATTCATAGATTAAATATATTCATTATTTGTCAAATGTATACCATAAACATCAATTGATTAAATGAGTAAAATGCACTTTAGAATTAAAGAAAAACAAAACACATTCAATATCTTAGTAAATTAATAAATATTATTTCACAAGTAATTAAAATCTCGATCAATTAATAGTTTTATATGGATTGAACATTTTTAATTTATAAAGATTATATTATATCTTTAACACACCTTTTAACGTATATCAATTGTAATATTTCTTCATGATAGATCTATCGAGTAAAACTTGATGCGACTTAAATTTATTTCTTTTACCTAATTTGACTTTTTTATCTTTTGGAGAACTTAAATATCTAGCAACTCTACATTTGGTGGAATCCTTATTAATGATTCAAGTTGAAGAATATTTTAATCTAAGGCACTAATTAATACAATCAATGCACCTTAAATAATATTATAAGTAAGAAAAACCTAGTTTTCCTCGACAAACAATAAAAAATATAAGCAAAAATTGTTGGACAACATGAGCATGATGTATCATAAGAAATTAAAGGCTCCATCACCATGTAAAAGTTAGCAAGGGACAAAGAGACATAATGAGCATAATGTAAGCATTAAGAGGAACATAATAAGGATTTCTCAAAAGTTTAATTTTATGTAAATTTACTTTAGTTTTAAATATTAAATTATTTTTTAGGGTTAATTACAATAATGGTCCTCATTCTTTTAGATTTGTAACGATTTCATCTACATTCTTTTTTTTTAGCAGATATCATCCTTATTCTTCCATTTATTCTCACAGATGGTCCCCAAATCACTATTTTTCACTATTCTGACAATTCTATGACAATTTTACCCATTGACTTAAATAAATTAAAATGATAGGAAAAAAAAATACAATGAAAGCATTGCAATTGAGCCCTTAACCTTTTTAAAAATACAAATAAATTTTAAACAATTTTATTTTATTTTCTCTTTAATTTATTTAAGTTAGGGGCATAATTGTCCAAATGAAAGGATGGAGACGATATCTGCAAATAAAATTAAATGAGTATGATATTGTTACAAAGTTGAAAAAATATAGACTATGAGTATAATTTATATATTTTTTAATAGTCAAATTTAGAAAAAGTAATTTACTAACTGTGAATCATTACTTTTGAAAATGTAAACTTTTTTACTTAAAAGTGAAAAAAAAAAGTCATCTAAGAAAGAAATTAACTTAAAAAGTAACTTCATTTTTCTTATCCTCATCTTATTAGTCTCTCTTAGATTTCATTTACTCTCAATTCCATCTTATATTAGGAATTTACAATACGTTACTTTATACGATCTTAGCGTACTCTTTATTGCACTTGAATCAATAGATACGCATCTATATTCCTATATATATAATATACAATCGTGCCTCCAAGACATAGTTTTGCTAGTAGCTGCAGGGTGGGAGTTCGATTCACACTTTTAGTGTGGAAGAGACTTCTTGCAAGCACAGTTAAAAAGTAAGCTCTCAACACTATTTCACTAAAACATATCCTACGATTTATATCTTCTACCAATGCCCCATGACAGAAGTGGTGGGGGCCCTAAACATTAGGGTTCAATTTTTTTTTTATTTTTTGTTTTTGTTTTTGTTTTTTACAATCGCGCCGATTCAACAAATGAGGAATATTTAATAAAAGAATAGGACGAAGGTATAACCGTACTGTACTGAAATACTTCATTTAATCCTACTAAATACTGACCATTCAATCTTCTTAATTTACGCTTAGAAAGAGACCAAAGAACGACATCAACGTCACGTCAATAAGTTCAAATGTTACTAAAGCTGAGAATTGTCAAAATGGCCTTCATGTGACAATTGTACAGCTCTACCTTACATTTTTGGACCTATCAACACACATGATTTATGTGTTTTGTATGCATACATCTATACGCATATATTGTACAAATATGTAAGATATTGTACGAAAATAATTGGTGAAAAATGTACGATAAAATTTATTTATTTTTTTTATTTTTACTCGACTCAACAAATCAAATTATTGGTTCGAAATCCACATTGTGCAGCCAATAAAAAGCTAATTATTATATGCCTTTATTTACTTGGTTGACATTGTACTGCTAGTGCAATTATTGTGTACCTACCACCATTTTCATTTCCACTAGTTGCTTGCATTCAACTAGACATATGAATAGAATTTTGTTAAATAAAGAAAAACACTAATAACTAGTTCGGCATCTGCCCAATTCTCACTGGAGATATATCCTCAATCTCTTTAATAACTAGTCTGATGATAATATTAAGATATTCAAATATATTTTTACTGTAATGTCTAGTCTAAAACTATACTAAATATTATATCTTAAACAATTATTTTAGAACGATAATATAAGTTCACCCACGAGAATGGTATGGTTGGTGCTATAATTTTCAGACACTCAGATACTGACTCGGATGAAGAGTTTGATCGCTGGATTAGTAGTTCAATCTCTAATATAGTGGTTGAACCGGTGAGCCAACTCTTGTCAAATATAATATAATAATTAGTATTCATTAAATTAATCCTACACAATTTTTTCAATCTCTAATCCAGAACTCTCAAAGGAGATGAAATATTTCAAGACGAAGTCAAAAAATCTATGTTAGAAGAAATAATTAGCAATTAAAAAATATGAAAATTAAATTATAAAGTGGTAAGCAACTATTCAAATCCCAAATAAAATTTGAAAAATTTCAATAAAAACTGACCCACCGAGTTAATGGGTTTGGGTCATCAATTTTTTATAAAAATCTAGCGAGTTTTACAATTTTTTCTCAGGTCAATTACAAATAAGTCTAATAGAATAAACCGGATCGAATTGTTAGCTGGGTTACGAAATTTTTTAATATAAATACCAGGCCATGCCAAATTTTAAAACACCAATTGGTACACACTGGACTAAATAGCGACAACTAGCAAATTTTGTCATTATCACGCTCATTTAATGATGTTCAATAATGTGTAATATAATATTTATAAATAGTGTTATTTATAGTCAACGATTATTATAGTCAGCTTATATGACAATTATGTGACATTAATTGATATATTATCTTATATTTAAGTTCTTTAAAATGATATCAATTAGAGCATCTCCAATTCTAGACACTTTCTAAAATAATCTATGTGGCAAAAGAGAGAAAAAAAAATGAGGAAAGACATAGTAGAAGAAGAAAATGGACAGAAAAAATAGATGAGAAAGATAGATACAATTTAGAGCTTGTTCGGTTTGCATTGTTTGCCAAAAGACCATTTTCGTAGCTTGACAAAGTTGATTTTTCAAAGTTTTTGAAAGTGAAATAACTATGTTATTCTTATTATTTTGAAATGAAAATGTGTTATTTTAGAGCAAAATAGTCCTTTTGCCTTCAAAAATTTTGAAAAGTCAACCATTTTTTGGCAAAAAATGCAAACCGAATAAGCTCTTAATGAAAAAATAGGTGAAATGTCATCTAACAGGATGTCTAAAATTAGACAGTATGTTGAACGGCCTCCTACAATAATTACTGCCACACGAGTTTTGTCTCCACCACCTCATCGCCACATCAGTTAGACATTTAAAATAAAAGGTAGTATTAGAGATATTCTTAATATCACATAATTATCATATAAACGGACTACTACAATAACTGCTGACTATAAACAAACATTAGTCTTTATTTAATTTATTTTGTTCAATGCACCGACAAACTGCAATTTGGTGAACAAGGAAACTTTAAATTGACCACCCATTTTGAAGAGATTTGGGGCAGAATCAAACATTGTATTATGACGAAGTTGTGGTTAACATTAATTAAATGAAATGATATAAAGTTGTCTAGAGTTAATGAGTTATGACCCGACACAATTTGTTCAGGTCGGAGTAGTGGATACTAAGCATTTTGCTTGACAAAAAATTCTCTATTCCTAATAATGGATTCCGTTAAAGATTTCCAAGTCTCAAAAGCAAAGTTCCGAATAGTCAAAAACAAGAAAGATCCAGGAACAAGAATAATATAAAATCGTTACAAGTTGCATTAATATGTTATACTTTCTTGTAAAGAATAATGAAACAAGTGAAATATATTTGATGCATCGAAAGATAGAGTGGTGATATAGTACAAAAGTGGACACTAATTATAGTGTTCATTATCTACGTGACATCGCCACATTGGTTACTTTTTAAAAAAGTATCCACTATGAGTGCTATATCACTACTCTCGTAAGATATATGCTCAATAATTTGTATTCGAGATTTCAAATTTTTCAAACAAGTTGCAGTCAAGATATTGACATTAATTATATAGAAAATTGTATCGAAATTTCAAATCTTTCAAAAAAGTGCAACAGAGTTTCAAATCTTCTATTTTTCACACTTTCATCCCAATCGTCGAGAAAACTTGGAAGAAAAAAGTGCCGGAGAGATTTGGGTATTGAAATATGATTGCAAAGTTGAGATTGGCGTTGGAGATAGTGGTGACGACAACCGGCGATTGGTTTTAGGGATGGTTGGAGTGGTGGCGGAGCTTGGAGTAAGTGGGAAAGATCGAAACTTTTTTTTTTTTTAATTCTTTTTCTTTAATTTTTTATAATTTTTTTTTAAAAAATAATCAAATGATGATTAATCGTTGAAATTATTGGTCAATTGACAAACTTTTGGATGAATTTCATCCAAATGTCATTGTGCTGCATTTTTTTCAAACGTTTGAAATGATACGGTTAAAAATAGAAGATATGGAATTATATTGCACTTCTTTGAAAGGTTTGAAATGTCGATCAAAATTTTTCCTTATTATATTCTAAAACAGGAAAAAAATATACTGACACATGACAGCCATAAATATTGCTTGCCTCTCAACAAAAATGGACCATAAACACTTCTTTCAACATGACAACTTGATATGATGCATCATGCATACACCCAAGGGCCTCTATTAAATCCGAAAATGAAGATAAGCATGATGGAAAAACAGAAAACCTGCACCAACACTTATAGTAAAGAATTTTCAATCACTATAAGACACTTTGCATAGATTTAAAGAGAATAAATAGACGAAAACTAATGTTGCCTGTGTCTATTTAAAAAAAAATGTAATTACTTTTAATCTTCGAATCGATATAATAAAAAATTGAAGTGAGTGACGAAAAAAGTCATGTTTTCACTATTGTACATATTTGATAATCAATTGTGATATCTAACTCGACTGTTCGATTTGTACATTAACCCTACTTAGTACACAGAAGCATGAAACATGAAGCATGGTACAGACGCATACATTTGTTTGTTAAAAAAACAAATGTTTTCGAGGAAATAATATTGGTCTATTTTAGTGCTAGGAATCTAGGCTCCAAAGCAAATCTAAATGTCACTTGCTAGACTAGCCTTTTAGGCTTTATGAAAATTCCACTTTGTTGGTCCATTGTTGCATTCATATTGGGTCTTGTAATAATTTTTGCTTGAAGAATTGCAAACACCATAATATATAATACTCTTTTTTAATATACCCTACAGCTTTGTTACACCACAGATAACTCCGATGTCTCGTCCCGAGTCATTCTTTACGATGTAAGCATTTGGACAATCAATAAGTATATCTTCGAATTTTAGTTTTTAAATATAATTTGTTGACTATAATATTATTAAAAACAGATTTAATATGACTTATATCTTAAAAGCACTGTTCTAAAAAGCCCGCATATGCCTCGCCTAGGCTTCGCCTATGCTCGAAACTTGGTCTCCACGCCTAGCCACGCATCACCCTCGCCTTGCCCTTATCTCGATCTCGCTTAGGACTCGCCTAGGCCCAAGAAGCTTGAAGCTCAGCCTCCACGCCTAGCAACGCTTTACGCTTTTTAGAACATTGCTTAAAAGTTATATGATCTCTACTCGTACAGATAATAATTCAAAAAAAAATTTATATTATTATTCGTTATATCTTAACTAATGCTTTCTGACTTTTATTGTACTCCCACTCGAACATCTAATGAACTGTATTGTTATTGTTAGTAGAGAAAGTCCGAGTCACAAATTACAATATTAGACAGAACTAAATCGTGTTCATTAGCCAAATTTTGTAGAATGATGCCCAAATATAATGCATTCTTAACATAGTACAACTGTAATTTCCTAAGATAAGAAATCATATCTTTTGCAAGTACAAAAATCCTCTCATCATCTTGAAAAAATCTCAACAGCAAATAGAAGGACAGATACTTGGTCAACAACATTCTTACAATTTCCATTTAAGTGGGTAAAGAAAGTAAATAACTAGGGCACCACCTTTACAAAAAAAAATTGATTTTTGTCTATAATATTAGCCTTTATTTGAATTTACTTAAAATTTTATTAAATAGCAATTAATTTTAATCCTACATATTATAAGACTTACAACTTTTATTAATTTTTCAACTACACATTTTATCAATTTTTATTAAAATATGTTAAAAAATTGATTTTAACCGTTATGTATGTGTTGTATTAGTAATTGCTAGAGTCGAGTGCGAGTGGTATTTCTAAACATTGGACACTTGCTATGTATCCGAGATTGAATCTCATGACGAAGTCTGTCAATTGCACCACTTTATGCTATTTAGACATTTACTCAAAAACCCAGCATGATAAATAATGGTAAGACTCAAATGAAGAACTAAAACAAAGCCAAAATCAATTACTCATCAACATGGCCATTTCTTCTCAATTAGTAGTTGGATGCAACTGTACAAGATAATAAGCAAAGATGATCTTTGCTTGAATCTAACTTATTGAAGAAGAATTTGATGTGATTCCTTTAATTTCTTGGAAAGTAACAAAGCAATAAGAACAAAAATTAGGCAGATTAGGTTACTTTTGAACTTATACATTTGGTGGGAGAGCAAAGAATGGAACCAGTCTTTTATGGAATCTGACATTAGCTTGTGCAAGCCAATGAAAAATAGACACTTTAGCAATCAGCCATGAAAAGAATATTCGTCCCCGTCTCAACACAAACTATGAAGAATTTGAAAATTGTTGTGCAATTGAAATAAATGCCCTCTAGACATTGGGAAAAAAACACACACAATTAGCAACACCATAAAATATATAACATTTTATGGGGAGCCCATAACAAGAAAATTGGAATTCAATATTTATAGTATCAGAAAATAGTGCATGCACACAACATATAGAATCATCTTCAGCCAGAAATGAAGTCATAAAGCTAACCCAAATGTGGTCAAACAGGTTGTTCTTCTGATTTGCTGTGAAATCAACCCTTTCTTGTGCCTCTTCTAGCAAACAAAAGTGATGAGCTATGAAAACCTGCATACTCTATCACAAAACAATAAACCATCAAATGCACTTTCACTATGAAATCCTGTTGACATTGCAAATAATCCCATCCCATCCTTCCCTTTAAATTCTCTACCCATCACTCATTTTCCTGAGGCCATATTCTTCAGCCCTTTATTCTACTTGTTCGCGTATAAAAAAAGATAATCTTTATAATCTCCCACGTCTCAAGCCTCGATACAGCATGAAGACCTCGCGATCTCATCCCTTACACAAACAATATACTATGGTTCTGAGATTTCTAATGGTCTTCTTAGTTAGTTTTACAATCAGCAGAAATAACCTTCCTTCCCCAATCTTCCATACATCATTAGCGGATATGGCCCTTAATGGGCACTTAACCTTTGAAAAGAATGAACATGCAGCAAAGGATTTTGGGAATATATACCATTTCATGCCATCAGTAGTTTTACACCCAAAATCAGTTTCTGACATTTCCTCAACCATAAAATATATTTTCGAGATGGGTACCTCTTCAGAGTTGACGGTTGCTGCCCGAGGCCATGGCCACTCCCTGGCGGGACAGGCACAGGCATACCAGGGAGTGGTTATCAATATGGAATCCCTTCGGGAACCGGAAATGAGTTTTCACACTGGGGAACTATCCTATGTTGATGTTTCTGCCGGTGAACTTTGGATAAATATTTTGCATGAGAGCCTTAAACGCGGGCTAGCTCCAAAATCATGGACAGATTATCTTCATCTCACCGTTGGAGGGACTTTATCAAATGCAGGAATCAGCGGGCAAGCTTTCCGGCATGGACCCCAGATCAATAACGTTTACCAACTACAGGTTGTTACAGGTTGGTCATCAGTTCATGCACAGAATTTTCTTCCAAGTATGAAGTATTATAAAAAAACAAGAATTCCTAGGTGATCATATAGTTTAAAGGTTAAGATAGTTTACGGCTGTTTTCTTCTTATAAACTAGTGTTTTTCTCTACAATCAAGGTGTGCTCAACCAAATCTAATCTTGTTTTGAAAAAGAATTACAGCTGTTTCAACTACTTTCAAGTTATGAAGTGCTTCTATTGTAGAGAGCACTCTAACTGTTGGAAAATGATGGATAACACTAACTACATTTGAAGAAGAAGACTGGCTTGAAAATACAGTTGGGAAATATCACCTGTTTTGCATGTTTGGTAAGGTGGATTGGACTGCCTGGGACAGTACATAATATAAATGAAGAAAAAGAAGCAGAAATATTTTTAGTATATTTTCCCATCCTGCCAAATATTCCGTAGCAAACACGCTCTTGTATGTTGTATAGCAGGGAAATATCTCCCGTTTTGCATGTTTGGTAAGGTGGACTGAAGTATTAAACTATACATAACAATATTATAAAGGAAGATAGTATTATTCAGTTGTGTTCAATACCGTACCAAATATAGTTTGTTGTTATAACAATCAAAAGAGCAGACATGCTAACCTTTTTAGTTGTTTTTTCTGCAGGCAAGGGTGATGTGGTTACTTGTTCAGAAGAGCTGAATACAGACCTTTTCTATGGTGTACTTGGAGGATTAGGACAATTCGGTATAATCACCCGGGCTAGAATTGCTTTAGAACCTGCTCCCAGAATGGTCATTAATTTTCACTACCTTATAAATAAGATTTTAAATTATGGGAAAGAAAATCAAAATCATAATATAAGCTATGTCTTCTCACAGGTTAAATGGATCAGAGCACTTTATTCAGACTTCTCTATATTTTCCAACGATCAGGAGCGTCTAATATCATCAGAAAAGTCTTTCGATTACATAGAGGGGTTTGTCATAATAAATCGAACAAGATTATTAACTAGCTGGAGATCCTCCTTCAATCCCAAATACCCTCTTCAGGCCAGCCAATTCAATTCAGAAGGAAGAATTCTGTACTGTCTTGAAGTTGCTAAATACTTTAACCCGGACGACTCTGATCTCATTAATCAGGTGAGACATATAATGATCTTCCTTTATATTGTTACAACGTTCAGGTCGCTTACTTTTTTCGTCTATGTTTCTCATATACAGAACATTGACACTCTCCTATCGGAACTGAACTACATTCAATCCACACTCTTCCTGTCAGAAGTCTCTTATGTAGATTTCCTGGACAGAGTGCATGTTTCCGAAATAAAACTCCGGGAAAAAGGGTTATGGGAAGTTCCTCACCCCTGGATAAATCTTCTTATCCCAAGAAGCAGGATTCATGAGTTTGCTCAAGAAGTTTTTGGAAATATTCTTGCAGACACCAGCAATGGTCCTGTACTCATTTACCCAGTCAACAAATCAAGGTACCACTCAAACCTTATAACAGCAAAGAATATTTGTTTCCCTAAATGTTACCTAATTTTGTTTCAACTCGATTGTTGTATCATAGCTGGAGAAATAGAACATCCATGGTTACACCGGATGAGGATGTTTTCTACCTAGTGGCATTTCTATCTTCTGCAATACCTTCGACTACGGGAAAAGATGCGTTAGAATATATTTTAACACGAAACAAAAGAATTCTACGTTATTGTGAAAGGTCCCGTCTTGGGGTGAAACAATATTTGGCCCATTATAGCACTCAGGAAGAGTGGAAAGCTCACTTTGGCACTCACTGGGAAGTCTTTTCTCGGAGGAAATCTACCTATGATCCTCTGGCAATCCTAGCTCCAGGACAAAGTATTTTCCAGAAAGCAAAGGCCTTCAGACAACAAGGACCTCAAAGATAAGAACGAACTTAGTATATCGAGACTCTGAGACACATAAACTTTAATTCATAAGGCCTCTAAGAGTAAGTAATTGTGGAAATTTTGTGCATGTGGCTGTGGTCTTAGCAACTTAGCAGCATACATGTTGTTGCTAGTTTGAGAATTTCTCTAAAATGTGCAGAGATGTCAATTAGATTCAATTGAACATCTAAAATAAAAAAGGGTGTCATTTTCAAGAGCCTCTTTTAAATTCTAAGATATGTTAAATGATTATCTGCATCGTGGACACAATTTTCACTTGAACGTAACTCGGGAGAACACAAAATGGCATTGATACCAGCGACGTCCAATCATCAGGACAGGAGTCCCAGGAAGCAAGAAATACCGACTTTGTGGACTTCTGGAATGTCTTCATCATTTTTTGTGCTGCTCTATCGGCTGTTGAAAAAATTAAGCACGACTTGACGTTTAAGGAAGAAACTCAGGCATGTAATTTGATGAGTTTTATCAAGACACGAAAGGGTAGGCAACACTCAAGCATTCAAAATTTGGTAACATAATTACTAACAAAAGAATGTTTGTGGTGGATAAACAACAAATTACTTATAGCGTTCAAAAACAATCTTTAAAAAAATAACAAGCTTAAGTCTGAGCTACATTTCGTCTTAAGGCCTCGTTTACATACAAACACATCATTAACTTAAATATTTAGATAGTATACTTTTGTTGAAACATTTTCAGATTAAGGGCATATTCGATAACTATTTTTTTTTCAAAAAAACTCATTTTTTTGTCTACAATTTTTGACTTCTCAAAGTCAATAAAGTACTCAAAAAAATCCATTTTTTTCCAAAAAATTCTACACCAAACATGCCCTAAGACTAAATTAACTAGATAGTTATGCTCTGAATCACCGACTGATTCAAATTTTGAGTAGAACTATTTGTCAAATTGACAGTTTCTGAATAATTTTTTTGTCCAAAATCACTTTGTATTGGGTTTTCACTTTTCAAAATAATGACCCACCATTTTCCAGCAAAAACGCGAAGTTTTCTTATTTTGAAAAAATTGGAGCATCTCCAATTTTTTCCCATTTATGGAGAAAAGGCAGCATTTTATTTAGTGTCCCACTTTAGACTATATACATTGGGTTGATGTCACTAGGAAAGTGGATGGGATATGTGGATCCCCAAGGTATTTATTGTAAGTTATCAAAACTTTAATCGAAAGTTTCCTTTGCCGTATTATTGGTGGACTCCTAAATTTTCCTTGGACATAGACATAGTTACACACACACACAAAATGACAACAGCTGTCGGTACATTTTCCTTTTCCGAGTGGGTCTTACTAAAAAGGCAAAGCAACATAGACAAGAATTTCACGTTCCATGTGACAACTTAAATTCTTACCGATCCGGATGCTAAATGGTAAATTAAATTTGTTTTAAAAAGACTTAAAATATAAATAGAATTATTAATACGAAATAAATTAATAATAAAAACATTTATCATAACTAGAGCTGGCAAAGCATGGCCAAATTTGAAATTGGCCCGACCCGCAAGAGAATATTTACACTTGAAATTGGACCGGGCCGGCCCGGCCCAGCCCAGCCCAGCCCAGCCCAGCGGGCTAAACCGGTCTTAATTTTTTTAAAAAAAATAATTCTTTTATACAATTTAATACATTGCATCAAATACAATCTTAGATAAACTTGGACAATATATATTTTGAGATTTTTAAAGAGGTTAATTTATAAAATTAGAACCATCATATATTAGTCAACAGATAAACATCAATTTTTTTTCAAAACAATAATTTTTTTTTAAGTGTAAACTATTTGTTGACACTTTTTTTTAAATATAAATAGTAAAGACATGCTAATCTTATTGTTTTGAGATATAATTATGTTTGACTTAAATTAAAAAATTTACTTGTAAGTAAATTTAAAATAAATAATTTACTTATCACAGCAAATATAATTTGGATTAAAAATTTAATTAAAATAAATTTTAATTAAATATAAACAATTTTATGTTGGAGCTTGTGATTCTTCGACTAATGTTTCAAAAAAAGACAATTTAAATTAGAGACTTGGACTTAGATCATTTTAGATTGATATTATATGGACTATGTATTAGGGCTATTCACAAAATGAGTTATTAGTGTTACGGAGCAAAAAAAAAAATTATATATATATATATATTCGGGCCGGGCCATATAGGCCCGATTTTGTTTTGTCCAACCCAAAATCTGGGTCGATTCTACCACCTCTAATCATAACATACTAATGTTTAAAATATCATAATGAATTCAATACAATTAAACTTGAAGGAAATTTTTTTTTTAATACTTAAATCTAAAAAACATAACACTAACTCCATAAAAATAATTTATTATTAAAAACTCCCGCAATCATAAGTTATCTACGTACCGACCATCTCGGACTATTTATTTCCTGAAAGGGAAAAATGTCATACTTGTGAGATAAATCTCAATAAATGTGCGTGAGTAATTAATTCTCATATATGTATTTCAACGGAAAATCATACTCGCACACGAAAATTGGACCGAACTTAGATGATATCAAATTCTCATACATAATGTTACTAAACTTCGGTCTGTTCTTAATAAATTTTACATAATACAGACCAAAATATAAACATAGACGTATAAATAACATACGAAAAAACTATTAACAATAAAATATACTGCACACTTACCTTTTGTTTGAAACTTGAAATAAAGTAAGATTACTTCAAGAACTTGAAATTTCCTTTTATTTTCTCTCTTATTCTAATGATAAGAAGAAGATTGTGTATTTGTGTGTTTATTGTTTACATAAAAGATAAGTATTTACAAGGGAGGTTGAGTTTTACCATGTATGGAACTTTTAATTTCATTAATTACTTTTAATATAGATTTTTGCTTTAAATTATATGCACGATTAAAGACTAATTTAAGTTAATTACATAATCATATACAATCATATACATATTGGGTTAATTTCACCAACGGTCACTGAAGTTATATTAAAATTTTAAAACGATCACTGAAGTTCAAACGTTGCAGTGCTGGTCACTAAAGTATATAATCATTTCTCAAACGGTCACTCTGTTAAGTTTTCAACTTGAAATGATGATGTGGCACCGTTAAGTAATGACGTGGTACATAATATATCGTTATTTATTGCAAAAAAGTCAATGTACTTTATATAATATTCATTTCGATCCTTATATTTTTAATTATCTTTCAGTTAAGTCCTCCATAAGTTGCATCTTAACTCCTTAATATTTTATATCTTTACACTTTGGTCCTCCAAATCCTTGATTTTAATGGCAAAAATAAGTGCAATTTTAATAGTCAAAATAAGTGCACTTTCAGTTAAATCCTTGACTTTACACTCGGGTTTTTACGTAAACGAACAAAATAACATAATTAAATAATAAACTACTTAACAAAACTCAGAAATGTCTACTTTTAGTTGTCAAAATAAGTGCAAAATCCGCACTTATCAATTGGAATTGTCTTCATCTTCCAATATATAACACCCACATACATGCACACAAATTGTTCCACTCGTCAGAGGAATTTTTGTTCAAGAAAACGCAATTACTTACGATTATGAAAAAAGAAAAATCAGTATCACACAATTTTCTTTGTCCATTCCTATTCAAGTATAATTCATTAAAAGAAACCCTACAAACAAATCTTGAATTGAGAACTCTTCCACTTAATGTACGCGGGGATCACAGATTTTTAGAAGATGAAAACAAAAATAGTAGCTGATGAGGTAGATAAACTAGCTAACAACTTAAAAATCATTTCACAAGAACGTACAACTTTTATCAATTTTTCAATCACATATTTCTTTAATTTTATTTATTTATCAAAATCAGCTAAAAAGTTCCATCAAACAAACGTTGAATAAATTAGGAGAATTTTGAATTGTGCCTAAAAGTAAACTGTGGATTGGAAATATAATAATTTGTTATAATATTTTCAAATATGTCATTTTTTAGATACAAAATTTCAAATATACTATTTTGTAAAATAACTACTTTTTTATGTGGCTAAGATTAACGGTAGTTGGGACTCATACAATAGCTTATAAGAGAAGCTATCAGTCTAAAAATTGACAGATCAATTTGAAAATCAACATATCCGTTCAAAAAATCGATCAACGACATATCTATCAATGTATTTGAATATGGGACAAGAATAAGAGAATCCAGTCACAAAAATAACAAATAAGAATTGGAAATAGAGTTTAAGGTGACGGGGAGAGAGAGAGAGAGTAATAAATATTCAATTGGAAATCTAAAAATAATTTTGTCCAAAATTTTAAATTTGGTCAATTCATCAAAATACACACATGGAATCAAGTAGTTTGTCCAATTCTCTCAACAAATTATTGTATTCAATGTCACCACTTGCTTCTCTCGATTTAATTAAGCGACCATTTATTTATCATAAAACAAAGTTCATGAATTTATAAAATTGTTTCACATCTATAGCAAAATTAATATCCGCGAATTTAAATTAATGAGTCAAATCTAAGTGACAAATGATGTGTGTTGATGTCCGATGTCGATCTGTGGTATCAATAATTATACTATCCATCGGTCATAATATGGCATATCCGAGCTTGTCTCATCACCCCAGGTCGGACCTATTCCAGGTACTGGACCTCAATCCCAGGTGCGCCTAGTGAGGTAGGAAGCGGTCTACGCTATCCAGGTCGGACACCGGGAATTCTTGGTAAAGCTCATGATGTTAACATATGGCACACCTTCCCATGCGCAGAAAACCAGAAAAGCTGTCACATCACATTAAAGGCCCTAAAAAGGAATGTCTTGTAAGTATTAAATGCCTAGCTTGGCCATTTAATGCCTAGCTTAGCATTAAATGAAGGAAATCATTGCATATTTTCCTATAAATAGGAGACATAAATGTCTTTCAGGTCGGACATTCAACTGCTTAATAAAAGTACTCTTACAAAGATTATACAATCAGGTTTTCTTACGTATCTTTACATATCTGCCACTTACTACGGTCATAGCTGACCTTAACATTTAACATTAAGTTGGCTTGAAAAGTGCATCATCATTTTCCAATGTCAACAATGTGCATTGATAAGTACTATTTTGTACTTACCTAGGCTCACAAAAAGGGATGATTATCAGTACTCTTAGTTGTTTTCAGTTTAATTGCATGTTGTTTTCTTATTATTTTAGGAAATAATCAAAGTCAAGTGTAAATGGGATGAAAAGAGCGCAAAGAGAAGAAAAGATGACTTAATTACAAAGATAAAGAGATTTGAAGGACTTGGGATGCAAATATGAAAGGAAGAAAATCAAGAAGGCGTCCAAGATAACCATGCGATCGCATGGTTATCCAATGGTGCGATCGCAATATAATAAAAAATTCAGCAGAATGTAAAACCATAGAACCATGCGATCGCAAGGTTCTAAACCATGCGATCGCATGGGCATACGGGACACCAGTTTGGCAGTTTTCTGTTGGGATTGAAACTCTACACTTCCAAGATAAAACAACAACTTAAACACACGTCTTGGAATCTTTTTGAGAGCATTATAAAAGGCAGATGATAGCCATAACAAAGGAGGACGAATTTTGGGAAGGAGATACAAGAGGAGAATTGAAGATCAAGGCACGGGATTGAAGATTCTTCATCCAGAGTCAAGGGTTGTAATTATTTCTTCTTCTTTTTCTTTTGCCGAATCATGATGAAGTCAATTATTATTATAATTGACGAAATCATGTCCGGCTAATTTACTTTTTCTAGGATGAACGATGAAACCTCATGATTTTTAATTAATTAGAAGTTTTTCTGTCTTTTCTGCATCTCCTTCAATTCAGTGACAGCTTCTTCCAGTTCTCCTTTTTTCTCTTGTGGCATTCCCTGATTTGGTGGATTTTGAATATTTTGAGTGTTGCCATATGAGAAGTTTGGATGATTTCTCCATCCAGGATTGTAAGTCTGTGCATAAGGATTATTCTGCTGACGTTGAAAATTCTGAGCATATGCAACTTGTTCAGGGGATGATATATCAACTTTGGTCAAAGGGCACTCTGATGATTGATGGTTTGCCCCGCATGTTACACAGATTGGTGGAGGCATCTGAACCATATTAGCTGAATGAGAATATTTCATTGATTCCATCTGCTTTGCCAACGCATCAATTTTTGCCAATAAAAGCGAATTGGTGCCCACTTCGTGTATCCCTGTTGCTTTCTTCTGCAATTCTCTTTCTGGCCACATAATAAACTGTTCACTCATGGTTTCAAATAGATCGTAAAGGTCACCGGCGGATCTATTTTGGATAGAGCCACCTGCTGTAGAATCCACTGAAGAACGACTGGTTGGAGCTAGTCCAGAGTAGAAATAATGATTCTGAGCTGCTAAAGGGAAACCATGACTTGGACACTTTCGGAGCAATTGTTTGAATCTTTCCCATGCCTCGTGAAAATTTTCCAACTCAGATTGTTGAAAATTGGAAATTTCATACTTCAATCTGTTTACTCTGGCTAGAGGAAAATATTTCAATGTGAATTTTTGGATCAGATCTGTCCAAGTAGTAATGCTCCCAGGCGGTAGAGAATCTAGCCATTCTCTAGCTTTATCCTCCAATGTATGTGGAAAGAGCCTCATCTTCAGTGCTTCTTCGTTAACACCGTGGTATTTGAAATTGCCACAGAATTCATCGAAGCGAGAAATATGGTAATGAGGATTTTCATCTGTCATCCCATAAAACGGCAGGTTGTTCGAGAATAAATTCATCACATCTGGCCTCAACTGGAAGTTGTCGTGTCCATAAGGTGGATAGACTATGCTGGACCGATTTTCAACAATCGGTGGCATCATATACTCACCCATAAGAATATCTCGTTCACTAACTTCAACTGGTCGAGCTATTGGTGGTTGATTATTTATCTGATCATGCACTTGATTGTCTGCCATTGTGTCTTGCTGTGTTTTCTTTTCTCGTTTTTCACGTTGTCGTCGGTGAAAGCTTCGTTCAATTTCTGGATCTAAATCAAATAGATCAAGATCTTTTATACGTGGCATGCACACTTAACACCTGAAAAATTAGAAAATATATACAATTCAGCAGTATCACGAAAAATTTAAGAATTAAAAAAAAAAAAAAATCCTTTGCAAAGTAAGTTTGGGGATTAGATAACTAATGGGTTTGACTTATTTAGTAGAAACTTTCTGGTCGAAAGTGCTCATAAATTGGAGAATCTTCATATACCTAGGTTGTCAAGATTATTAGTTTTCTCAACCAGCCTCGAACGAGAAAATAATGAGCGAACCATAACCTTAGAACCAAAATCTCGGGAATTGAAATATATATATATTGGGAGAAAGTGTACCTTACGAGAGGGAAAGGAAAATTTGACCAAAAGGTTGGGTTACCATCACCATAGAAATTAAGTGAATCAGATTAACTGCTTTCACACACGTATCAAATATGGTTTAAATAGGATCACGGTTGCAATAGTAATACCTGGATACTCGTCATGAATTATAAGTTGTTACAAAAGAACGGCAAGCTATTTATATTGTGAATTGTGTTATTACTTATTTCTTTAAGTGCATGATTGTTTTTAGCTAGTTTATTCGAGGACGAATAAAAGTTCAAGTTTGGGGGTATTTGATAAGTACTATTTTGTACTTACCTAGGCTCACAAAAAGGGATGATTATTAGTACTCTTAGTTGTTTTCAGTTTAATTGCATGTTGTTTTCTTATTATTTTAGGAAATAATCAAAGTCAAGTGTAAATGGGATGAAAAGAGCGCAAAGAGAAGAAAAGAGGACTTAATTACAAAGATAAAGAGATTTGAAGGACTTGGGATGCAAATATGAAAGGAAGAAAATCAAGAAGGCGTCCAAGATAACCATGTGATCGCATGGTTATCCAATGGTGCGATCGCAATATAATAAAAAATTCAGCAGAATGTAAAACCATAGAACTATGCAATCGCAAGGTTCTAAACCATGCGATCGCATGGGCATACGGGACACCAGTTTGGCAGTTTTCTGATGGGATTGAAACTCTACACTTCCAAGATAAAACAACAACTTAAACACACGTCTTGAAATCTTTTTGAGAGCATTATAAAAGGCAGATGATAGCCATAACAAAGGAGGACGAATTTTGGGAAGGAGATACAAGAGGAGAATTGAAGATCAAGGCACGGGATTGAAGATTCTTCATCCAGAGTCAAGGGTTGTAATTATTTCTTCTTCTTTTTCTTTTGCCGGATCATGATGAAGTCAATTATTATTATAATTGACGAAATCATGTCCGGCTAATTTATTTTTTCTAGGATGAACGATGAAACTTCATGATTTTTAATTAATTAGAAGTTTTTCTGTTTTAGTAATTAATTGCTTTTGGATTGATTATTCTTTATGCAGTTTTTCTATTATTTTAATGCCTGATCACCATTAGAATATATTGTGATCTATATTGAAGTCGAGAGATTCAATATAGATTAAGCACGTGGTATTGAATAACATAGGGTCCAATAATAGATAGAGATTACTATTATGCTTTATGAAATCTATTTAGGTGTTCTTGAGATTTTAATGCATGTGTTTATGTTCGAAGCTTAATTAGAGATAATGAAGTTCGCATAACATATAGAATTGATTGACCATCGAGAGAGGCTTTTGATTAATTTAGGAATGCCGATTTTCAATCTATGGTAATTATAAGCTAAAACAGTTAAACGGATATTTGATTAAGGAAAGTGTTGGTGGATTCGCAAATTCTAGAGTTAGTAGATCTTGAATTCGTTCTTGCCTTTTTAAAGTTATTTATTGTTATTTTCAATTTAATTAAAATAGTTAAATTAGTTTAGAATCACAAAAATTAAATTGAATCTGTGTTTCTTTTATTGTTAAAATTTAGGTTATAAATTAATTGGTTAAATTAATATCTGGTCCTCGTGGGTTCGACACTCTATTTATCACTTTATTACTTGTCAACGATCCGTCCACTTGCGGGATTATAATCGCACAACATGCATACGTGATGACCATTACGTAATAGACAGACAGACAAGGAATTGACATTATTAAATATAAATAATTACGTAAATATACGTAAAATTTATCTTGTGTTTCAAAATCAGACATGAATTAAACATTGTATCACAATCACATATGAATTCACAATGTTGTTTCCCATCTATAAAAATATTTATTACATTCGTTAATCAAAACTAATGGGCAAGAACCATGACAAACGACGCGCCTACGTGAAAAATGAAAAAGAAAATAATTACAAAACGAAAAACAAACTCATGGATTGCACTCGATAATCTGGGAGGAGAACCCCCTGATTTCGCAAAACCACTACACTCGATTTTCATCGAGATTGGGCAATGTGGTTTCCCTAAACCAAGAGAGACTTATTTTCCCTTGTTTCGCGACCCATGGGGAGAAATACCCCCTCTTCATGAGAGGTGACGAGGTGAGAGCATTCTTGAATCAGTTCACCGCCTTAATGACATAAAAAAAAGGATTGAATAGACTGATGATGATGGTGTTGGCGACAATGGCAAAGAGCAGAAATGTGATGGAGGGGAGGGGTGCGGTGCGGTGTACTTCTGGAGAAGATGACATTTTTTTTGTCTAAATTATTTTCTTAAGCATTGAATGCGATTTACATCATATATTAATATTGCCACATAATAGTTATATAGGCGTATAGTTTGCTATGTGGCTGGCCGGTTAATTTTGACTGACGAATGTTAACTTTTGTATGAATGAGGTGCAGTTTTATGAGTTCGTGTATGATTTTGAAACAAAATTCAATTCATCTATGGTTTTTAAATAATAGATAAAATTCACGTACAATTCGCATAATTAATCATATTTTAATAATATACCAATTATATGTCACATACGCGCGATGTTCACACAGAAGTTGACTCGTTAGTTTTGACCGACATATGTTAATTTTGATAAGGACAAATAATTTTATGAGTTTATGTATAATTTTGAAACAAAATTCAATTTATATTTTAACATTGAAACAAGGAGCAAAATTTATGAAGCATTTGCGTAGTATAATGTATTCGAGAAATATGTATGACACGTGTTTTTATTTTATTTTTATTATTTGTCAAACACGGTTGTGGTTTCACTTTAAACGGCTCTCTATCATTTGTTTTTTTATTTTTTTTTTTAAAATATCATTTCAAATATGAAAGTTTGAATTTTCTGCCCATTTTTTTTTAAAAAAAAAATCAAAGCGGTTCACGGGTCGGCCCGCGGGTTGGCCTCTTCGGCCCGTGAACGGCCCGCGGGTTGGCCTTCTCGGCCCGTGAACAGCCCGCCCGGTTCACGGGCCGGCCCGCGGTTTCGGGTCGAGGCGGGTGGGCCGATGCCGGTTCGGTCGGCCCGCCCGTCTTGACACCTCTAGTGGAACTGGTGGGTTCCAGTGGTTGAGACTTTGGAATTGGGGAAGATGTTTTTTTTTAGAAAACTCTGTTTTTCCTTTTTTTTTTCCTTCCTTTTTTTTTTCTTTTTGTTTTTTTCTTTTTCTTTTGCTTTTTTGTATTTTTTCAAAGTTAAGAAAAAAAATGTATTTTATTTTAACAGAATATTTTGACGGATTTCATTAATAGAAATTATCTGTTTTTAGTCCACTAACTTTCGGTGAAGTTTTGTTTTAGTCCACTAAAAGAAAAAGTAAAAATAATATCAGTCCTAGTGTTTATCAAAAACGCTAAAAATTCCACCAATACAAAACTTCCAAATCGTCGATTTCCGTGTTCAAATCAAATAAAGAATCATTTTCAAACTCTAAACCCCACATACGAAAACCCCGTGCCCCACTCTCTCTTTTTCCCAATTTTGATTGTGTTTTTAATTTCAATCTCTTTCAATTTAAACAAAGCTAAACGGAAATTAGGCACAGAGTGAGATTGAAGTTTCGATTGATCCCCAATTTCAAAACCCTAGTTCGGTAATTAACCATCTTGCTGAACCCGAAACAATAAAATGTCGCCGCCGATGACTGCCTCAGTCTCCTCTTTTCAAAGCCCTAACCCGGATTTGGTGAATAATCGGGACTCGAAATCTTCAGGAGGTGTCAAATTTTCTGATGGTTTAATTGGTGCTGGTGGATTTGTATGCGAGAACATGGGTACGGGAAGACCGAATTTCTCGGGTCGGGTAAAGCCTAGGCTGACGAAGATGAGGAAAAAGCAACTCGGTGCTTCTCAAAATGGAAAATCGGTAAAAAGTAGTTCTGGGTTTAATCCGTCTAACATTGCGTGTTCTGAGAACTCTGGCCAAGTCAATGAAGCTACTAGAAGTAACGGTACTAGTAGTAGCGGTACTAGTAGTAATTCTAGTGGGTTTAGTGATCTTAGTAATGGTGGTGCGAAGTTTGGTAATTACGTAGGCTTTGTGTTTGGGGGTAATAATGATATCAATGTGGGACGGAGTACTGGTTTGGAGAACGGAGAGTGCTGTGAGAGTTCGAGTGTATCTGGAAAATTTTCTAACACGGGTATTGTTTTTGGTGCTGATAAGACTAATTCAATCTCGAATCCGAATTCACATATTGGAAATTCTTTGTTTGGTGCAAATATGGATACCTCAAAGTCGAATATAAGTTTTGTGTTTGGCTCTAATAAAGAAAGTTCATTGTTGAATCCTGTTACTGGAAAAACAAACCCTGTTTTTGGAGCAACGTTAAATACAAATTCTGAAAGTGGGGTATCTGTTTTTGGTGTTAACAAGAGTAATTCGGGTGTTAATTCAAATTTTGGTGAGAAAGAATCAAGTGTAATTGGAGGACAATCAGGAGCCGACCAGTTTAAGAAATCTGATAACTTCGGATTTGTGTTTGGTGCAGATAAGTATGATCCAGCAAAGATGAAGCAAAAAGAGTCAAATAACACTGAGTCGCAATCGAGTGTCAATGGGTTTGGGGAAGTTAATGGTGCAAGTTTTGTGTTTCGTGCTAGTAAGAACAGTTCAGATTCATATAGTTTAGATCCAAAAAAGCAAGATTGCAGCAGAAATGCTGGTGAGAATGAATCAATTAAGGATGTTGGAAAAACCATACCTGATATAAGCAGTAAAGCTCAATCAGACGCCACAGAAGATTCTGAAAGGGTTGGTCATTCTAGCTTTGGTTTCCCTTCTAATCCGAGTGTTAATAGTACAAAAGGTCATGTTAGTTTTGTGTTTGGTGCTGATAGTAATAATTCAAAATTAGGTGCAGAGTTGGAAATGACTCAAGTGGTAAAAATGGAGGGAGGTGGGAATTTACTAACAGCGTTAAAGAAAATACAGATAGTGGAAGTGATTTTCAGAATACCAATGTCAATGGTGGTTTTGTTACTGGAGGAATAAGAAGCAAGAAGAGTTCGAATCCTGATGGAACTACTCTGCCTGTTGATGAAACGAATAACATGAACAGCAGTAAAGCAGAAGATTCCAATAGTTTTATGGGTCACAACTATAATGCCGGGACAGATTCTAACTCTAAATTAATATTTGGAAGAAGGTGTGGTTTAGGTATTGATTTTCATAAAAGCCCTCTATTTGAACTCTCGGATGAGATGAAGGGATTGCAGATTGATGGTTCTGAAGCAGTTGCTGGGAAGAGCAGAAAATGTAGTAGCAATTCATCTGCAGCTACTAGTAACGTATTCGTGTTTGGAGGCAAAGGAAGCGAGTCTGTTTTTTCAACTGAAAGACCTGATGACATTTTCCGGAATTCATTCAGGGATGCGAATGCAGAAGGCAATGACCTTGAAAAGGGTGATGGAATTGATGCAAAAAGGGATGCCCATAAGGTAAATACACAC
Organism: Forsythia viridissima; assembly: GCA_030279155.1. Classification (NCBI taxonomy): domain Eukaryota; kingdom Viridiplantae; phylum Streptophyta; class Magnoliopsida; order Lamiales; family Oleaceae; genus Forsythia; species Forsythia viridissima. The sequence goes on along the minus strand of CM059042.1, from coordinate 1,417,481 downwards.
GAAAATACTGGAAAAACTGCTGATTTTTGTAGACCAAACGATTCAGACATATTCTCCAGTGAAACAAAAAATGCAAATTCTGAATCTGGGGCCAAAGTATCCTGTCAACAAACATATTCATGGTGCTCTGCTGCTGGTGCTTTTGGAAAGGATAATCGTACAATAAATATGAACAAGAAGGCTTCGGATGAGAATCACTTGTTGCAGAATAACATCGAATCCAGTAGCATGTCTTCTTCATGTTTTTTCTCGTCAATTGGAACTGGTGTCCAGCCAAAAAATAGTGATTTTTGTGAAGTGGCTTCTCTTAACAAAGCTGAGAAGAAGGACAACAATAGCTTTACGACCACACCCGTTAGATTAGAGTCATCCTGTACAGACTTTAGCACTCCAGATATGAATTTTTCCTTTTCGACATCTATTTTATTTCCTGGAGTAAATAAGAAGTTAGAATTTAGTGCAAATTGTAAATCAGCAAGGAGCAGACGGTTGAAGAAGGCAAATGGAAAGTTAAGGCAAAGAAGCTCGATCCAACATTTGCCCGAGCAAGATCACATGTCTAAAGAAGGCAGTTTCCACCAAAATTATGATTCCCCTGGGTGTGGTTCACCCATGGATTTTTCACCTTATCAAGATGCTTGTAGTAACAATGCACCATCAGCTGGGTTTACGACTATGGCTACTGGAGTGGAAGGGGAAGATATTACTGCAAATGGGAAAGATTTTATGGGACATACTGAAAGGCCGTCAGATGATGAGTGCAAATTTAGTTTCTCTTCTTCGTTACCTGTACAAGATGGTTTATCAGCAATAAGGAATCAATACAAGAAAAAATACAAGTTGAAAGTTGGTTCAAATCACACAGCCCAGGGCCGAAAATCTTCAATTGCTTCTTCTTCTTCAGTTCAGTCCTCTCCCTTTGCTCGTAATACTTCAGATGTAGGTCCAGGACATGTTCAGAGTCGAGCAACCCCATCTTCTCAAAGCAAAGATAAATTTGTATCTGATGCTGACAAACAAAATACCAAACAAGGCCCCACAGAGGCTACAACTGATGAATTGTGTGAGCACTGGCGAATCAGGTACATTTTCTTTCATAGTAATCAAATACCTAAGCACCCCCATCTTATTTGTTTTCTATCGAATAACTTTTTGTTTTGGTTCACCAGTTACATAGGAGACATTTCAGTAATTGTTTGGTTTTGCTGCAAAGGTTTATGAATATTGTTATTCGTCATTGGACACAAGAAATTATTTCCATTGTTTAAAGGATGAAATGTTTTCAGGGGAAACCAGGCTTATCATGCTGGGAAACTTTCAAAAGCTGAAGAGTATTATTCAATGGGCATAAATTCAGTCTCACATGCAAGTATCCAAGGATGCTCCATCAAACCGCTTTTGCTCTGCTATAGCAACCGTGCAGCCACACGAATGTGTCTTGGGAGAATGAGGGAAGCCCTGGAAGATTGTACAAAGGCTATTGCATTGGACCCCAGCTTTCTTAAGGTCACAGTTAGAGCTGGAAAGTAAGAACTTTGTCCATGTTCTTACTACTATATTGTCATGTAAATTTCTGATACAGTACACACATGTGCAGAAATGCATTGCCATAATTAGTGAGCAGCCTAAAGCTACGGTAGTATGTTATTGGAGATTTAAATTATAATAGTGGCATTACTAGATGGCTAACTGGGATTTCACCATTTTGGTACCCCCAAGCAATTATATACCTATTCATCAACAACTAAGAAAAAGGAAAGAAAGCAGATTGCTAATCTGCTATAAACTAGAATGTTACACCTGCATACCTTGCCCTTGCACTTGCACTTTGCTAACTTACACTATTGATTGTGTAAATTGAGTAGATGTCAAAATCCAACCAAACAATTTCAAATATCCACAAGAGGAGAGTGCATCCATCAGTGCATGCACCCCTGCATATTGCAACCATTTTCATGATGATATATGATATGGTTACTTTTGATATTGCTTCCTATTATTGACAGAGATGATATAACATTTCTATCATCATTATTTGTATATTGAGATACATCAATTGATTGAATCCGTTTCTTGGCTTTCTTTTTTAATATCAAGTTGCCATCTGATGCTGGGAGAAGTTGAAGATGCAATGCAATGTTACAAAAAGTGCTTGGAATCGCGGATTGATATATGTTTAGATAGGAGAGTCACAATTGAAGCTGCTGATGGCCTGCAAAAGTCACAGGTTGCACTTTATTTCTAAATATAACTTATTATATGAATATGGTTAGAGTAGCAGACTGATTATTTCTTATACATTACATGTTCATGCTCGTTCTCAAGCGAGCTCGAACATGGATACAAATATCCATTTCATTCCCTTTTTGTAATATATTTCTACGAACAAGGTTATCAGCATTAAGACTTAACCAACATTCTGTCTTTACCTGATCTTTCTTAAGAAATTTGAAGTGCATACAGCTAAAGGTGTTGTCTTTGTTTTGTGCCTTGCTCATGTCATCTCTGTTATGTTCTTCCATATGTTTCTAAATTATTTCTTCATTCTCAATGGATTACTAGGAGGCAATGTGGGTCATTTGTTCTGGGGATGGTAAATGGTTTTCCACATTAGGCCTTTTAGTTCTGAACTTTGCAAAGTGAATTGGATTCGGGTCGAGGGGAAAATGATCAATAAGGTCTAACTAGATATATATGGGCCTCAAGTCGACATGCTAACTCCCACCTAGAAGCGAATGAGCACTATTTATCTTTGTAGTCGTGTATCTTTTTAGCGTGTGTGAGTATGTATTATCTATGAAATCACGAATCTTCTTTTTTAGCATCTGTTCCCCAAAAGTGATGAGACCTTTCTCCAGTCTGGTCTTTGTGTAGAAAAATATTAATAGAGATAAGCCTTCACAAGGTAAAAGATGACTGCACAGCCATAATTTATCAGAGATTTTTGGGCAGGGAGTGTTGAAAGAGGTTCTGATTGCACATTTTTCTCTCCTTTTGCTCTTGTAGGTGATCAAGAGCCCATCTTTTTGAAAGACCTCCTGAGTCAAAATGATAATTTCTTTCCTTCGGATAAATGATCTCAAAATCACCTTTAGAAGAAATAATGCAAATTACATAATAACTCCTGAATGTCTAGAAATGTGGATTGAGGGATCGTGAAGTATTCCCATTTCTCTTCTCTTTCCCCTTAGAATTCTCCAATCAAGGGAGGAGTATCATTTTTCCTTCCTCCTCTCCAATATCTTATATTTAAATGGTCTGGAAACAATATGTATGGTCCATCATATGTCTCCTCTTGGAATTATCATATGCAGTTGGGGAGAATTTCATGAACAAGCTTGCCAAAAGATTGAAAAAATGGAGAAAGGAAAAAACTGTATTGTCAATAGGAATGTATTGGTCTGTGTACATATTGCCCGTCACTCTCTCTTTTCGCCATGTGTATGCATTTTCCATGATCATGTATACGTAAGATCCATAAAATAACTTCTGATTGGCAACTTTATGGCTGACAGAGAGTGGCCGAGTATATGCATCAGTCTGCCGAACTTCTGCAAGAAAGAACCCGTGATGCAGCAACCAGTGCTCTAGGGAATATTGGAGAAGCCTTAATGATAAGTCGATATTCTGAGAGATTATTTGAGATGAAAGGAGAGGGTCTTTGCACTGTATGTACTCATCAAATCTCTCATAACTGACATAACTAGTTGTTTAATCGGAGTTGTGGTTTTCAATATTATTTTTCTTCTTAGTGTGGCGTCAAATTGGTAACGATTTTCATTATCAATGACGTAACAGTTACGGATGTATGATGAGGTGATTCAACTATGTGAGCAAACTCTTGATATTTCTGAGAAGAACCTTGCTTCTGCTGACATGGATGTTTCCAATTGCAAGAGCTCTTATGTGAAGTTGTGGAGATGGCGCCTACAATCCAAGTCCCACTATCATCTGGGAAGGCTTGATATAGCTCTTGATTTGATTGAAAAACAAGAGGAATTGATTTCTACTGGCACTAAGTAAAACACATTATCCATCAAGAACCAGGTTGAATTATATCTTTTAAATGTATTTGGTTATGTTGATCTCCTGACTTACTATGTAGGTATAGAAACTTGAACCGGGAACCCTCAATTCCTTTTGCTGCCACTGTACGCGAGCTTTTAAACTTGAAGGTATGTCAACTTATATTTTAAGTTTGTAAATTCAATCAGATACTGATTCCTTAGCTGTTAAAATATCTGTTGTAGATATCCAAGCATGAGAAAATGTGTAGCTGTTTTGATCACTTACAAACTTTGTAAAGAATTTTGAAGTAGAATGAATCACTTATATTCCTTCTCTTTGTCAATGGATACATATTACAGAAAACTTAGTGGGCTTCTCCGTTCCAATAATACCTGCAGTCAGTCATATAATTACGGGTTAAATATCTTAGTTGCCACTAAACTTTCCCAAATGCTTCCCAATCGCCATTGAACTTTCTCAAATGATTCCGAGTTGTCATTCAACTTACCAAAATGTTATCCCATCTTTCACTTGCCGTTTTAAAAGTTAACGGACTTGAAGAACTTACCAAAATGTTATCACATCCGTCATTCTGTCGGCCATGTCATCAAGTACATTAACTTTTAAAATGGCGAGTGGCGGAGTGACATATGGGATAACATTTTGGTAAATGCAGTGGCAGCTCGGAAAACTTTTAAAGTTCAATGGCAAGTGGAAAACATTTGAGAAAGTCCAGTAGCAACTCGGAAAACTTTAAAATTCAACGGCAACTGAAAACATTTGTGAAAGTTATGTTGCCACTGAGGTATTTAATTTTACCCTATAACTACTTAAGTATCCTTTCAAGATTTTGGTTGTATACCAACAATTGTGGGTTTCTTTTGATCGGTTGTTCCTTTGTTTAAGCTCTTTGTGTTAGTGTTCATCGAATTTATTTAAGAGGTAAATTAAACATAGCTTGCGTCTTCTAGACTACAAAATTATTTTTTTGCTGATTTGATCAGTGGAGGTATCTGTCATCCTGAATGCTTTTTATGTATCATATTTTGATTTATTTACTGTTTTCTTTTTCTATTCCCTACAGAAATTAGGAAATGAAGCTTTTCAGTCTGGAAGGCATACAGAAGCTGTAGAGCATTATACTGCTGCTATATCGAAAAGTGGCGAATCACGCCATTTTATGGCTATCTGTTTCTGCAATCGTGCAGCTGCATACCAAGCACTTGGCCAAATTGTTGATGCCATTGCAGATTGCAGTGTGGCCATTGCTCTAGATGAAAATTACCAGAAGGTTTGGGTCTAAATTACGCGATGTACCATAGTTCTTTGAGAGTACAAGTTATCATTTTCTCATTCTGTTTCTACTTTTTTCTGGGTCTTTTTCCTTGCTTATAGTCTGCCTTTTTGTCGTCTTCATTCCGAACATGCTTTTTGTTCACCGTGAACTTAATACATAGAGCATGCTAAAATCCTATCCTCTATAGAAGTTTTTTGACACCTTTTTATCTTGGAGATATATCTTTGTTGTGATTTCTGTAAGCCATCCATCCCTTTCTATCTCTATGCATGAAATTTGCATGGATATTGTAGTTTGCCTTGCAATATTTATAGATGATGGTTGGAAGTAATTAATGTGTTTCTTCGAAGTAAGGATGAGTTGAGCGTTATAAATGATAAAAATCGTGCTCCATTTTGAGTGTCTATTACAATGACTAGGATTGATGCATCAAATATGATTAATTTCAAAGTATCATAGCCAGCTTGATGAAGTATACTGATTTTTTAAAGTAAGCAACAATTTCATTTAAAAGTACTTCTTTTGCCTTTGCCATCTAAGTTAGCCTATGCTAAATAGAAAGTGGCAAATTGTGGGAGTTCATTTGCTAACAGTTTGTTTGTCTAATTGTCCTAATCACCTTTGCAGGCAGTTTCCAGGAGAGCCACTTTACATGAGATGATTAGAGATTATAAGCAAGCGCTTTGTGATCTTCAGAGACTCATCTCTCTGCTTGAAAGTCCATTAGAAGCGAAAATGCGTCAATCTGGAGGACAAGATAAAACTAATTGTGGTAGTGTAAAAGAATTAAGAAGAACACGTCGCCGTCTTACCTTAATTGAAGAGAGAGCTAAAACAGAAACTCCACTGGATCTTTACCTCATTTTGTAAGTCAATAGTCTTATTTTTGTTCAGCACTTCATACTTTTTGTTCAGTCTTATTACATTGCCGTATAAATCTGAAGCAAACTTATCTGTGATATGAACTGGACCTATCAAATTCTATTTCCCAACTAGTAATTTGCATGTCTTTGCTGTAAAAGCATCAGCACAACATCATGTGTAGACAAAGATGGGTTTTCACTTGTACATTCACATCTAAATTTATAAAGGCGAAAGTACATATCATAAAGTTTGGATATCTTTTCTACCTGTTCGGCAGTCCTGCAAATCATTTTACCGCTAGAGCTTTCTTGTTATCTTGCTTAAAATTTTGAATCTATAGTCTGTGAATTGACATCCATATTCAAGTTTCAAACATTTCATTACTCTTAAATGCTGTCTGACAGGGGAATCAAAGCATCCGATTCCGAATCCGAGATTAAGAAAGCATATAGAAAGGCTGCTCTTAGACATCATCCAGACAAGGTTGTGAGCTTCGTATCGTGGCTATATAAGTGAATATTGTTGGGCATTCAAATATTTCTGGCTAACTTTTTTCAGCCTATAGGGTAAGTGAATATTGTTGGGCATTCAAATATTTATGGCTAACTTTTTTCTGCTGCTATAGGCTGGTCAGTTATTGGCGAGGAGTGACGGTGGGGATGATGGAAGATTGTGGAAAGAGGTTGGTGAGAACATTCACAAGGATGCTGACAGGTTATTCAAAATCATCGGGGAGGCATATGCTGTACTTTCAGATCCTGTCAAGGTATACTAGGAGCATTATAAACAAACAATTCTGATAATAGCTATTTCAGTTTTTCTTCTGCCCCCTGAAATTCTACTAAGAGTGTGTTTTGCATACTTTTTTAAGAAAGTAAAATACCCATTTAAATTTAACTAAAATCCCCCCGAAAAAGTAACTACTTAAAAAGTTAGAATGTGTTTCGTGTAGAAAGTGTTTTTACCTTTTTTTTTAGGCTTAGCAAGCATGCTCAGCTCTGAGAACTCACTCTCAAGCAATTGCAACACCAAAAAGAAAGTAATCTTAGCTCATAAGCTGCTTTTTTTTTTGCTAGTTCAGTTTACCTCGGGCGATATCGGAAACACTTCCCAATATGTTTGTGGTTGTGTGATGCGTATTTCTAACATTGATGTTTGGCTGTCTCTTTCCAGCACTCCAAGTACAAGGACGAAGAGGAAGTGAGAAATTATTACAGGGATAGCAATTCTGAACGACCATCTACTTCTTATAGTTCTCCATACGAGAAAGGCAGTCGATATGGGAGACAATCGGGTTTCTATAGTTCTTCATCCGAGAGAAGCAATAGTAGGCGATATTGGAACGAATCATGGAAATCTTATGGCAATTCACATTCACGATGGTAATCCAATAGCAACAGTGTTTTTGCAAGTAACCAGGACTCGTAAGATCATAAGTAGCTTAACTGTCCCAAGCTTGGATCCACGGAAAATTACTGTCGAGATCTAAATCTCCCATTATTTCTCAGTAGACCAGTGGTAGAGCTGTCTATCTGCCCGATTTTGATCTGCACAATCGGAAAATCTTCCCATTAGCTGCTCTTCATCTGAACAATCAGCTATAGGGTAGTAATGTATTGCAAAATTTGCAAAACGTTTGTGGCACGTCTGCTAAGGTGTACAATCTAATATTGTGTAGCGTAGCAAACATGCCTGTGTTTTCTTACAAGAACCTAGCCTTTGCCAGTGAGGCCTTGATCTAATGGTAAAGGACAAGGCTGAGGTTTTGAGATTAAATTGTCTCAAATTCAATACACATTAATGTGTGGATTATCTATCCCTCAATTCTTTATTCTTCTTACCTAAACAACTCTTTGTTTGTAAATCTTTGAATTTTCTGGTTAATAAGAATAATTATATGGACAGATGAATGTTGTATAGATCCATTTTTGCTTGTTTTTATCCATCAGTTCAAATTAAGTGGAAAATTGAAGAAAAAGGCTGATAAATGACAGGACACTAGAGATACAAGAACAAGGAGTCTGGCACTCTTTTATTTTTTTTTTTTTCTTTTTAAAATTTCTTATTTTTAAAGCTCCTCCGTCTAGAGAAGGCCCCTCTTTTAATGATGAGTAGGATTGCAGCTAAGAAAGAAAGTCTCGTTGAAAGCAGGGACGAAGATTGTGACGACTTTTCCTCTTCTTTTTTGGACCTTTATTAGGTCATGCAAATATGTCAGCCAATTTTTTATTTAAATTGAATATGTTGGACTATGGTATTTCAAAATAACTTCTAAATCTAACAACTTAATTTATTTATTCTAAAAATATTACATAATTAATATTATATTAAATAATAAAATAATGAATTAAAATCAAAGAACTATTTCTACGTGAATTCACTCAAATTTGCTTTTGAGTCCTTGATTATTTGCACAATAAGTCTTTCATCTTTATAAAATTTTCACTTTAGTCCCTATACTTCTTCTTTCATTTCAATTTCGTCATTTTTTATTTGCAACTCAAGTCCTTCAACTTTTAAATTTGTACAAGTTGGTCCCCATATTTATACTTTTATATCAATTTAGTCCTTTGTATCACTATTTGATACAGATGTTACAAATGATATTTTATATCACTAAATATGTTACATATTATATTATGTTATTTTACACATCACATGTTACATGAATTGGTATTCTGTATCACTGATGTTACGTATGTTATAAATGATGAAATCAATAGTTTTATTTGTTAAATTTAACATTGTGTTACATATCTATATCATACTATAACGAACTTATTGAAGTTTAGAGTTGATTTTACAGTTGTAACAGTTGCTGTTTAGTATCGCAATCTGTTACAAATATTACAAATCATATTGTGTATCACTGTTTGATACAAATGTTACAAATAATATTTTATATCACTGAATATGTTACAGATTATATTAAGTTATTTTACACAATACATGTTACATGAATTAATATTTTGTATCACTAATATTTTATATTTCAATTTGTAACACAGATTGTTACAAAATATCATTTGTAACATTTGTATCAAACATTGATACACAATATCATTTGTAACATATGTATCAAATAGTGATACTATAAAGAACTAAATTGATATAAAAGTATAAATATGGAGATCAAGTTACAAAAATTTAAAAGTTGAAGGACTTAGGTTGCAAATAAAAGAGGAAGAAATTAAAATGAGAGAAGAAGTATAGGGACTAAAGTGAAAATTTTATAAAGATGAAGGACTTATTGTGCAAATAATCAAGGACTCAAATGCAAATTTAAGTGAATTCACGTTGAAATATATATTTTGTGGTATAGATTTGATTTTAATTTATTATTTTATTAATTAATATAATTTTAAGAATGTAGTATTTTTTAGACTAAATTTGTTAAGTTGATAAAATTAAAATTATTTTTAAAAGGTGGTTTATTTATGAAAAAATCTCATTCTTAAATGTAGAGGTGGTGATGGGTCGAGTTAAACCGACTCGGCCCATGCTATCCAAGCCTAGGTCGGCTGGTTGACCAAGAGGCGAGGTCTTATCTATGTAGGGCCAACTGGCCAAGTTGAGCCACCTACAAGCTATTGTATTATTATTTTTTTTAAAAAGAAAATAGAATTTATTTTCAAAAAGTAAAATCAATGAGCCACCATTGCGACAGGCCGCAAAAATGCAGCCGGTCACAATGGAAGATTTGGGGCAGCCCTGGGGCCGGACGGTGAATACCATGAGCTCGGGACTTTAGCTTGCCAAGTTGCAAATCGAGCTCAACTTAACCATGGACTTGTTTAAAAAGGGCTTGAGCTGGTTCGTTGAGAGGTCTGAGTCGTCCGATTGGAAAAAATTATTTAGACAATAAGTAATATTTCAAAACTAGTTACATTTTCATGCCCACGAGATTATGAGTAAATATGAATGATGCTAAATTTATTGCGTGTTGGGTAGAGTTTAAAATATTTTTTTTTTTAAATTTATTTTCAACCACATATCTCATTATCTACATTTTTTATCAACTTTTCAATCATACATTTCATCAATATTTTTCAAAATTTCTTAAAAAATTATTTTTAAACTCCGTGAAATACTGTAAATATATAGTCGATTAAGAAAAACATGTTCGGTTAAGCTTTTTCTTATAAGAAAGTTTTGAAATAAAAAACTCTCTCATTTGTCTTACTTTCAAAAAATAAGTAATTTTACTTCAAATAAAGGGGAAAAAATGGCAGAATCCAACAATCTTGAAACAACGTTGAAACCGTTTTATGAAAGAGCTTCCGAGGCAGAGGTTTGAAATTTCACCCTTTCTACTTTCCAAATGTATAAGCAAGAATTTATTATACATTTATTTGTGGTGTTTTTGTGAATTTTCTGGATCCTAAACCCTAAATTGTCAGGATATTAGCTTCATATTCTTCGCTAATTTGTCAAGATTTGGGGTTGTTGCACTGAAATTTATACTGTCTGATGTGCTAAATTTCAGCACATCCCATAAATCCTAAACCCTATAAATCGACAAGATTTTACCTCACGATTGACCATAATAAACATGCCATATAATTCTTGGCAAGTTTGGTGTAATGAGATTACAATATTTCCCTTTTTGGTTCTATCATTTATCTATTGGTGAATACTAATGTAGTGTTGGATTGTCCCTCACTCTCACATAGGTGTAGCTGTATGGGTAAGGAGAGGAATACAAATATGGATTCTTGGATATTTTCTGAATTCAATTGTATGGATCATTCTTTCTCTCTTATACATACCTACGTGGCCATTCGTTCTCGGATATGAGGATCATACTTTGTGGCATGCCCCATCATTAAATTTAATATTACTCAAGAATATGTTATCTTGGTAATTTCTTTATATAGGGAAAGTATTAGCATGAACGAGTATTATTGTGTTCGCAAGAGTTATTTGTGGTATTTTCTACCAGAGGGCACAGTTCATTCAATATGGACTTGTTTTAATAAGAACTTTGTTGCAAATATGATTATATGGTTAATCCTAGTTGTAGATAATAAGAACAAAGTACAAACACAGAATAATTGGATGGTGACACCACACTCTGTAATGACGGTGTAATGTAGATATTGAAATGTGGTCTGGAGACGTGCAATGAAGACTTATCACAAGGATGAAAGACGCTTCCAACTGTTTTTAATACAGTTTTGTTCAGCGAAGTTAAATTCACAGAAACTTGGTGGAATTATATTTATGTGTACGGACTTTCTAAGTGGATCATTTTTACCATGACATACCATGGACATCCAAAGGCATATCTGTTTCTCTCCTTTATTTTGCTACAATAAATAAGATCAGAACCAGAATTCAGTTGGTGGAGCTCCGCTCTTGCAATTGGGATAGTACTCTTTTGTGAAATTTAGAATGCATAAAGGGTCTTTTTGAGCATCATCAATTATAGTTGTAAACCACTTTATGCTTTTGGAAACTAAATGTATTGTTTTGGTGAAGTGCTCATACTTTAATCTTTATTTGTTGTTTGCTGTTAACATGCTCAAATGAATTCATTAAGGACATGATTATTTTGAAGAAAGCAATGTTTGTCTTTTGGCTTTTGAAGTTTATTATTTTTCATTTCAAATGAAGGATCGCTTGGGAAGACTTGAAGCTGCCCTTTCTGAAAAGAAAGGTTTGTTCAAGAAATCTCTTCTATTTACTCATGCACGTAATTGAACATAGGGTTTTCTTGTAATTCCTTTTTTTTACATGGTGATCTTTAGATTCTGGAAATGAGGAATTACTGAAGAGGGTTAGTGAACTCCAGTCAGAGCTAGAAAATGTAAAATCTGAGCAAGTTGCAGAGAGGCAGAAGGTATATTAATGTATCTAAATTTAATGAATAAGTCGTAATAGAATTCATAATAATTGGTCTCGTTATTTGTAACTCAGGCTACAATAGAGCTTCAGCAGCTTACTGTGGAAAATGAAAAGCTCAAATATCGCATTACCCATCTCGTCCGAGCTGTGAAGGAGGCTGATAGCAAATTAGCATCCAAGTGAGGTTATGATAATTTCAGAACAGCAATACTGTTTGCTGACGAAGTTATGTGTGGAATTAGGACTGAATATAGACTTATAGAAGAACAAGAGAGAGAGACAGAGAGAGATTTTCATTTAGCACCAGAATGCTCATATCATTTGTATTTTCTTGTGTGGTTTAACGTAACCTTCTTTTCTCCATGGTGTATCTCAGAGGCAATAACCCGTCTATGACAGTATTCGAAAATTTTTCATTTTGGAAACGACTGCTTTTTTCAGTGTTGGTATTACATAACAGTTATTTCTGCAGTGCCTTAGGTTCTTCCGTAAAGACTTTTGTTGTCTTGATGCAGACTGTGTTGCTGACATTAAATTTTTTCAAAATGGATACTGTGTGTAGAGTTTAGCATTCGGAATGTGATCAAATTGACCTTCCCCCCTGAAAACAATTAATCTCAACCAACTAGGAGTATATGAGTTTCCCGCCCTGTCTACGTAGTTTGTTCTGACTTCTAAATTATTTTCTGTCTTTGAACGTTTAAATACATCATTTAGTATTGTTTTTTTTGAATCTTCTCCTCTCCTTTCTGCAAGAATCACCAGGTTTTTTTTTCGAATTTCACATCGTCTCTGTCATTTCGTCTCTCCTTCCACAACCACTTGATGATACCGGTGTGTGGATGCATTATAAACTGTATTGTTACTCTTATTTTCATTGGGATTAATCTGGACCCTCCCCTATACCCACCTAATATATATATGATGTTTTAAGAAGTGAACAATACATTTTCCCCTTTCAGTGGATTAAGTAATAGAGGGTTTGAGATGTCAGAATGTAACAATCATCTTGAGCCAACGAGCTATTAACTTTAGTTCATACTCCCTCCGTCCTACAAAAATAGACTCGTTTTCCTTATTTATCTGTTCCAAATTATAGGCCACTTACTTTTTATAGAGTGTGTATTAAATTTTTCATTTTCCTAATAAACCCTTATTTAATTTACATTGTTATCAACCCAAAACAAGTATTTAAATTTATTAGATTCATGAATGACTAATATTAAATGGGAGTATAATAGGAAAAATGTGTGAAAATTTTATAATTCCAATTACATTAAATATGTTTTCTTAATATGTGTGAAAAAAAAAATGAGTTACGAGGGAGTACATTTCAATCTTTGAAAGTGATGATCTCTTGCAATAATACACGTTATAAACTTGTAAAAGGTGAGATACACAGCTCTCTGTCATTTATTTGCAGAAATCTTCTGTGATAAATCGTTTTGTCTGTAATTAGAAGGGTACCTATGAAGTTGTTGAGCAGTAGAAAAATTATATCTGAAATAATTGTTATGTTCTTGACAAGCTTTTGGAAACAAAGATACTGTGACAAATATGAATATCACTTTGGCGTCGAATTGTTATGAATACCACATTGGCATCGAATTGTTGTGTTCTTGATGGGCTTCAAAAACTTTGCCTTCGAATTTTACTAATTCATCACAAATCTAATAACTATTTTTTAGTTTACTTCTACCAATATTTCCAATCCTATCCACACAAATGATTTGTCTTTAACTTTATCAATTCCTAAAATAAAAAAAAAACAAAGTTGATTCAACCGAGTCATCGTGTTTATTCTCATTTCTTTGAACTTTTGAATAAACTTAATATTTTATAATTAAATCTAATTACAATACTATTTATTCTCTTATGGATGACTTCCCGCCTGAATATACTTTCACAATCATCTAGCGTTATGCAATGCATACCACGAGTTGGGATAGCGTCACAGTAAAAGTATATTCATTCCCATGAAATAGATAACAAAACAGGACCCTCTTTGCCTCGTTAACCTCTCCCTATTACTATAGGAGGGAAGGGCATTGGTAAACCCCTGCCTACTAGGGAAGGGAATAGATTGAAGTCAACGGTTTCACATAGACGTTGACACGCTTTTCCCTTCTTTTTTTCTTTTCCTCGCGCATTCCAAGCCTCACTATGAATACAAGTATGAAGTTCACTATTAAGAAACTTGAATGCACAAGAACCTAAAAATCCTCTAGGATGATAAGTTCCAAAGTGGTATGCTGAGCTTTGTCAGTATTAGAGAAGAAAAAGAAGTTAAAATTTTGTCTATTGTACTGACGAGTCCGTCTAGTACGATATATCAACCACACTTTGTTTGAAAATGGTTCGTGAGGAGGTTAGAAGGTATTAGACTCTAGTTACATCTCTTCAACAGCCCTGAGATTTGGGGGGCCTTAGGCGAAAATTAAAATGGGGCCCTTTAATATATTGAGATGTTTTTAAATTATAAATTTTTGAGAGACAATTAAAAAATGATTGGAATTTGTGTTAAGATGTGGAGCCTAATATGTTGCGCTACGCAAAGCTGAGCGCGGATCGACCTTCGCGGTAAGGTCGCCATGGGGGTTGGAAGGGGGGCAGGTGGCCCCCCTCTCGGGGGCAGCGCCCCCGAAAGGTAAACGGTATTTGTATTATCTTAAGTAAGGGTGTTTTTCGAAATTTTATCTTAGAATTTCATTATAATTAGAAAACTTTCATTGTGTTATTATATATATGACTAATCTATTGTAAACAAAAATCATCATTTTTTATAAGACTATATAAATTCTTGTGTTCTTTATTCTTTGCCCTTTTATTTATTTTTCAAATCCTAACAATTTGAAAAATCGTTTTTATTCAAGATAAAAATGTCTAAAATGAGGTTTAAAGAGAAAATTGCACGGTCTACAATTTAATAACTAGATTAAGATGGATAATATATGTTCTATTTGAATTTATTTTCTATTTAGACTTATTTCATATTTAAATAGGTTTATCTTTACGTTAAAAACAAAAAAAACAAAAAACAAAAAAAAAAAAAAGATTGGGCCAAATTGGGCCCTGCATGGCCGGGGGCCCTAGGCGGTTGCCTGGCCGCCTAGGGCCAGGGCCGGCCATTCAACTGCACATCTCTAAAGATTTTCCTCTAAAGAATATGCATCTCACCTTCAATGCAGTAACTATTCTGGAACTCAAAAATATAGTTCATGTGATCAAAATCCATATACCTTCAAGCAAGATCTGGACCAGTTGGGAGCAGATTATAACCATCATGTTGGGTAGCAATCTTTCTTTCAACAGGGATGCACTTCAAAACAATAGAAACAGGCATGCCAACAGCGCCGATTAAAATGCTGAGTAACCATAGTTGCCAGCTTAATGGTACGGTGCTGGCGAAAATGCCCAGGAATTCGACTATAATAACTTGGAATACAACTGTGGACGTGATTATTCCGACGAATATCCAGCTTCCAAACATTCCACGGAAAATGTTTATCTTCTCAATATCACGGCTGTTGATTTCATTGAAGACCTGGATAAAGCCAAGAAAAAGTAGTCATATAAAAAATGGTATCTACTTTCAATGAGTAAAACAATATGCACGTGCACTGTTCTTGTCGTCCAGCTGGACAAAAATGCATCTCGCTAGATTACATATGCTTTCAAAAATGCTCTTTCTCGAAGTAATAAAAAAATAAAAGAAAGAGGAAAAAGATATAAAAAAAGAGACATCTTAATCTTCTTTCCCAGCCCCCCAGCTCCACAACTACTGTCATCGTCGCTGCCATTGTGTCAGCATCTCTGTTAATGTAGGCAGACTGAGGTAGAAGAAGTGCTTAAATTGAAACAGAAATGAAACTTCGGTGACTAATTTAGAACAAAAAGAAGTTCGGTGACTGAAGCCAAACAAAGCTAAAAGTCAGGCGATTGTTTTTTAGCCACCAGAGTGCATGAAGGCATATTGTTCTAAACCAAGTTCTTTCTTTATTCTAAAGACACGACAGTAGAAAAAATATTTGATTTGATCCCTGGGAAATGCAATGGATACACTGTTGAAATAGAGCGAGCGCCAAAATTAAGAATATAAATCAATAAAAAATTACCTGACAGAACACAAAGGTATTAAATATGAAAGTATTTAGTACTGCTGTAGATTCAGAACTTGTAAGTGACAATAGTTGCTTCCCGTCAAAATTGAGGACTAAGAGAACAGCCAACTGATAAATACTTTGACCGATGATATTCCTCCACATAGTGCTGGTAATGAAACTATCAGTCCTTCCAACTGGAGGCCGTTTCATCAATCCATCGTGAGGCGGTTCAGTGGCCAGTGCTAGTGCACCTAAAGTGTCCATAATCAAGTTAACCCAAAGCAATTGCACTGCTGTAAGAGGAGCTGATCCTGAAAGCGATAGCAACAGGAAAAATTATGTAATTAATAAAACTAAGAGGACACTGAAGGAAGGAAAGCTAGCTCTTAAGAACATACCTGAAATGCATGCAGATATAAAATTGATCATGAGAGCAACAATATTGACAGTTAATTGGAACTGCACAAATTTCTGAATGTTAATGTATACAGATCGTCCCCATTTTGCTACATTCACAATTGTTGCAAAATTGTCGTCCAATACAATCACATCGGCACTTTCTTTTGCAACCTGCAATTTTTATTTTGAAAAGTGCAGTAGAAATTACCTTTCATGAGAGGACATTTCAAAAGCTATCGGCAAGAGTCAGTATCCAAGAAGGACAGACAAATTTCCGTAAAAGATTAAAGCACTTCTTAAAAATTATGGGCGCAAAATTAAAACATAGTTGAATGTAGAATCAATACAATCACTTCAGTTTCATTTTTCGTGTGAGATATATATACACAGCAGCAAGTGTGGATTCTCATATCCGTTAGTGTTTAGAACAGACTCTGCATCATGGATCATAAAGCACTAGGATTCTCATCTCCTTCAAGGGTATTCATTGTGTTTCAAAATAACCCAATATAGGTCTTGTCCTTTTATAGCTTGAATTGGAGTTAGAAGCATAAGCGGCTAAAAAGTGCAGTTTCATTAGTTGCCAAATTATCCCAAAGCTCTCTTTCTATAATATTTTCATGTTATTGTTCATTTCCTTTGCATGCAAGTACACAATCACATAAAAAATTTCTTATATCTCGTTCACAAAGTCTCAATTCAAAACCAAGAAATGGAGAAGGAAAACAAAAACATTTAGATCCAAGATTTCAATTCAAGCATGTATAACATGAAATATAGGGATATATAATAGTCATAATAGGCTTTTAAAGAAATGGATATTTGTCTGAAGTTAATAGAAATTCATATTTTCCTGGTTAATTCAAGATTATTAATTTGAATTTCTTCCAGAAAGAAACAAAGAAACCGTCATCTATAGGCTGCAACGCTAGAAGAGGATAATCTACAGACAACTTTATAGACAAAAGAATATTGACAAACCTCTGTTCCTGCTATGCCCATAGCAATCCCAATGTCTGCCTCGTGTAAAGCAGGAGCATCATTGGTCCCATCACCCATAACTGCAACAACCTCTTTCAAAAGGCTTCTTGAATTCTTTACCAGTACATGCTTGTCCGTTGGTGATGACCGAGCCATTACCTACATTTACAGTCTGAACATTTAAACAGAAAATTTTATATATTTCACAAAATTCTTAAGATGACACCGATAACTCTCTTCTCCACCTTAATCTGAGGTATTATTTGTTTCATCTCATCAGGAGTCTTGTGGCAAAATTCTGGACCTTCTATGGCAAGATCGCCATCATTAAGTATACTACATTCTTTAGCTATGGCTTTAGCTGTGTGAATATTATCACCAGTGACCATTCGCACAGTAATTCCAGCAGCTAAACAAGTTTTAACTGCTTCCTTTACCCCAGGGCGAACTGGATCCTTGATTCCCACTACAGCAATCAGTGTATAGCCATAATCAGGGATGCGATTTTTGTCAAAATCCTCATCAATGTCCTTAAAAGCAAAGCAGAGAGTACGCAATGCTTCACTGGCGAACCCATTGATGACATTCATGATATTTCTTGTGTGTTCGTCTGACAAATGAAAAGGTTTGCCATTAGCATCAATGGTCCTGTCACATGATTTTAGGATAATCTCAGATGCACCTTTGCAAAAAGCTCGAACCTTGCCATTTGGAAGAGTTACAAGCACAGACATCTTTTTCTTTTCTGAATTGAAAGGTTCAACCTTTGAAAGCTCACAATCCCGGCGTTGATAATCAAAATCACCACCCAAAAGCAAACCATATTCCAATATTGCCGATTCTGTTGGTGTCCCTAAGATGGATCTCTTCCCATCTTTATTCTTAACCACCTCAGAACCTGTATTTAGAAATATTGCCTGCAAGAGAATGGTGAATGCATTTTCTGGTATATCTGAGTCAAATGTTTCCTGGCTTCCACTAGTTTCTACTTCTTTTTCTATTCCACATATCCATATTTTATTCACCGCCATATGGTTTGTGGTCAATGTCCCCGTTTTATCGGTGCAAATACAAGTGGCGGAACCCATTGTCTCACATGCAGAGAGATGCCTCACCAGTGCCTTGTCGTTCATTAACTTCTTCATTGCAAATGCAAGACTCAATGTCACAGCGAGAGGCAGTCCTTCTGGAACTGCAACAACAACTATAGTCACAGCTGTTGCAAAGTAATTTAAAAGCATCACAGCATCATTGGAAGACCATTTTGTAAACTCATGGTGAAGTCCTTTCTCAACCAAAAATCTAATGGTTAATACTAGAAAAGTCAACACAGCAAATGCCAGTCCTATCTTGCCAATAATTGATGCAACGCCATTCAGCTTCACCTGTAGCGGGGTCTCCTCTTCTCCTCCCTCGCTTAGAGTTTCCATCAACTTTCCCCATTCAGTTCTCATACCGACAGTGGTCACCAGCATCTTACCTGACCCGTCTTGAACCTTGGTTCCTGCTAACAGAAAAGGTTTTTTTTCGTGTATATCTATCGGCACGCATTCACCAGTCAAGCTAGACTGATCTACCAACAAGCTATGCCCTGATATAAATATTCCATCAGCTGGAACCCGATCTCCGATGGATAAATGAACAACGTCCCCAACAACCAAGTCATAAATAGAGACCTTTTGTCTAGTTCTATCTCTAGTAACCTGGATAAAAATCTTTTTCTTCTCCTTATCCAATGCCTTGAACTGCAACGATTGCTTATAGTCACTGACTGCAGTAACCATGACCACCAAAATTACACAGAATAAAATCCCTAACCCGTCATACATGCCCTTCGGCCACCCTTCAGTGGCAAGTCCCACCCCTACAGAGACCACAGCGCAAACCATAAGGATGATGAGTGTCAAATCTTGTAAAGCCTCCCACACAAACATCCAAAAACTTTTAGAAGGTTTCTCAGTATATACATTAGAACCAAAGATATTTTGCCTTATATGCACATCGCTTGATTTGACTCCTTCATCCAATGAGATTTTCAATCTGTTTGAAAGTCCTTTAACTCCTTCGAGTTTTCTTAAGGTCTTGATGTCATAGGAAGCAACGAGAGGTGAAAGTTTATCTGGATGAACACTAAAGCCTGCTGCTCTAGCCTCGTCTTGGAGCCCATTTACAAATTCCGCTTTTGAATCATCTTGCATGGCTTCACTTGATTCGTTATCCTTTCCTGAAGACTGTTCATTACCATGCCCACCAGCTGCAAAAGGAAAGAAAAAAACTGAGAACATGATTATGGATCAAAAGTCTCTCATTTGTGCCTTTACAGTTACCGATATGAGTAGAGATATACCATCAATAAACTTGAGTGCTGCTATATAAGCCAGAAAACCAACCCGTATCTTTTCCTGGTAATTAGACAGGAAAACAGTTGTTATTATTAGACAAGGAAAATCTTACTAAAAAACAGCAGTAAACAGCTGCAAGGTGCTGCAACACAACTTGTATGGCTATTCAACAAAAAACTACTAAGCATCTGTAAAGTATGCACATTCAGTTTTCAAGAAATGGATTCATCCTAATAAAACTATTATCTCAAAATCCAAAATACAGTCAATATTCACATTGTATTCAACACATTAAATTCAGAACTATTTTCGGATCTATATGATTATCCACACTGATAATCATAGCAGAGAATAACAGCAGAAGTTCGAATGAATAACCACCTGGATTCAGATCAATGTTGTTTTGTTTAGTCAGATTACCATCTGTAGAAGCTTCTTCCCCTTATGAGGTCAAACACTAATATATCCCAACCTATCCATTTCACTCAAGTACTTAATGACACTGCACTGTGTTCTCTGGGTATGGATTCTCAAAAAATAGATACTCAAAAGAGAATAACGGGGTTGTTATGCTCTGGTACTCATGGGCAAAATAAATACGAAGATATGAAGTAGGGCCAATAAACGAAAAGATCCTTTTGCTTGGGAAACAATATAATCTTGTGAGCAGATTACCTTAGGATCTCCCCATTGGAGTATTGAAATGGTACATGTTATGCAAGTGGAAACGATAGCAATCCACGTGCATGCAAATGACGTGATTGTAGTTCTAATTCCTTCAACAAGTATATTATGGGAGCTAAAGGGGACTATTTACAAATATGAAATAAGGAAATTTGTGCATCATTATTTATACCCCAATATAACTCGGTGTGCCTTAATATAATATAATATATATATATATATATATATATATATATATATCTGTATTTTTGTTATCTATGTGTATCTTTCAGCTGGTGCATTTTGTTTTTGTCAAGACAAGCCTAGAACTTCTTCTCAGGTGGAACATGAGATGGAAGTTTGGAGTGCACCCCTAGAAGTTGCTGAATCTTATCTCGTCAGAGAAATGTAACATGTGTCAAGTGAATGATGTTCAAGATAATGGCTCTGCAACTACTTATGAGGTGATCTAAAGTTGAAAGTACCTGGGGAAAAGCAAAGGGATGTAAGCTTTGAAAGGAAGAATTCTGATCTCGGGGCAGGAAAATTCGGCCCACCTGCTGACACCTCAGCAGGTGGGCCGAATTTTCCTGCCCCCAAGGCGCAGGAGATCGGGACTGTTGAAAGGAAATGCCACTCTAAACCTTAAATTGTAACTCTAATTCCCGACGCCAAAGCATTTAAACATTGAATTAAGCTAAAAGGCTTTAAATGTAACATAGCTTAAAACTCAGCTCAATATATTAGTTACGTTCATGTGCTTGAACGTTCTCTTGTATGGCAATTCTCTTGATAATTATACACCTTAGACACTCCAAAAGTAAATGGAGATGCTTTGTTTTTTATCAATGTTTTAAAAATCGACTCGGGCATCGACCAGGAAAAGAAAAAGGGTCAAGGGTCAAAGGGTCGAACCGGGGTTAACCCGGTGATTTTTAAAAAATTAAAAAAAATTAAAAAATTTACAAAAAAAATTTAAAACTAAAAATAAGTTTTTAGAAATCACAAAAATTGCTCAAAAGCAATTTTTTTGTTTTTCATTCTTTTAATCCACTTTGTGCAAAGAGAGAGATGGATTTCAATGGTCAGTTACAATTAATTGTGAAAAAAAATAATTTTTAAAACCAATAAAATCGAGAACGGTTCAACGGGTTTCTCAAAACTGGGCGGGTCGACGGGTTTTTGGGCGGGTTTTTAATTTTCTGCATAATCAGCCCGATTTTGAGATCGGTTCTCAGTTTTATCAATTGAACCGGCCGGGCAGGGTCGGTTCTAATAACACTATTATTTATTAGTAAACTGTGAAGACTTGTCTACATTTGGAATAGACATGAAGACAGAAAAGATGTGAATTGTCCATAGTTATCAAATAAATTATTATATTAAAACACACCAGAAAATGACTAGTATCGTGTTTAGGACTCCAGGACATGACAAGTAACATATTTAAAAATCCAGAACAAGACAAAAGTAGTACTTTTATTTGTTATTCAAGATGAGAGAATAAGGCATTTACCAATATACCAAAAATCCAATCCTGCCCTAAGCCAGAAGAGCATACAATCCAGAATGAGGATGATGTGCCATGTGGCAACACTGACAAGGCAGATTAGATAATGAAAAATGTCAATGCGCCGTAACAGGCAATTGTAGATGGGGCTGGCTAGGTGTATTATAAGAAAGCAAAAAAGGACAGGCATTTCCGTTATTTACAAGTGTCAAAAGTGACACTAATTAAAAATTTTCTCGTTCCCTCCATTAAGAGAATAGCATACAAATAGCAACCTTTCCAAACCCCAACTGTCACCCATTAAAGCAAGGTAGTAAAGATATAAATTGGCAGTCTAATGTTAGATGAAAACTGATCACCAAGAATTACGGACCAAGAGTTTCAATGTCTATTAAAAGTAGAGTTATTTTGAATATGAAAAAGGAAAGGCCAATCTATGATAAAAGGACAATGTTCTACAAACGACAGCATTTCTTCAGCCATAATCTACTCCGGGGAGTTCTAATAACCCCACCCCCACTGAACAAGTGTCCAGTAGACACTTGTCCAGTGGGGATTGGACAAGCATTTGTCCAATCCCCGTTGGACACTTGTCCAATGGAGATTATAAGAACTCTCCATGGTGGGGAGTAGATCATGGCTGAGCTTTTCATAGGCTATAAATAGATCGTGCCTGTGTAAGCAAATAAAAATTAATTCATTGTCCTCATATAGACTTTTTACCTGGTCCCGTGAAGCAGCTGCTAGGCAGTAGGAGTGCAGGACCACATGGTTTTGTGGCACAACAATAATAAAAGGCATTGGTGGAGTGTTTGACTTTAATGTTAAACATTTTTCGCTCCTCCAATGCCTACTCGACAAATGTCTAGTGGGCAAAATAATCTCACTTATGCAAAATAATTCAAATTCCATAAAGAAAAATTAGTAGTAATTTACACAGATTGATCCGCCATTCAGCCTGAGAGAATGTGTACATCATAAACTCCCATGTGCTACTGCTACCCCCTCCAGAAGAAAAGTATGGTGAGAACAAACTTTGGAGCCCACATTACAAAATGGAATAGTCACAGTTTCTGAATTCAAGAATTCAGAATTTTTTGTTAAAAGCACCCTAGGTACACGGCAACCTATATTTTCAATTAAGTGACTTCGTCGGAAGTAACTCTCTCCAAGTCGCAACTAAGGTCGCCCGTAAAACCGACATGCATGTGTGTTGTGTCGAAATATAGAGATATTTGCGCACACAACAGAGATTATCCCAAGAATATGAAACGAAGAGTCGAAAAGAGATCTCTGCTCCAGTACAGAGGGGTGTCTCTTGTTGAAAAGCGTCTGATTATTCAAATTAAAGAGTTTGAGCTTACAGTCTGTTACACATATTAGCTAATCCCAATAAAAGAAAAAAATTGAAAAAAAAAGATCGAATATCTGCTTCATAATAAAAAAAAAAACACTCTTTCGGAGAGAAAAAGCAAAATTAAAGATATTTGTCTACTAAAATTAGGAAAAAAATGAGGAAAAGGATAATTAATATACGTACTCGGAGTATTCGAATCTGTTCATTGGTTTCAAAACGCTTTTCGAGATCGGTGACGTAACGGAAACGCCGGCAGCGATTCTTAACAAGACCGACGGCTTTCCGCCAGTTGATGAGGGCTTCTTCCGAGCGATCCTTGGGCGGTAAATCGAAGTCTTTGAAAAGTAATTTTTCCATTGTTCTCACACTTCAGTTAATGGCAACTTCAACTCACTCATTCATACAGTGTACAGTTGAACAAAACACGTTGAATTACAGAGTGTTGATCTAATACACGTTGGTGGGCATTATAAGGTGGCAACATGTGAGCACTGATAAAGTACAATAAAGTGTACTTTATCAGGCACTTCATCTTGCCCACATGGTGGGCATTAAATCGCTACTCTTTTATATGCATCTATGTATTTGTATGTGTATAAACTAATTTTTCCTTGCTTGTCTAATTTTTGAGGGAAAGGAAGAAAAGTTAAACTAAAGAGCATTTCCAATCCAATTTTCCATTTTAAACTTAACAAAATTCAGGATGTCGAAAATTGAAAGAAATGTTGGATTTCCTTCTACAATAAATACTGTGACACAAATTTTATCTCTTTCACCTCATTGCCATATTAATTAAACATCTAAAATAAAAGATAGCATCAGAAATATTCTAAAAGAATAGGGCATTACACATAAGAAATGGTGTCTATTCACATGTTACTCGTAACTCTTTCATTCACTTATATTTCTAAACTTAGTTTGAAGATAAAAATTTACTTAAAAATGAGTTTGACTTAGGGCTTGTTTGGTTCAAATTAAAAACTTGTCAAAAAATTATGGTCAGAAGTAAACAATTGATTTTAATAACACATTTTATAGAATCTACAATTTTTATTAATTTTTCAACTACACATTTCATCAACTTTTTTATCAAAATTTAATAAAAAATTCTCTCGAATAAATTAATTTCAAACTTAATTGAGAAGTACGTTATTGTCGTCTTGGTTGCACATAGGTTTCCAATCTATTGTGTGAACATCTCAAATGTAACAGTGGATTGTACTAAAAAGTGCAACTATTTTATCTGGATTCTAAGAGTATTTCTAATGCATTCTATGAATTGTTATCTAGGTAGTGCGTAAGTTGAAAGACTTTCAATTTTACGTAGCATTGATGTCTAATAAATAGACTCTTAAATCAATAATTGATCTTTAATAGATTTTATCTATAACTTAATTAATTTATTTGTATAAATATATCTTTTATTTTTTAAAAATAAAGACAAAATAGGATAGGAAATATAAATTTTGGTCAGTCATCTATAACAAATGTCATGAACCTAGACTGGGCTATAGACAATGCCTGTTATTTTGTCCTTTCATAAATTACACTCTGGGTCCCAATATTTTCACTTTGTCTTAATTTCGTCACAATTCAATTTTAGTAGTACGTATTTATCTTCGATCTTTCAATAAATTTACACAAATAGTCTTTTCTGACAATTCTACATTCCAATTTAAATAAACTAACATAGCAAAAGGAGAAAATAAAATTAAAAAATTGTAATTGAGGTTCCTGACCTTTTCAAAATGATAAATGAATTCCCACGCCACCCCACTACTTTTGTAGCAGTAAAATTCTTTGCTACATACTTTCATCTTCTTCTTTTTTCAATTCCAAAATACAATTGACGTTTTTATGTGTAAAATCTAAATAAGTCAAATAAACTTCAAAAAACTGAGGATTATTTCTTTAAATACATAAACTAGAGTTTTATTTCCTATAAATTGTAACATAAACTCTAATTTAATTTGCCAAAATTCAATTATACAACCACGAATACCTGTTAATGACTTTAAGTAGGTGCGTACGTGATTGTAACCGTTATTAATATCAACTATTCAAGAATCTTAACATAAAATCCCAAAAATTTCTCAATCTTACCTTGATCATTGTTGATAAAAAATGTATTTATCTTTTTGTGCCCGCGTCTTTGTTCTTCCTAAATCTTCTTATTTTGCAAAGGAAATTTTCTCTTTTTTTCTTCTTCAATTTTTAAAATTTTTTTAAGTGAATAATTGTCAAAAACAAAAAGTTCATGATCTATTTGTATTTTTGAAAATATTAAAGACCCCAGTTG
Organism: Forsythia viridissima; assembly: GCA_030279155.1. Classification (NCBI taxonomy): domain Eukaryota; kingdom Viridiplantae; phylum Streptophyta; class Magnoliopsida; order Lamiales; family Oleaceae; genus Forsythia; species Forsythia viridissima. The sequence goes on along the minus strand of CM059042.1, from coordinate 1,391,811 downwards.
AAATTTTTCCATTTTATTTTCCTTTTTTTGCTGTTTTAGCTTATTTAAGTTAGTAAGCAGAATTATTAGGTAGGACCATTTGCGTAAATTTACTAGAACATTAAGGATGATACATATTAAAATTGATAGAGACAAAATTGAGACAAAGTAAAAAAATTGGGGACCAAAAGAGTAATTTACCATTTTTTTCTTTGTCACATCACTTGACATATTTCCCGTTAGATTGTATTGAGGAATGATTTTTCTTAAATATTATCTATTTTTGCTTATGCGATAAATTTATTTTAGTAATTCACATAAGTATTGGAAATGCTCTGATATAGATGGTAATTAATAAGTAAAAAAAATAGAGAAAACAATAAATGGAGAAAATAAAATTACCCCTATTTTTGTCCTAGTTTGATATACTGAACTCAATAAAATTAAATAATATTGAAGAAAAAAATTGTTCGAAATGTTATTATTTTTTTACATTGTTCAATACTACATGATAAAGTGTGATTGGTGGACAGTGGACACCAAAATTCCTTGCTCAAAAGGAAAGCTTTACTCCCTTGTAAATGTGTATTGACTTTTGACTACAAGACATGGTGGGAATCCAAGTGAGTCTCCTCCATGCATTATGAAGTGTTACACGGGCTGTGGAATATGGCGATAGTATATAGACTTGGTGCATTTTTTAATTTTTATTGGCAAAACAAATTGTCAATTTATTGTTTTTACAAATTTTTAGAAAATGAAAACGTAGCGCCTCCTTCAACCCCAACTACCTCCACGAGGACCACGACTACACGGTCCTCATTCATCGGTACAAATGGTCCTTATTATTTGTCTTTAGTGTGCAAATAATTTCTAACACATATTTATTTAGATGAATATTTCTAAGACCACCAATACAACTAGTCATTTCTTTGAAAAAAAAAGACTATTATGTCATTCATTTTAATTAAGAAAACTTGCATCTAGGGCCCTAACATTTGGTAAAAGTACAAATGGGTCTTGAACATTTGTTTAATAATATATAATTTAACATACTAAATATATTAATACAGTCGTGTCAATTAAATTTTTCAAAAGAAAAAAAATTAAATTATCTTGTTTTATGTACATATAATTGCTTTGTGATGTGAAAAAATTTGAATAAAAATTAAGATAAATAAAGAACAAATTGACGTATATAAATGTCATTCAACCAATTTTATTTTGTTTTTATTAAACTTGAAATTACTAATAAAAAATTAACTAATAAATTATGTGTTCTTCATTTTCTTTATGATAATAAGACGATAAATGAGAATATGAAGAATACAATTGAAACTGTAACACTTGTAGTTAATAAAAGAATAGTTCAATTAAATAAAAATATTTGAAACTCAAGTTTGTCATACAAGATTGTTTTTCATTTTTTTATAATCATAAATAAAACTTTAATTTTTTATATATTGTAATTACTTAATAACAAAATAATAATTTTCTTTAACACGTTAGTTAATTAGGGATCCAAATGCAATTTTTCCTAATTAAAATTACTGGTATATTGGTATTTTTCATAAAAAATGACTAATTGCGCACTAAACACATAAATTAGGAACGTCTGTGCGAAGAACAAACAGAACCAATTGCGACAAATATTAAAGACCATTTGCACCATCTTTTTAAAAATGAGGATAAATAGTACTGAAGTCCCGAACCTTTGATTTCTAACATTCAAGTCCATATCCTTTAAAAAAACGCGCGAACAAAATCCTTCTGTTAAAAAATCATTACTTTGACCGTTAACTAGTCAAAATTTACTTAAAATGACCAATTTACTTTTTTCGAATTAAAATAAAAAATAAAGAAAAAAATGTAATCAAACCCCTCACCAACTTCTTCTTTTCCAACTCACATTCACCAACTCCGGCTCCGGCTCCGGCTCCAATCATTAACCTTCACCAACTCCAACTCCAATCATTCACCTTCACCAATTCCGCACAAAACCCACCCACCGTAAGAGGAAAAACTGAAAAACCATAACTGACCAGACCTGTAATGCTGCTCAATTAATTCTTCACATTTTTATCTTCTTCCTCAAATGCGACACCAAAAATGTTCTAGAAATTCCTGTAGGGGTACCAAACGTAATTTTCCCAGAACTAGGATCCTGCACGCCTTTCGAGAGGTTCATTTTCTCAAGTAGTTAGCGAGATTTCTGCTTGCATATCTCATCGTCGGTGTATATCTCAGTGTTTTCTTTGTAGGATACGATTTTCTGTGACGACATTTTGAAGGGAGATGGAAAATGGTTTTTCGGTTTTTCCTCTTGCGGTGGAGGTGGGTTTTGTGCGGAGTTGGTAAATGTAAATGATTGGAGTCGGAGTTAGTGAAGGTGAATGGTGCTTCTTGCCGGAGCTGTAGTTGGTGAAAGCGAGTTGGAGAAGAAGAAGTTGGTGAGGGGCTTGATTGTAATTTTTTCTTTATTTTCTTATTTTCTTTGTTTTTATTTTAATTTGAAAATGGTAAATTAGTTATTTTAAATAAATTTTGACTAGTTAACAATCAAACTAACGATTTTTTTAACAGAACGACTTTCCTCGCACGGTTTTTTAAAGGTTAGGGACCTGGGGGTTAGAAATGGAAGGTTCGAGACCCCGTCGTCACAAGGTTCAAATGTTTGAGACCCCAGTGCTATTTACCCTAAAAATTATTGAGGATCCTTTAATTTTTATTTGTACAAAAGTATTGAGTCAAAGTTAACAATTAATTTTGATCACACATTTTGTACTACTCACAATTTTTATCAACTTTTTCAACTTATATTTTATTATTTTTTTTTTTATCAAAATATACTAAAAATAAATTTTTTAACAAAACAAAACACACATTAAGTAGTACATGACCCCCTAGAGACTACTCCATAACTTTCCTATCGGACATACCAATATACAGTAAAACCTAGGAAATTATATTTGTATTAAATAATGAATAGTTCAATTGAGTAAAAGTATTTTTAGATTATGTTCGTAACACAATGTTGTTTTTCTTTTTTGTTATAATCATAAATTAAATTTTTAAAATTTTAAATTGTCTAATTACTTAAAAATAAAATTAATAATATTCTTTAATATGTTAGTTAATTAATTATGAACTTAAATCTAAATTATTTCATAATACTTCGTAAAATATAAAAAGAAATTTCATAATAATTCATAAAATATAAAAATAAATTTACGTATTTTTATTATTTTTTTTAAAAGAATTCGTTAGTTTCCTTTAATTTTTTTTATAAAAAATAAAAAATAAAGTTATAAAACTTATTTACACCTTTTACAAAGATTAGAAACTTAATTGCAATTTTACCTAACTAAAAATTAAAAGTAAGAATGTTGATTTTTTTATCAAAAAAAAAAATACTAATTGCACACTAAACACTAGGGGCCAAGAAACAACCGTTGAGAACCAGTTGTCAACTAAAGGCTAAAATTAGGGACCATTTATTTCAAATTTTCAAAAAATTATTCAAGAACCTTTTGCTAACTGAGTTCTAAATTTTATTTTTACAAGGATAGTTGTGCTAGTGTTGAAATTAGATACTATATAATATATAGATAATAAGTTATGAGTTCAATGAAATGTATAGATAAAAAATATAATCATTTTAAATTATAGTTTAAGTTAATCAAACATGTTGTACCATATGGTTTTATTTTTTTGAAAAATACTTTAAAAACATGAGAATACTTCACAACGTTCCTATTTGGCATATGAAAATACAATAAAATCACGATAAATAAAAATTTGATAAATTAATAACTTTGCTTAAATAATAAAATTTATCAATATCGACTCGTGTCAATGTACTAATTAATAATCTCATTAAATACAGAAGATAATAATTTTTTTAATATTTTAAGGCCCAATAAAAATATAAAATAATAATTAATTAAATACCTAAAATTTTATAATATATATTAAAGATCTTTTTGCTTAACAGGTGACAACTTCTATTTTCAATTCAGTTTTTTTCTCAAAACATACATCTTAGGTTGTCTGCCTTTTTTGTTTGTACTTAAACCAAACTCATCCTCATCCCTAATTTTTTGCAGTGCATAACCACACATGGTATACGTATTTTTTAATTTTGTAGAAAGTAATTATTTAAAATTACGACTACTTGAAGGGCATCTTTTAGAGACCCATTACACAATTGTAATCTGTATCATAGTCATTCTCGATAAACGTATTTAGTACTCCTTAAATAATGTCTTCATCAGTAGGTGATTCCATCACCGTATCATTTTTTCTTGAATAATTCAGAAGGTGCGCAGCATCTAATGTAGATTAGAAATAACTTCACACCATGTATCGATAAATCAATATAGAGCAAAAATGTCACTTCAAATAATGAAGACTCCCTCAAAGTAGGCTAAGATAACTGAGTTCAGAATAGCAAACTTATCTTGTTTTCCCCGCGAGCCAATACAGTGATTAACATGAAAATGTAAGTCGAAGTACTATTTGTATAGACTCAACCTCGTGTCAACAGAGGCAAGCAACGATCCTCATCTCTATTCATGTTTAGGTCCGTCGAAATCCTGCAACGGGGTAAAGTTACACATGAAAAATATGTTGAAGTCGTGACAATTTATGCACGAGTTCATCTACAAACAATGTTCACATTAAAAATGAGAAGGAAGACTGAAAGAAAAGTACAGGCATGTTTTAAAAGACACATCATAGAACGTGATGCACAACTCGAGAAGGAAGAAGGATAAGGGCATATTGACATTTCAGGGGGAAAAAAAGAGAGACTTGTTTACATATAATTTTAAAAGGTGACTCTTTTCATTCTCTCTTCTCTAAATCCTAATAAGCATCATGCCTTGGAAAAATCATGAACTGCAAGCAGACACTAGAGAAACTAAAATTTACGTAACTCCAGGTTTCCCCTACAAAAATGAAGGGCTATCCAGACATGTATAAGAAAGTGAAAGGAAATTTGACGCACTAACCTGTTTGGTGCATATGTCTACATCACTCATGTTCTCCCATCATGTCTTTTAACTTGTGCAACCAGTTCACATATTGACCTTGCTCCTTTCTGTGTAGATGGAGGACGAGGAAGTTGATGAAGTCTTCCCCAATTCCCCTGGTAGCAAGATATTGCTTCAGCTCGTGTTGCAAATCTGGGTCCAAAGAACTGCAAAAGGGTAAATGAGAAATTAAAATGGAACATAACAGGTTTGTAATGGATAATTAAAGAAAATAGTATTCCAAAATTTCATCCCAGAGGAAAATACGAGGCAGTGTTTTGGGAACACAAAAGGGTGTAATAAAATTTGTATTGTTTAATTCAGATATTTTAGGGCATCTGAATCATAGTACACAGGGACAACAATGTTGGAACTGGTTTCACCTGTCAATATCTAACCACGAAAACACTGGCATGATTCCACAGGCTACTTTAAATTGACACCAATGTGAACTGAACTTTTGCATTATATCTTAATGCTATAAACCAACTTACACCCTTCAATCTTCTATCGGAACTCAGAAATCTCTAAAGACACTAGGGTTTGGCTCTCACTCACGTCGTCTGTCCCGGTTTTATATAACCTTAAGCGGCAGCTGAGTCACTCTCGTCCCTGGGTGGAAGATTCAAAAGTTGAATTCTTCCCCCCTCCCCGAGTGCATAGTCTGACAAGCCCCCCTGTTTTAGGGAGTGGAAATGGCACGGGCAGCTCCCATAGTGTGATGGGTGGTGTGTACAAGGACCGACGAATTTACCCCATATAGCTTAATTCAACTTGACTGGAGACAAAGGAACCAAGTGGCAGAAAGTACCGTTTTCTCAAGGCTATAAACTACTAGTTATTAAGGCTACCAAAAAGGAAAAGTAGGAAGTCTTTTCAAGGGACAATGGCCACCTTCTTGTTGCCTGCGTCTCCTCATAGAAAAAGGGACTGTATGGACCTTATTATTTCCGTATTATCTCTAAATGGGGCAGGACAGTGTGTTTTAAAGTTCTCTTGTACCTCTCGTAGCTGGATGATTGGAAACATAGGCAAGCGGGCCCATGCTTTCCCAACAATGCCCTCACCCCAGAAAAGCAAAAAAGAGAAGGGACTGATTTTTGTCTCATACGATTACTGGTAATGGATTTTGAGCTTGGCAAGCTAAAGTGGAGCCCCAACTCTCAAAGTCAGTTTTAATTGCAGTATACAGATAACGATATCCACCAAGATCTATATTATAGAAAATATATTCCTGAAACTAAAAAAATCAAAAGGTTATCTAAGGTACCTGAATGAGGGGCCTTTGTAGAATGAAGAACCTAGGCACGATGGTGAATGGATGTAATTTGCATTCTGAATGTCAAACTCCAATTGGTTACCACCTTTGCCAGATGCTACACAATCGAACTGCAAGAGGGAGTTCAAACCAGGTTTCTTTATACATATTTTTATCAAAGCATCCCTGGGAAAGCTACCATCTCCTTGGGAGGTGTCATGACCTAACAAAGCTGAAACAGCAACTTCCTCCCCTGATGCACATTTCTTCCGCAAAACCACGTCTTGGGAATGAGGAGAATCCCAATCCAGAACAAAATCTCCCGATGAATCACTTTCGTCTTTCTGCTTCCATATCAACAGTCAAAAGAAATTAAAAATTGAACTAAATTCTCTTGGGGGAAAAAAGAAAAAGAAACTACACTTCAATATGTTAACCACTGCAAACGGGAGTATGAGCATTTGTCTAAGCTTAAAAGTTACATCTCTGTAAAGTAAGTTAAGACTGACTTAGCAAACTAACATTTGTTAGTAAAATGAAGTAACTTTAATGTTTCGCAAAAGAAGCTTTAAGTAACTTTTACTTCTTTTTAAGCTTAGCCAAACATGCTCATAACATAGAATGGCCCACATAAAGTTACCACAGAATATAGATTGTTAGAGAGATCAAATAAGAAGGGGGTTGTAGAGACTATCCAATTATGTATTTAGTGTGAGACGAGACATACAGAGCATTTGAAGTGAGCGATAGCATATTGATCAGAATAATTCTCCCAATCCGAATATGTTGTTCCCTTCTAGATTAAGGTACTGTTTTGGCAGGGTCTTCTCCGTAAAAATAGAAAAAAATGCATGTTTATATTTTCAGGAAGGACTTATGAAGAAGCCAATGTGCCAGGAATGACTTCATGAAACAATGCGGTCCCATGTACACTAACCAAACCATTTTGGCTACCCTAATTTGGGCAAATTCATCAGACAAGACTATAATAGAATGGAAAGTCCAAGTGAACATTTTACATCCTACAGCTCAGTACACTGAAGTTTTCATGTTGCTAATCAAGGGGAAAGGTAAGTTATACAAGTACTCAGGTAAATTCCATAAAATGAAGGCGATTTCAGAAAAGCTTTTGAAAGCAAGTCAAATTCAAATAAGAATATTTATTTAATTCAGTATTGATAGGGATTTTGTAAGAAAAACTTACCAAAGAAATAGTTTTGTAGAACTCCTTTTTTCTATGAAGTCCTTCTACTAAACCGACTTCTCATGACCTAAAGCTATACCAAACTCGATGTCATTTTTTCCACTTTTCAGCCATTATTTTTCCCCAAGCACTAGATTGCTCGTACGCAGAAAGATTATACTTTTGTAACATGTTTGGTATATCAGATTGGACCGAGTTGGACAGAACTAAAGAAAAAAAAAAAAAGGGTTAAAATCTTGTGTATTGTAATGTAAACTGCACAGCACAGTGCAATACCACATACCAAACATCAGCGTTTGGTGTCACGGTTAAAGTTCTTACTTATTATGTAGATAATGATAATACACAAATGGAAGGCAAACCCCCTCAAATTCACATAACCTACCAATTGTGCCCTAAACATTTGCATTGCCAGCCAAAACAAAATTTTGCAGAGCAAGTTACAGACATTAAAACAGTTGTCAATACACTGGTGCCTAGTACATGGTGCTTCAAAGTATTGTACCTTGCTTAGGCACAACCAATTTCCAATTCGAAAGGGGGAAATCCATTCCGATTGAATCAAATTAACATACAAAATTTATCTAAACCGCATAATATACTAATATAGTGATATATGAAAATGTATACCTGGAAGCGATTGGAAGAGAGTTCGTGGCTGATTTCGGATTGCAAGACTTTGAGCAAATCCAATTCCTGAATAGCTTTACGAGCTCTTAGCAGTACTGTGGTTACTCTTGGCATAATTTCTTAAGTTATGTGGGAATAATATGGATAGTCTCGATCGACACTGGTAAAATTGATTCGACGGTGGCAAGAGTGGGGTCTTGTATTAGTTTTAGTGCGTGTTTGGCTAAGCTTAAATAAAGATTAAAAAAATGAATGAAACTATAAGAGGAAAGTTAATTAGTACACCGCAAAAATCCAACTTTAAACTCTATTATGATGACGGATTGAGGGGATGAATATATTTTAGAGATAATCGGTGGAGGGAGATAATTGATTGAAGGAAATAGATTGAAGAAATGGGCAGATTTTAGAAATGATTAGTTGAGGGAGATGAATTGAAACGGTAACTAAATTTTGGAATAGGTGATTTTGTGAAGAGAGAAGTTGAAGACGTACACATGAACATTTAAATACTTTTTTTTCAGAGAAAACTCCCTATGATACGCTTTTGATTCAGATTAAAAATTTATTAAACAGTTAAAATCAAAATTAAAAATTAATTTTAACGAGACTTACAATTTTTAACTAAATATTTTATCAACTGTTATAAAAAATATGTTAAAAATTAATTTTTAATAAAATCGAACGGCATTAAAAGAGTGCAATTCACGTCCAAATCTATACTAATCTAAAAGGGCCTTAAAGGGATAAATATTTTTGGACAAATATGTCATCATTAATATTTTATATTTTCTAAATTGTCCTTTATTTAATGTTATAATTGAACTCATATTTTAACATTTATAACCACATATAGTTCTTAGAAATTGAAAATGCTCAATCTCCATTTATTATATTTAATTACTGGATTTTGAAAATATTTTTTTTGAATTGTGAAAACAGATTTGGTCAGTTACAAGATTAATAGTAATTGACATTCCACCAACAATTTATTCAGCTTATTTAAATTCTAATTTGAAGTTCAATGTTATTTTATTTGAAGGTAATTATGTAGTTTGTGATGTTCATAAAAACTTCATTTGAATATTTGTATTTGTAATTGTAGTTTTTGTTAGTTAATGTGAATAATCTTCTCTCAATGCTCTTCTTTTTTCAAAAAATAATAATAATAATAATTTGCGTTGGATTATAAATGTTACGGTGTATTTTTTAATTATTGGGCATGTTCATACGTATTTGTATATTGTTTACATATCTAATTGACTTGTGGCTTCAGATTTTATAGACGAAAAATATTTTGTGGGCCAACTTCAATAATAGTTTCAATCCACTATTAATACGTATCTTATTTCTATTATTCTTTTTCATACTTTTGAATTGAATTGTTATCTATTTTGTTTAAACTAGTTTTTCTTAATTATTTATGCTCCGACGTGAATAAGACGCTTAAATCGCTAGAATATTTAGTTTTGGTAATATTACTTTATTTCTCCATTACAATTTGGATAAGTTCACGTGAAGACATCTGGACACTGAATTGTACAAATGTGAATGTTTAATTTTGCCAATTTCTAATGTAAATTTTATTTTGTTTTCTTTTATATACTGATTGATAAATCTACCTAACTTGAGGTGCTACGAGCCCAAATTGCATGTGATATTTTGAGTTAAAACCTCTTAATAGTTGGAGAACTATATAAAATTATAAATATTTGTTATAAGTCATTTGTCATCTCATAAAGCGAGAAAATTCAATGAATTTGAGTGTTCGATATATTTAAGAACTTATGTACACTATTTTTTATTCATTTTATTTGTGTTCTTTAATTGATATTATTTGACTATATTATAGACTTTAAAAAATAGATGTTCAATACTAACCACATAATTGTAGAAAATACTTTGTTTGAATACAATAACAATAAATATTATATTTCATTGTATTTTTTAATATCAAATTTTTATATTTTAATACATTATTAAATTAAGTTATAATTATTTAAATATTTGAATAAATATATATCTCACAACACCATTATTAAATAAAGTACAAGACACATTTTATATACCAGTATGAAAGAAATAGCCGGTAGAGAATGCAGGCTCAACTGCTACAGAAATTATAGCAGAGGCCCCAACCTAATAAATTTAGATTATTCAGGTTCTCAACTTTTATTTCGTAACATTTAAGTTTTCAACACTTCAAATTTTGTAACGATTTGATCTTGATCTCTCCACTGTCGAAATTAACAAGTTAAGATTAACTGAAAAAAACAAGTAAAATAAAAACTTGTTATGCCCCCACCTTCTCAACACCCCTTCTCTCCGCAATTTGAATTACCATTTGAGATATGAGGTAAACCCAAGGGTAGGAGCAGCAAACTAGAGGGTGAGAGCGGGATGGTGGGGATAAACTATTTCCTTACAATAATATAAGAGCCTTAATTTTTTTACTGTAGTTTTTTTCGTCCAACACGACATCGTTTTGACAATGAAGCCAGCCGCAATTTTTTACTTTGTCCAACATTTCACCCAAAAAAATCTCTTCTCTCCCTCAATCAAAGCTGAGATGAACCCTGGAATTGCAGAAAACACCACTCTAATTAATAAACGAAATCAATTAAAGCTCAGACTTATGAATCAATAACCAAAAATTAAAACTTTTTCCATGCTTCAATCATTTATACATACACTAGATGTACAAGCAAAATTACATACATATGTATGCATAAACACAGAAACTGAGAATAGAACTCACGGGAGAAGTTGGAAAAACGATTCAAATTTGGGCATGTGAACTTTTAGGAAACTCGGGTGAGCATTTCTTGAGAAGATCTTTTTGTTGTGTGGATCAAGTCGATGTAATTTTTTTTTTCCAAAAAAATTCTAAACTACATTTTAGTTTGTGTATCATGTTTTGCGCCTCATTGTCGACTGTTGGGATGAGCAAATGGGTTAAGAGTTTACGTCCAGCAAGTCTCATAATGGTCGAACTCATTGAACTTTGTTATATTTCTTCTTTATATTCTTATACTGCCATGGCACCTTAATATCAAGGAAATCCGTCCATCTAACGAACGAACGATAGACTAAATAGCTGCTCCTGAACAGGGAAAAAGAGTTGCCATTGTTTATTGGTACATTTCTCAGTTCTTAACTCAAACTTTGGGGGTGCAGTACGAAACACAAAAAATCGCCTAAAATGAATATGTATAAGATCCAAGTTTTTATAACTCATTATTGATATCTACAAGTAAAGCCGCTGCTCCACTTACTACAAACTTTATTGATCTTCAAGCTGCACGAACCTTGACAGCTACTTCTGTCCAGTTCATGCCTACTCGACCAAACTGAATTCCTAATTCCGCTTCCTTACTGCTTCGCCTGTCAACACAACAAATTATAAGTGAAGAGTAACGAAAATAATAAGAAAATGAACATGTTCATATGCAATTGGTAGATTTGTGAATCGGCTTTGTAATGGTTTATCGGGAAAAGGAAGAGGCCAACGGAAACAAATGGTTGCCGAGATACCTTGGCAACCACAAATGGTTGTCGAGATAAGCTGGTTGCCGAGAATCTCGGCAACCAAGAGTAAGATTTAGAGTTCTGAAACATTCTTGCCTTTTTTTTTCTCTCTGCTCGCTGGTTTTCTCTTCAATAGTATTCGATAACTGAAGAAAATTCTAGGCTTTTGCTGGAAGCCTCAGAATTGATTGTCTGCTCTTGGATTGAGAAAAAGAAGTGATGGGTTTTTATGGAATAGCCTCAAGTCTTTGAATTGTTGTGAAGTAAATAGAAGGCAATTAGGGGGTTTTTTGTGATCAATTAGTTGATTGGAATTTTAGAATATAATTTTGGGAGATGGCAATGTCCTGCAAGGATGCTAACAAGGCGGCCGCAACAGCAGCAGCAGCAGCAGAAGCTGCAGGGAGTATGGATAATGGTAAGTATGTTCGATACACGCCGGAGCAGGTTGAAGCACTAGAGGGCGCTATCATGAGTGTCCTAAGCCCAGCTCCATTTGCCGCCAGCAGCTCATTCACGAATGCCCTAGTCTCTCCCACATTGAGCCTAAGCAAATCAAAGTATGAATTTAAAGATATGTTTTTGGATTAAAATACAGCTGCATATTTTGTTCTTCTTTCAATGTAAAATTGATTTATATAATGATAAACTTGTTATTGAATTCTAAATGTATATATATCTTTGTATGGTTCACCAATTTTTTTTTAAAGCCCATTTGACATAATAAAATTTAAAAAAATAAAAAATAAAAAATGCTCGGAATTTGATTGCCGAGCCATCTCGGCAATCAAGTATTTAACTTTTTTTTTTTTCAATTTTTAAAGGAATAATTGCACAAAAGGTCTCTATTGTTTTAAAATCGTTGGAATATGCCAACAACTTTAAAAAAAAATTTAAATTTATTTTTCTTTTTTTTTCTTTTACACTTAATTTTCATTCAATTTTTTACTAATCTTGTTTTTTTATATTACCTTTTACAAATTATTCTAAATAAATGATAAAAAATGCTTTCAAATTCCACGGTGGCAAATTGAATGATTTTATTTTTTTTACACATTTTCATTCAATTTTTTTATTAATCTTTTTTATTTTATCTTAAGCAAATTGAATGTTTTTATTTTTTATATTGTTGCCACATTAAAAAAAAAAAAAAAAAACTTGACCAGTAAAATTCTCGGCAATGAATTGTTCATTGTCGAGCAACTCGATCTTAAGCCTATTTTCTTTAACACAATAAAATTTTAAAAAAAAAATATTAACAAAGTCATGGCTCGGCAATCAAAAAAAAAAAAAAAAAAATTTTTAAGGTGATTGCCGAGATGGCTCGGCAATCACAGCGTTTAATGAACAGTGCATTGCCGAGATTCCTCTGCAATGAACATTGCACAATGTTTTAATGTTTATTATTATTATTATTTTTTCTTTGGTTCATTGCTGAGATTCCTCGGCAATGTACTGTGCATAATATTAATTTTTTTTTTGTTCATTGCCGAGGAATGCACTGTCCTTCAAATTTTGTTTAAACCCACAAACAAAAAGGAAACTATGTACTGCAAATTGCTTGTTTCCATAAAATAATGAAGTTTGATTAATAATAATGCCTTTTATTGTCCCTTTCTCTCTCTGTATCTCTCCCTATATATATTTGTATGTATGTATACGTGTATAATCATTATCTACCCCATTTGTCAAATTGTGGTATTTCATAAGTGGTTTTGGTTGCCTACTTTTATATTCAAAGTGAAGAAATTGGATGGGTTTTCCACTTATTATGAATAATTCTTGATTATTGACTATCAAACTCGGCAACCATAATTTGGTTGCCGAGCTGCCTCGGCAATCCAATTTTTATTTTTATTTTTGTAATTTTTTTGTTTTTGTTTTTGTCAATTTAACATTTTAATTTCAAATTTTTTTTTTATACATGTTAGATTCACCATTTTAATTTTAATTTTATTTTAAAAATCATTGTATAAATAATTTTAAAACTGCATTTTTTACATACGTGCAATGCACGTAACCAGAACTAGTATTACAATAAAGTTTCTATAAATTCAACATGAAGTTAAATATTAAAGATATGTTTGAAATTTATTAAAATTTTATTAAAAAGTTGAAATCAAAATCAATAATTAATTTTAATCATATAATTTATGGACGTAGGATCTATAATTTTTCAACTATATTTCATCAACTTTTACAAAAAATGTGATTTTAATCAAAATCAAATACACTATAAATACATATTGGACACGTGTATTCTATTGTAGGCTGTGTTTGATTGCAAGTAGAAAATTTGGGTGGAAAGAAAATATTTTCCATAGAAATGAATTACCAAGAAATTATGGGTTGGAAAAGGTTAACAAATTTTCCATGGAAAATAAATTCTCCTATTCACAAATAAAATATTTTCCTTTAAAACAAAGAAAATATGGCCTGGAAAACTTTGAAAAAAAATATCATTAAAGAAAAAAAGTTGCAATCAAACAAAACAAGAAAAATAGGTGGAAAAATACATTTTTCATGGAAATTTTTTGGCAATTAAACAAACAAGTTGAAAAATAGACGAAAAAAGACATTTTTCATGAAAAATAAATGCCAATCAAACACACCCTAATATTTTCTATAATGATACTATAGTATATGGTATTTGGAAACCGTCAACTGTTTATAAAAAATGTATATATTTTAATAAAAAAACAAATTTGACGCGCACAAAAAGGTGCATACAAAAATAAATAGGTAAATAGTATTGAGAATCCCAAATTTTTGAACCTTGTAACGATAGAGTCCTAAACCTTTAATTTTTAGCACCCAAGTCTCTAACCTTTGAAACATCAGCGCCTGAAGTCTCTTTTAACCGTTAAATTGTCAAAATTTTGTTAAACAGACAATTTTATCCTTAAATTGAATTATTAAAAATAAATAAATAAATAAAAATTACAACTAAAACCAACCCAACCACTTATTCTTTTCCAAATTTGTCACAACCCATCACCACCATCTGGAAAATTTGCCACCGCCACACTTTGTTTATTCAGCATCCCATTTTCCATCAACAATGGTTTCGACAATGCATCCCATGGAAATGATACGTGTCAAGTAAAATCAAAGTTCTTGCTCACAGAAGTCGGCTTGCCAAATGGCCTCCTCCCTTTACAAGACATAGAAGAATGTGGCTACGTGAAAGAAACATGCTTTGTTTGGCTTAAACAAAAGAGGATGCCTGATCACGGGTTTGCGAAGATTGGGAAGCTTGTGCAGTATGCACCTGAGGTCGCAGCCTATGTTGAACCCAACAAGATCAAGAAACTAACCGGTGTGAAGACTAGGGAGTTTTTATTTTGGATCACGCTCAGTGAAATATATGTGGACGACCCACCCACCGGAAAAATCACCTTTAAGACTCTAACAGGGTTGTCAAGGTCTTTTCAGGTGTCGGCTTTTCCCTAAATGCTTGATACCTTAACATACAGAGGCTTTATCAACTTCAAATACCTGGGACCAGATTGCTTTGATTTAGCTTCCATGGAAGTTTTATCGGATGAGTCTTTTACCAATTTGCTTCTCATCGGAGGAAACATATTGCTTTTATTTTGCTCTATTCATTTTTTGATGGCCTCGAGAACCGTGTTGATGGACTTGCTCTGTTCATTTAGTTGCAATTTTTATTTTCTTTTTTTTTTTTTTTTTAATAATTCAATTTAAAGTTAAAATAGTATGTTTAACAAAATTTTAATCATTTAACGATCAAGCTGACAGTTTCTGTCAAAAAATAATTTCAAACACTAATGTTTTATAAGTTAGTGACTTGAGTGCTGAAAATTAAAAATTTGAAACTCTATCGTCACAAAATTCAGAAGTTAGTGACTCAAGTGCTATTTATCCAAAACTAGTAATTGCAATAAAGATAATATATATATATATATATATATATATATATATATATATATATATATATATATATATATAATTGTTGATAACATGTTGTATTATATTGTTCGATACTAATATTTTATTTATATCAATTGAAGTACAATTGCAATCAAATATGAGTTTTATATAGTTGTCTAATTTGACAGTGTAAATCAAAATAACATAAATGTAAATAAAAAACAAAAATTAAAGAATTGTCTACGTCCTCTGAACTCTATATAAAATTATTAATAAAATTTAAAATAAAAAAGTTTCAAATGTTACAATCATCGTAATCCAATGTATTAAAATCAATATTTTCATTTCTATTTCAGTTATCACAACCATGATTTGAATTTTAATGCAGTGATTTAAAAAATTGCATTTTCCCATTCATTTTTTTTTAAAATCCATTTCTCATTTATTTCATCTACGTAATGCAAAAAAAAAAAAAAAAAAAAAAAATTGAAATCACCTCTTCACATTTATATTTAATTTAATATATTGAATATTTACAAAATATAATTGTACATTTAATAATTTGTTAAAATTTAATGTACGATAATAATGAACAATTAAAGAGTAATAAATAAATATTAAAAGATAATTGCATTCATGTAAGTACAATTACCATAAGAGATGAGTTTTATATAATGATAATACCAACAATAACTTGAACCGAATGAAGACCTTTTGGTGATTTAAATTTTGATGATTGACGAACTTTTGATATCAAATATTATGGAATCAATGATCTCCAGAACTGTATTTTACGAAAAATAAAATTAATAATTACTAATTTTATTGTAAGAGAATGTTAATGATTGACAATATAATATTGTACACTTGTTATAGTAGTAGTTCTTTATGAACAATATTCTTTTTGTATGTTATCTTTTTGTTAGACGTGTTTGATTTAACGACGTAAATGAAACGTCATAAATATGAATAAGAAACAAATATTAAACAAATGTCGATGCTTGTATATGTTGTAAGAATATTGTTGATGGACAAAAGTAAGATGAGAATAACGTTTTATATATATTAATAAAATAAAATAAAATTTAAAATAAATATATATTAATAAAATAAAAAAACTTTCACACGATAGTTCTAAAATATAGTATTTGTTTGGTGGGTTTTAAAGATCTTGAAAAAAAATGGTAAAATGTGTGGTTGAAAAGTTGATAAAAGTTTTAGGTCCCACAAAATATATGGTTGAAAATAAAATTGAGAAAAAACAATAATAAAAAAAAAACAGAACCAAACATGCTCGTAATCACTATAATCTAATGTATTAAAAATAATCTTTTTACCTCAATTTTAGTTTTGGCAACCACGATTTGAATTTTAATGCGGTAATAAACAAAGTTACAATTTTTTTCATTCATTTTTTTTTTTTTTTTTTGTTGAAACTCATTTCTCATTCATTTCATCTACATAATACCAAAAAAAATAAATAAATAAATAATTGAGATCATATTTTCACATTCATATTTAATTCAATTGATTAAATGTCTAAAAAATTTAATTATATATTTAGTAAATTATTGGAAATTTAATGTACAATAATGAAGAACAATAAAAAAGTAATAAATAAAATATTAAAAAATAATTATACATTAATGAATACTAAAGGTGAATTTGAATTTTTAAAAAATTAGTAAATGTAGAATAGTAAAAAAAATTTATCTTTTTAAGTGTCTTTTAGATATAGTATAGATAATGAATAAAATATTCATCGACTGTAAGGAGGTTTACTCCGCTATAAACACAAAAAAATACTTATTTATTCGTCACTATGTCTTTATCCTCTCAAACCAAATCTAAAATCTCTCTCAATTCTTCAATTTCTTCATATTCTTATCATATTCATCAAAATTAAACTCTTCTCAAACAAAATTTTCTCTCTCTATCATTCTTCTCAACTCCTCAATTCATTAAAATCTCTACAGTCGATATCCACCGCAAAGAGAAGCGGTATACTAGTAAAAAATAATTATACATTAATGAATACTAAGAATAAATATAAAATTTTAAAATATTAGTAAGAAAAAATGTTTCTCATTTTAAGTGTGTAGTATAGATAAATAGTGTGTATCACAATATAAGAAGATGAGAAGCGAATCACGTGCCTTTTAAGTATTTAGTATAGATAAATAGTGTGTATCACAATATTAAGAAGATGAGAAGCGAATCGCGTGCCTTCAAAGCAAAGAAAGAATTGCCGCCGGATTCTTTAACCCTATTTATCTCCACGTACGTTGTAGTGTAAGATAGCAGGGGTGCGTCACAGACAATCACAAAGTCAAAAACTTTACCGTTCAAACTTCAAATTAGGGCTTTTGAGCTCCATAACACTAAACCCTCCTTCCCCCTCTCTTCTTTCTCTATCTACGATAGATACAATATACTTGCCAGTGTAGACTGTAAAACGGGCGGAAGAATGGCGAATGATTCAGATATGAGTGGATGGTCAGACCTTCTGCATTCCTCTTCGAAGCTTCTCGAACAAGCCGCTCCTTCTGCTCAGTTCCCTCCTCTCCAGGTACCAATTTCTTCAACCAATTGAACAAATGAAACGAATAAAGCTGGCCATTTCTTAAATTTACTTTTCTGTTATTAAACAATGGAACTAGCAATGCCTAAGGTTGGTTTGTTATTGTGGAAATGAATATTTGTGATGTTTAATTGTCATTGGTGGGGAATTAGAGGAATTTGGATCAATTGTACTCCTTGTCAAAGAAGCTTAAGGCGAAAACTTTAAGAACTGAAGCTCCTTCTCAATCGGAGTCATTGTCAAAGAATAAAGCAAATTGCCATTATTTAATTTACCTTTTTATTATTTTCAATGTGGAACTGACACTGGCGTGGTTTGTTATCATTTTCTCGCATTTTAAAAATTGTGGAAGTGAATTAATTTGATGTTTGAATGATTTATTGGTGGGAAATTAGAGGAATTTGGATCAATTGGAGTCATTGTCAAAGAAGCTTAAGGCGAAAACTTTACGAACGGAAGCTCCTTCTCAATCTATTGCGGCAACCAGGTAACTTGGATCCAAATTTACATATTCATATGTTGTATCCTCGTCTGTTTATGTATCTGAGCATTCATTGTTTTTGCAAAATTTAAGCTGATCATGATTTTGATTTGATGCTTTGTTTGCTTGCTAAGAAAATTGTTACGATAGGCGCAGTTCTAACATATAACTTTTAGTGTCTATTTTGATATATTTTAGGATATGTATGCATTTAATTTAGGGAAATTGGCGCAAATGGTCCCTGGCCTTTGTTCTTAGTATGAAAAGGGTCCCTAACGTTTGTTTTTTGACACAGAAGTCCGTAACTTATGTGTTTTGGTGCGTGATTGGTTCTTATTTGATGAGAAAGCTATTAGTTTTAATTAGAGAAAATTACAATTGAATTTTTAACTTTTGTAAAAAGTACAAATATGTTTGATACTTTTATTATTTATAAAAAATTGTAGGAAACTAACGAGTTTTTTTTTTTTTTTTTTGTGTTTGAATTAACACTTTATTGACCAAATTGATAATATACTAAGCACATGTTTGGGATTGCTTAAATTTTTATCCACTCATTTCATAGGACTCACAACTTACAATCTATTTTTTATCCACACATTCACCAATAACTTATAATATAAACACTTAAAAATTAATTTTAGCACTATCAAACATATGCTAAATTGTTTTGTATATTTTACGCACTATTATAAAATAACTATATTTTAAGCTCATAATTAACAATTATGTTAAATAAAATTATTTTATTATTATTAAATAATTATATTATTTAAAATTTAAACTTTTATTTTATCGTTACAACATAAAAAAGAAAATAATTTTATCATAAACTTGATGTTCAAATACTTTTATTTAATTGAGCTATTTGTTTATTTACTACAAATATTAGAGCTCCAATTTTATTTTTCATATTTTAATTTGTTGTTTTATTATCGTTAAAAAAGAAAGAACACATAATGTGCAAATTAATTTTTATTAGTATTTTTATGTTTAACTTAATTGTGTTATTTATTATCGTTAAAAAATAAAGAACACATAATGTTTAACGCCATTTTGTTATTTATTTAATTTAATTTAATTTTTATTTAAGTTTTTCACATCACATAGCAATTACATATACTTAAAGCGCAATAATTTTACATTTTTCTCTTATGAAAACTTTAATTGACACGACTATATTAATATATTTAACATGCTAAATTAAATAGTATTTAATAAATGTATTGGACATTTTTGAAAGGTTATGAATCCAATTACAATTTTTCTCTAATTAAAACTAAAGACATATTTGTCTTTTTTATCAATTAAGGACCAATTGCGTACCAAAACACATATGTTAGGGACTTCTGTGCCAAAAAAATAAACGTTAGGGACCATTTCCACCAATTTCCCTTTAATTTAATTTTAAACTTTTATGATTTATCGTATTGACATGCATATTGAAATGTATGGCAATTTAGTTGCTTGAGTAGCATCATTATTAATTTACTATTGAAAAGTATTACATTTTATTATTTGACAGTTCTTTGGTACGTCTCTTCCTTCTCCATTGTTTAAAAGTTCTAATCTTGCAGGCTTCTAGCGCGAGAGGGAATAAATGCTGAACAACTTGCACGTGATCTTAAGTCCTTTGAATTGAAGGTAACATGTCCTCTCAGCTAAACACTTCTACTAAATGATGTTTTTTCAAATTAAATGAATATGCGCTATGGCATTTGACCATATGGATTGATAAATTTCTCGCAGGTGTCCTGAAAATGTTAAATACGCTTGCTCGAATGATGCGTTTAATAGCTGAAAAAATAATGTTAAGAGTATTAAAGCTTAGGCGCACATTCTCTTTTAGCAATCATGTGGAAAGTTACTTGAGGGGTGACTGAAGAATTGGATAAGCAAAGAGATTTATAGCGACCCTCGACAATTTGCAATGCTGGGGTCATAAAATTCTTCAATAATAAGATATATTAATTAGCAAAGTTTCACAGGACCTATTAAATAAAAAATCTCTTTAATGTATATAGTACAAAAGGAGGTGTACAATCAACTAGCTTATGCTTTAGTTCATATACAAAAAATATAAGCTTTCACTTATTCTCATCGTCAATATAATTTTTAAAAATTTACACTTCAGATCTTAACCACAAACATAGAAAAGCTTCTAATATCATTTTGAAACAGAGAAGCTTATGCACCTTGAGCTTTCGGCCGGACACTTGCTTGTAGCATTCTTTGATGACTGACACTTGTCAAAAGAGCTTGTCTAGTTGTAATGAAAAGGCTTTCTGAAGTGTAGTTAATTTGGGAGTTGGAACGAAGTTGATTCCTGAAAAAATATTGATTATTAGTAACTAACTTATAAATAATTAATTATTAGAGTGTTCTGTATGTATACTCTGCACCAACTTTGTGGCTTCTAAGCTAGTCACTCAAGAAATGGCATAAAAAACTGAAACATATTAGACGAACCATTTGACATATTTTTTTATGTTATATTTTGATTTTTTCACTAAATTTTCGATATAGACTTAATCTATTATAATAATTATATCATTGAAGTCTCACTTCCAAGTTATGTGAATTTTTACTGTTTCCTTCCCTGTCTAGACTTCACATTCTAAGCTTGGTCAATTCTAAATGATAGAAATCTATCCCGGCATTCAGTAAGGCAAAAGAAAAATTCAGTACCTCTTCTTATAGTATCATTCGGGCCTTCAGGCTACAAATGTAATAGGAGCATCAGAGACATGTTTGGTTTGCGGATATCATATAGTTTGAAAATGGAAGTTGGAGTCTACTTTGTTCTATCAGTTCTTCACTCTCTTAATTATTCCATAAATTTTTCCTTCTTTTTCTCTAATTTCTTATTAATGATTATACTGCTGTTTAATTTTTTTTCATTTGTTTCTTCCAACTTTTGTCATTTTCTTCTAAAAGACAACATTTGAAGACGTCTTTCCTGCTGAGGCAACAAGCGTTGAAGAGTATCTGCAACAGGTATTTAGCCTTTTACTTGGTATGCTGTAATTTTGAAATAATGACACATAAGTTACTCCATGACACTCACCCGTGATAAATATGGGAAGGTCTCTATAGAATTGCTTTATTACTTCATATTATGATTGATGCAACTCAGGTCCATGAAATGGCAATGATCTCAGCTGTTCAGGAAGCTCAGAAGGATAACCTCAGAAGTTTTGACGATTATATGATGTCCGTTTTAGAGGTGAGTGTGCCTCACTATTAATAGCATTATACTTGCACGCTCTCCTTTGAATAAGCATGTTACACCTGTTTGTTAGTTGGAAAGACGTGCAATGAAAGGCCGTGCCACTTAGAAGGGATTCCACCTAGACTATGGGGGGTCCAACGCTCCTTTATTTGGCTGTAGATATAGAACGGAGAAAGATCAACTGCCAGTTTTCCCCTCGTGCCTTCACAATCCACCTATCTAAAATATTTGCATTGGATCATTGAACTCAAAATATTTCAGCAACAGAACAGTCAAAAGTAGAAATCTTCCTCTAAATCTTAAATTTAGTAAACTAATCACCAGATTCCAGACTACCAATTTAAGATTCAGTAACTGATTCGACATCATCTCATTGCTTAAAAAAACAATCTGATGCTTATTCTTAATGGTGTGAGAATGTATTGTGATGTTTGGCTGACTGCGAGAGTGGATAAGGTGGTGAGGTTGCGGACACTAATCTGAGGCGGAGAGTGGATATTGGGGGCGGGGGTGGGGTGGTTGTGGCTGAGGCAGAGGGTGATTCTCTTTCTTTTTCTTGAGATGGTGGGGAGGGGGGAGGGGTGATGGTTTGTTTCTAGGTATTTCTAGTATAATTTTGATGTTTAGTCTTACAGTTGTTATTGATTTTGCTATAGAATTTTCAGTAAATTATCTGATGCTGAAGATGTTATGTTTTGTGACTTGCTCTTGTTTCCATGTTAAACTGGTTTTCACAGGAGGATTGGCAAAAGGAAAAACGGGACTTCCTTCAGAGCCTAAGCCGAATTTCGACATTACCTCGAAGAAATATCAGTGATTCTAGCAGTGGGATTACTCGCCAGGGTCAAATAGTTCCAGCAACTTCTAGTCCTCAGGTTTCATCTGGTCCATCTGGCGTGGAGCTTGCACCTTTGGCTAATAAATCTATCCTTGAGAGCAAAGCTGCGGCATATGCTGAAGTTGTGAAGAATCTTAACAGTTCAAGAGAGCGTGGGTTACCCGTTAAAGTAAGAGCTCAATGACTGATGTTACTGGAGACTAAATATTAGTCATTGCAGCAATATAAGATTTCAATGCTTGATATGATGTGTGGTTTCTGTGTCTCCTGTTGGCAGTTTTGACTCTATTTTCTGTATTCATGGTTTCCTCTTACACCAAATGTTCCCTCATTTATTCTTTTTCTCACTAGATTCTTGTGTGAATTTGTTGGATTGATGGCTGTATTGCATCCTTTTTCTTATTTCTTTGACTTGGTTCATTCGAAAGTAAGCATTGATTCATGTCATATTAACTGATTGTCCACTATTTGCAGCCTGCTTCAGCTTTCAAGCATGCATACGAAAGTCTGAACCTTGACACATCTGGTGCAAAATCCGTTAGCATGCAGAAGATATGGCATCTCATTTCGGTATAGTACCACTATTGCACTAACTTGTTTTTAAGTCTTTAGATGCGAAATGTCATTCCTTTTCTCCGTATGAGTCACAGCTCTCTTTTATAAAAAAAAATTGTTATACAAAATTTAGTTGCTGATAAATTGAAAAACTGACAGACATTAATGGGCGAAGATTCAAATGCTCAATGGAATGTTCCCAAGAAAATGTCTTTAGTAATGGGAGCGAGGCGTCACCTTGAATGGGGACATGAAAAATACATGATGGATACGATTCAGGGTCATCCTGCACAGGTATATTTCTTAATGTTTATGTTTCCTCTTATTACGAATTGCTTCTTAAAATTTTAATTCTGCCAAGCTACTTGGTGCTCCTCGTATGTAGTAATATGGCTTATTAGATTATTTCTTAATGACTGTAACAGAGGAATATGTTTGCAATCTTTTGCCTTAAAGTAGGTTTTGATTTTGTTCTGTGCTCCCAAACATTTCTGCATCTTAATGCTGCACTTTATATTGAAAGAACTTCGCTATAATTCTAAGCCACGTCATCATGGTTATGTGCTGTAATGTAGGCTGCTCTTGGTGGGGCTGTTGGAAATTTGCAACGAATCCGCGCTTTCCTTCGGGTTTGTCAAAATTTGCTCCATTAAGTTACTGAAAATATGCAAGTTGCAAACAGAATGCTAATTTATTGTTATTGTGGATCAGGTACATTATGCTGACTATACTGTATTTTGCAGATTCGTCTAAGGGATTATGGAGTTCTTGACTTTGATGCAGGTGATGCCCGTCGACAGCCTCCTGTTGATACCACATGGCAGCAGGTTCTATACTTTCTTCCGTTTGTATCGATGTTTCTTATGCCTTCCCTGGACAAGGGCTTCAAGGCCTTTAAAATCTATCTAATTTTATACATCAATGTATTTCATTGGGCTTGATTGAATCGTATGCATGCGTGGAAGACTTATTTTTAGTCTCTTTTATGTTTCAATTTCATTAAGCTTTAGTTTCTTGTATATGGAATGACTGTTAAATGCTTCAAAGTCTTCCATATAATGTATATGGCATAACACTTAGATGTGTGATGTCTATCTTCTCATATGTCGAATAACTAGTAGTTAAAAGATCACGAGATAGAAGAAAGAGACAAAGTCACATTGATTCACTTCCATATGTTGCTTTAGTAGTAATATTCCAAACAAAAGCTGTTCCGGAAAGCATTTTCTTTATAGGTTAAAATTATATGACCAACTTGAAGCAATTCATAGTATTCAATTATTTGTAAAGATTGTCTCAGAAACTATTTTTTTTTCCCAAAATATTTGGCAACAGATATACTTCTGCCTGAGAACTGGGTATTATAGTGATGCAAGAGAGGTTTCCAGGACATCTCGTGTCTCACAGCAATTTGCTCCTCTGGTATGACTGATTAGGTTGCTTGCTTCTTCAGGATTGTACCTCTTTTTCTATTTTCTTAATTGTATTAACTCCATATCTTGATAGCTCAATGAGTGGATTACTACTGGAGGTATGGTATCAGTAGAAACTGCAGCTGCTGCTTCAGAAGAATGTGAAAAAATGTTGAGGATGGGTGACCGAGTAGGTCGAGTTTCATATGACAAGAAAAAGTTGCTCCTATATGCCATAATATCTGGTTCCCGCCGGCACATAGACCGGATACTTAGAGAACTGCCTACGATCTTTAATACCATAGAGGATTTCTTATGGTTTAAATTGTCAGCTATACGCGACTGCTCTAGTGGATCAACTTCTTCTGTTGTCCTGAATGATGGACTATCACCCTACAGTTTGGATGATTTGCAGGCTTACTTAAATAAGTTTGAGCCGTCGTATTATACAAAGAATGGAAAGGACCCTCTTGTGTATCCATACATTTTGCTTTTAAGCATTCAGCTGCTTCCGGCAGTTCTCTATTTGTCCAAAGATATGGGAGATGAAGCATATAACATCGATGGTGTGCATATGTCAATTGTGTTTGCAGACCATGGGGTCCTTTCTGAAGGTTCTGGCTCGGGGCAAAAACTGGGGGTGATGGATGCTTCTGCCGAGGCATGTAGCATAATTAGGCAGTACGGGACTGTCTATCTGCGCCATGATGACCTGTCAATGGCACTGGAATATTATGTGCAAGCTGCTGCAGCATTGGGTGGTGGGAAATTATCTTGGATGGGTAGAGGTAGCGTCGATCAGCAAAGGCAGAGGATCTTGATGTTAAAACAACTCCTCGCAGAGCTTCTGTTACATGATGGCGGTATTTATCTCTTACTTGGCCCAAGAGGTGCTGGAGAAGGTCAGTTGGGAAGATTTTTGACTGATTGGAACACAAGACAGCAGTTTCTACTTGAAGCTGCTCGGCAGTGTCAGGATGCTGGCTTGTATGACAAAGTATTGTCCCTTTGAACTTTTTATCATTTGCAAATTAAGTCTCCTTGACTTTTCATGTTATTTATAGTAATAATCTATAATAATGTTACTTCTCTATGTTACCTCTTGCCAACATTCAAACTCTTACAATTTATTGTTCCGAGAATACTAACCCTTTTGATTTCTTTTGTATTCTTGAATATGAAAACTTAGTCTATAGAAATTCAGAAAAGAATTGGGGCATTTTCTGCTGCATTGGATACGATAAACAAGTGTCTCTCTGAAGCCATCTGCTCCCTATCACGTGGTAGATTGGATGGTGAAAGCCGGATTACTGGGCTTATTCACTCTGGAAACGAGATTTTGGAGACATTCAAATATTATCCTGAAATCAGGTTTCTTTGAATATTTCCTTGTACTCAGTTTCTTTTTAAATTCTATATTATTTTCTGGCTATTACTTTGCAGTTTTCTCACTTATGTTTGAGAAATTTGCTTTCAATCACTTTCTTTTTCTAAATATTAGTTGGCTCTGGTGATTTGTGATATTGCTACTGATGATCTTATCGTTTTGAAAATGCTGCTGACTAAACTCTTGTCATGAATCCACTCTGATTAACAAGTTAATAATGCTAAGCTGACTCTTCCAGAGGGGGTAAGAAACAAAAGAACTTTCAAAGAACACGAGGGTGCAATTAACCAACTTCATAAACCACATGGAAGTTTTTTTGGTTATGAAACTGAAAGGTTTGATTTAATGTTGTTAACTGAACTTAACAGTGGTAATAGCTCGCTTCGAATAGCCTATTTCATAGTTGTGAGGAGGTTTATTAGTTTTAGAGAATGCTTGAGGAAGAAGTTGGTAGGGGTGATATTTTAATGTCCGGCCTCATTTATGCAGAGTTGTACGTAACAAGATAACTTTTTAATTCCCGACCTCATTTATGCAGAAGTGTTGTTATCTATGATTGTCTATAATATATCACCTGGAATTTCTAAATATAATCCGTGTTGTTGAACATTTTTAATTATTTTTCTGCGCACTGTTTTTCGCAATTCATCTTTTGCATTATACTGGTTAAAGTGATTGAACATTTGAAATTTTCTTTCTAGATGACTTTATCTGCTTTTCTTAATTATATAATGGACTAAGACACCATGTCGTCCAATAATGCAGTCCTCAAGAGAGATCAAATGTTCTGGAGCAACAGATTGTGCTTAGACAGCTCGAGGCCATCTTATCTATCCATAAGCTGGCCAAT
Organism: Forsythia viridissima; assembly: GCA_030279155.1. Classification (NCBI taxonomy): domain Eukaryota; kingdom Viridiplantae; phylum Streptophyta; class Magnoliopsida; order Lamiales; family Oleaceae; genus Forsythia; species Forsythia viridissima. The sequence goes on along the minus strand of CM059042.1, from coordinate 1,364,949 downwards.
AGGGGAAATCAATTAGATGCATTGAGGGAAGTCGCCAAACTCCCATTTCTTCCTTTAGATCCAAGGGCACCAGATTTTTCCTCTGATATCTTCAATAATTTGTCGCCACATGTCCAGGCTTGTGTGCCGGACCTTCTGAAAGTTGCTCTTCATTGTTTGGACAATGTCACTGATACAGATGGGTCGCTTCGCGCCTTGAGGGCTAAGGTATGTATCAATTTTATGCTGATAATTCATCTATTTCAATTTTATCTTTCGTGGTGCATTTTCTTTGGTTATCTTTAATCGTTTCCTCTTGTATATTGAGTTTTATTCGGGTACTTGTGTTCTCTCTACTTCTGTTTTCATTGGCACGACTGAATTTTCGTTATTTGCAGATTGCCAACTTTCTCGCGAACAATTTGAATAGAAATTGGCCTCGTGATTTGTACGAAAAGGTTGCTCGAAGCATGTGAAAGTGAAAGTATGTTGTGGTAGCGTGCTGCATATCTTTGACGGTTCAATATATATATGTATGAACACTGTTTAAAATGCTTGAAAATCGATTTTACCAGTAATGACTATACTTTGGTGGTTCTGAGATGATGGAAATTTATTCTAGTAGTGAAATTTTATACCTTCATTTTACTTTTTCTCTCACTCTCTCTCTCTTCCCCCCTCTCCCGACAAGCGGTTATACGCGCGCATGTGTGCACGAACCCGCATTTGTATGTATGCACGTGTGCACTTATATTTGCACGGGACTTGGCATTCTTTTTTTCTCCATGGAATAATGATGTGCTGTTCATGTCCAGTATCTGTGTTTTCTTCTTCTTCATTTTGTATAGACCGTCTCAGTAAAGCAAAAATTAAAATTAAAACTTGCTTAGGCCGAATGACAATATGTTGAAAAGAACAAATATCAACAAAATTTCTACCGATGTAAACTGGTTATATATTTGCTTATTTCGAAACATAAAATATATAATTTACGTACACTCTTCATAGACAATTGTCCTTTTATCTTAATATGTGATGTAGTACCAGTGTATATGTTATGTCTATACGTTTAATTGGATTTGCCATGTGTGTTATCAATGTAGATCTCAATTACATGAACTTAATTAAATTTTTTTATGGATTTTCTTATATTTTTGAAAATTTTCTATATTTTAACACTCGAGAACATATACGAGACATCAATTTAGAGAATTTTTTATTTTGAAGATGGTTTGTCAATTTAATTGGTGATCATATCATTATTATCATAAATATATACTCAACCATAAATTATCTAATCAAATTGATTTACTTTAAAATTCATATTAATCATATAACTTAACAAACATTGTACATAAAATCTTAATTTACATTGTAAACACAATTAATATAATGTTAATTAATTATTTAAATTAGATTTAATTAAATCTTAGTGTCCATTAAAATTACAATTATATCTTCAACAATTACATATCATATTTAAATAATTAAATGTTCAACAATCGAGATTAACCTATAAATTAGAATGAGATATTTATGATGAAATTGAACATATGCTTTGAGATTAAGGATGAAATTGAATATATGAACAAATTTGGTAGACAAAAATAGAGTATCACATTATTTTACTTCTCTCTATCTATATATCTTCAGTCTCTAGTCCTTGCAACAACAAAGACAAATTTTCTCTCTTGCGCGTTGTGTTATTATTTTAAATTCTATATTCTCTCATCATCTAGATCATTTTCTCTCTATGGTCCTTAAAGCAAAGACGAGATTTCTTTTGTACTAGAGTGTTGTGTTATTGTCTCATCTTCTAAATTCATTCCTTGTACAAATTCAATTTTGTAGAACTCTCCCATCCACCCCAACAACTTGTTGGAGTATATTTTGTGCAGACTAGTATAATCATAGTCAATTTATTTAAAAAGTTTATGTTAAATCATGTTTTAAATGATTATTTATCCTAACGTTGTATGCACACTGTATTAGATGTCAGACAATAATTGGATTTATAACCTGGAGGAAATTACACAAAATACTTAATATTTTATATTATTTTCAAAATTACAATGCATTCAATTTTATTTCAAAATTATTGTGCATCTTCCCAAAATAGTTACAATCAAACTGGAAATCCTTCCATTTACTCCTACACGCACCACCATGCCTAACCTTCTACTATTGCCGTCGACAACCACCTCATTTTTCAATACTCGCTGTCGACCACCACTACTTCTTCATTCTAAACTCGCAATCGCCCACCACGGTCCACCACCTCACCCTTCTGCAACACCATTGATCCATAATCTAATGTGCCTCCCTCTGCCACCAAAAGAAGTGTTTCCATTTGATTTTTATGATTTCTTTCATATATTTTGTTTTTTGTTTGAGATAACACAATGTAGTGGCGACATATAAATCGTGCTGGTTTGGTGACAGAGGTGGATCCAAGTGGGGGTGGGCCTGAGCTACAGTACAGTCCAATCCCAGCCCAGATCGAGTAAGCAAAGTCTTTTTTTTGTTTTTGGATTTTTTTTCAGAAATAACCACAATAAATAAAATATTTCTTACAATACTGTGTTACATTTGTTATTAACAAACATAACAAATGTAACAAGTGTTACAAAAATAAAAAACAGTATTTTTAGAATAAAAAAATTTAAATAGTACGTTTAAATTATTTTATATTTCGTAGTATATGGTGAAATTATCATTTTTTTTTTTTATAGTTGTAGTCCGGCTTAAATAAATAATAGTCCGATCCAAACCAATCTATTTCTATAAATTAGCCCAAATGTCAAATAGCCCATTTCACTATATTGTCCAAGCCCAAATTGGAAAGCTTTAATCCAATCCATATCCATGAATCCATTATAACCCATTTCATCCCAAATTGAAGCCCCAATATCCAACACGTGAATTCTGCTTCAGCTTTCAGAGAAGAACAGGCGACCGGGCGACGCGAACCGCGAAGTCGCGAACGCGAAGGCTGAAGCTGAAGAGTGAACTCGCCAGTGCACCACCATGCCGCCGCCGAGTCGTCGACCTGTGAAGTGCGAAGAGAGAACTCCGAACGGCTGAAGTGCACTGCTGAAGCTGAATTAAATTCCAATAATTGAAGAAAGGTTTTTTTTTCTAATCTGATATTTTTGTTCCCTGCTAAATTATTGGGTTAATGGATCAAATTCTAAATTCAAGAACAAGAACAAATCCTTACAGTGAAATATAAAGAAAAGTACAAGATGAGGAAAAGTAGGAAGTAGATGGAGTGCATGTTTTCAGTGAGAGAAAGGAGAGATGAGTGAGAATGTTGGTGGGTTTTTTTGTTTGGAGGCACCATTTTTATACTGTGAGTTTCTGTGAATGAGTAGAGAGAAAAGCAATGGTGGGCGGGGTAAAGGTGTCCTTTTATAAGGGTTTTTGGGTGCTATTAAGGGTAAATTATGAGAAAATTCAAGCAGAATAGCTTTCACATTAATAATTTGTAGGGTTAATTATAGTCACAGTCCCCATTTTTTATTAGACTGTTCTTGGTATTTGCTATTGATTATATTGTTGCGCTAATTATTAGGTTGTTGTTGTTTCTAGTTGCTATTGATTATAATGTTGTCTTGTCGCCTAATTATTAAATTGTTGTTGCTAGTTGTTATTGACAATATTGTTGCCTTTTCGGCTAATTATTACATTGTTGTTAGTAATTGCTTTTGATTATATTGTTGTCTTGTCAGTTTAGTACATTGTATGTTATTATTGAATGTTGTCTTGTATTTGTGGTATTTAGAATTTCAAAAGTGGAAGGTCCACCTTCTGCAAAGAAGGGAAAGACCTCGTTCTTATTTTTTAAGAAGAGGGATCAAACAAGTGAAATTACACTTCCCGGCGGATTTAATGAAGATATACCTTTAATCCCTACCGTGGAACCTCTTTCAATTTCATGTCTCGAAATCAATTACCTTTCATCTTCAAATCCTGAATTGCACATTGACTTCTCTCAAAATTTATGAATTTCTTTTGTACATTGACTTTTCTCAAAATTAAAGTCCCCCAGATAAATTTTTAGTTCCACCTCTGTTTGGTGACCATCTAATTTTTATGATTTTTTATAGTGGTGAGTATCATGCGCTGAGCTCTTCTCCACTATCGCAATGAGATATCCATTGTTGCCTCTTCCCACCTATCTGTACCTTTTCCATTCTTTTTCTATCTTGTTTTTTCTTTCGACTTTTTCACAAAAACAATTGAGTTGTCGTGGTAATTGGTAATAGTGGTTTTTTATGACAGTGATATGTGGTGATAATGCCATTTGTGTGGGTGGTGGTAGAGATGGCAGTGATGGTGGCCGGTGGCGGTGTAAGATTATTATAAGTGCTATACGTTGTGTAATGGCATCCAAGATGGTGGCGAGGATCTATGATGCACCGATACGGATACGCGTGTCCGACACGACATGTATTGGATACGTCGACACGTGATTTTAGAAAAAGTACCGACACCGACACGTCGTTGATACGTCGATTAAATTTTTTTAATTTAATTTTTTTAACTTTATAGCCTAAAGAAAATAAAAATTACTATACTTATTGCATAAAAAACAATACTAAAAATGATTTACCTATTTTAACATTAACAAACACATAATTAGCTTATTTAAAATCTTGACCGACCCATAAAGATAGACCTATTTTTTCTAAACCCTAAACAAATATCCGACGAAGTGTCCGATATGTATCGGTGTCTGATACGTGTCCAACACCGACACGCTGGTGTCGGGGAAGTGTCCGTGCTTCTTAGGCGAGGATGACATAATATAGTTATTATAAGTGTAACAGTTACGACAATGGTTGTGGCGTCATACCATTGTGTGTTACAGTGTAACACTATTTGCTACAAGTGGTTGCGGTGGTGGCAACTATAGCTGCGGTGGTGATGTGGTTTTGGCACTGATGGTGGTGAAGGTGGAAGAAAAATGTGATAGAATGCGCGTAACACATTGAGTTATATGTATAACAAGAGCGCAATACATTGTGTTATAGAGTGTAATGTAATTAAAAAAAAAGTATTTTGGTAAAAAAAAAATTTTTTTAAACAATATTTTGAAAAATAAATTATTTTTTTGAGGTGTATTTGATTTTGATTAAAATCAAATTTTTTATGTGGTTAAAAAATTATAAAAATTTTTGGATTTTACAAAATGTAAACCATGTTCAATTAAAATTTTACTAAACAACTGAAGTTAAAATTAACTATAGATGTTATTCCTTGTAATGTTTTGGTCGACAATCAGATCAAATAATTTCTCTAGGAAAATTGATTAAAGCCCATTTTGTGGGGTTTACCCAATCGAAAGACAAATCTTCTTGGTGTATATCCAACTCTAACAAATGCCAGTTCATCATACACTTGGCACCAGTTTTATCATGTTGTGATTTCTACAACCGTAAATCATCTTCTTCGTCACCAAATTTGGAAGGTAATATCAAATTTATTTGTGTAAAAACATGTTTTAAAGCTATTGGGCTTTATATGTTGATTTCGCACTCGATTTGATGGTTGTGAATGATTTAATTTCAACACAACCTCCATCTAATCCTGCTGAGTTACCAACTTACCATTATCAGTTGCAGGGAAAGGGGCCGAATCCACTCCTAAGATTCTGTCCTGCCTTGTCGCTATTCTCTTCTTCTAGCTCCTTGGAGTTTTTTTTTTTTTTTGATGGTATTCTTCCTTACCCAACAGCGATTTTCTCGACAATATCTCTCTTGAAATTTTGATGTGGATGTTTATGGTTTTCTCCTTGCCTTTAGAACTGGTTGCCCCTCAAGTGTAATTGGTGAAAGACTCGGGAACAAAAATCCTCCATCCCTGATACTTGGTGTTTGATTAAATACCTCAACTAGACTAAAAGTTGTTAATGTGAAGTTTGAACTCTTTCTCTGTGTAATAGTTCTTATTGTACACTATCTTTAAAATGTCCATACAATTTTAACTCAAGTTTCAAATTTTTGGTCGTTTTGTTTACAGCGATTCCGAATTGAATTAAGTTAGAGCAATGGAAGATGACGAGAGGGAGAGATTGAGGTTTTCTGAAGGAAGAAGTGATTGTGATAGTGATTCTGAGGGTTATGTGGAGGACCTAGTTGATGATGAACTTTGCTATTCTTCTGGTGACATCCCCAAGTTGCAATTCAGGTATAATCGTGAAACGAGAGGAATCATTTTATACGTGTTTGATTTTTATGGATTGGTTGTTTTATATAGATTACTTTTTATGTGGAAAGATTTTTTGTTTTGTGAAGGAAAGATGTGTCGAAGGCACGGTGGATTGAGGAGTTGGGAATGGCCGAGGTGGTGGAGAGAAAGGGTAAAATGTGGACCACAACTGGGATAGTTCGTGATGGCAAAATATATTGCTCAATCGAAGAGACTTTGTAGGTTATGCGAACTCTCGTGTCATTATTCTTTGCCGTAATTATATTTTTTGCCCTTCATCTCTCTCTCTCTCTTTGCACGCATGTTGTTGAACAACAAGGTAGAGAAACTAAATTAGAGGTTAGAACAAGAGAAGGATCACGAACTTCATTATTTGGTGTTTATAATTTTAAGTGCTAATTAGTCATGATAGAAATATAAAGAAAAATACTTTTGAATTCGACATGGTGTGAGATATACTATATATGCACAAGATGGACCTTTAAAAATTTTACGTGCTATTAAATTGAGATGTAAGGTGATCAAATGGTTATTGTAACTTGATAATTGTTGGTGGTATTTAGGGGTTTTATTAGCAATGAAACCTTAGTTTACTGTTGTGAACTTCTAATGCTCTTTGGTCTAGCTCGGAATCAAAATAACATTTTCTTACCTTGATGATGCCTCCAGTTCTAATGATCGAAATTGCTAAAACCATAAAGGTCCCATCTTTGAGAATTTCGGAGATTGTGGGAAACTGATTCTGGAAGCTTTCATGCCGTGTAAAGACATGATTATAATAGATATGAAAATGTAGTTGAAAGAGCAAAAATAGCAGTCATCAAAATTTGTGAGATTATAATTCCATGTGAATAGAAATTAATAATTTCAATTCTAAAGAAGTAGTAAAAGAATAAGTTCCTTGGATTATCTTCATAGAAACTTTTAAGAGCTCATTATTATTTTATACACAGACAAATACACAAATTAATATAGATTAGAAAATCATATTTAAGCATGTTCATCATTCAGAGGGATCAGTTGGCACCACTAGTTTGAATCCGGCTCCACCCTTTGTCAACATTAATATTATACGAGGATTGTGACATTTCAAAGATATTTAAGCATGAAAGTAACTGGTTTCACTAAAGGCACTAATCTGATAACATGATATTAATTACGTAGAGAATGAAATTCATTTTTTCCCTTATGTTAGGAGTCTAATATCTTAGATCTGTTTTGTAGGTTTTTGGCCGAAATTGGAGCTTTGCATATCATGAATGGTGATGATACATACCTTTCCTTGAAAGATTTATATGAAAAGATCGGAATAGGTACTGATGGATATGGAAGCTCTTGGGAGTCTTTTGAAGTCTATCGCCACTTAAAATCTCTTGGTTACATTGTTGGCCGACATGATGTCCCTTGGACTTTTAAGAGTACTAAAATTAATTCCATTGCTGAAAATGGTGCATCTGAACTTGACGGGACAAGTTGTAATGGGTCAAGACACAACATTCTCATTACTGAAATGTTCACTAACTTGCAGTTCGGTGAAGTGAAACCAATGTTCGATGTTTACCCGCCTAATAGCAAGTTTAAGAAGTCTTCTCCTGGCAGTCCGTGTTTTCTCCTCTGCCTTACCAGGTAACTAACTTCTGTGACATCTCTGTAATGATATGTTTTTACTTATCTGTAATGATGTTTTCCATGTTCTTAATTCAGCCAGTTTTCAATTGATGATATGTTGAGTCAAATATTTTTTTTTTTCTTCCACTTGGATGTTTCTTGTGAATTATATATTTCTATTTCTTCCTCCCATTTCTGTCATGTTGTGTTTTATTGAAATCTAAATATAGAAACAACACATTCTGCTTTATAATCTGCAATTATTAGTTATTTGAAATTTTTGGAACATTATCATAGTCCGACATTTCATAATAGTCAGCTTATCCCTTTTGGTTTAGCCGCAGCCTATTTTATTGATGTATTACTCTAACTGAAATTATTATTTGATGACATTGTTTCCTATATAGTGACCACCCACCATCCAAGCAAGCGACCGAAGACCTTGAGACACGTTGCAAAGGTCATAGTATAAAATTTTGTAATGTCGAACATGGGCGTGTCAGTTTCTTTTCATTCAACAAAGTGGAACTTCCCTTCCTTCCATGACCTTCCTTCTCAGGACCGGCCGGCCATATGCAGGTGTTGCCATATGCAGGTGTTGGATGAACAATTATGGTCCATGCCAATATTTAATTGAAATTCCAATATAGTTATACAACTATATGTTCTTGGAATCACACAACAAGACAACTGATTCTTGTATGAAAATCTTATGCACTCAGCATGTTTAATAGGTTGACTCGAACAATATCGAACAACTATAAGCGAGAAAAATAAGTTAATGCAGATTGATTTCTGTTTTTTCAGTGTTAAAACAGTCGAGCTTGTGTTTTCCCCAACTGCGTGCATCAAGATATATGCAATTGCAGAATTTGCGAGTTCTTACATGTTGATAAGTAAGCGAATAATGTTGGATAGCGTACTATGTTTCAGGACGAGTTAATGATAAGCCGATCGATTTTGAATGCATGTGTACTTGAATTTATCTTTACCAGTTTGTATTCTTGTGATCTTTTATTATTGTATTTCGTTCAAAGAGTTTAATCACTTCTCTCCTGCTCCCTTTCGTCTCCCTCTGTACATGAATCCCTTTCCATTTTCTCTTTTGCTTATTTATTTATATATTTTAAAAAATGTGTTCCCCACAATCATTATCTTGACTGCCCTATTTCTTTAATTTTATTAGACTGGCAGAGCATTATTTCAAAGTATCTCTTGCTTTTGACAATTTTTTTTTTTTTTTTAAACTTTTGTTAGTAGAGAGAGTTAATTAGTTTAAAATTTATTTACTATTTCAATCCAACACTTATTATTCATCATATCAATTATGGACGAATAATCTTATCTAAACCTATCCCGTAAGATATATTAATTTAATATGGTGTGACTAAGAAAGAGTTAGCTAATTGGATAAATATAATTTGGGTACTAGAAAAATTAATTTTACCCTTACACTACTAAACCTTAGTTTGGTGCCGAGTAATTAATATTAAAATAAAAAAGAGTTTAAATTTTTTTTTTCTTTTTTAATATTATATAATATTGTACAATATACGTTATCCAAAATCTTTAAAAGTACAATATGATTAAATTTTTGTATCAACGTCATGTTTTCTAGAGTTCGATTTATTCTTTTAAATTGTAACTTGTTCTACTACTATTACACCAATCTTGAAGAATGATGTCTTTTAAATCATCTCTCTCTTAACTCTTATGAAACATTCCACACGTTAAGACTTATTTCATATATTCTATCTTTCACATAATATCAATAGTTTGGATATTATTCCTCTTATATGATATTTTTGTTTTAAAAGAGTTTTAGTACATGAACATAATCAAAAAAGGAAAAATATGAAAGCTTGTCTGTTGTCTATACCATTTAATTTGATATACTAAACATGTTGTGCAAACTATACATAGTATTTACTTGGATGTCTTACTTGTCACCATTTATACTGTGTTTCAGAAAGAAAAATTTGCAAAAGTGTCCAAAAGTAAGATGTTGATTGAAAATATGGAAACTTTTGATAATGACTATTTTTAGATACAAAGTGTCTAATATATCTTTTAACAAAAATGAGTTATGGCCATTATTTTGTGTGGTTAAAATTTTAAGGTACGTGAAACTCACACAATAGTTTTAAAGTTGATAGCATTTTAAAGTGAAGCTATCAAAGTAGATCTTGAAATTATATACAACACAATGCAATTACACAAAGATAATGTGAATTAACTTATGGTCAAAAGATATATCTCATTTTTATAACACTTTTTCATGACAAAAAACGAAATTTCAATTATTATAAGATAAAATAAAAGGACAGTTCAAGAACTGTTGATTCTCAATTTTTTTTGGAACTATCAATTTTTCTGCTAACATTAACAGTTCACAAGGTAAATGTCGATTCTCCAAAAAAATGTCAAATTTCGACTGAACTGTTAAAAGATTGACAGTTCACCAAGGTAAATATCGATTCTAATTTTTTATTTTTATTTTTATTTTTTTGAAATATTGATTTTTCGATTGAACTATCGAAAAAAGACATTTCATCAAGGTAACTGTCGATTCTAAAAAAAAAAAAAACTTCTTTTTTATTTTATTTTTGAACTGTTGATTTTTCAACTGAGTTGTCAAAAAATCATTAGTCACCAAGATAACTGCCCATTTCGAAAATAATTTTTTATCTATCGATTTTTCAACTGAACTGTCAAAATTAGATAGTTCACCAAGTTAATTGTAAACAAAAGAGAATATGTCTCGAACTTGGTAGCAGTTCCGCCGAATTTTGTTTACTGGCATATGGGTCGCCAGTTTGTTTTGGCTTTGTGTCCTACGAACATTTCGCTCACTTGTCATTTCACCTATTTTTGCAATGGAGAACAATGATTAAATATCATATCAAATGGGTCATAACAAATCTTTAAAATATAGCATTCAATTGAGTGAATATATAAAATGGAGAAAATAAATGCATTCAAAATTTTTTTAGAGTAAAATTAAAAATTATTGGTTAAAAATTCGAAGGAATGTCGACGAGAAAATAGATGGTTGAGTGTTTGAGTGGAACGTTAAAACAGTGGCAGCATTGCAGTGACAATTAAAGCAAGTGACGGATGATAAATTTTGCAATTTATTTGATTATGGTGACAACAATAATAGAATATGACAAAGACAGAAAAAGAGGACGAGACGTGGGTGGAATGAAATGAAAAAGTTGCATAGAAAAAAATATATAAATTGGAGAAAAAAAGATGGTAAAAATAGAAAAAGATGATAATTTAATCAATTTTTTCAAATTGGGCATATTTTAAAACTCAGATATTTTATCAAATTTCCTCTTTCAGAAATTAGCAATGGAATGACGCACCTGGTATGAGATTTCAATTTTTTTTCCATTCGGTTTCTCCCCCAATAACATACAAAATACAAGTAGAATACATTTAACAAAATCACTCCTTCAAAGTACTCCACTTTTAAAAATTAAGATATTTGCATACATGAACGATGGAAAATTCTACTTGCCGTCATTGTCAGTTATGCTATTTAGTTGATAAGTTGACAATGTCAATGCGTAAATTAGAAACTACAGTAGAAATAAGAATGATAACTAATAGTACTCTCCATCTCTATCCGGTCAAAAATTTTGGAGAGGCGAGATGAGTTGGCATTAAAATATTTTTATTTTTCACTCAGTTTATATAATTTTTATTTTTTATAATATGATTTATATTTAAAATATAAAATAATAATAAATAAAATAAAAATTAACAATCGATTGTGAGGACTATGTTCTCGTCCCAATTCTCCAACGGACAAAATTGCGAATTAAACGAGATAAAACTGGACGAGAGTGGACAATTTTGTCCATCCACAAGTAAAGTGTAACTTCCGTGCTATAGTTCTAAAAATAAGTTACAATGGGGGTGGAGTTACCTCCAAAATAAATAGCATATTTAGGCATAAAACCTAAATTTACCGGTAAAACATCTCTCTCTATCCAAATAAGGCTGTAGACAAATTCCACCCAAGCATGAAACCCCCGTGACTATCCTAACAGAAAAACCAAATCCCATTCCATTTTTCGATCTTGCACCATTTAAGAATCCCAGTTTTTACACAAAATTGAATTACGTTCACGATTTATTTTCAGCTGAAATTCAATTTTGTTTGTTTATTGACATGGGAGATGCGTATTGTTCGGACTGCAAGAAGAGTACGGAGGTGGTGTTCGATCACTCGGCGGGAGATACAGTGTGCTCCGAGTGCGGACTGGTGTTGGAGTCTCACTCCATTGACGAGACCTCCGAGTGGCGTACCTTCGCTAATGAGTCGGGTGACAATGACCCGGTCCGTGTTGGTGGGCCGACGAATCCGCTTCTTTCCGATGGAGGGCTGTCGACCGTGATTTCTAAGCCGAATGGGACAACCAGTGACTTCTTGTCTTCCTCTCTCGGCCGCTGGCAGAATCGTGGGTCCAATCCTGATCGGTCACTTATCCTTGCGTTTAAAACAATCGCCACTATGTCGGATAGGTACCGGGTATTCATTTTCTTAAGTTAATTTGATTTTTGTTAAGATGTAGGTCTTGTAAATGAGGGGAGTGTGATTTTGGAAGCACAAGGTGCAGTCTTGATTGCGGTTTCTTTTTTATTTTCTCTAGAATTCGTATTTTGGATCAGTGGGAGGTGTGATGTAAATTTTTTTCTTTTATTTTCCAATTTCTTTTCTTTCTAGTTTTGTGTTTTTGTTGCTTGCTATGAAAGTGAAGGGAGTTTGGGTTTTGAATCCTCTATTAAGTGATGATTTCAGGAACACAGGAATGGAGTTTCAGGGCTTACATTTTCGAAAAAGTAAAAAAGAGATAAAGAAAACATTTTTTTCTCTCTCTATTTGATATTTTCTTTGAAAAGTTTCTAATGCCTTTTTTCTTCTCTTTTCAGTCAAACCAAGGGTTTCTGCAGTTGGATTCTAAATAATTTTCCTTTACTTGCTCTATTTTGTCTCTATAGGTTTAGTCTAGGGTCTAAGCTTTTCTGCTCTTGATATAATACAAAAATCAATAATAAGACCTATGAAGCTAAGCAATTCAAACAGCTTGCGGATTTTACATCAATGCCCGTGTTTATTCAGATATTTGTTGTAAAGTTATGGTCTTTAAGTCTTATAAATAGAAATCTGGAAAATGGTTGAGTTAATACGCACAAATATGGCAAACGCCTGTGCCTTGTGCCCTAGATATGGAATGTCTCATTGATTGTTAAAAGAACAGTAGTTTCTGTTAAGCTGCACCAGCTGTTAAATCTATTAGAATCTGTTGGAGTTTGTTAGTGTTGTTTATGGTGTATTATTTATGTGCTGTCTTTCTTAGCAGGAAGCTTCGGGTTGAGGAATCAGTTTGTCATTTTGTGCTTGCTTTTTTCTTTTGTTTTTGCTTACTTTCTTTGGTCAAGAAGTTACGTAACATGTGCACTTAACTTTAGCATCTTGAGTGAGATAATGCTTGTCATGTTTGTGAGTGATGTTAGCTGCATTGATGTGGATGTTTTCTGGTCATTTGTGACATATCGTACTTGTATAACATCTATTCTTTCTATATTCAAAAATAAGCTGAACTTTTACATCCCGATTCATACCTAAATTGAAAATCAATTAGAAAACAGTTATTTTACTTGCTTTGGTCATTCTTATTCAAATATGAACGTAGTCAAGGATTTCAGGATGTTTCGCCTCAATCTATTTCCCTTCAAAATACGATGTAAAGTAGAAATCAAATCTTCACACTGTGCTGTGAATGTGTCTCGCTGTGTTACGGCCTTCTTTACATTGGTTTACTAGCTTCCTTCAGTTCCTTATATCTTGACATTTAAAATGACAACACTGTTGTCTGATGTTCCCAATTTTCTTTCAGGTTGGGCCTCGTTGCAACAATAAAGGTATCTTTTTACCCACTATTGCCTTCTGAGCATAAGTAAATATTTTATTGGTTGCTTGAATGAGACCAATATGTCAAGCCTGATTTACTTGATGTAATTTATTTTTGGTAACTTAACTGGATCAATCTGCTAAAAGTGGGTGTTTTATTATTTACCCAGTTTCTGATTTCCGGAAATTATAAAAATTTTATGGACAGAGAAGTTTGTAGCAATTACTCTGTAGGATGACTGCATCAAGAATACTTTACATGCTACTTGGACTTGTACAAAATTGTTATCTCCGATCTAGGTTGCAGTAGTTTTACATGGATTGGTGGTTGGTTTATCATATGGGGTGAAGTTAGTTGACTATTTCGTCATCATGCCAGATTATTTTTCTCTAATTCCATCATGCCTAATGAGGAAGTACCATACTTTGAAAGTTACCAATTCATTGAACTGCTGTGTGTTTTTTTAGCACTTGTGGAACAGAATCTATTCCACCAGGTCGTATGGACAGCAAGTTTGCATTTATGTCTTAAGTTCTAATCATAGACATGATACTACAATTCCTGTCAACTAGTGAAGTAATTATTTTTTATGGAAGAAATCTTGGTCTTGACATTTATATTCTGCAATAAGTTAGCACTGGCATATCTTTCTGGACGTTTGTTGCTAGGACGCACTTTCATTTCCCTATTTTATTCCGAGTCTTGGTTGTTCATCTCCACAATTCGATGCTGGAAATGTATGGTTCACTAGTTTCTAATACTTGAATTGTTGCATAAAAGTGATGCCATCTTGACATAAGGCCCTTTTGATCTATTTAAAATCATAATTGGTAAAAAATGCACTTCCACTCATTTCCTCCCTACTTTTGGTTTTCTGGGTTATTCCATCTTTTCCTGATGGAACTTTCAATTTATTTTGTAGGATCGGGCTAATGAGATTTACAAGAAGGTAGAAGATCAGAAGTCTAGTCGAGGAAGAAACCAGGATGCTATATTAGCTGCTTGCCTTTACATTGCTTGTCGACAAGAAGACAAGCCTCGCACTGTTAAGGGTACAACCTAAGATTTTATCATTCCGATGCTTCCTGATTTATCTATGTGAATGAGCTTTCCTGAATCTGTATTTCAAATAGAAATTTGCTCTGTTGCCAATGGAGCAACAAAGAAGGAAATTGGCCGAGCAAAAGAATACATTATGAAACAACTTGAGCTTGAAATGGGTCAATCAGTGGAAATAGGGACTATACATGCCGGGGATTTTATGGTGAGTTTTCTTTGAAATAAAACCCTCCTGCCTCTTTTCTCCCAAAGATGGAGGGAGAAAAAGAGAGATTATTGACAGCATCTTATAACCTCTATGACTCTGCTGTCTCCATTTAATTTCCCAGAGGCGGTTTTGTTCAAATCTTGGGATGACAAATCAAACAGTTAAAGCAGCCCAAGAAGCTGTCCAAAAATCAGAGGAGTTTGACATAAGGTAGGTTGGTCCTCTTAATTTTTTTCCTCTACTAACTTAGGAAATATCGGGTCATTATCAAAAGATCTATATTATGAGAGAGGAGACACATTTACCTGGCAATAAGACTAGTTCCTGAAGGGTGTATAACAATATTAGCTTGTCATTTAAATTTAATCTATGTTCAGCTCTAGGGTTAGAGACTTTGAAGTGTTGTGATGTTAGAAAACACCATCCTTTTGTCTTCAAAATCTGCAAAAATGTATTGCAGACAGGCTTTGTTTAAATGCTGTTTACTACTCGTTGGTCCCTCCTTGTCACTGCTATTTAGACATGAAGTTTTATAATGGTGCAAATGTACCGAAAGGTGTGTTTAATTATCCTTTATTACTCAGTGAAGTGAAAGAATAAAAATTCTTTCATTTGACTGAGTAATAAATTAATAATATTTTTTGCTCGAACCTGGGAATAAATTAATAATTAAGTAATTAACTGCACCTTCCAGTATGTTTTAAAAGCTTGTTCAAAACCATTTTTATATCTACGTCAAGTTCCCTCCCTACACCCTGGGCCTAACAACAATTGCAGACAGACATGGAGTTAGGAAAATAAATAAATGAAGATAAAACTGGAAAACATAATAAAAAATTAGTACCCTGCCGTGGGTGGCGGTTTAAAAGCAATTTTATGAAATGTAATCATGTGAATGAATGAAACATAACTTTCTCGTTGGTCTGAATCTGATTAGAAGTGTGGAGGTAAACACAACTGAATTGATTTCTTTTGTACATGAAGGACATAATCTTCCTTACGATCACCAGCTAATACATGTGACTATTGAAGATTATCTTCTTTTGAGAAGAGCTATCTAAGTAAATACTATTCACTTGATTTTTTTTTAATGAAACGAAGCTTCAGTAAAGTAACTCCGATTATGTTTTTTCATAGTCGGTTTTAAATCTGGACAGAGGAGGTCAGTGGTCAGTTGCGATAGGTTGACATCGAACGTAAAACTGTCACATCCCATGACACGAATACTTCTGTACATCTTGTTGGGGCATCCCTTACTACCAATGACTGTATTTGATCCTGGGTTGTGTGATTAATAGGCAAGAGTTCACTTGCGTGGAACCTTTAAGCGATTCGATACTTCAGCTTGAATGCATCAAAAAGTTAGCAAGGGTTCCACGCTTGAATGGACAGAGCTGTGTAAAGAAGTTAGCTCTGAATACATGAAACATAAGGACACTTGCAGTAAAATCCTTGAAATTAGTAGATGTGATGAGCAGGAGAAAAGTTGACATATGTTGCATACAAGAGGTCAAAATAGGTAGGAACGAACATGAAAGGATTAAGGAGTACGAGAATGAACTTCGGTGTATGAGCAAGAAAAAGAATAGAAATGTGTATGAATAATCACTGAACTGAGTTTAGAAAGTGAGGTTGTAGAAGTTAAACGGGTCTGGATAGGATTATATTTGTTAGACTACTTTTAAGATAAGAGTTGATTAGTGTTATTAGCCTGTATGCTTCACAAATAGAATTGGATAAGGCAACAAAGTAACAATTGTCATTTTCAGAAGGCGTAGATGGGTTAATTTAGATAATCCCTAGTCAAGATAAGATCTTTGTTGGGCGAGATATGAGCTGCTTCGCTAAGGGAAGGCAACGGAGTTCAGTTCATGAGACCGCAGCGGAGTGGAGCAGCTGTGACGCGACGCGACTTTACCTTAGCTGAATCTCACTGGTGCCACGTAAACAGTAGGTAGGCGGCGGATGTGTGACGATTGGAGTTGTCGTTCGTGCACCTATCCCCAATGGAAGAATGAGTGATATTTTTCCATGCATATCATGGCCAGTCACCTAGGATATGTAAAGCACGATATGGAAAGTACACATTTTGGTATTGGGAATGGAAATTAGGTAATACTATTTCGGACTTTCGGTGAATAGGAAGTGCTAAAAGGAATTTGTATTAGATAATATTAATATCATGAAGGATATGCACATTGGATGGTGTAGAACAGCCCAACAATTGCGAACAAGAACACACAAAATTTCAATCTCCAAACTCAGAGAGTATGGAGAGAGAATCTGGAGAGAATTGGACAAAACCAATGTTTGTAATTTTTTATATTCTGATCAGTCCAAACCATGTGCTCTTAAGAAGTCCGAGATTTGGGCAAAGAACTCGCCTAGCTGGTTGAAAACATTTGGAGCCAAAATTCGCAGACCTCCTGAAGATGTTGCTTTTTCTACTACGCATTTTTTTCTATAATGGAGGAAGCTTGCGAAACCTTTACATGCATCATGATGGGACAGTTTCAATTGAGCTAGAGGCACTGATTATGATTTTGCGATTGTTAGAGGATTTTTTTATATTTTGTATCCCGCAGACTTATCGAGTGGATTATCGCTATTAAAAGGCATTGGATGACAATGTGATAAGATTCGAGGGCGAATCTTCTATAACTCGGGGGGAATGATGAAGATGTGTTTTATTTTAGTGTTACGTTATTTTATTTATCATTTTGTTATATTATTATTGTTGTTTGGTATTGGGCGTCTTATATTATTTGTCAAAAGTTTAGGGACTAGGAGGCAATTTCAATCATGTTTAGTGATTAGGTTTCATATAACAGCAGCAACAGTGTCTTGTTCATTTTTGAATGGTTTTGATTGAAGTTCAATAAAATTGTGAGCTAAACGACTGGAAGACCAAAGGCCGCAACCAAGTTAAAGACTAAAGTGCCCCTGCTAAATTAAATAATTAAACATACCTAAAGGAATTAAAACAAAAATAACAACAGCAGAATGAAACAAACTCCCTACATTGCTGCTCCTGTCATGTGCGTGAGATTAGCCAGCTGGTTTCAGGTGGTCATGCTTTGTATAAAATCCCATGCCTTGGTTGCTACATCATTGGAGCAACCCCGAGTGTGAGTTTAAGTGGAGATAGTATTAGAGAGTTTCTTATCACTGTAGATTTTCTGCAAAGTTATGCCTTTAGTCCTTATCTTTGCACTTTTGTCATGAATGAGCTTACGAGAGATCTGCAATGAGATTTTTCGGTGCAAGTTATTTACTGATAACATGGTTTTAGTAGATGAGACAAGGAGGGGGTTAAATTAAAAGTTATAACTTTGGAGAAGTATTTTGGACCTTTAGTAGAATTAAGACAGAGTACATGGAATACCCTTCGAGTAATAGTAGGGTGGAAGGATGATAATGGAGTTACTATAGATGAGCTTATTGTCCTAAAAAGAGATTGATATTTAGATTGAATTATCAACAAGGAACGTGGACCTAAAGATTAAATGTTTATTATTAGAATTGGTTGGATTAAATGAAAAAATGATAATGGGATTCTAAGTGATAAGAAGATTCGTGTAAGGTTAAAAGATAGGTACTAAAGAGTAGTTATTACTTATTAGACAATCTATGTTTTGTAGTACTGAAGGTTGGGCTGTTAAAGCACACAAAATGTCCATAAGATGATGGAATGAAAATGATATTAAGATGGATGTCTATCCATACTAGGATGGGTAAGATAAGAAATGAGAAGTTACAGTGACAAGTGGAGGTTGCATTAATCAGGATAAATTAAGAGAACGAGGACTTAAATGGTCTGCCTAATCAAGCTCCGTTCACATGACCGATGCAATCCTAGTACAAAATGTTGGAAGAAGGAAATGTAGACCAAACGTTTCCTATTGTGGTTTTGAAGGATCTGGTTGCACTGCGTCTTTCATTAGATGTAGTAATGGACTGAATGGATTGACAAGTGAGGAGTCATTTATTCCGTCCCAAATTTATTGGGAATAATACTTGTTTCATATTGTTCTTGTGAAGCATTATTCGAGGGATTGAATTGAAACTGACAGTCTGTCTCTCAGTCTGATTCTTAAATTTGACTCCTTTTATATGTCAATTTTTCATGTCCATCTAAAGCTTCTTAAATAACAAATTTTCGTGTCAACTTCTCAGGTCTTGTTGCTAACAATTCTATTTGTTTTGTCATCTTGCCAGGAGGAGCCCCATTTCAATTGCTGCAGCAGTTATTTATATAGTTACTCAGCTTTCCGATGATAAAAAGCCCCTCAAAGGTATGTAGCACTGCTGATTGGAGACAGATGATTTACATTCGCCAATTTTTATGAATTATGTCATTTCCAGATCATGTCAAAGACTTGCAATATTACTTGTTCTTAGCAATTTTGGCTGTTTTGTTTATAGCATATATGCTCTTTCTTAAATATAGTAAATTTTTGCAGACGTATCACTTGCAACTGGTGTTGCCGAAGGGACCATCAGAAATTCTTACAAGGATTTATACCCCCACCTTTCGAAGATAATACCAAACTGGTATGCTCAGGAAGAGGACCTTAAGAATCTCTGCAGCCCTTGATATGTTGAGGAGGCTACAGTACAAGATTTGTCATAAATTATTTTACGATATCTTTTTGTTTTTTTGTTTTTTCCTATTTTTCGGACAAGAGACATAAAATTTACATTTTTTCCTCCTTTCTTCATCATATGTTTAAATACGCGTTGGATGATGAATTCTGCCTAAAGCAGGAAACTTCAAGATGAGAAATGTCAAAAAATACAAGCTATACATTTTCTTATTTAGCAAACATAGTTGTCTTCTATAAGTTTATATTTTATGTTGGACATTTGAAACTTTTGTTGCACTTACCAGTAGAATTTGGCCATGGCTAGCGTTCAACCTGAGCTTTCTTCTTCTTTTTATTTTTTTGTGCATTTTTTTTATGGTTTCTCTGGGTCTTGGAAATTTGTTAGAACTTGTGAGCTTTTCAAATTGGATTGATCTAAAAAAAATTGATGTTATTATTTGTATAAACGCTGAATGCCTACTTGAAATTTATTGAAAATAAAGTATTTGTTGTGGTCTGTTGTATACAATTGATGAGGACAAACACGGTTGTAAGGAAAGTGACTATTATTGAAAATTATCCAAGTTGTTTGTGGGCTCTTTCTTGACAACTCAAAAGTATGCCAGCTTTTTCTCAACTTGTGAGAGACAGCTTGACTTTGCTAATATCTAGTCTCAAGCGGATATTACCTCATGGTTCATGTGTAGGGCTACTTACCTAAATTACTCCAAGCATCCTATGACTCAAATTATCTTTGCTTCTTTTAGTAACTTGGTACTCCTAGTCCTACCTCTTCTTTTAGTAACAAGACTCTAAGGACTACTCTTTTATCAAATGTTACTATATGAAATTAAAAGATTCTATTATAATTTTTAAGGGATAATTGCATCAAAGGTTTCCATTGTTTTAAAATCATTAAGAATATGTCCTAACCTAAAAAAATAGTACTACACATCTCTAACGTATGAAAAATTTGACGTAGTAGGTCATTTATGATCAAATTGCCATTCCCTTTAAATAAACAAAAAACAAGAAAAAAGAAAAACATAATTAAAAACTAACATGTGTACCTCAAAAAATAAAAAATAAAAAATGTACCCAAAAAAAATAAAAAGTAACAAATAGGTCATTTTCTCCAAAAAGTCCTAAAATTTTATTTGTACCAAATTCGCCGAAAAATGGGTGGTTTTTTTGGTGAGTTTGTGGTGTTTTCTGACGGAGAAGGTGAAACACTATCAGCAAAACGTTGATGAGCCGTGTGATCAGGCCTTAGCCACCGTCAAGGTGGCGGAGGAGGGGTTGAGGCGAGTGACCGTGAATCGTTTGATTTCATGAGGAAGAAAGAAGAAGAGAAGAAACCTGAGGAAGAGGTGATTGTAACTGAGTTTGAACAGAAGGTACATGTCTGCGAAGATGAAGAGAAAAAGCCTGAGAGAGCTTCATAGAACTAGCAGCTCTAGTAGCTTAATAAGTTTTTTTGTTCTTGCTCTTTGGAGAACACAAGGTTGAGGACAATTCTGTTTCAGTTCAAGAATTAGAAGAGAAAAAAGAGTTCTTAGATAAGATCAAGGAGAAGCTTCCCGGCGGCTACAAACAGGCTGAAGAAGTGGCTGCACCACCTTCGGTTGCTGAGTGCGCCACCCCAGACGGTGATGCCAAGGAGAAGAAGGGGTTCTTGGATAAGATCAAAGAGAAGCTCCGTGGGTACCACCCCAAGAATGAAGAAGAGAAGGATAAAGAAAAAGAGAATAATGGGTGGTTTTTTTGGTGAGTTTGTGGTGTTTTTCGGCGAATTTGGTACAAATAAAATTTTATGACTTTTTGGAGAAGATGACCTATTTGTTACTTTTTATTTTGGGTACATTTTTTACTTTTTATTTTTTGGAGTACATATGGTTAGTTTTCAATTATGTTTTTCTTTTTTTTGTTTATTAAAAGAGAAGGACAATTTGGTCATAAATGACCTACCACGCCAAGTTTTTCATATGTTGGAGATGTATGGTGCTATTTTTTAGGTTAGAGGCATATTCCTAACGATTTTGAAACGTTGAGAGACCTTTAATGTAATTATCCCAATTTTTAAAGATACACTGGTTTGAGTTTTTCCATAAATTTGACAATCAATTGAATGCAATAGCAAATACTCAAATTTAAAAATCATTTGTTGATATATTCTTATATGATTGACTTTAATTTTTTGTAACCGCTTCAAATTCTTGTAAATGATGAAAGATGTATTATTTTTAATGTCAGCATAAAACTTAATCAATTATCTAGCCACGCGAAACTAACACAATAAATCTAGTAATTAATCAAATATAATCATAAAAAAGAATCCATGTAGTCAGATCTCAAATTTGTCTGAGAAAAAGGTGGTCTCATTGCTGTCTTTATATATTCTTACGTAACAACGTTGGCAAGACATTGTAAGACAAGTTTCTGCTAGAAAATTTAAGGAAAACCTTGTCCATGGCCTGTTTTTCTTCCAATCATTACCAGAAGAATCAAAATGGCTTTAAAAAAGTCCAAGTGGTGGTTGTAATGGTGCCTCTACCAGCACAAGGCCATCTCCACCAGCTCCTCCACCTCTCCCGCCTCATCGCTGCCTACAATGTACCCGTCCACTACGTTACCACCGCCACCCACAACCGCCAGGTGAAGCTACGCGCCGCCATCCACGACTGGGACTCTCTTGTTCATTTCCATGAATTCCCAACTCCAGAATTTCAATCTCCTCCTCCTAACCGTAATGCCTCCAACAAATTGCCTTCACACCTCCAGCCATTATTTGATGCACTCTCTCCCCTCCGCGGGCCGGTTTTCTCTCTCCTACTTTCTCTCTCACCTACTGCACACAGAATCATTGTTATTCATGATTCTTTAATGTCATCTGTTGTTCAAGATTTCAGTAAAATTTCAAATGCTGAATCCTATGTTTTTCACAGCGTCTCAGCATTTGCCATGTTCTGGTATTTCTGGGAAATTAAGAAAAAATCTTTCCCAGTTGAAGACAATATTCTGTCAGAAATCCCTTCACTTGAAAATTGCTTAACACCAGAATTTCTTGAATTCATTGCCAGTGAACATAAATTTCAAGAATTTAATTATGGGATTCTTTACAATTCTTGTAAAGTTATAGAAGGCAAATACATTAATTTACTCGAAAAAGTAATAAAGGGTGTAAAAAGCATTGGCCTATAGGGCCATTCAATCCAGTTGAGTTAATCAGTAAAAAAAATGGCCGCCATAAAAGCTTGGAATGGCTTGATAAACAAGCACCAAAATCTGTCATTTATGTTTCTTTTGGTACAACAACTTCATTAACAGATGAGCAAATCAAAGAACTCAAAATTGGGTTGGAACGAAGCGAAGTAAAGTTTATTTGGGTGTTGAGAGATGCAGATAGAGGAGACATTTTTGCAAGTGGAACGAGCAGAGTTGAATTGTTTCATACGGTCCAATCTACCTTATCAAATATTCCAGAAGGGTACGTAGAGAAAGATAGTGGCATTGTGGTGAGAGATTGGAATGTAGATAGAGGAGACATATCTGGCAGTGAAACAAGCCAAGTCGAACTATCCAGCATTGTCCAATCTACAAAACCAAACACGTCAGAAATGTACGAAGATTGAGTACGGGAAAGGGGCATTGTGGTCAGAGATTGGACACCCCAGTTGGAAATTTTAGGTCATCCATCAACAGGAGGATTCATGAGTCATTGTGGATGGAATTCATGCATGGAGAGCATTACAATGGGGATGCCAATTGCTGCATGGCCAATGCATTCTGATCATCCAAGAAACAGTATTCTAATCACAAAAGTGCTGAAAATTGGTGTAAATGTGAAGAATTTGAGTTGCCAAGATGAGATTGTTAAATCTTCAACAATTTCAAAAGTATTGAAAAGATTGATGGGATCAAAGCAAAGAGATGAGATAAGGCAAAGGGCGGCGGAATTAGGTGTTGCTGTTAGAAAATCGGTGGCGGAAGGTGGCGCCACCTGCGTGGAGTTGGATTCTTTTATTGCTCACATTAGTAGATGATTAATGGGTTTGTCTAGCAAGAGCAGATTCAAGAATGTTTGATTTTTTCTTGTATAGCATGTTTGTTTTGAGTCACTTATTGGGTTAGTTACGGCTGAAATTTGGAGTAAATTTCAAAATGATAATTGAAGTAATTTTCTTACGGAGTTTCTAACAGTTATACTGATATTACAAATTTAAAATTATGTTTCAAAGGTTTCTTTTCAAGCCATTGACATTCGTTTACAAGTTTTAATTTGTCATTTATTTTCAACTTGCTCGCCCTTTTAAGCAAACTAGATATTAACTCATTCGTTCGATATGACATTGGAATGTCAATCCAAACAAAGTAATTATAAACGTCAAGATCCTATAAAATTAAGTAAAAAAATTTTAATTGCACAATAATATTAAATCATAGTCAAGTATGATGATGTTAACGGGTTAATTGTTTCAAAAATCTCGCGTCACGTTTACCTCACTGTACTAAAAAATGTTGCTAAATCCTCACTATACAATGTAAAACTTATCTCCATCCATCACTCTTAACACCGTCGTTAGAATGTCTTCACGGAGATGCTGACGTGTCAAACGGATTTTCTACGTGGCGTTATCACCGTCCAATTTAATCCACGTATTCATTTCGCATTTCCAAATAGTACAAATCGCAATTCTGATTCCCGACTTCTCCTTCAACCAAAATCAATGAAATCACCCCCAAAATCAAAAATCCCCAAATTGAACCAACCCTAATCCATCCTCCCTCAGCTGCGAGAAATCCATTCCTCCTAACGCGTGAACTCCATTCCCCAACAAAGATACCCCACCGGTGGTCCTCCATTAATCCTAACGCGTGAACTCCATTCATCGACAAAGATACCCCACCGAAGGGACCACTGACTTTAAAGAAATTGATAATGTCGCAGACGGAGGGACCACTTGGAGGTAAGCCAAGTGATTTTGGTTGTCTGGTATTGCTAGTGCGTTCATTTCCCATGCACATGACATAGTTCTTGTGCTATGTTTATCTTCGAATATGGGTATGCTGCTGATTTGTTGTTATTTTTTTTTTCAGATTTAGATGAAGACCCAGATTTCGTTGATTCAGATAACGAGATACATACTGATGATGATGATGATGCTCTGTTCAACGACAATATCACTGAAGGCATTGAAATGGGTTGTGAAAATGTGCAAACTGAAGGTACAGAGGGTTTAGATTGTGAAAAGGATGACTTGGAGTATCCTTCTTCTGAAGAGTTGATTAGTGAGTATTCAACTGACAATGAGACTGGGTATAGGTTTCCAGAATTTGATGCTGAGGTAGATATGAAAAATCCACAGTTAGAAGTTGGGCAAAAATTTAGGTCTTTAGATGAATTCAAAGATGCGGTTAGGCATTATGGTGTTATGAATAGATTTAATATTAGATTTAAGGTAAATGATCCGAAGAGAGTAAATGTGGTTTGCAAGTTGGGATGTAAATGGAGGGTTTGGGCTTCTAAGATGACGAACAGCAGCACGGTTCAAATTAAATCATTTACTCCAGAACATACGTGCTCTAGGGACCAAATTAATAGACATTGCACATACATATTCTTGGCGAATCATTATCTCGAGAACTTTACTGTAGATCCAAATTGGAAGACAAAGAATATTGTAGGAACAGTCTATAAAGATTTGAAAGTAAAAATTAGTAGGAACGTGCCTTGGAAAACGAGGCGATATGCGAAGACCTTGGTGGAGGGTACAATTGAAGAACAATTTAGCTTATTGAGGAACTACGCGGGATAGGTGTTGAGGACTAATCCTGGATCGACCGTTATTATTGGAGTGAACGAAGAGATATTTCAAGGAATGTACATTTGTTTGAGTGCATGTAAAAGAGGCTTCGTTGGTATAGATGCCAATGATTGCATATATCCGGTTGCGTATACGGTAGTTGAGAAAGAAAATACATTGACTTGGAGATGGTTTGTGTCCCTTTTGGCGAACGATATTGGTATTGACAACGGCACAGACTGGACATTCATGACTGACAGACAAAAGGGATTGCAAAATGTGATTGACGAGCTGTTTCCGAAAGCTGAGCACAGATTTTGTGTCCGACACATGTACTCGCATTTTTTCAAAAAGATTTCAAGGGTAAAATTTTGTAGGACTACTTGTGGCGGACTGCAAAGTCGACTACAGTATCTGACTACAAACATTGGATGGATCAAATACAAATTGTCAATGAAGATGCCTACAAGTGGTTGATGGATAGGCCACCAACGGAGTGGAGCAAATCTCATTTTTCAGTGAAACCGAAGTGTGACATTGTATTAAACAACGGTTGTGAGTGCTTTAACAAGACATTGCTAGAGGATAGAGAAAAGTCAATTCTAACAATGTTGACTTCGATTCAAACGACATTCATGAAAAGAATTCAGTTACGTAGGGATATGAGGCGAAGGTATAATGGCCAATTGTGTCCGAAAATTAAACTGAAGTTGGATAAGAACGTTGCATCGGTTGGGGGCTGCACTTTGGATTGGTCAGGCGGCTCACAATATCAAGTTACATGTGCTGCTGGGACTTTTGTTGTGGGCTTGCATGATCGCATTTGTGCATGTTGAAAATGGGATTTAACAGGCATTCCTTGTACCCATGCTTGTGCCGTGATACTTGATGAACGGAATGAACCAATGGACTTCGTTGATAAATGCTAAAAGGTAGAGACATATTTGAGGTGCTATGAGCATATAATATATCCTATTAACGGTAAGAAAATGTGGCCGCAAGTTGAGGGATTTGTCATCAAACCCCCAACGTGGGTTGTGAAACAAAAGGGTCGAAGGCAGAAAAAACGAAGGGCAGGTGCTGAGGAAGAGTTTATAGGCCACGGTCAGTCTAAGTCATATGTGAGGAGAAAGGGACAAGTCACAATGACGTGCTCGGTGTGTGGCTTGGAAGGTCATAACAGTCGTTACCATTTGAGACCGGATGCCCCTGATAATGTAAGTTATACATGGACACTGAATCACTTGAAATTACTTTCAAATCTGACCTTGTTGTTGCTGTGATTAATTTGTGATTGCATCATGTTTGAAGGAGGTATTTAATGCTGATTTGGAGCAAGCCGATGCACAAGAACATAATCCAGAACCAAGAAGAAGCAAGGTACAAAGCTACAAATCCAATCCCAGTGAACTAAATTGTTTTGTTTGAATTCTGAACTTCCAATACTAGTGCTGTAACTTGTTTTGTTTACATTTTTCACTTCAAATACCAGTGCACTGACTTAGGTTGGTTAAATTTTGTCAGGGTAAAATGGTTCCAAAGAGAGGCAATAGATGTTCTTCTAGCCATGGCGAAGTTCTGGAATCAAGTTTCAGATTCATGCCGACCCCTGGGGTGTCTCATCCAAGTTCAGTTGAGAGGATAATCAGTGGCCCTTCTGCATCTATGCCAACTAATGTGACCACTGCAGTGATAACACAAGAGGTAAATATTTCGTCAATGGTGGAAGAGGTGGCAAGTCAAAGGGCTGAAAGAGCACGCAAGAGGAAGATGGGGAACATTACTGAAGCTCCTACAAACACAAGTGAAACATAACTGAAGCCTCACATAATATCTTGTTGCTGGGAATGAAAGACAATGGCTGCTTAATGATGCTTTTTTGTTTTTGTCATTTTAGTGCCATTTTGTTAAATTCAGCTGGCTGAATATATCATTAATGTAGATCTAAATGAATTCAGCAGGATACTTCATTTTGTTCAATTCAGCTGGATTGTATAGCCACTGTTGAAAACTTAACCAGTGATGAATAAATGTGGATCATGCTTTTGCTGAACTATTCTGCGACTCCCAATCCAATCACTTTGGTTTTCCTGTTTGAACTTTGAGTGTTAATCTCTAGCATGAACATTGGAATCTAATTCTGAAGTTATTGCACATGCTCTGACTTTGCGAACTTTAAAAATTTTAGTTCCTGTATACTATGCTTGATTACAGATGTAATGTTAAAAGCTATCATGTAATCTGTAGATGACACTAACCACAATGGAGTTGTCCCTGATTTTGTATTTCTCGTGCTTAGTTCAGTATTACAAGTTAAAAATGCAAAATATGTCAAGTCCTGAACCTAATATTGTTGACCTATGGTTAACATTAAACCTTAATGTTTTGATTATTACAAACAAATTGGTTATGTTTTCTAACATTTTATTTTCAAGCAAAATTCAAAGCGCTACAAATCGAACTCTCATGCAATGTCAAGTTCAAAGTCAAAATCAATACAAGAGTTCAAGCATCTCAAGATCTGCAGAATTTCAGGATTCGAAGATCAAGATTGAAGAATAGATTTTTAGATAAAATTGTAAAGGTATTAACTCTTTAATCCTTAGCAATTAAATGAACGAAAGCTCAAAAATAATTTTTATCACTTGCATAAAAATTAGTTTTATCAAAGCCAAAAATCAGATTTTCAAAACTGTGGAAACGGACAATCCGTTTGGTAAACCAGATTAACCGGTCGACCGTTTGAGCGTATCTTTTCAAAAAGTGTCCGTTCTGACTTTTTGCAGTTCAACGGCTAGTTCTGACCAATCTGACCGGTCGACCGTTTGGTCATCCGTTTGGTCAGAAAGTGACGAAAATTCATCTCTATAAATACCACTTCATTTATTATCATTCAATAACACTTACAAGAGCATTTATAGAGAGAATCATATTGAAAAACATCATTCAAAGCTTCATTGCATTCATATCTTCAATATCTCTCTTTGAAAAACTTTGTTTGATTAAATCAAACTTTTGGTTCATCTTTCTCAACAAAGTTTTCTTCTAACACTTGAGCTTTCTTCATCCATTGCTATTCATTAAAGTGTTAGTCTCTCTTAGAGCTAAACTTGTATCTATCATTCATCTAGAGAGAAATACTCAAATCAATCTCTTTATTTATTTGGGTCATATTGAGGTCCCTTGAAAAGCTCAATATTGTATAAGGATCGGTGCTATTTGCTTGTAAGTCACCGAATACATTGTAAGGGTTTGGATTGCATCATAAGTCAATCAAAATAGTGGAAAGGCCGTGCTCGTGTTGGAGAGCTTGGTAACGGGGGACGTAGATCATTGGTTGGATCGAACCTCTATAAAAAATTGTTTGCATTCTTTCTCCTCTTTTATTTACTTATATTGTGCTTATATTCTTGTGAATCTATTTTTATCATTTTTAAGAATATTTTTCGAAAAAGTTTGAGAAAACCAATTCACCCCCCTCTTGGTTAGTTTTTCTTGGGCTATCAATTGGTATCAGAGCAAGGTGCTCATTTTTTTTTATTACACAATCTTGAGTAATGGCTAACCAAAATTTTCAAAACTTTGAAGGTCACTCCACAAATCGTCCTCCCTTCTTTAATGGCTCCCACTACAATTATTGGAAAACTAGAATGATGATTTATATTCAATCAATTGATTATAACATTTGAGAAGTCATCGAGTTTGGTCCATATGTGCCTACAAAAATTGTCAAAGTTGATGATAAACCGGACCAAACTATTTCTAAGCCTAGAGAAGAATATGATGAAGAGGACAAAAGAAAATTGTCTTTGAATGCTAGAGCCAAAAATTTATTTTATTGTGCTTTAGACAAAAATGAGTTTAATCGTATTAGCACATGTGATTCCGCATATGATATTTGACATGCATTAGAGATAACTCATTTAGGTACCAACAAGGTTAAAGAAACCAAAATAAATCTTTTGACAAAAGATTTCGAAAATTTCTTTATGAAACAAGATGAACCTATTGTTGATATGATTACTCGTTTCACCGATATTATTAATGGCCTTAAGGGCTTTGATCGAAAATTTACTAACGGTGAACTTGTGAGCAAAATGCTTAGGTCTTTATCGGAAGATTGGAACTCCTTAGGATGTTGATAGAGAATACAAAAGATATCAACACTTATCCATTGGAGGAGCTATATGGAACATTGATGAGATATGAGCTCAACAATGCCGAAACAAAAGAGAAAACAAGGAGAAGCAAAGAAGAAATGAAGGAGCTTCCAAAGAAGCAAATTGCTTTGAAATCAACAAATGATGAAGGATCATCCAACACAAACTTGAGTGATGAAGAACTTGATGACTTAGTTCTTCTTGTCAAGAAATGGAGAGGATTTCGAAACAATAGGCGATTTCAAAAGAAAGAAGACAAAAGTGAAGAAAAGAACAAAAAGATCATATGCTATGATTGTGACAAACCCGGTCACAAGAGGACCGAATGCCCAAACAAGAAGAAGTTCAACAAAAAGAAGGCACTTCAAGCTACATGGGATGATAGTGATGAAGATGATCAAGAAGATGATGAAATTCAAGAAGAAATCGCTAATATGTGCTTCATGGCTATTGAGGATGAGGTAAGTACAAACAACAATGACTCTTACATTGACTTATCTACCTCTTATGATGAAATTCTTGAAGAATTTGAGAAACTTATGTCAAAATACTCCATTCTTAACAATAAACACTCTTTGTTGAAAAAGGTAGTCAAGAAGCTTTTTATTGCACAAAAGGACTTTGAAAAAGAAAAAGATGATCATGAGTCCTTGATTAAAGAAAATATTTTATTGAAAGAAAAAGTGGTTGATTTAACAAGCATTATTCACAAATTCACCCAAGGAAAGAAAATTTTTGAATTAATGCTTGGTGAGCAAAAATGTGTGTTTAACAAAGGAGGAATTGGATATAAACCTCTCTTGAAACAAAAATCTCTTGAAACCATTTTTGTAAAATCATCCAACTTTTCTCAACAAAACATCACATGTAGTTTTTGCAAGAAAGATGGTCATGTTGCTTACAATTGTTTGACTAAAAAGAAACTATACTTTGAAAAGAAACACAAGTGGATAAAAGAATCCACAAGCACTAACTATCAAGGACCCAAACTTATGTGGGTACCAAAAATCAAAAATCAAAATTATTTTTGTAGGTACCACAAAAGGTCAAGAGCAATTGGTTCTTGGATAGTGGTTGTTCGAAACATATGACGGGAGATCGATCATTACTATCAAATTTCAAAAGAAAAGATGGAGGTCATGTGACTTTTGGAGACAATGCCAAAGGAAAAATCATAGGCATTAGAAATATTGGTAATCGTTCTTCTCCCTCTATTGAAAATGTTTTATTAGTTGATAACCTCAAACATAACTTACTTAGTATAAGTCAATTGTGTGATAAAGGTTATCTCATTAAATTTGATTCTTCTAATTGCCTCATTGAGGATGCTATATCTAAAGAGGTATTGTTCATGGGGAGCCGAAGCAAAGATGTTTACATCATATCTATTGAATTTGAACTTGAAAAAGAAATAAAATGTTTTTCAAGTATAAAGGATGATTCTTGGCTATGGCATAGGAGATTAGGTCATGTTAGCATGGACTTACTTTCAAAAATCTCCAAAAATAACTTTGTGAAAGGGTTGCCAAATATAAAGTTTGAAAAAGATAAAATTTGTGATGCTTGTCAATTTGGAAAACAAGTAAAGAGTTCTTTCAAACTTAAACAACACTCTTCTACTTCAAGACCTTTGCAACTTCTTCACATGGACTTATTTGGACCATCTAGAACCGCTAGTTTAAGTGAAAAACATTATGCATTTGTTATTGTTGATGATTTTTCAAGATTTACTTGGATCATTTTCTTGAATTTAAAAGATGAAGCCTTAAATGTATTTAAACATTTTTGCAAAAGAGTCCAAAATGAAAAAGGATACACCATTACCACAATTAGGAGTGATCATGGTGGAGAATTTGAAAATATAGCATTTGATGAGTTTTGCAAATTCAATGGATATGAACATAATTTTTCGGCTCCTAGAACTCCTCAACAAAATGGTGTAGTAGAAAGGAAGAATCGAACATTGCAAGAAATGGCTCGAACCATGTTGAATGAAAACAATTTACCAAAATACTTTTGGGCCGAAGTCGTAAACACTTCATGTTATATCTTAAATAGAGTTTTGGTAAGTCGAAAGAAAACCAAAACTCCATATGAGCTTTGAAAAAATAGAATTCTCAATATCGGATACTTTAAAGTTTTTGGTTGCAAGTGCTTTATTTTAAACACAAAAGAAAATTTGGGAAAATTTGATCCAAAATCCGATATTGAAATTTTTCTTGGATATTCATCTACTAGTAAAGCTTTTAGAGTTTTCAACAAAAGAACTTTAGTAGTTGAAGAATCTATGCATGTTGTCTTTGATGAAACTAACTCCTCTATACAAGAAAAAGCTATTGATGATGAAGATTTAGAAATCCCATTTGAACAACTAAGTGTTCAAAATCAAGACAAAGGGAATCCAAATAACATTGAAAGTCAACATGAGGAGGAAACAAGTATGCAACAAAATGATGGAGAACCTCATGAAGATCTCAACACTTCATCATTACCAAAAGAATGGAGGTTTGTCCCATCTCACCCAAAAGATCTCATCATTGGTGATCCATCAAAAGGGGTAAGCACAAGAAATTCGTCTAGAAATTTTCATAACAATTGTGCATTTCTTTCTCAAATTGAGCCAAAGAACTTTAAAGAAGCCGAGTTTGATGAATTTTAGATCCTAGCTATGCAAGATGAACTAAATCAATTTGAAAGAAATCATGTTTGGGATTTAGTTGCTAGACCAAATTCACAAACCGTAATTGGCACAAAATGAGTTTTTCGAAATAAACGAGATGAAAATGGTATAATTGTGCGTAACAAAGCTAGATTAGTGGCTCAAGGTTACAATCAAGAAGAAGGCATTGATTTCGAAGAAACTTTTGCCCCGGTTGCTAGATTAGAATCAATTCGCATGCTTCTTGCTTTTGCTTGTCATAAGAATTTTACTTTATTTCAAATGGATGTCAAAAGTGCATTCTTGAATGGAGTCATTCAAGAAGAAATTTTTGTTGAGCAACCACCCGGTTTTAAAAATCATAAGTATCCGGACAAAGTTTTCAAACTTAGAAAAGCTCTTTACGGTTTAAAACAAGCTCCTAGAGCATGGTATGAGAGATTAAGTAAATTTTTCTTATCAAATGGTTTTTTAATGGGTAAAGCGGATACTACATTATTTATAAAAACCAAAAAGAATGATATGATAGTTGTTCAAATTTATGTTGACGATATCATTTTTGGTGCTACTAACATTTCCCTATGTGAAGAATTTTCTAAGTGCATGAGTAGGGAATTTGAGATGAGCATGATGGGTGAACTCAAGTTCTTTCTTGGTCTTCAAATCAAACAAACCAATGATGGAATATTCATTAGTCAAACTAAGTATATCTTGGATATGCTCAAAAAGTTTGAAATGGAAGAGTTGAAGCCAATGAACACTCCAATGAGCTCATCAATCAAACTAGATAAAGACGAGCAAGGTACTTCCGTTGATGTAACAAAATATCGAGGTATGATCGGATCCCTTCTTTATTTAACCGCTAGTAGACCCGATATTATGTTTAGTGTATGCTTATATGCTAGATATCAATCTAATCCTAAGAATTCCCATCTTAGTGCCGTAAAACGCATTTTTCGTTATCTTAGTGGAACTAGATCTTTAGGTTTTTGGTATCCCAAAGAAACTCATTTTGATTTACTTAGCTATTCGGATGCCGATTGGGCCGGTTGCACAATTGATCGTAAAAGTACTAGTGGAACGTGCCATTTTCTAGGCTTTGCTTTAGTTTCATGGTTTAGTAAGAAACAAAATTCCGTTGCTTTGTCAACCGCCGAAGCCGAGTATATCTCCACCGCTAGTTGTTGTGCCCAAATCCTATGGATGAAGCAAACTCTAAATGATTATCACATTTCATTTGACAAAGTTCCTATTATGTGTGATAATACTAGTGCCATCAATTTATCTAAAAATCCCGTCTTGCATTCTCGTACCAAACACATCGAGATTAGACATCACTTTTTACGAGACCATGCACAAAAGGGAGATATAACTTTGGAGTTTGTAAACACCGAAAAACAATTGGCCGATATTCTCACAAAACCATTAGCTCTTGAACGATTTTCATACATTCGACGAAATTTAGGTATAATTGATGAATGTGAAATATGTGGCTAAATCTTTATGTTTTCCTATGATTGATTGCTTTATATGTGACAAACATGCTCTAAAATTATCTGTCCCAAGACAAAATCATTGATTTTGATGAATTTTTTTAACCGATCGACCGTTTAACAAACCGGACGACCGTTTAATATCAAACGGATGAACCCCTGCTCAATCCGTTTGATCATCCGTATGAGCAGAGATTTTTGACAAAATTAAAAAATTTAACCGGTTGACCGTATATATCAAACGGACGTCCGTATGATTTTAAACGGACGACCGTACATCATCCGTCTGCTCATCCGTCTGAACAGAAATTTTAGTCCAAACGGTCGACCAAAATCATGCCTCGAGTGAAAATGGCAACCAAACGACCTAGGAGAGAAAGGAAGCCATCTCCATCCTCCTCCTCTGAAGAAGAAGATCCTCAATCCAAACGAATCGATAGGTGTCCCGTCCTCATTGGTAAGAATGTCGATCTTGCTTCTTTCACACACGAGGCACCATCATTCAACATAGAAAATCTTTTTATGGGTATGGGGTGGGTTCCTCTTCTTACTCTCAATGATAATGTTTACCCCCCCATTGTCAAAGAATTTTTCAAAAACATGGTTTTTTCCCCGGGGTCGGGTATTTCATCCTTCGTTCGGGACAAACGAATTAAGATCACTCAAGATCTTATTCATTCTATTCTTCATCTTGAAAGTGGTGGTATGCGTCACAAAGGCCGTCGTCCTCCACTTCCGGCCACAACGAGGACCAATTCACTTTACTTCATGGCCGGATCGACTCACTTACTTCTTCAGTCGAGGGTCTACACCATACCATGGGGACTCTCCAGCACTCGGTTGCCGACATGACGACATTGCTCCGAGATCTTCACTCCCGTCTCGATGCCGTGCTTCCTCCACAGCCGCCCCCGGAGCCTTAGTTTATTTACGTCATTCTTGTTGTTTTTGTAGCTATGTTTTGGAAACGAAGTCTATGTTCTAGCTTTCTTTTATGAAACTATGTTTGTTTTTCAATTTTAAGTTTATCAATGAATGGCATATATTGTTTCATTTAAGGGGAATATGTTTTTAAACCTTAATGTTTTATCTTTTGTTTTTTTGTTTATGCCAAAAGGGGGAAAATAAATATGTGATGAAATATGTTATGTATATTATGTATATGGAATTTGAAAATATATGTGATGTGATGAAATTGGCAAATCAAATGAAAATGATATAATGTGATACAAATTCATCAAATCATGTTTACTTGAAAAAGAAAGGGGGAATATATATGCTTTATTGTATCTTATTATCCTATATTCTCACATTGTTTGTCAGAATCAAAAAGGGGGAAATTGTTGACCTATGGTTAACTTTAAACCTTAATGTTTTGATTATTACAAACAAATTGGTTATGTTTTCTAACATTTTATTTTCAAGCAAAATTTAAAGCGCTACAAATCGAACTCTCATGCAATGTCAAGTTCAAAGTCAAAATCAATACAAGAGTTCAAGCATCTCAAGATCCGCCGAATTTCAAGATTCGAAGATCAAGATTGAAGAATAGATTTTTAGATAAAATTGTAAAGGTATTAACTCTTTAATCCTTAGCAATTAAATGAACGAAAGCTCAAAAATAATTTTTATCACTTGCATAAAAATTAGTTTTATCAAAGCCAAAAATCAGATTTTCAAAACTGTAGAAACGGACAATCCGTTTGGTAAATCGGATTAACCGGTCGACCGTTTAATTTGAACCGGTCGACCGTTTGAGCTTATCTTTTCAAAAAGTGTCCGTTCTGACTTTTTGCAGTTCAACGGCTAGTTCTGACCAATCTGACCGGTCGACCGTTTGGTCATCCGTTTGGTCAGAAAGTGACGAAAATTCATCTCTATAAATACCACTTCATTTATTATCATTCAATAACACTTACAAGAGCATTTATAGAGAAAATCATATTGAAAAACATCATTCAAAGCTTCATTGCATTCATATCTTCAATATCTCTCTTTGAAAAACTTTGTTTGATTAAATCAAACTTTTGGTTCATCTTTCTCAACAAAGTTTTCTTCTAACACTTGAGCTTTCTTCATCCATTGCTATTCATTAAAGTGTTAGTCTCTCTTAGAGCTAAACTTGTATCTATCATTCATCTAGATAGAAATACTCAAATCAATCTCTTTATTTATTTGGGTCATATTGAGGTCCCTTGAAAAGCTCAATATTGTATAAGGATCGGTGCTCTTTGCTTGTAAGTCACCGAATACATTGTAAGGGTTTGGATTGCACCATAAGTCAATCAAAATAGTGGAAAGGCCGTGCTCGTGTTGGAGAGCTTGGTAACGGGGGACGTAGATCATTGGTTGGATCGAACCTCCATAAAAAATCGTTTGCACTCTTTCTCCTCTTTTATTTACTTATATTGTGCTTATATTCTTGTGAATCTATTTTTATCATTTTTAAGAATATTTTTCGAAAAAGTTTGAGAAAACCAATTCACCCCCCTCTTGGTTAGTTATTCTTGGGCTATCAAATATAACTGCTTTTCTTGTATGAATGTTTGATATGATCAGCGGCCAAATATCAGTTTTTATTTTAGTTGCTTACCTTGTGATTTTACACTTCATGACTTCTCATGTTCTGCCTCTTTTAATTCAAATTCTCTTACTGATATAGCCAATCTCGACTCAGAAGACTATGCTTTAAACTGCTGCCTAGTGAACCAGGAAGCGGGGGTGGGAGGGTAGAATATTTACACAAGCTTTTACTTCTGCAATTTATACATTAGCAGCTTTCTTGAATACCTCATTGTTGATGAGTTTGACTGTTCATATGTGACATGAGAAACAGACACTTGCATCAATGTTAAAAAGAAAGAAGTGGCTAAATGACAACCAAAACTTGGTGGGAAGCTTCCTAACATCAAAAGGAACTCCCATTGGAACAGTTACTCAAAACTCCTTCGCCAAGTTCTTGTGCTCGTTGAATGAAACTGCTACCTATAAATTTTTTTTTTCTTTTGCAGTATCAGACGTAGTTTGGGCCAAGCAGAACTCCTGACTTGTTTCTGTTTTCTGGTCTCTAGAAAGTCCGGAGAGGGAAAAGTGTAATATATATTCTAATATACCGTTTTAGGTACACCTGTAAAGGAAATGAACTGAAGCAAGCAATTAGCAATATGTATACTGTTGATCCTTTTATCACTCTGTTAATATAGGCTAACACATTCAGCTAATTAATTCTATAGTACTCGTTGAGGGAGTTTGTGATTCAAGAAGGAAGCCAAAACATTCCATAATGAAGAACAACCTGATTTCATTCAACATAAGAAGCCAAAACAATGTTCAATTGCAATAAACTGGAATTACACTTGGTCTTACAACATAAGAAGCAATTGACATAAACTGATAAACTGATAGAACCAACACCTACTATCTTGGATAGATTGGATAAACTAACTGTCAACTAAACAACCTAATACATTAACGAATGATCCATTACACTCAATGATAGATTGGATAAAACGAGCACCTACTGTCTTCCCTTGCACCATGACACTTCAACAAAACAGCTCTATAATCACAGCTCCAGAAAATTGTGAAATTTACACAACTTATTACTGTTGTGACCTCCTACCTAATTTCCAAACTACACCCAACCTTACACAATTCATAGAAGCCAGATAATTACAAGAGAACATGAATAACTACAAAGCACATGAGCAACCAAAAACCAATTTGATAAATTCTGAACTTTTAGCTCACAACCTCTTTTTTTTTATCAGCCACTGATTTGTTTCGCAACAACCCATTGATGACTGACTTGTATCTAGGATGTGCTGGAGGATCAAGCCACGAAAAGAAATCGCAAGCATCTGGCCTCCCATAGAACTTGCATCCTCGAAACCGGCGACCGGGATTTGTCTTTGTCCAAGATGTCTTCAATGTGGTAAAGTGACCACAATGACATATAATCCCTTCCACAATTTGCGAAGAATCAACAGAATTTTCCATGACAAACATCGACCAAGAAATAAGGCTTAAGGGAATGACGTTCACGCAAGAAGGGTTAAGGGTTAGGGTTCTTACCAATTTGGGGATTTTTGATTTGGGCCTCTTTACCTGATTTACTCCAAT
The DNA here is from genome assembly GCA_030279155.1 of Forsythia viridissima. Classification (NCBI taxonomy): domain Eukaryota; kingdom Viridiplantae; phylum Streptophyta; class Magnoliopsida; order Lamiales; family Oleaceae; genus Forsythia; species Forsythia viridissima. The sequence goes on along the minus strand of CM059042.1, from coordinate 1,327,131 downwards.
TGAGTTCACGCGTTAGGAGGAATGGATTTTCCGCAGCTGAGGGAGGATGGATTAGGGTTGGTTCAATTTGGGGATTTTTGATTTTGGGAGTGATTTCATTGATTTTGGTTGAAGGAGAAGTCGGGAATCTGAAATGCGATTTGTACTATTTGGAAATGCGAAATGAATACGTGGATTAAATTGGACGGTGATAACGCCACGTAGGAAATCCGTTTGACACGTCAGCATCTCCGTGAAGACATTCTAACGACGGTGTTAAGAGTGATGGATGGAGATAAGTTTTACATTGTATAGTGAGGATGTAGCAACATTTTTTAGTACAGTGAGGTAAACGTGACGCGAAAGATAGTACAGTGATTTTTGAAACAATTAACCCTGATGTTAACTATTGATCACAAAAAGTGGTAAAACATACATCCCTGTTTTTGATAAACAAATACACAAAATTTAGGAAGGTATCTTCAACTCAGATTTTAAAAGATTGTCAATATTTATGAATTTGAATGGATTTCATGAATTTGAATAGAATTCCACATAATTTATAAGATTTCAATATAATTTTATATTATAAATTTCAATATATTCTTAAGGATTTGTGGTATTTTTATTAAATATAGTAATTTTACATTGTTTTTATTCTAAATGGTTCAAGTGACTGTCCTACGTAAACAAATATTTTGAGTAGAATTTTAGAAATAGAAAAATTCTTGAATGATAGCCACTAGTCCACCATAATCAATCCCTTGCTAGGCAGATAGTGCATACTTGGAAGAGGAAGATTCCACTCCAAGAATGGAACAGAAAAAAGCCCGAGAGCCCTCTTAGAAAAGGGACTAGTGGATTGAAACCGATTTGAAAAAGATCACTGACTTTACTTATTTTCTTTTTTCTTTTTTTTTTTTTTTGATCGTAACTTTACTTACTTTCTTTCATTGCCTGCAAGGGTGAACTAATGATATAACTAATGATATGATGGATTCGGATGTATACCAATTTGATAGCTGTGTCAGCTAAGTTAATAAATAGGTCATCCGTGTCTCTAAGATTAAAACGCAATTAGATCTATTGTTTGAGGAGATTCACATTACTATTATCGATTTCCTCAGTTTTGAATTAAAAAAAATGATTAAAGAGCAAGGCCTATTGAAAAAAAAAATTGAAATAAAATTTAATTTTCACTTTTTTTGTACTTGTCTTTTTTTTATATAAAATTTTCTCTTTTATAACCGAGACTAGATGATGAATATTTAGGATTCATTTTCTTCCAAAATTAGTTGTTTAACCATATTGTATAAAAAATTATTTTATGACTTAAAAAGATCATTTACATGTGTTGCATTTGACGAGTAAATATTTTCAAGTTCAAAAAATTATTTTTAGTCCTATACTGATTTTACAGTCCAATATCTAATTGTACTATATGATATTAGACTAATTATCTAATTAATATTTATCAATAGATTATTTATATTTTTTAGCCCAATTGTTTGGTTCAATGAATGGCTGTGGAGCATCAAGAATGAAATTTCAAAGACGATGTTTGACAATTATACAAAAAAATTATTAAAATAAAAAATAAAAAATTCAACAAATTTTCATACTAATATAAAATTAAAAATTAAGAACAAGAGTTTACTACAAAAACTTGTGGTACAAATTGATGAAAGATGCGAGAATGAGATATGCGTAAGAGAAGAGTTGGATTGAAATTTTGAGGTGTGGAGATAGAATTCTTAAAAAATTTAATATTCATATTTATAAGCTCGAAATCCATGCAAATATATTTAAATTTTCTAATTAATGAAATCTTTAAAAATCTACTAGTAATACATTGTTTAATGGAGAACCCTAGATCAAAGCCAATTAGATAAATTAGGCACGAACTTGAGGAATTAGAGTAACCAACTGAGGAAAAAATTGGAGAAGAAATAGAGTATAACGTTAATACTGTTAAAAGGGTGACCATTAGTATAACAATTAGAGACTTCAATGACTCATTACTATTGTGAGAAAATATTTCAATGATCATTTTGAAATTTACTCTAAACTATAGTGACAACAATTACCCCGACTAATGTGGCATAATATATAATATTGTTTGTGTCAACGTTGGCATTTCACAGTACCACAAAGAATTTAATTAGTATAAATATTAAAGTACTATTGTAAGAAAATTAGTTCAAGTGTGCCTGATTAAAAGTCACTTATTTACATTGAATTCTATTTGGGAATAGGTTGGGCCAACACCCATGTATAGTTGTGTAACAAAGCCTGTATTTTGGTCAATCCTTATTGGATAATCATGTTTGTAGTCAACCTATTCTATTTAGGAATAGGTTGGGCCAACACCATGTATAGTTGTGCAACAAAGCCTGTATTTTTTTCAATGCTTATTGAATAATCATGTTTGTAGTCAACCTTTTGAGTCATCCAATTTGTTTGTTTCTTGTTAGCTGTCATACCCCAAATTCTTGTCCAAACATCTACTCACCCACCCACTGGAAATCAAATATTAGTTCAAGAAATTTCAATTCAAAATTGTCTGCTGAAGAAAATGTTGAATTCATTCAGGGATTGAGGAAAAGTGAAGAAAATGCCAAAATAAAAAGAAGATTTTTTCTCTACAATGGATATTTTTTAGTTGATATTTCAAAAACACTTTTCTAATTTCTCCTCCGACTACATACCGACTGTTCTTTATTACTCTGTTGCATTCTATTTCTATTACTATTCGAAAGTCTCACGAGTTGTTACTTAGTAGCTCAAGCGACTTTAGAGATCTGTCCAAGCACATAGTAGGGGGTCACATGGAAATGGGAAGAACACGAGGGCGAAAAAAGAAAATATAATTTTTTAAACTATGTTAAATTAGATATTTAATGTAAAAAGAATGCCTTAACCAAACTTTAAAAAGTTCCCATGAACCTATTGGGTGTCGTGGCCTCTACCCTACTACTCGAGAAAGCGATAGGGTGGATGCAGTGCGGAGAGAGGGATTGGGGTAGGGGACGAAGAAAATACGAAGAAGGCGAAGACCATATTTTATAAAGTTAAATCAGATATTTGTATTCAATCAGTACTTTTATCATTTTTTCACTTTGTCTTCATTAGAGAATGTTACTTTCAAAAATTTGGCAAAGAACTTACAGAGTCAAAATTATCAATAGAAGACAAATCTCTTTAAAATCCCAACCATTACCTTGAACTCACTACCAATGGCCATCTGCAACAATCATCCAAACTATGAGCTTGAAATCATGGAAGAAAAAGCTCAAGTTGCTGTTGTTATGGTGCCATTTCCTGCCCAAGGCCACCTCAATCAGCTTCTGCAACTATCCTGCTTAATGTCCTCATATGGGATTCCGGTCCACTATATTGGCTCCGCCACCCACAACCACCAAGCGAAACTCCGCATCAACGGATTAAACCCTCTAGACGTAGTTAAAATCCGTTTTCACGATCTTCCTACACCATCCTTTGTCTCCCCTCCTCCAAATCCCGACTCGTCGAATAAATTTCCTGCACATCTGCAGCCATCATGGACTGCCTCAATGAACCTGCGCCAATCTGTTGCTGAGTACTTACGAGATATATCCTCTATTGTGAGAAGAACTATCGTCGTTCACGACTATCTTATGGCCCTTGTAGTTCAGGATATTGCTACGATTCCAAATGCAGAATCCTATGTATTCAACTGTACCTCAACATTCACGCAGGCCTCTTATGTATGTGAAGCGATTGGCAAACCGTTCCCAATTGAACTACATAAACAGTTGCCCTCTTGGGAAGGATGTTCGACCGATGAAATCAATGAACTTGTAGCTTTACAATCTGAACATTTGGATATCAGAGCTGGAGATATATACAATACCAGTAGAGTTATAGAAGGAACTTATGTTGATCTATTGGCAAGGGAAGAGATTGTTGGGAGCCGGAAGGCGTGGGCAGTCGGACCAATTCTTCCGTTGAAAGTATACTCAAATAGCCAGCATAAATGTTTAGAATGGCTTGACAAACAAGGTCCAAAATCCGTTATCTACATATCTTTTGGGACGACGGTTTCAATGTCAGATGAAGAAATCAAAGAGCTCGCAGTGGGGTTAGAACAAAGCAAACAAAAGTTTGTTTGGGTGTTGAGAGATGCGGATAAAGGAGACGTGTTCGATGGAGAAGTTAGACGGGCTGAATTGCCACAAGGGTTCGAAGAAAGAACACGAGAGGCGGGAATGGTGGTGAGAGATTGGGCACCACAGCCAGAAATTCTGTCTCATCCATCAACTGGTGGATTTATGAGTCATTGTGGATGGAATTCGTGCATAGAAAGCATTACAATGGGAGTGCCAATAGCAGCCTGGCCAATGCACTCCGATCAGCCTAGAAACGCTGTGTTCGTAACAGATGTATTGAAAATTGGAATTCTTGTGAGGGAATGGACACAGCGCGAGGAACTAGTGAAAGCATCGACAATCGAGAACATTGTGAAAAGGCTGATGGCGTCGGACGAAGGAAATGAGATAAGGAAGAAGGCAGAAGAAGTAGCTGCTGCTGTTAGGATGTCAACTGAGGCAGGTGGAGTGTCTAGAATTGAATTGGAATCATTCATTGCCCACATCACTAGATAAGAGCAAATTTCACCATAACATGGTATCCCAGTACATTGCTGCAGGTTGTGATTTGTGTTTTCCTGTTACATGATTTGTTGAAAGAAGCAATTTGCACCCAATATATATGAAAGTAAAAACAGTTCTCGATCATATCGATACTTCTAGTAAGATTAACTTCAAAAATGAATTAAATAGCAGGCATAAAAGCTTGAAATGGCTTTAGAAACAAGCTCCAAAATCTGTAATATATGTTTCTTTTGGAACAACAACTTCAATATCAGATGAAGAAGCTACGGAGATTTCAATGGGGATAGAAAAATGCAAGAAAAAGATCATTTGGGTTCTGAGAGATGCTGATAGAGCAGATGTATATGCAAGAGTGGAATGTGTTGTGGATCAAGCCTAGTCCCTTCTTTCGACAATAACAAAGTATTACAATCTCGTTTAGAGTTGCTCCTTTGTTTTTGGTTGAAGTTGTATGCTCAGATTCTTGCCACAATGAACACTGCACTGCAACTCAAAGGAACGGCAATAGAATTTGTTCACCAACCAACCAACCGAAGATGACCAAGACTTTTAAACACTCAATCCAATATCACTTTTGAGAAAAGAATGAAATATGGCTCTTCAATTTTCTTCACTCTCTATTCTAACCTAGAAAATAAGAAAACCTAGAATATATATATAATCTTAGTAAGATCTCATTCATCTATTTTATCTAACGGTCCACACTCAATAAATTATATTGTCCAATGGACTTGTGCCAAGTAGATTTAGTAACCCACGTATTCTCAAAGTAACTATAAAAAGAAGAAAAATACACAGAAATAGATAGTTCACCCTTAATTTGAGGGCTGCATTCTGTCACCATTGCAGGTTTTCACTATAATTGAAAAGAAAAGTAAAAGAAATTTCTCACGCCTCACATGCCAAAAACGGCTCCCTAAAAATCCTTTACATATGTAGGAATATCCGAGCGACTAAATATGTGTATGCGATACCCAATATACTCTGAACCCAAAGTAAACCAAAATTTACCTTGGTGGCTACCGGACCCAAACCCATACAGCTATGTAGATAGATCTATGATTTAAGAGATAAATGTATAATGTGATTAGATTCCAATCAGTCCAATGAAAAGAATGATAACGATGATTGAGCTTGCCAACTCGAAATTGTTACCCACAAATCAATATGTGGATTTATAAGTCACTATGGATGGAATTAATGATTGGAAAATAGTTTGAAAGTTTTGTGCAACGTAGGATAAAGTTGTTTGTCACCAAAATTTGTCTTACATTTGAAGGTGTTTTTCTTTTTCTTTTTTTTTTTTGGAACAATCAAAATTCATAGAATCAAATCACCGCGAACTGCAGCCAAAATAAAATGAGGAATACAATCATACCAAGTTCGAGGGAAAAAAAATTTAGTCGTTAGAAAAAAAGAAAAAAGGGACCAAAACAATCACAATAGTGACCGTTGGACTGCAACAGGCACTTTGTGACCGTTGAAATTGGTCCCCAACTTTTAAAAAGGAACTGGCCATGATCAACCCAATTGGGCCGAGCTAGCATTCATCTACATCCCAGGCCTTTCTGAGCTGGTTGGTCCACGGGCGGCTATGTCATGATTGTAGTAATTTTACCTCTCAAGTTTGCACATCCAAGAATCAACTATCTAAAGTACTATTGTATTGTAAGAAAATTAGTTCAAGTGTGCCTGATTAACAGTGAACAGTCACTTATTTACATTGAATTCTATTTAGGGAAATTATGCAAATGGTCCATAACCTTTATCCTTTAGTGTAGAAATGGTCTCTAACTTTTGTTTTTGGCACAACAATCTCTAAGCTATGTGTTTTGGTGCACAATTTGTCTTTATTTGATGAAAAAACAAAAATATTCTTAGTTTTAATTAAAGAAAATTGCAATTAAATTTTTAACATTTGTAAAACGTGCAAATAAATTCGATACATTTATTAAATAATATTTAATTTAGCATATTAAGGGTGTGTTTGATTTTGATTAAGATAAGATTTTTTGGAAAAGTTGATAAATGTGTAGTTGAAAAGTTGTCAAAAAGTTGTGAGTCCATGAAATGTGTAGTTACAATTAATTGTTGAGTTTGACTTTAGCTTTTTAGCAAAATTTTAATTGAAAACAAACGAAGCCTAAATATATCGCTATAATCATGTCAATTAAATTTTTCATAAACGAAAATATAAAATTATTGCGCTTTACGTATATGTAATTGCTATGTGATGTGAAAAATTTGAATAAAAATTAAGTTAAATAAATAACAAAATTGTGTATGTAATTTTATGACATTCAACCAATCTTATTATATTTTTTTAACATAAAAATATTAACAAAAATTAATTTACACATTATATATTCTTTATTTTTGAACGATAAATTAAAATATGAAGAATACAATTTGAGCTCTAATATTTGTAGTTAATAAACGAATAGCTCAATTAAATAAAAATAATTTGAGCATCAAGTTTGTAAGAAATTTTTTTTTATATTGTAACGATAAAATTAAAGTTTAAATTTTAAATAATACGATTACTTAATAATAATAATAAAATAATTTTAATTAACACGTTTGTTAATAATTATGACCTTAAATTTTAGTTATTTTATAATAGTTCGTAAAATATACAAAATAATTTAGTGTATTATCAATTTGTTAGTTTCTTTTAATTTTTTATAAAAAATAAAAGTATCAGACCTATTTGTATTGATTCAATTGAAAATTTCTTTAATTAAAAATAGGATATATTTGTCTTTTTCATCAAATAAGGATCAATTATGCACTAAATACATAAATTAGGAACTCATATGTCAAAAAATAAAAGTTAGAAATCATTTCTCCACTGGAAGCAAATATTAGGGACCATTTGCACCAATTTCCCTTCTGTTTAGGAATAGGTTGGGCCAACACCCATGTATAGTTATGCAACAAAGCTTGTATTTTTGTTTATTGGATAATCATGTTTGTAGTCAACCTTTTGAGTCATCAAATTTGTTTGTTTCTTGTTAGCCGTCCCCCACCCCCACCCCCACCCCTTGGTGATAATTAGATTGTTCTTCCACTGGCGGGTAAACGGTCGACTTATTGGAAATATTAGTTCAAGAAATTTCAATTCAAAGTTGTCTGCTGAAGAAAATGTTGAATTCATTCAAAGATTTGAGGAAAAGTGAAGAAAGCGCCAAAAGAAGATTTTCTCTACAATGAATATTTTTTAGTTGACATTTCAAAAGCACGCTTCTAATCTCATTCTTGACTCCCTCGACTACGTCCCGATCGCCATTTACTACTACTCTCTTGCATTCTATCCTCACTAGTATGCGAAAATCTCACGAGTTGTTACTCGGTAGCACGAGTAACTTTAGAGATGTCCCCAAATACATAGTAGGAGGGTCGCATGGAGATAGGGAGGAACATGATGCGAAAGAAAGAAAATATATTTTATTATTTTTCACTTTATCTTCATTAGAGAGGGTTACTTTCAAAATATTGGCAAAGAACTTTTAGTCAAAAATTATCAATAGAAGACAAATCTCCTTAAAATCCCAACAATTACCTTGAACTCACTACCAATGGCCATCTACAACAATCATCCAAACTATGATCTTGAAATCATGGAAGAAAAAGCTCAAGTTGCTGTTGTTATTGTGCCATTTCCTGCTCAAGGCCACCTCAATCAGCTTCTGCAACTCTCCTGCTTAATGACCTCATATGGGATTCCGGTCCACTACCTCGGCTCCGCCACCCACAACCACCAAGCAAAACTCCGTATCAACGGATTAAACCCTCTAGACGTAGTTAAAATCCGTTTTCACGATCTTCCTACACCATCCTTTGTCTCCCCTCCTCCAAATCCTGACTCGTCGATTAAATTTCCTACACATCTGCAGCCATCATGGAATGCCTCAATGAACCTGCGCCAATCTGTTGCTGAGTACTTAAGAGATATATCCCCTATCGTGAGAAGAATTATCGTCGTTCACGACTTTATTATGGCCTTTGTAGTTCAGGATATTGCAACAATTCCGAATGCAGAATCCTATGCATTCAATTGTATCTCAACATTCACGCAGGCCTCTATTGCATGTGAAGCGATTGGCAAACCGTTCCCAATTGAACTACATAAACAGTTGCCCTCTTGGGAAGGATGTTTGACCGATGAAATCAATGAACTTGTTGCTTTACAATCTGGACATTCGGATATCAGAGCTGGAGATATATACAATACCAGTAGAGTTATAGAAGGAACTTATGTTGATCTATTGGCAAGGGAAGAGATTGTTGGGAGCCGAAAGGTGTGGGCAGTCGGACCAATTCTTCCGTTGAAAGTGTACTCAAATAGCCAGCATAAATGTTTAGAATGGCTTGACAAACAAGGTCCAAAATCCGTTATCTACATATCTTTTGGGACAACGGTTTCAATGTCAGATGAAGAAATCAAAGAGCTTGCGATGGGGTTAGAACAAAGCAAACAAAAGTTTCTTTGGGTGTTGAGAGATGCAGATAAAGGAGATGTGTTCAATGGAGAAGTTAGACGGGTTGAATTGCCACAAGGGTTCAACGAAAAAACACGAGAGGCAGGAATGGTGGTGAGAGATTGGGCACCACAGACAGAAATTCTGGCTCATCCATCAATTGGTGGATTTATGAGTCATTGTGGATGGAATTCGTGCATAGAAAGCATTACAATGGGAGTGCCAATAGCAGCCTGGCCAATGCACTCTGACCAGCCTAGAAACGCTGTGTTCGTAACCGATGTATTGAAAATCGGTATTCATGTGAGGGAATGGACACAACGCGAGGAACTAGTGAAAGCATCGACAATTGAGAACATTGTGAAAAGACTAATGGCGTCGGACGAAGGAAATGAGATAAGGAAGAAGGCAGAAGAAGTAGCAGCTGCTGTTAGGATGTCAACTGAGGCAGGTGGAGTGTCTAGAATTGAATTTGAATCATTCATTGCCCACATCACTAGATAGAGCAATTTTCATCATAACATGCATGGTATCCCAGCGCATTGCTGCAGGTTGTGATTTGTGTTTTCCTGTTACATGATTTGTTGAAAGAAGCATTTTGCATCCAATATATATGAAAGTAAAAACAGTTCTCGATCAGATTGATACTTCCAATAAGATTAACTTCAAAAATGAATTAAATAGCGGGCATAAAAGCTTGAAATGGCTTTAAAAACAAACTCCAAAATCTGTAATATATGTTTCTTTTGGAACAACTACTTCAATATCAGATGAAGAAGCTACGGAGATTGCAATGGGCTATAGCTAGTCGCCATTGATAGTCTATTTCCCTCCGGGGAATAAAGCAAAAGAGCCACAATTGACATCACAAAACAAAAAAAGAATATTCGATAAAATAGCTTCATTTGAACCACAGAGAAAATCTGACTTGAAGCTTTGCACAACTCGGAGCGAGACACACTCCATCATCTCAATACGAAAGCTACAATTTCTAGCAAATATCAAACCCTCTCGAATAGCCATGGCATCTGCATTCTCCGCCTCTAACTTACCCACCACCCTCTTTCATAGCATAGCCAACACCAAGCCAGTCTCATCACAAACAATAGCCCCCGTTGTATAGAATCCCGTCTTATCCCTCACGGCAGCCCGCATATTGTGGTTTCCAACACGGAGAAGGTTTTGGTAGTATGTCCCGCTGCCCTTTGCAATCTAAATCATCATTCAAGTGGTGAAAACCCGTTGCAATGTCCCCTAAAATATGAGCTGCAATATGAGCTGCCCTCAACACCGAATCATGCACCACTCGATTTCTATCTCCCCAAATCATTCCCTTCAGTTATAAAACTTGAAATAAGAAGTTGGTTTTTGTTTGAAGCACAATGTTCTTTCACGGTGAGAACTATCGTTGTTCATGACTCTCTTATGGCACTTTTAGTTCAGGATGTTGCTACAATATCGAATGCAAAATCCTATGCAGTCGACTGTATCTCAACCTTCACGCAGGCCTCTTACGTATAGGAAACGATTGGTAAAATGTTCCCAATAGAACTACAAATGGAGTTGCCCTCTTGGGAAGGATGCTTTTGACCGATGAATCAAAGAATTTGCAGCTTTACGGTTTGAGCATTTGGAAATCAGAGTTGGAGATGTATACAATACCAGTAGAGTTATAGAAGGAACTTATGTTGATCTATTGGCAAGGGAAGAGATTGTTGGGAGCCGGAAGGTGTTGGCAGTCGGAGCCGGACCAATTCTTCCGTTCAAATTATACTCTAATTGCCAATGGAAGTGTTTAGATTGGCTTGACAAGGTCCAAAATCCGTTATCTACATATATCTTTTGGGACGACGGTTTCAATGTCAGACGAAGAACTCAGAGCTCGCAATGGGGTTAGAACATAGCAAATAGAAGTTTGTTTGGTTGTTGAGAGATGCGGATAAAGGAGACGTATTTGATGGAGAAGTTAGACAGGCTGAATTAACTGAAGGGTTCGAGGAGAGAACAGAAGGGGCGAGAATGGTGGTGAGAGATTGGGCATGAAAGCCAGAAATTCTAGCTCATCCATCAACTGGTGGATTTATGAGTCATCGTGGATGGAATTCATGCATAGAAAGTATTACTATGGGAGTTCCAATAGCATCCTGGCCAATGCACTCCAACCAGCCTAGAAACGCTGTGTCCATAACATAAGTACTGAAAACCGGAATTCTTGCAAGGGAATGGACGCAGTGAAAGCAACGACAATTGAGAACGTTGTGAAAGACTGATGGCATCGGCCGAACTAAATGAGACAAGAAAGAAGGCAGAAGTAGCAGCAGCTGCTGTTGGGATGTCAACTGAGGCAGGTGGGGTGTCTAGAATTGAAATGGGATCATTCATTGCTCATATCACTAGATTAATGATATGTACTTAGCCGGGCATCACAGCATTTTACTGCAGGTAGTCAGTCTTTTGATTCTTTTTACATAATCTGCTGGAAGGCTGGATTCTCCAGCTTTCTTATCATTATAACGAAGCAATTTACAAGGAAAGAAAACACATAAAAGGACTCCCCGTAAAAATAAATTAGATAACCTTAATGCAAAATAAGCTTTAGTAGTCAAAAGAGCATTGAAACCATTAAATTAAAATGTTCAAGCAAATTCCAAAATTGATCTTCCATGACTATCTGTTTTGAAAGAAAAATGAAATTGTAGTAATACTGTATCGTATCTGTGTATGTCTCCTCCTTGCCATAAGAACTGATGACAGCTTAATCCAAATCCGACCCTCATTATTATTTTCTTTCGTTTAGGCTTTAGGACTGCAGAGGTTCTTGAGATCCCTTTCCTTCGCATACCATTCTGGTATTATTTTTGCAGCATGAGGATACAGATCCTTGTATGCATTCTTGATAGTCCCTTCTGCAACTGTGGTAGCGATTGAAATATCTGCACGCACACTGTTTCAATCAAGTACACATACACGGAATGATACTTCTTATGAATAAACAACTCCTATAGCTAGCCAAACTCATGCTTTACTCACATTTATCAAAACAGAACACAGAGTGAGAGAATCTAATGACCAAATGAGTAAGGCGTGGACTTGTATACACATGACTTGCAGAAATGAAAATTATCCTAAAAATTCACTGCAAACACCAACGAACACAGATGGTGAATGCTCAAACCTCGCAGGGCTTTCTTTGAATCTGACAGTTGGGTTATCATGAAAATAATTGCTGCAGCAATGGATATCGGGCTCCTCCTGCAAGAAAACAATAACAAAAGTGAACAGAAAGCAAACCACAACCATGCAGCAATCAATGCGGGGAAAAAAAATCTATTGACCAAAATAGCATGCTTCACTTTAGAACAGAAATCTCCATCAGTTTTCCTGCTATATTATAAACAAGACTACAACCATCTCGAGTAAAGCGCGTGCTCTAAAATTGGTAATTTATCAACAAGTAGGTGCACAACATGCAAATGAAGATGATTAATTGCCATCAGGCCCATCAAAATTAATATATCAAACGAGTATGCTTTAAATGCTGAATACTTCTGACCTCACATCAGAATAACCATCAGAAATGCAGAAATTTCTCAGACATGATTGGAAATGTAATTTTTTGAACAAACACCCCCCCACCCCCCACCCCCTCCCTCCCTCCCTCCCTCCCTCCCTCCTCAAAAAAATAAAATACGTGTTTGGCAAAAAAAATTACATAAAAGTATCTTTTAAGCTTGGATTAATTTGATTGACTATATCTGTCAATCTTCCCTACCCCCTTCTTCTCCATTCCAAGTTACCATTTATGCAGATCTAATTTAACTTGTATTCCAGAGTCAGATTGCCAGGGAACTTAACATTCTGCATAAAGAGCCCTTCCTGAACTACGCAAACCTTTTATTCTTTCTTCACTTTGAATACACTCGTCACTTCGCCTTTTCTAAGCCAAATGGCCAAAAGCCCACACCCTCTTGGACATACATTTTCAGCCTCACATCCAGATCAATGAGTTGACTTTATTTCTCCAATTTCCGACCTTTCAGATTTAATGCGTTTTGCCTATGAAAGCCATCAAGATTCATAATCTTACAATTAATGCCAAGTAGAAAAGATTTCATGTTGTCGAGGGAAAATGTTAAAATATTTCCCTTCAAACACCCTTGTCAAAATATTTTCAAGCACAGCAACTGAGAAATTTATATTTTATTAAATACTGCCGTGGCAAACAACTAGGCAACGTGAAATGCACTTTTACATGTTAAAATGTAGTGAAACTCGAAGTTTCAATCAAACTACCAAGGAAATGAATATAGGTGAGATGGCAAAGAATATCACTATACCTTATATCAAAGTCCCCTGACTTCTTGACAGTTTCTTGGACGGCTTTGATTTCTTCATGGCTCATACCAAGATTAGAACAAAAACGTCTCTAAACAAAAAAGGGATAAGATTGAGATTAATTGAATGGATAGTGAAGACTCGCTATTATTCACAAATCTAGGAGAGACTTGGAAGTGATATGAAAGATCTAATTAGCCTCTTGTTTCAATCTATGTTACAATGCAATCACAACTAACTCACCAGATAATCCCCAGCATGTATGGTACCCATTTCCATAGATTCACCCATCTCAACCTTCAATTGTTTCACAATAAATTCTTTTGCTCGGCCAATTTCTTTCTTTGTAGCTCCATTTGCAATAGAGCAAATTTCTATTTGATATCCACAGGTCAAGAGGAGTTCCAACACAGGATAAGAGTAAACGAAATAATATCTAAATGTGCTAATGATTATAGGGGAGCACCTTTTACAGTGCGCGGTTTGCCTTCTTGTCGGCAAGCAATGTAAATGCAGGCAGCCACTATAGCATCCAAATTTCTTCCTCTTGTACACTTCTGATCCTCCAACCTTTTATATATTTCACTCGCCCGATCCTTCAAAAGAGGTTAGCATCTTATGTGAGACTTGGAATACAAATATGACAACTTACGAGACATGAAAAAGTCACTTCTAAAGTCTAAACAGAGTGACAGTACCAAAAAATTTGTTTCATAATATGAAAATTATATAAAGGTTTCTGCTTTTATTGCATGTTTAGAATTAGATCATGAATAGTAGAGATGCTGATGATATAAATACTCGAATCTTTTGTTGACGTGATAACTTCAATCCAGAAGGGGGGAGTGATTGGTGGCATGCAAATACAGGAGGTTTTAGGAACTCAAAGCTTAGGGCACCAAGTGTTGTTGCATGTTAAGATATTTGTAGGTTTCAAATACAAGGATAAAGTAATATAATGGCGGCAAAGCTACACCTGATATCAAAACCCATGCAGAATATATGATAACTAAATTTCTTTCCAAACACACAAAAAACAAAAGAGATGGGGAAAAGGTTAAAACAACCTACAGTATGAGAGTAAGTAGAAACTGTAATCTAGGCACATTGAGAAAATGAGAAACAAATGTTATTAGAATACATTGGATTCTACGTCTCATCAAACATCTTTTGTCAAAAGACAGATGAGTAAGGTGCATACCTTAATAGTTGCAACAAGACTCAACCTGGAAAGTAAGGGAGAAAACATTAGCTATGACCATTGCAATTCCTATCAATCAGTCTTAAAAGAATAAAAGGAACCTGCAAATGGATTAGCTACTACAGAAACACTGGACAATGGTTTGCCTTTCTTCTTAGATATGACACCACCCAAATACACGCAAGTATCGCATAAAAATTTATGGTCACTAGAGTTTACCTATTTTAGTCTAAACAAACTCATTCAGATTGCCAATGATCTTTTGCCCTAAAAACTAACATCGTAAATAAAAATCATAAGCAGTTGAACATCATCAGGCTCTTGATAGCTTTGATGACAGGTCGCTAGAGATAGGTTCTGTTTCCAAAGCAAAATGACAGTATGACAAAACAAACTATACAAGTACACAACATTCAAAACATTACAACATTATGATCATTAATGTCTTGGTCAAATACACATAACCAGAATCGAAACTTCACAAGAAGCAAAATTCAAGCCTGACAAGTATAATTAGCAAATGCATTCTCATCAAAACCCATGAATTCATATTCACAATCCATACAAAGAATAAAAGCGCCCATTTCACATTTCAAACAATAAACTAAATGCTAGTTACCCTATATTTCTTTCTTCTTTTTTGTTGCTTCATTTATAAATTAGACTAATAAAATTCCAAACAATGCCACAACTCTACCACCTTAAATTTCAATCAGATCCATTGAATCATTCAAATTATCAATATTTATTCTAGACCTTTCAAGATTTTAGCTTTAAACCCACCGTTCCCACAAAACCTTAAACCCCCAAGTGAAATCTTTTCTTCTTTATCCTAATTTTGTGATCACTTTTTAGATAAATTTCTTGAAAACCCATCAGTACCAGTCTAAAGGTTTTACCATAAACCCCACATATTCACATAAGAGTCAAGCATCCAAACCCAATAATCAATAAAAAAAAACACGTACCTATCAGCCATATTGGAAATGGCCTTAAAGGCCAAGACAATGGCCCGCTCAGGATCACCTCCGCGGTTCTGCAAACGGGAAAGGGATCCATCCCCATTAGACCCATTAGGTCCTCGCGAAATCACGGTTGACAGGCCGGCATCAGCAAGTAGCGGGTTAACGGGTCCTCCAACACGGTTCGGGTCATGATCGCCCGAATCATCGGCGAAGGTCCTCCACTCAGATGTCTCATCGATGGAACGGGACTCCAGCACAAGACCGCACTCTGAGCACACAGTATCCCCCGCCGAGTGATCATTTACCACCTCCGTGTTCCTCTTGCAGTCCGAGCAGTATGTATCCGACATTGAAATCGATTTACAACTCCCTGGATGTAGAAGATGCTTAACTGCTTAGGGTTTCTGGAAAAAAATTCAATTTTTTCTCGCTCCTCTCTCTCTCTCTCTCTCTCTCTCTCTCTCTCTCTAGAATCTCTGAGTTGGGGAAATGACGTAGAGGGAGAGAAGGAAACAGGGATGAACTGGAGGAGACAGGAGGTGTGGGCTGTAGGGGTCAATGGTGTATATATAGACGGAGGAGGGGTCAGTGGGTGTGTGGGGGTGGGGTGGTTCATATCTTGAATATTTTTCATTAATTATACAAAATACAAAAAACATGCTATTTTGGGTGGTTGTGTGTGAAGGTTCCTTGTTTTTTCTTTTCCTTTTTTCAATACTAACATACTGTTTATCGATAAAATTCGATCGTAACAAAATAAATAGAAATTGATAAGAGAAACAAAATTTGAAAAAGAAAGTGAATTGGAAAGAAAAGAACTGATAAAATTAAAAAAAAAAAATTTAGAGAAAATGAAAACAAACGTGTAGTAGATTTTCAGACCAGTAGAAGAAAAACTCCTTACGGTCATAGTTAAAAGAAATTAATTATCTTCAATACTAGAAAAATAATTTATCAACTCATTTTTTACTTTTTTTTTTTTAACTTTTTTCTACTATATAATGATATATTCAGTATATTGAACCGATTATAATTTGACAAAAGAATCGATAAATTTGTTTTTCAACTTACTAAACATAATTTGACAAGACATATAATAAATTTATTTTTTATATTGTACATATCTATTTGTGACATTGCATCAAAGTACCCTAAAGTTGTTGGTTTGCCACTTACGTGTCATTTAGAAAACAAGTTTATTTCAGTTTTTGTGTTTGAAGATTTAGATATTTATTGTTATTTTTCACTTATTAAAGATTTATATCAAATCCTATTTTGTTAAAAATATATATATATATCATATTACTATTCAAAGCACATTATTTAATATTTACTGAAATTTATTAGTCGATTCATTATAAAACAAATATTATATAAAAAAGTTACTTAAAATTCGAAATATAACTAGTTATATTCTGTATTGTGTTTTTATTTTTACTATTGATGGTTGATTTTACAGTGTAATTACAGTTAGCACGATGATAATGTTCAGTCGGTAAAATTAAAATATTTAAAAATTAAGAACTATTTTAAGAAAACAAAATATATTGATCAATTATGATATTGTTTGTCCTTTTCGAAAATACTGTCCTTTCAAAAATAGTAGATTATTGGAAAACAATTTTGAGATAACGAACTTGGAAAAACAATTTTGTCTTAAATTATACATCGAACGTTTTTCAAATGGAGTACTTATCAATTTTCGTTAAGAAAAACAATTTTGTCTTAAATTGTACATCGAACATTTTTTAGAGGAATACTTGTCAATTTTGGTTGACATATGTTCGATCCCTTACGTGAAAAAAATATCACTTTAATATAAGAAAAAGTTATTGATTCTAAAGTATAATATTTTAGTCAATGGGTGCATCTTCATATCTTACAAATTGCATGTTGTCATCATATCCAATGCCAACATGACTACATACAAATAGATATTTTCCTACAATCTTATATGAATATAAATACTGCTTGAAGGAGGTTATATCAGGAGGAAAACAGAGGCGGCTCAAGCAATTTGCAGATTTTCGATAAAATTTGCTAAGGGGGCATTTTATAGAATAATAGAACAAATGATTTGACGGAAATTCTAATTCCGTAGGTGAATCAGTAATGATAATTTTTACGGAAATTAATATATGTCGGAGATTTGCACCAAATTATCAATAGCGATATTGTTGGTGATCATTGCATCCTCGTCAGTGATTATCGACAATAATATCATCATCGTTGACAGAAAGTCGTCAGAATTATCGACAAAATTTTATTTTTCTATACTTTTTATTATTTTCTATAAGTTACCAACTAATAAGTTATTCTGTTGGTAAATATCTTCTTTATTTTTTTGTTATTATATTACTAGCTTATAAGTTATGCTTTAAATTGTTATTTTATTCTGGGCGAAATGGGAAAATTGCAGTTGGTGATTCCTAACTTTTCAAAATTATATATAGATCCTGAACTTTTTATTTTTGACAATTCTTCACTTAAAAAAAAAACTTGCAATTCTTGATGTATTATGATCAAAATATATTTGCCTTTATTAAGCCATTTACAAACTGTTTTTATGAATAATTATACTTTAAATCACCAATTTATTTTCTTTAAATTAAAGTAAAACTCATAATATTTACACATTTTGTTCTTATTGTATTTTCATTTTCCACACTTATCTAGTGTGAAAATATGAAAAAAAAAAAAATAAGAATTTATTAATAAGACTAAAAAGTATTGGTCTATGAAGGCAACAAATTTTTTTAAATATTTTGTTTAACAGGACCAAAAAAAATTCTCTTGGCTATGTGCAATTTAAAAAAAAAACTCGAACTAAAAAAAAAAAATTCATTTCATTTTTATTTTTTGCTCTTTTAATTTATTTAAGTGCATGTTTGTTGGAGATTAAAATCTAGTTTTTGGTTTTTTGACTTTTGACCAATTGACTAAAGCACGTCACATGAAAAGGAAGACTATGACAATGACCAAAATGATATTGTGTTTGTAACGTTCAGCCGCAATAGTTGACCGAAATTAAGGGCAGTTTCGAAATTTTGGAAATTCATTTTCTGGCTTTGGCTGTAAAGTAATCTGACATTGGTGGGCCAAGGTTGAAAAAAATTTAAATACTATTCAAGAAACAGTTTTTAATCTACAACAAACAGACGCTAAATTAGATGACGGAATTGTCAAAAATACCACCTGCGTGAATTTACTGAAAAGATGGAGATAAAACGTGCTATTAAAATCGAATAAGAATGAATTTGAGACAAAATAGAAATATTGGCAAACTCTACCTAATAAATTCAACGAACGGTTATAACATCTTGCATTTGTGTATTTTATGTTTAGTTTTGATGGTTTTCTTTACCACATAATTAAAATAAAATGATGACATTATTCGCGTTGTAAAATCAAGAAAGAATTATTTTAGCAAAACTAATATTGTATTTGTCGACTACAATAACTCGTCTTTATTAAAAAAAAAAAAAAAAGTCACCTAGGTAAAAAAAAAAAAATCTAGTATTATTGATTTTCATTTTTGTTT
Organism: Forsythia viridissima; assembly: GCA_030279155.1. Classification (NCBI taxonomy): domain Eukaryota; kingdom Viridiplantae; phylum Streptophyta; class Magnoliopsida; order Lamiales; family Oleaceae; genus Forsythia; species Forsythia viridissima. Next base: position 1,307,977 of record CM059042.1, on the reverse strand, counting down.
AGAATAATCTACGTGATATAGGTGTCACAGTTCAAATAGTGTTTATAATAGTATTATTAATTGAGTTGGGAAAATTGTGAAAGAACTCTATTTCTATCCTTAAGTGGATTGTGCCATACGTGACTATTGCTCTTTTAAAGTTATTTTGCTGGCCCAATGGGCCTTTTTGGGCTACGTTGGAGTTTATGGGCTTGGGCACAGTAGACTGGATTCCTTTTCCATATTTGTAGGAGGATCCAGCTTCATACTTCAATCTAAATTAGAGCTCCTTTAAGACATTATGATTAACATTCGAAGTTGATTATTTGTTAATTATCATATTTAAACAAATCAAACATATGATTAAACATGATTAGACAATACAGTAGATAAAATGCACTCGAGACTTTAGTAGAACGTGCAAGTGCATAACTGATTTATAATATTACAGCTTCAACAAAAATAAAAAATTATATGTATGTTTCGTTTAAGATAAAATCTCATCAGATATGTTTTTTTTTTTTTTTTTTTGCTTTTTTAAAGAAAGATAATCATGGTATACTTGTGAACTATTTTCAAAAAAATTAGTTTTTGTTTTGCTATTTTTTGTGATGTCGTATTTTTTTTTTTTTTTTTATGTATTTATGTTCATATAATTTAGTCTAAAAAGTAAAGTATTTATGGTGGCACGTGAAAAATGCTTCAAGTTGGCATTGAATAGCACAAATTTGAATTTTTTTTTTCCTTTTCTGGTAATATTGGAACAATTTTGTTCAATAATTAAAATAAAAAATCAATTTTGACGAAATTATTATTGAAGCGCAACCTTTTTATGATAAAAGAGATTACAATTAATTAACTTTCTTTAAGTAAAAAACAATGCTTCTATTTAAAAATAAAAGATGAAAATGAAAGCTACGAATATATAAAAAATTCAAATATAACATGAAAATTGAAAGGGTAAAAGAGAATATGTGTATTTATTACACTATTTACTCATTCACATTGTGTATAAAGTCATGTTCTATGAGTTTACTTTCATATGAAAAAAAACCCTTTATTGAGTTGTAAGGATTTTATTCAAACAATGCAAAAGTCGTATAGTAAACTTACGAAAATCACCGATTTTTTGAAATTTTCAGATTTTTAATGAATCATATGCTGTTGAAAAACTCTTCCTCCCAGGACTTGGTCCTCAAAGATTTCCTCTGTTTCGGGGGTGTACTTCTATTCTCGACCTTCTCTTCAACTCCGTTCTAAGTTGCTTCCATTCGCTATTCTCTTTCTCCACGATTGAAAGAACTTTAATCGAGCTAAGAAGAATCGAATCATTGCCCCCAAAATGTTTCTGTAATTTTTGAAAATAAATGGGATGTTAACAATTTCTAACTATAATCATTTAGTCAAAGTATTTGCATTTGTGTTGCAATATTTTTATTCTACTTTTTATCTCTCCTACTCGACTTATCGTAAAATACTATGTAAAATACTATGAATAGTAAGTAAAACTCTCCTTCCTAGAATAAAATAAAATTGAAATAAATCAATGCGGTCCAAATCTTGTTGCCATGGTAAAAGTCAATTTTGACAGGTCAATGCCGTGTATCAAATTATGTAACCATAAGTTGATGTTACAAGTGCATGATCAAGACTTATAAAATTAAGATGGATCAAAATCAACAAAGTAATTTGATTGGATTGAATTTTATTTCAAATTGACACACAGCCGTTACAAGCTATCTTAGTAGACGCGTGACGTGACTTTAGACTTATCTATAATGAATACTATCTGAATATCATATTTATCGTCAATACTAAATGTAATTCGTTACTATTAATTTATAAATAATCTAACACAACTTTATGATAAGTTTTGACACGTCCCCTGTTATAAAATAAATTTAACCAACATGAAATAAAACAACACTTTCAAATATCAATGAACACTTCATATAATACGAGTGAGTGTGAAGAGTTAAAATATTGTCAGCTTCAAATGTATTGACAATAAAATTTAATTTATAGTTGTTGGTGCATGTACTCTTTTTGGTACGTTAAAACTAAAAAAAAAAAAAAAAAAAAAAAATTATCGCCTTTTTATTACCTTAAAATTTTAGACCATAATAAATAAATAAAAATTTAAATTTTCAGATGAGATTAGGTCTATTATCACGATATTCCACGGGTCACCTTTATCACTTATTTAATAATTTGACTTTTTAGATGAATTGATTTATGTGTTCACTGCCAAACTTCTGACTTCCATATTAGTGGAATTTATTCATCATCTTTGAGTTGGATAATGGCATTGATTTTGGCTCTCTAGTTTGTAATTAATTAACTCTAATTTTTCTGAAAGCATTTGCATAATTACACATATATGACATCATCAACAATGCAAATTTTATTATTTTAAACATTTTTTGAGAGTAATAGTTACATGCGGGGGTAGAACCATGATATGACAAAGAGATGGATCGGGAGAAGGGAAACTCCCGAGCTGCCCCAAATTTTTTTTTTCTCAAACCACAATTATTGAGTTCATTTTTATGAGAATATAATGTTTTCAAATAAGTCATAATCATTAAAAAGTTTACAAGAAGTCCTTGCACAAGAATATTCAAAATCTAAAAGCTAAAGAAGTTATGCCCGCCAATCTTTTACAGTTACAAATTCTTCTATAATAGAATCTATATCTATGTTATTAACAAAGTCTCTCAACAAAAATTATTATGTAGTTGATGCTAAAAAATTGTTCTATAATAGAATATATATCTATTTTATCTAAAATTAAGCTATATAGTCGATACACAAAATATTTAAACCCTTTTAATAGTGTTATATACAATTATATTGTAATCATATACTTAATGAAACGATATATAAATAAGTCATACACAACATGATAATATTGTAACCAAACTAGAAAATAAAATGATATTTCAACATTAAATACCAGAAGGTGCAACAAATTAAAAAATTCAAGTCACTGCTTTTAATACAATTAAGTAGTTTAACACAGGGCTGGGCCGTGGCCAAGGCCTAGCCCTGCGTACGCCTGTAATTACATGTTAGACGTTTGTCTATTATTGTGATTATTTTTGTATTTCAAAAGTACAGTAATTCATATATTAGAAAAATAATTTCACAAAAATGGAAGTAAGTGTTAACTAAATTATTATAATTGTCATTGAATGACAAATTAAATTTTTAGTAGAAAAAATTAAAATAAAAGTATAATTGGAGAGGTAAAACATTGATTTTTTTTTTTTTTTTTACCAGCTCCTATTATAAATATTCGATAAGATAGAAAATTGTTGGATTTGTTCATTTTAGGATTTAATTTTTTTAATTGTTAATAGAATTGATGAACTTCTTTTTAGTAAGTTTATAATTCAACAATGCAGCTCAAACTAAAGCCACGAAATAAGTATCTACAAAATACTAAGATTACGAGCACGTGCATAAATAATTAGTTATTTAATGGACTGATCGAGTTTGGGTTCAATCTATGTGTGTGTTGGTTGTGGGTTTGAGTTCTCTTAAGTATTGTAAATAGTGTTTATAGGGACGAAATCCTAGTTAAACAAATGTATATCGAGTCGAATATACATGTGTACTAAATATATCATAAATATATCGTGTTTTATACTTGCCTTAGATGTAAACATTATTACTAATTTAAGAAAATTACATATTTACATATATACAGGAGCGAATCTAGGATTGTTTGGAGTTTAGGCTGCTACTAAATTTTTTTTTTTTTTTTTTTGTACACTATAAAAACGATTTTCCTGGGACGGGACTCGGCTATAGTCTGATCCCACCACCCTTAACCCCCCCCCCCCCCCCCCTGCATATATAGATGTTTTTGACAAATAAGCAAAATGATTCAAAATAGAAAGACTAATTTTTCAAATAAACAATTTATTTTGTAGTTAAGTTGTAAATTACTAATAAGTAATTTCTACTTTGTTAATTACCAAAGTAAAAAAAAATAAAAAATAGCACGTCGAGATATATTTGAAAACAAAGTTTATTTAGAAATAATTTTAACTTATTTTAAATTTAACTAATCATGAATTGAGTCAAGAAAATACAGAGAAAGATCTAGTCAATATTCATATAACGTGAGCGTCCAAATATAATTTTAAAATAAAAATTATCGAAACACATAATAAATGAACTCTCGAAAAAATCAAACATCCCGAGTAAGGAATGTCTCGAGGCTGTCCAACATAGTGAAACACCAATTTAAATGCTTTATTTTTTCCCAAGATCAATGAAAATAAATAAATAAAGATTGACAATTTGTATCGCATTTTGTGGACAAGCGAAGTGTAGTCGAATTATGCATGATAATTGACGCCGCCATTGTTGGCTTTGAGTTTCTTGATTATCGCCTCTTCCCTTTAATTTTAATTAATCTCTTTTTTACTTTTCCACTTTTAATTAATTCGAATAATTTTGTTATTGGAATCAACTCAAAATTAATTAAAAAAATTGAGTTCTAGATTTTTAAATAAAATTAAGGACTCAGAATAAGATATACATTAAGAGATGAAGTTTTCAATCAAAAAGTCTTTATATGCTGATTATTGTTTTCATAATTAAGCAATGTACGATTTTACTCTTAATATACCTTGCAATGATTATTCATTCGAACTTCAGACAGTTTGAGTTGCTAGTTTAAATCTTTTGAACTTGATTAATTAAATTGTACTATTTTAATTAACTATTGTTAGTAGAGATATAAGAAAATGTTATTATAATCATATTTTGCCAAACACGGTCTAATAATTTAAAAGGAAATTAAAAACAAAAAACAAAAAACAAAAAAAAAGTATGTTGTAAAATCTTCTTTAATATTTAATATTTTTAACACCCTCCTCACGTACTTGATTTAATTTTATACTAAAGAAGACGTAATATGTGAATTTTATTATAAATACATTTAATTCAATAGTCACCATCCGATAACTCATTTGCAATTAAAATGTTCATTTTCTTGCTACTTTATTTTTAAAAAATTGAAAGTCAAAAGATTGCACTCCACATCAACGAATATTTTGACAAAAAAAATAAAAAATAAAAAAATTATACCCTTAATGCTCATTAGTGACATTGGATTGCTATAACTATCATTTTAGATTATAATAATATTAGTTTAATATTTCGCTTAATAGAAATTGAAATGAAATTAACTTATTCTATTATTCCCAACAATGTTCTCTAGGCGAGTTCGCATACTCGACTCGGCCCAACCCGACCGGACCACACAGGTGTAATTCCGTTTCGAGGAAGACTACCAATCTACCATCTTTTGTTCTTCTATTCTATGCATCCGCAGTCTTTGACTAATTTCTTTATTATTTAGGAGAATAAAACAGGCATATTTAGCCTCTTCCTTCACAGGTAGATTCTTCCACCCCAACCCCACCCCATGATAAAGCCCTCTCTCTCTCTCTAGAAAGCTTGCAGAAGAAGAATGGTGAAGTACCAGAAAAACAATCAGTTTCAATGGAAAAAAACCAAAGAACACACGGTTGATGAAGACGAGGATTCTTACTTACACCCTTTTGCTTTAATCTGTACAAACTCTGGCTATAGCAATAAGAGAGCAAAACCCAAGCTTTTCTTCTTCATTTTTCTCTCTCTAATATCTTGCACCTTGTTTCTAGCAACCCACTTGTTTTCTTCAAATTCCATCACCTCCTTATCATTCTTCTGTAAGTTTATATATTTTCTGGGATTTTTTAGTTTTTATTAATATAATTTTTTTTTGATTAATTATTTGTCTCTTTTGTGTGTGTGTGGTTGCAGACTCATTTGGGGTTGATAATGGTTCTGAAACAGATGTAAATACCTCCCTTTGCTCGTCCGTTCCTAATGGTTAGTTATCTAAATACTTGCTTTGTTACGGATTAAGCCCTAATACCGAGCAATAGTAAAAAACCTTATGCATGTTTTCACTATAATAAGGAAGAACGTTTCATCCGATGCTTAATAATAATATATATTAGGTTGATATGTTGTCATACTAATAAGAGTATTTCTTTTTTTCGATGTGTAAGATTATTATTATATATTATTATTATTTTTCATCCATTAGCTTAGCCCAAAATTTGCTTTAACATCAGTCTGGATCCGCCCCGGTCATTAGGCTCTATATATGTAATAGGAATATTAGATCGATGATATGTAGTCGTATTAATAAGAGTACGATATGATTAAGCTCTGTATAGTCGATGTGTATGGTGTATTTGATGGAAGGTGGTATTTGTTTTGCAACTTGATAGTAGGGTCTGGTAAAGTACTAAACATGTAACCTTAATTTCCTTTAATATTATACGATTTCTCTTTTTATGTTTCTTTTTTTTTTTTGAACTTGAATGAAGAGGATTTGATTAATTGTTTGGATTTTCTTTTTCTTGGGTTGGGTTGGGTTGGGTGGGGTGGGGGTTTGGGGAGCCTGACCGGGTGGGGCAGACACAAATCATGCCCTTGAAATTTATGTAATACAGGTTGACATGATGTAATTACTAGTTCGTTGGTATATTTAGTACGTAATACTTAGATAGAACTAGATAATATATAATGAACATTTAAACGTTGTCAAATATCAAGTTTGTGACGGATGTTTGTTATAAATGCAGGAACTATTTGTTGTGATAGAAGCAGCATTCGTTCAGACATATGTATAATGATAGGGGATGTAAGAACTCACTCTGTATCCTCTTCCATCTTCCTCTACAGAGCCACCGATCCGAGCGGTTATCTTACGGGCCTAACGGATGATGATGACGAGGAGGAGGAATATGTAATCCAACACGAAAAGATCAGGCCGTATACTCGAAAATGGGAACCTGGTGTGATGGACACAATTACCGAATTAGACCTCATTGTGAAACGGAAAGACTTTGGCGTACTTCGAAGTTGTGATGTCGTGCACGACGTCCCTGCCGTGTTCTTCTCGACCGGAGGGTATACCGGTAATCTTTACCATGAATTCAATGATGGGATATTGCCTCTTTATATCACTTCACAGCATTTGAACAAGAAGGTTGTGTTTGTCATTCTTGAGTATCATAATTGGTGGATCACCAAGTACGGCGACATACTCTCGCAACTCTCGGATTTTCCGGCCTTAGATTTTCACCTTGATAAAAGAGTCCATTGCTTCCCTAAAGCCATTATCGGATTAAAAATCCACGACGATCTCACTGTCGAAACATCATTGATGGAAAACCATAAGACGATAGGAGACTTCCGCGAGCTTTTGGATCGTGCCTATTGGCCGCGAATTAGAGGTCTCATCCAAGACGAGGAACGAAAAGCTCGACTCAAAATGGAGAAATCTACATTGTCACCTACATTGTCACCTTCATCAAGGACAATGAAAAAGCCTAAACTGGTCATAATATCGAGGAACGGGTCGAGGGCAATAACGAATGAAGATTCGTTGGTGAAAATGGCCAAGAGTATCGGGTTTTTGGTCGAAGTTTTGAAGCCCGAAAGGACTACAGAATTGGCTAAAGTTTATAGACTTCTTAACTCGAGTGATGTCATGGTTGGAGTCCATGGTGCTGCCTTAACTCACTTTCTCTTTATGAGGCCGGGCTCTGTTTTTATCCAAGTTGTTCCCCTCGGTTCAGAATGGGCAGCAGAGACATTCTACGCCGAACCATCGCAAAAACTCGGTTTGAAGTACATTGGATACAAAATCCTTCCTAAGGAGAGCTCGTTGTACGCCGATTATGACAAAAATGATCCGATTCTAATTGATCCAAGTAGTATAAACAAGAAGGGATGGGAATTCACGAAAAAGATCTATCTTGATAGTCAGATGGTGAGATTGAATATAGAAAGATTCCGTAAGCGCTTGTTTCGTGCCTACTATTACTCCGTTGCTAGGAAGAACAAGCGTATAGGTCATCGATTATAGTACATTTTTGACATCTTCTTCAATGGTGTACATTTCGACACGTGATTTTTGAGTAGTTCTGTATATTGTAAATAAAGAAAAAAAAAATTAAGCAAGAATGTAATTGTAGGGACAAATGAGTTGTGATTTTGTACATCAAATACCAAAACAATAACCTTCTTTTTGGTACATAATGTGGTGAAGATAAAAAGAGTCTCTCTATAAGTTTTCTTTTGTATTTACACGTGTGTTTAAAAGTGGTAGTTTTTTCGGAGCTTTTCTTTGGCTAAGCTTAAATTATAATTTAAGCTGATCAGATATATTTTTTATTCATATATTTCGTAAGATTCACAATATACTACTTATTTATTATTCATATATTTCATATGATCTACAACTTATAAGCACTTATAAAATTAATTTTAACATTGCCAAACATACACGAATTGTGTAGACAAAAATGATGTTTGACTAGTTTATAAATAGTCAAAAGCAATCAAACATGCAGTAAATACAAGATTTCTTGGAATATGTGCCCAAGGTATCGACAACACTAGCTTAAGGTTATTTATCGTCTCAAGTTTGTTTTAAAATAAATTTTAGTTTGTCACTGCATATTGTTGAAATGGAAAAGGGGTAACACTTGAATTTGGAACACGGCATATAATTGAAATTTAGTAAGGCTCGCAATTTTTATTCACATATTTTGTATAACTTACTACTTATAATCTACCAAAAAACTTTATCAAGCGAGCACGAAAGATTTCGAAATTTCGTTTTCTATGTAAATCCCACTTGTTTAAAAATATAGTGGCTTTCATTTTCTAATAAGATTAATCAGTCCACTTCTTATTTAAAACAACTGTTTTTGATAATTTAATTCACACTAATTAAAACTGTTCAAATGCATCTGGTTGCAATTAAGTGGTTTAAATGAATTGATTGAGGCTCTATTTTCAATAATGGCACTCATTGTTGCAAATTAATTGGAAGATTTTTTTTCCTGATTAGGTATAATTATCATGTCTGAAATTATTTGATCTTTAGTGGATTCTAGGACATGATCTTCCTTCATGTTATTTGATCTTTAGTGGATTCTAGGACATGATCTTCCTTCATGGAAAAAGTTACCGTGGATAATGTTTGTGTCAACTACGTAACTCGTTTCTAAATATTAATTAGTAGGTTGGCTGTGGAGTGGACAAGAAAATTAGATGGTTGGGCTAAGAATATCACCGATGTATTCTATGAACTGTTATTTATGTGGTACGAATGTTGGAAGACTTTTGATCTATATGGTATTAATGTCTAATGAATAGACGTTCAAGTTTAAATTTGGTCTCCAATGTATTGTATAGATTGCTATGTAGGTGTATTTTATTTTATTAAAATAAACTTAAAATTACATTTAAATATACATAAAAAAATCTAAATTTTACTGAGTTGGCGTGTCCAACGGAGCTTCTGAATTTAGACAGAGGTCTATACACTGTCTATTTTTTTTCTTGTCACGTCAGCTTGAGATAGTCCTCGACAGTTTGCAGTTTGTATTAGAAAAGAATTTTCTTAAATATTATCTATCTTACTTACGTGGAAAAAAAAATATAGCAACGGTTGTATTGTAGATGTTCTAAGGAGTCGAGGTGAAGGATTGGTATGGGTTGGTTAATTGAGCGAAGTGTTTGGAGGGGCGCGCAATGTTTTCCCCCTTCCTTTTTTCCTTTTTGTATTTTAGCTTTTATTTATTTCTAATTAAAAGTATTTGTGTTAACCCTCACAAGTTACAACAATATCCCACATTTAATGAAAATTGGACAACAGACTATCAATAATTTAGTGATTGTTTGGTAATTTTTTTTATAAACTGTAAATAGTGAATTATACAAACGGTTAAATACTTCAAATAAAAGATTAATAACAAACTTGTTATAAGATTATATATTGGAAACCTCCACTATAATTATACTAATTTTATGTAGGATAACCTCCACTTCGAAGGTAGTGCCGATAATTTTATAGACGGATGGTAACAAAGTGATTTAACTAGAATGAAAGGATAATTTTGATGATTAAGTAAAAATAAAATTAAGTTGTGTTGGTACAATAAGTTTTATTACAAGTTTACTGATCAAATTTGCTTCAATACTAAGGGTTTACTTGAGAGTTTTGGAATATTCGTTATTAGAATTTTTAAAGTACTGATTTTGAATGTTTATGAGTAGAGCAGGTTTTAAGTGATTTTAGTAGCGACTTTTTAAACGATCCAACCCATGTTTAAGAGTTTATTAACTAACGGTTTAAAAAGTTTTTTAGAGAATCAAATTACATATATGTCCATATATAAAATTTTAAATTTTATATATTCACCTATCATTGAAAATATAGAATTAAATTTATGTTGTTGCATGTTTTTTTTTCTTTTGTATATTTTCTTTTATTTTGAGAAATATTAAGTTTAGAATAGTTTTGAGAATAATTGTTTGAAAATTGGTAAAATTGGAAGAAATTTTGAAAAATGGCCAAAAACTACCGATTTGAGAGTTGAGAGATGCACATCAAATTCCACTACATCGATTTTTTGCGGGTTCAGTTCTCCAAAAAATTAATAAGTACCGATTTTTTCAACCTTTCATAAATAGTACCGGACAAAACCGATGGGAAAAAAAAACTCCCAAACTTGCCCTAAATTTTGGACAAAAAGTTATTTTAAGAAAAAACAACTCAAATTTTCACCATCAAAAGTTCAAAACAAGTAATTTAACATTTTTGTAAAATCAGTTTAGAAAATAATTTATTTTAAATTTACTTATCACTTATAAGTAAACTTTTAACCAGGACCGTTATGAATTCGCTAATTTTCCAATGTACCCAAGGGTTTAAGCTTTTCATTCGTCTCCACTCGCTAACGCGCCACCGCTCCAAACCCCACCTCCACCTCCAGTAGGCACAGAGCAACAGAAATGGGGACAGTGAAGAAAATAGTGAAGAAGGCGACGATACTAGGAGAAATGGGATTTAACAAGGGAGGTGGGAACATTAACTGGTTCCCGGGTCACATGGCCGCCGCCACTCGGGCCATCCGTGACCGCCTCAAACTCTCCGACCTCGTCATCGAAGTCCGTGATGCCCGGGTAAATATAATACTTGATATTTATGAATAGATACACTAGAGTTGATAAATTTAAGGAGTTAATCTTTTTCGGATTTTTGGGGATTTGTATATAGATACCATTGTCCTCAGCAAATGAAGACTTGCAGCCTATGCTCTTGGGAAAAAGGCGCGTCATTGCTCTCAACAAGAAGGACTTGGCTAACCCTAACATCATGCATGTACTTTTTTACCTCCCTATATACGTTTGCATAGGACAATTATCTCGTACATGTGTGTTGCGATGTATTTATATTGCTAATCTTGTTTTACAGAACTTCAGTTTATGTTTTCTTTATGATTTGAGGCCTTTTATTCCAAAATGTCGCAGTCTATGTTAAGAGTATCTACTCTATACTCTTTATGTGTGGTGTGGTGTGGTGGGGTTGGGAAGTCAGGTATGAGTTATATTCGTTTCTCAAGATTTTATTTATTTAAGGTGCTAAAACAGTATTCTAATAGTTTTCTAGTTTATGTGAAGCTTTAAGTTACAGTAATCATTAGGATGTTATGCAGTAATATTTAGTGATTCTGGGTAATTGAACGTTAATTATCTTGCTATCCACCTTTCATTGATTATTGCTCTTACATGCCTAATCTTTTGTTTGAACCGTAATGGTGATGTTTACTTCTTTATTTTTTTTTTTTGCAGAAATGGATTCATTATTTTGATTCTTGTAAACATGATTGTCTTTCAATCAATGCACACAGCAAAAGTTCGGTTAAAAAGGTCAGTCAATATTTGCTTTTGTATGAAGTTTCTTCACGTGTACTAATCTAAAAATGATTTATACTGGTGCGATAAACTCATTTTTGAATTCAGTTAAAGATTGTGTTATGCGTTGAAGAAATAAGTAATCTTTTTGCACTGGCTATGATTGTGGCCACAAAATATTTTGCTTGTGAGCTTATCTTTTGGTCAGCCATCCACATCTTAGGTGAAAGCAGTCTATTTCTAGAACAATCGTTTTGTTATATATTGAATTCTAATATGCGCATAAATGCTTGGAAATTCACATTACTTTTCAAGCTTGTTGACAAACCCCCACCCACAAGGGAAAATATTAAATTTTGTACTCCTTCCAAGTTTGTTCTGATTATTGATTATTGTCCCAAAGCTTCTTGATCTGGTGGAATTCAAATTGAAGGAGGTAATCTCAAGGGAGCCAACTCTCCTTGTCATGGTGGTTGGTGTTCCCAATGTTGGCAAGTCGGCCTTAATCAATTCCATCCATCAAATCGCATCAGCTCGCTTTCCAGGTTCTTTAGGGTCTTTTTTAAGAAAGTTGTTAGCATTCAATTCCTAAGCATGTTATCTCAAAACATGATTCTTTTGCTTGCATTATAGTGCAGGGGAAGAAGAAGCGGGCCACAGTGGGACCATTACCTGGTGTTACTCAAGATATTGCTGGGTTCAAGGTTTGTTAAAAAAGAATTAGTGTTTAGATGTTCTGCAGTCAGTATTATATTTCAATGCTAAAGTCGAAGGAATTGCATGCAATATTGAACAAGAGATGCAGTTTGGACTGATGTATAACCATTTGATTCCTTTGAGGTTTATCAAATTTTTCCTCCAATCATTATATTTAAGTGTTTTTCACTTTATGACCATATGCAATTTCACCTTGTTGAACTATGGCAAGTTTTTTATTCTTATTGTTGCACTGTATTGGTGGGTTACATTCTTACAAAGGGGAGTTGATTCTGTGTTAATGTTAGTGTTCATCAAATTGCGCACAACAACTGTTATACAGCCAAGAGTGTCAGGGGTGACATAAGATGCTGCTCCTAATGGATCATGAATGTTACTAAATTGTATTGAGTATTTTAGTTATTTTCCACTTATTGGTTTGATGCTATAAGGTGAGTTCACGAGAGTGAGTCAATGGTTGGTTTCTTATTTCATGTTATATTCTTGGTTTTGTTCAGTGCAAACTGATTACAATTTACGCAGCTCACAAGTACCAAAGATCTGAATAGCAATCAAATGAAGAGTTCTTGTATAATAGTATTTGTTTTGTTTGGATGTGGTTTTCTGTCATTTGTGAAATGGAATCTTTTGACTGATTAGTGGAGAGGATGTGCATTGCCTGTCTGCCTCTCTGAGAAGAGGACAAACAAACCGTCTCCTTGTAGAGTGCATTTCTCTGCCAAATTTGTTGGTTTCCACAACATTAATATAACACTCTTCCACTTAGAGATCCGATTTAATCCATCTTTTTTGCTTATTTCCCATTTTATGTCCTTTACGTTATCCTCTCATCCCTGCCCCAATAAAATAACCAAGAAAAAAAAAGGATCATGTACCAAATTTTATCTTGTTACTTGAAGCAATTTTTGAGATCATTATATGTTGGAAACAGAATGATAATAAGTTTCCAGATATCAACATTAAACTTGTAAGGGCCAAAATTAATCGGTAACTCACAACTGTTTGACTAACATTTATTGAATTCCATCTAGTGTGTTTAGTAAAGTACAACTACGTCCTTGTTCTTTTGCTATTATGATTATCGTTTGTTTTTTTTTCTCATATTCTTCGTCAATTATTTAATTCTAGTAGCTTTTGCTTAACGTTTATATTTTATTGCATGCAGATTGCCCATCAACCTAGCATATATGTTTTGGACACTCCTGGGGTGTTGGTTCCAAGTATACCAGACATAGAAACTGGGTTGAAGCTAGCTTTAGCAGGTTCATAATTTTTTTTTAGGTTTACTTGTGTATCGACTGAATTCTTTCACTTGGGTTGAGCTAAAATTCTTCTAGCAATATTTCGACAGCTTGTTATTGGATTGAGTGGGAACATAAAGATAAATTTTACAAATACAATGCGTTTATATTTCTTTTGCGAGTGACAGTTGATAATGAATTGTTAAAAAGGAACAACTCTGGCCTAGCTTGGTCGTGATTATTTACGACTCTAGATAGATTGGTGTAGACTGTAGACCACAGTTTTTATCTGGTATCTTGAATTAACATAGCATAGTCAGAATGTCAAAATGGATTTAGAAGTGAGAAACCATTTCAGATATTTCATCATTCACTCTAAACCATAGTGCTTCCAAACATGGCTCTCAATTGGAGCCCCATTTGCTCTTGTAAATGGGAGGTTATCTATTTTTATTAAGTAAAACATATGATTTGTGAGTGATGCTAAATCAATCAACATTATTGTTTTGTGCAGGGTCTGTGAAAGATTCTGTAGTTGGTGAAGAGCGTATTACTCAATATTTATTGGCAGTTTTGAACACCCGAGGCACTCCAGTCCATTGGAAGCATCTCATTAATAGAGACACTGATAGTGTTAACCGTGAATCTGATGACAAACCCAATTATAATCTCAAGGATCTACTACCGAAGAGGAGGAAGCCTCCCAGTAAATCTGATATGCACTATATTGAGGTAACATTGAAGTCTTTCATAACTGACAAACTCATTTTTGGGGAAAGCTCTTAGGCATGTCCTATTTTAAATTGGTGGATAATAAATTCTATTTCATGTCGCCATGTTGTGAGGTGTCGTGTTGTCTTTACATGGGTATGCATGGGAAACAAAAACTTAACATAGGATTTCTGTACTCTGGAAATCCTAGCCAAGTAACCTGGTCTGATCCTCATTTTCCGTGTAAGTAACCATGAATAAATCTCCATGACCACCGACAGGAAAAGAGAATGTTAGAACTCAACAAAGATGTCTATGATGACCAATATTTCATATAAAGATACACATCCGCTTCCGCGTCTTCCTTCCCTTCATAGTTTCATGTGCTTGAAGCTGCTCTATCAATTGGCTAATGACATTCAATCAATTATTTGGTTATCTTCACTAACTTTTTATCTACATTTGCGTTAATGATGTATTTGGTTGGAGTGCATTGTATGGTCAGAAAACCAATGACTAATACTACCACCATTGCTCCCAACTCCCAAGTGACAAATGGTCTCAGGAATTTTATCGGCATTTCTATGGGCAAGATGTATATTTTTCATAAATACAATGTTTCTCTTTCTGCTTATCCCTGCGAATCTGATTACACAGGATATCACTACCGAAGTCCAACGAGCACTATGTACAACTCTCTTGGAATTCAACGGTAACTTGGAGGATGAAGGCGACCTAGGTAGTCTTATAGACCAGCAGTTTGAAGAATTGCAAAAAGCATTAAAGATACCTCACAAAGCATCAGAGGCTCGTACCATAGTGTCGAAGAAGTTCCTCACTTTGTTTAGGATGGGTAAACTTGGTCCTTTTATCCTTGATGATGTATCTGATTAGTACCCTGCATCCTGAAACCACATATTGGGGGTTTATTTTTCCCCTTCCCCCCAATACAAATTGTACATAATTTGTATTAAAGATGATTGTATCCTTCAGTAAAATGAAACGTTCTCTGTTTCCACCGTTCTTTATTTTTATCTACATTTACTTTAAACATGATGCAAATATGCTTCGCGCAAGTTAGAACTCGACTATTCCTCTGTGTGTGTTCAGTTGAAGATGCAGCAAGTCAGATCCATTTGCCATGGCTGATTGTGCGGTTTGTAAAAGAGGCAAGATATCTTTGTTTTGTTTTAATCATTGATCACCGTTGGTTGTCTATGAAACTTGGCATTCTGATTTAAACGTTACTGGGTTTAAACTTCATTGAACCGCGTATGGAGTAGACTAACAAGTTGTTGGGATTGTTAATAATATAAAACTATAAATGCATTGGTTGTTTCGATAGTTGTAGCAATGAACTGACCCTCAGTGGCGGAAAAGCACTGCAATGTTTATTGAGAACAACTATAGACATCAACTTATAAATATAGTAGCACGTCCGAGCAGATGATTAGCTACAAACGTTTAAGCGTAGACATGGTCCAGACTCTTGAGAGAGGCGGTAGTGGAAACATGTCTACAATGGACAAAAGCTCAACGTACCAATGCCATGCAGAAGTAGGGGGCCCACGTCTAGATAAAAAATAATTTCAGTACGAGACTTTGCAACTTAAAAATTGTGTATTGAGACATTAAACAATTGTAATTGTCAAAATTGAATTGCAAAGTAATGCAGCAATAGACTGAAAGCTCATTTATTTGCTTCAATAAACTCTTTATACTCTTTCTTCATTTTGACACCTGATATAGTCCTGCATATATTAAGAGTTTACATGTCAGCATCAAATTTAAGCAAGTTCATGGGAGTCGACAGGATGAGATTTTTTCAAGCTCACTAAAAGTCGTAAGCATGTTGTGTGGTGTATAAAAAATGGTGTATACAAAATTGTCTTGCACGGACTCACCCAGGGAATACATTTTGACGAGAATAGTCAAAAAATGCAAACACCAAGTCAAGATGTTGGGACGGATGGCATTCACAGTTGGGAACTATCAGGTGGGAAAAATATAAGGGAATTCTGAAAGTGGTTGGTTGTAGGCAACATATATGGGGATAAAGATGTTACAAGGGTAGGAAAAGGGTGTGCTCGAATTCCCTCGACAACACGACAAAGCCCGGTACAAATATTCAAAGGAATAAATAACAGGGCTAAGAATTATAGACACCTGTTTTCTTGGATAGAAGTGTTACTTAATGGGCTCATCCTAAGTTCTCATTTCAAGAAGTTAAAATGGAATTTCATGCTGTCAAATGGTTATTTGAAAGTACAGACCAATATTTTGATGACTGAGATAAACTAAGTCGTGATATGCATATTTTCGAGCAAAAATACAATCTAACCAACCTCAACATTTCCTTATTCTTGAAAAATTGCACACACGGTGTACCCATAATTCCAGCAGCTTCAGCAATCTCTGGATCTTCTTCGATATCAATCTCAACAAAATGCACATTCTGGTCGAATTCATCTATCACCTGAACATAATTTAAGAGTAGACAGCACTTGAATTTAACTGAGAACAGAGGAACTGAACATTTTTTATTCAGTTCACAGAAAGGCGAATAATCATAGACATTCATCAATATTTTCACTAAAGAAATTGTATGCTATGGGTAGATGAAATTTCCAAAACTGAACATGCATCAGTTATGGATCCAGTTCTCACCACCTAATTAGATGCTTAGTTTCTTGCTTTGAAATAGTTGCATACCCAGCATAATTTTTTTGGCAAGAAGACAACAAAATAATTTTCAGCAAGTAGGAAGATCGATGAAACCAGAAAGAACAAACACATTAAACATAATAGTTTTGCAAAGATTCTGAAAATATGGCAAGTTCTCCATCAATAGACGAGTTATGCATAGAACCTCATAAATATATGTAACTAGCTACATGACCATATTGGAATGAGTATATACCTTCCCAAGAATTGGTTTCAATGTCCTACAAGGACCACATGTAGGCGAAGTATATAGTACACATACAAGCCTCGGACTTTCATGGTACAACTTTCGCAGAGAATACTGAGATGAGCGAAAGATCAAGTTAAGAGAAAAGAGGAACATAATGTTATTTAAAATTTAGAGTAGGTTTAATAATGACGGTTGGAAATATAAACAGGAACAGGATATCTCACCTGGCCCTTGTGCTTTGTAAGAGTGATATCAAACCCTTCTCGTACATCTCTGTCGGTAAGCTCTTTCTTAACCTCTTCAGTCTTGGGCTGTAACAGAGCAACAAACGGAAAAGATGATTGTCATTTTCAATTCCAAAAATGTTAATAACCTTGTGAAAACCGATGATATGATACCAAAGATTAAGATTTCAAGGATGAAAAGCTCTATAGCCCCTCGATCTTTTTACATCATATTTTCCCTATAATAGGTTACAAACCTGCTAATGGTCCAGGAGAACTCAATTGATTTTATGTACACATTAACTGGACTCATCAACGAGGGATATATTGTTAATTCTTTACAACCATACCAACTGCATAGCTAATTTAGGCTATTATGGAAAACACACCGATAAAAGATCAATAATACATGTTACGTGTTAAAGAGCTCTTATAACTTTCAAGATTACGTCAGTTACACCCATTCTAACTGAAACACCAAAAAATTTCAAAGAATCAAGGAGATATATAAATTAAATTCAAAATGCTCGTGGAGTGAGAAAGTCAAGATTTACGTTTTTCAGGCAATTCACATCAAAGGGAAAGCAATACAGATATAAGTAAGATTCTACAATAAGCTACATACCTGGTGAAATTCAATCAGGAGATCTTTGCTTGTAAGATATCTTTCCACCGATAGTGCTGCAACACATCCTGAACCAGCTGCAGTAATGGCTTGCCTCCATTCATGATCCTACTCAAAAATGAAAGAACAAGAGAATAATTCATGAGGAAGCCCGTGATTACAAGTCAAGTGCACCAGAAACAACCAATAAAAAAGTAAAGATAGAAAGCTGCATTGCTACAGAACATCACATAGATGAGTGATTCTGTTTGGAGTTTGGATGAACTAAAAAAAATGATGATTTTTTGTAGCTTGAGTTGAGATCCCCTTTGGTGTTGAGTTGTTTAAAGCATAATTGTTATAAAACTCAATCAAACAATCTTACTCCAGCTAGATTTGGGGTCAGCTACACAAATCCTAACTTTTGATCTACGCCAATTCCTCTGTAATGCCCACAAGCCATCATATAATTTTTCATTGCATTATTGAGTGATCATCAATTATGACCCTGCTGATAGTAGTGCACAAAGTCGCATCTTCCTTGTTCCCCCACATGCAAATAAGCTCAAACTGTACCCATGCATACCCGTACTGATAAAGTACCCTCTGTTACGTTTTCATTCATAATTGTACCGGATAACACAATGGCGAGTAAAGGAGCTGTAAGAATAAGGGAAAACATAGGCTATATGTACCTGTACATCTCCAGCGGCAAATACACCTTCTACAGAAGTTTTTGCAGTACCCTCCTTGACCAAAATATAGCCTGATCCATCAAGATCAACTTGTCCTTCCAACAACTGGCTATTTGGTGAATGACCTATTCCATAAAATAAGCCTTTTGCCTCCAGCACTGATTCTTCTTGAGTGTCTCGGTTTTTTATCAATATGCCCGACATCTGCCCTTTCGTATTGCTGACGACATCCACAGTCTCTGTATTGAAGTGCACGGTGACGTTTGGATTGTTAAAAACTCTGAAACATTCGCCATAATCAACCTGTTAAACAAACATCCAGGGAGTTGAAACTTAAAACACATTGTTCATCAGTAATTCAGTTCACCTGAATGATTCTTAAACAACAAAACACAAGACCTTGAAGACATAGCAGTAGCAGAATGACTAGGAGAGCAATCAACAAGTTGAAATAACCATTATGAATGAAACAAAGACCATCATGGCACATCCATACAATAAAAATCTCCAAGTTAAATTATGGCATTGTGACAACATGCCCTTTGTTACTAAATCATAATCACGTGCCAACATTATCCTAGATATTTAGATATTTTTGAACTAAAAATCCAATAGAAGCAATAATTCGTTTGTTGCTTGAGGATAAGAGAAATGCCTTCGCTGCATATTATGGCAATTAAGAAAGTAAATAGTATTTAAGTACATGACGATTTTTACTCCTTAATAGAAGTATAAACAAAGAGAAAAAAAATCAGCATGCTTCACATTCAGAAACTACGACAACTAGGTTAGCCACAATAAAGGATTCTTTTGTAAAAAAACTCATAATTCCAAAAGCTGCATACTTCAAGTTCAGAAATCTTTTTTATACTTTAAAAGTAAATATTTTTATCATTACAATGCTATAGCATAAAAGGATATTTGTCTGTGAAGGCTGACTTTCAAAATCATCTTCAAAGAACACATAGGATGTAGCTGCCATGAAAACTTGATTTCTAATTGGCACGTCCTAATAAATCTCTATTTTTATACCACGCGAGAGAATGACATTCTGTGTAGACCATAAATTATAGATGAAAGAAGAGGTAAGGAATTCTCTGAATATAAAATTTTTCAAAGACAGTAAAAGCAGGAAGATGTAACCGAATGCATGGAACAACGACCCTAACATGTAACTGAATTCATCTGATCATAATGAAATTAAGAAATAGAATAAAGAAAAAGAATAGCAGGTGCCACAAGACGTGTCAGCTAAGATATCTGAATGGAGAAACATAGACAAAAGCAAGAGCTGTCCATCCATCAACAATTCTGAAATTAACATGCAAATTGAAGCAATTTCATGCATAAGATGGACAAGAAAAATGTGATTTGAGAAACACATATTGTATTCACCTATCTTGCATTGCTTTTGATGCCCTTAGTTGGTCACTGCGTACGAGCAAATGAACATGGCGGGCATATTTCGTTAAGTATAATGCTTCTTCTGTAGCTGTATCACCTCCTCCAACCACAGCAAGGACTTGACCTTTAAACAATGGCGACGCTCCATCACATATTGCACAGGCACTAATTCCTCTGCTCCAAAATTCATCTTCACGAGGTAACCCCAGCCTCTTTGCAGTAGCTCCCGTAGCAACAATCAGACTATTACATTTTACCTGAAAAGTAAAGAAGATTAACCAAATAAGCAGTAATTCACTATCAGGCTTTTCATATAATTTTAATCAGCATCAGCCAGAAGCTAAGGTTTACAGAGTAACATATCAGAAAACTGTCTACTGCATAGATATACAGTAGACATGTTGACATGTCATTTTTCAAAAAAGTAGGACACAAACATGCCAATTAAAATTTAAAATGTATAAAAAATATAAGAAATGCCATTCAGCGTGTCAAGCACATGTCTGAGTCGTGTCGGACACTGAAACTTCACCTTAAGAAGAGTGATTATGCTTCTCCCTATGCATACATTCATATACAATTATTTGATCGATTCAAATGTCTAAGGGAATACATGCAGAAGTGACAAAGGCTATGTACTTGACATTTGCATGAAATGGGCATTAAAATGGAACAAGTATACGGTTAATCATTCCACGAGATTGTAAACCAAGATTGTTTTTACACCATAGGAGTGGTTATTTTTGATAATTGAACCACCTCATCTAAAATTTTAAGTTGTTAGAGAGAGTGTATTTATATTTTATATAACTGTATCTTCAACAAATCCTCTCGTGCGTAGTTTAGATTCATTTTTTTCTTCAAATGCTTGACACGTGGATTTTAAAATGGATGGCGGCAAGACTTGAATTCCAACCTTTTCTTAGTCCGATATTATATTGAACCACCTCATCTAAAGACTTAAAGCTGTTACAGAGGAATAGCTTAATTATTTTTATTTGTATCTTCAACATAGCTTATTGCTAAATCTTATGAAATATCACGATGAAGTGCCCTTGTTATTAAGCAAAAGATGCTCTCTGTCAGTTAAATGCAAGCCACAGGACTTCAACACGCACAGAAATCTGTGTACACAAGCTCAGCACAACAATCTTATACCAGCATTTATATCTTGTCCGGAAAGGGAAAATTTTAGGATTCTCTGTTTAAAAAAATAATCAACAACCATATTAGATTCTAGAATAATGGTTTTCGTAGTTCAGCAAATACTGCAATATGCACATAACTACTTAAGATAACCTGGACTGAAAGGAAGGATCACCTTGCGTTCACTACTTTGCACAGTGAAAGGAATGCTCTTCACATCAATTAATTCCACATCTTCTTGAAATAACTCTGCTCCCCAGCGCTCGGCTTGCTTCCGCATCCTAGTGAAATTGACAATGTAAATATTCTGATTTCTTTGAATCACAACTGTAGCAACTAATGCGAACATTATTAAGGATCAATATAAAACTAGCAATATTTGTGGAAAGTTGGAGTACCTATCCATTAAGTCTGGACCAGTTATTCCGTCTGGAAACCCAGGGAAGTTCTCTACTTCAGTTGTGGTCATCAATTGTCCTCCAGGAACACCACCTACTTGATATCCCTCAAACACTACAGGCTTCAAGTTGGCTCGAGCGGCATAAATTGCTGCTGTGTATCCTGCAGGACCTGATCCTATAATCACCAGATTCTCAATATCTTGAGCTGCAAGAGAGGAAACATCAAGTCCTGTAAGTATAATATTTATAGCCACCACCATTAAGTATCACTCAAGTATTTGTAGGCCCACTGGTGAAAAACCATACAAGAATTTCTTATTATTCAAATAAATTTTGAAAAACCCAAGCAGAAAGCATTATCATTTAATGAGAACAATAAACGGTTAATGAAGAGCGGGGCTAGGAATTTGGCTCTGTGGGGGTGATATCATTTCATAAAATCCCTTTTGGAGAATGGAGTTTTAGCACTAGAGAAATCCAAGGGTGTCAGAATCTGACTCATGTGTTGACAAAGACGGTTACGGTCAAGAAACTGAAGTTGCAACTTCAATTGGGCTTCTCACTTAAGTAAAAGGCTGGTGCTGCTGTGGGAATTGTTTGGTGGAATTAGTTTTCAAGTTGAAAATTGTTGGATGTGTGGAGGATTGGTCTCCAAGTGGGAGATTGTTAGATATGTGGAGCCTAATTACAATGTTCATTTGTTATAGGGGTATAATGGTTAATGGGTAGTTTGTTTATGAACTTCGTTGCATAATAATTTTATCGTTATTAGGGCAAGCCTCTTTGTGTATCTGTCTTGGCGTGTAGAGAAAACAGAGATTAAAAACAATGTAATCATTCTTCTTCTTCTATTAAATGAAATCTAGCGGCATCAAGTAGGCCTAGATCTAGCATTGCATAGAGAGCGAACGAATCTAAATTGTGGATTTTCTCTTTACTTTTGTTTTCTGTTTTGTGTTACTAATTGCTCTCGATAGTATGGACTAATTGTTTAATTCATAACACAAGCAACTATCTCAGAAGCTAATGCTGCTAGTGTGCAGCTAAATTCTCATAAACCTTGTCAATGCAGAGCTCCTATGATCGAACAAGGGGGCCATCAGGCATGGATGATGGTTGTTAAACCTTCTCAGTTGGTATCATGGTAGTAAAGACCACAGCCACTCATGAGTGCACTATGCACGAGGTATTCGAAATGTAGTATGCACTCTATTCAGGACTCCATTCTTGAATGAATTTCTATTTTTCAAGTGTGACTCATGATTTCATGGCACAGTAATTATGCTGCTTGTCACGACCGTAGGAAACTTCAACTCCACTCACTCAAAATAGATACTTACGTCTATCTTCACCTTCTCCAATTTTTTTTTTTTCAATTTCCTCAATTCTCTCCTTCCCAATTCTCTCTCTCTTCACCATTCTTCTCCAAATCTTTCCTTCTCAACCTTGTTCCTCCTATCAATCTTTATTTAGTTTTCTACGGTCGAATTCTACCGATAAGCAGGATACTAGTGTAAATAAGTTCTTACCACTGTCACACTGTGGGTGCAAAGAGCATACTTTCTTCCTAAATTCATATTTTTTACCAATTACTTCCTTTTTATAAAATTAGGCTCTTCGTCTAACATATGAATAGAAAATTATAAAGTCAGGTGCAATTTCAATCTTTCTTGGAAATGTGCACTCTACTTGATATCATTTTCCCAGTGAATCTTAAATATGTATAAGAACAAAAAAAAAAAAAAAATTCAATAACAAACTCAAATATAATCAGTAACGACACAAGCACTATCAATATGCATGTAATAATAAGTACTTGTCTGTCCATAATTGAGTATGAGAATGAGGAGAGAGACGTGACCTGTAGAGCTAGATAGCTCCTCGGTGGAAGCAGTGGCGGAGACGCGAAATGACGGAGAGAAGAGACGGTGATGAGTCAAGCGGGTGGCACCAACTGAGTCAAATCGAACGGAATGTCTGCGGATTTGCCCGCCTTTAACGAAGACTATATTGTTCCGGGCAGGAAGAATTGCATTGGAGATAGTGGAGGGAGTGGCCATAGCGAAAGTTGCTCGGTGAGTTGAATGGCCGGCGAATCGAACTCGGATACCGATTCCGGCGCCGAATCCGATATCGTTTTTGGGACAGGGAGCAGAGGGAGTGGTGGTAGCCATATGTTTCGGACCATACGATATCCTCTATCTCCTCTCTCACACACTAAAATATTTCTCTTTAGATGAAATTTAATAGAAAATAAAATTTTATTTTACAAATTTGTTAAAAATGCTTATCAATAAGTCAATATTTCCTAATTCAAAAAACAAGGCTAAAAAATGTTGGAAAACTTTGTTAGTCAATTTTTACTATATTCAACTATCATTCTTGCTCGAAAGATTGTACTCTCAAATTTATGGATTGAGGCGAACTCTATTTTGGTCATTCACTGCATCACCAGAGGTGGAGGACCTTGGTCTATTCAAGTCACTCTTTGCCAAATCAAACATTTTCTTACTTTCGACCGTGATACTATTTTTTATATTTATTACAAGGGCAACCAGATGACTCGCTTACTTGCTTCAGAGAATTGGGATCGTCGTTGTTATTTCGAGTACAGCGCTCAGGATTTACTGTAATGATACCACAGCTTAATTCAGATTGATAGACATGAGCTTCCTATAATTATGGGTCCATAGAATTTTTTATGACTTATTATTTGAGATGTAGTACCTTCTTATTTATTGCTCTATTATTTATTTATTTATTTGTTTGTATTAGCTCTTGTCAGGTTTCATTTTCTCTTCTCATGTATTTTTTGTGAGTTATTTATATATGGTTGAAGTATTCGAATCAGGCGTGACAATCACACTGAGATGTGATGGTGTGTTGAATAAAAAAAAAATGAATAGAGACAAACTTCAAAGTGTGTTACAATCTCTTTTTTCTTAAAGGTTATTAAACTTTAAAACTCTCAAAACATAGTGAGCGAACCGCTCATCAGAATAAAGTTCAACCCCTTACTGAATATTTCATTTCATCATGTATTAACGAGATTAAATCCAAAAATGTTGTACGAATTTTTTCTTGATTGATAGAACACGAAAATAATAATTTCTATTACAATAATATTTATTGTTTGATTCTTCACACACTCAATTAATAGAAAGATATTATATATATACACAATTTTTTTTTTAAATTTCTTTTTGAATAGATACAACTTTCTTCTATTTGTATGTGTATTTATATATGACAATTCATATCTAATAACTAATTGAATGCTTACGAACAAATTTAAATTTTTTTGGAGTGTTGTAGCAGTGAGTGGGAAAGAAGAATAATTTTTTCTTTTTTCTTTTCTTGTTTCTCTCATTTTTTTTTTTTTTATTGTTTTAAGTGGGAGTACGTGGACTTACTTTTTTATCTTAATTAAATTAGTCAAATGAAAGTCAATTGTGAAATGTTGGTCAACTTTTAGACGATCCTTACTGTGCTTGTTTATCAGAAGGTTTGGGATGGCAGTGTTGAGACAAAAAGGTTTTGAGACTTGTCACTTTTTTTAAAAGTTTGGGATTCCAAATACAACTTTTTCTTGATTTTGTTCCAAAATAATACATTTTTCACTAAAAATGCCAAATATGGAAATGCAGAGGGTTTCTCACATAGTTATCAGATCCAGACAAGGATTTGGATTATCGAGTTGTTGGTTGAACTCGTAGGTTAATTCATATAGAATTGATAAGTTTATTTTTGTTAAATATAATATAAAATTATAAATTATTACACTCTAATAAATTAATATTATATTAATTTTGTAACTAAATATCATCCTACAAGTCCAAATCAAACAAAACACTATATATATAGTAGAAAATCATTACCATCATAAATATATTTAGTAAAATAAATACTAGACTACTAGTATCATCAATTAATTTTTGTAAAAAATAACATTAATTATTATACTTCATTGTATTAACATCTCATTAATAGAGTGTAGAAATACTTTGTGCATCTTTTGAGTAGAATAGAGTAATAAAAAAAATGAAAAATGTCACATGAACGAATCATCGGATTACTTAAAAAATCGACGATTTTTTTGGATCGTAAACAGTTTGATTGTTGAACGGTCAAATTAAGAGAACCAGACCGATTAGAGCACAGAATCACCGATTATTCAGTAGAACCGATTGAACCGGTCTGGGTTCAGTCGATTTTCTCACAATGTCATGCTAAAATATTATTAATACCAAAGTTTATCCTTTTTTTTTAATATCCCACCCAAAATTAGATTTATGGAAAGGTTTTTATTATATGCACTACAATTTTAATTGCAATGGAGGTCTTTCATCTTTTGATATTTTGAAATTTATGTCTCTAATTTTTTTTTTTTGTATTTTTATCATTAGTTTTCACATCTTGTCTCTGATTACGATTTTTGTCCAAATATTATGATAATGTGCATTGGAATGAGGGGCTAATATTTTGTCAAATTTTTATATTTGTTATTTATTTTGTTAATTTAAAAATGCAAGAGCTGTCATTCAATTAACTTTTTGGACATAAACCATCGTCATAGACAAAGATAAGATGTTCAAATTAATATGTTGATGATAAGAATGTGATAAAAACAGTTAGGGAGACATAAATACAAAAATGATCAATAGTTGAGACTTTATTATAATTAAAATGTAGTGAGGTTAACAAAAAAATATATGGTATAAGTATAATTATCATTAATAAAATTGAATGCCACTACTTTGTATAATTTTCAATTTTGAAATTTACTATCCCTTATTTATTATTCTCAAAATACTAATTTAATTATTAATTTTTTAATTCTAAAAACACTACCCATTCCAACCTTGGCCGCTTTGGCTAAATGGTCTTGTCAAACACCGTGAATTGTAGAAGCGCTCAACTTATACAATTTAAGTTTAAATGGCCTCTTTTAAGTAGAATAGACTAAAATACCCTTATGTTATAATATCTGTTAACAGATGGTTTGTTAACTGATCATTAACAGACTCCAAATCTGTTAACAGGCATGTTGGTCTATTAAGGCAAATTTTGGCCTTAACAAGTGGTCACACATGTTAACACACACCTGTTAACAGACGTATTTCACACCTGTTAAGAGGTCATGAGTCTGTTAACATGAATTTATACAAATTTAACTGATTTCTTCAATTAACCCGCTTTAAATGAACTCAGATTTGCAGAAAATTAAAGTAAAAATCATAATTCATACTCAGATTTATACATATTTTTATGATTTATATTACAAAATCCACAATTTCTACTGTGAATTAAAAGAAGAAAATGGAGAATGATGAATTTTTAATTTTAAATAAAATTTCTTACATAAATGAAATGAGTTGGATTCTAACATTGAAATGGGTTAGATTCTAACCTTGAAATCTTCTTTTTTTCACAGACAAATAAATTTGAAATCGTTTGAAATTGTTATAAACGGTGAATAAGACAATGTTATATTTGGTAATTTACACACCAAAATTGGTCAACGGCCATTTTGAAAAATTGGTCGAGTCACCCGGCCATTCAGCACCATTACCACTTCCACCCCTAACCTTAACCCGAC